>JANHMN010000002.1:194074544-194147126 GCA_030674055.1 Rhabdomys pumilio | reverse complement strand
CCTTGTCTTAATCACTGACATCCCTGCAGGTCTGGGACTCTGCACTGCTGTGGACCGAATGTTCCCAGGTCTAGATCTTCAGAAATGGCCAGATGCTCGTGTGTGCCAAGAAGAAGGAAAACACAAAGCTTTCTCTGCTGTGGCCACGGGGACTCACCGCAGAGGGGAAGTTACAGATTTATGCAGCACCCTGAAGGCTGAGTAAGATTTCTGCAAGCGAAGATCGTTTGCGGGGGCAGCGGGAGGGGGCGGGTGAGCTGGGCAGCGAGGGAGCCAGTGAGCAGACAAGGTTAGGCCTAGAGTAAATCTATGAAGCACAGAAAAGGGGGACAGCATAGGAGTTAAGAAATGGAGGTCTTTCAAAATCTCCTGGGCAATGAGGAGTTTCTTTTTGAGAGGAATGACTCGTTAAAGGTAGCTGAAGGAGGATGCTGTGGATTTGAGACCACACTGAGCTACCAAGTTGAGAACTTTGTCTACAAACAAGCAAGGCAGCCTCAGCACCTTGGGAAGCTCAGTCAGATACAGTCTGGCTTGTAGCTGAAAAGGCTGGAGGCAGGAGACAAATCTTGAATAAATGTACTGTGCTTACTGGATGCTCTGGAGTAATTTACAGGGGCTCGTTGGACTCCAGGTTCTGTTGGTTTGAGTAATAGCAGGTGACAGGGGAGAAAAGAGACATGCACTGCTGCTCCTCCTTGAGGCTGTGTCCTTAAGGGGTGGAGCCAAGGGGCACAGAAGACTTTTTGGGGCATGCCACCAAGTGAAAGCATTTCCAGTCACACCCTGAGCCAAGAACAGGGGCTTCTGGTTCCCTGTTGGTGGCTGCCACAGCAGTCTTTGGGAACTCTGCCTTCCTGTTGGGTTGGCCAACATAGCAGGTGAAGCGCTTCAGGCAATCTCTGTGTCTACCCATCCTGCCATCCTGCCCCTTCAGGCACCTGAACGCACCTGAGAACTGGGATGTGTGTCCTGCTCTTCCTGCTCCTGCTGGCCTCTGTCTTCTCACTAGGTAAGCTGTATGGGTCTGGTGCCTCGCATAGGGTCTGTCTTCTGTGGACTCAGCTCAGAAGCCTAGATGATGCCTAGATCAGATGTGGCTGAGCACATCCCATCCCTGGGGCACTGAGAGGGCCTCGATAGGGGCACACTGTAGGAATTAGGTCAGATTTGGAGCACCCTTTCTTGGGCAGGTGACAGGGCTCTGAAGTATTCCCAGGCCTGAATCACCCTTTTCTCTGTTGCTCTCCCACCCTCCTCCAGGCCAGACCACATGGGGCGTCTCCAGTCCCAAGGACGTGCAGGGCCTGACGGGATCTTGCTTGCTCATCCCCTGCATCTTCACCTTCCCTGCCGATGTATCAGTGCCTAATGGTATCACAGCCATCTGGTACTATGACTACTCGGGCAATCGGCAGGTGGTGGTCCACTCAGGGGACCCCACGCTGGTGAATGAGCGTTTCAGGGGCCGAGCTGAACTGGTGGGGAACATGAACCACAAGGTGTGCAACCTGTTGCTTAAAGACCTGAAGCTTGAAGACTCTGGCTCCTACAACTTCCGCTTTGAGATCAGTGATGGCAACCGCTGGTCAGATGTCAGAGGCACCAGGGTCACTGTGACAAGTGAGGGTGCTGGGGCCTGGCCACTGTCAGGGATTCCCAGGCTGCTGCTGCTACCTTAGCTCTAGCCCTATCCTTTGACCTGGACCTTTGACCCAGGCCTTCAGCTCTGGCCTTTGTCAAACATTTTTCACTCTGTGACATTCTCCTTTCCTTGAGCCACACCCCCCAGGTCTTGCCCTTCGGTTGGGGGTTGTGTGTGTTGGGGCAGCGTGAGGTACAGTGAAGTGAGGAGGAGCCCTGAGAATTACTGTTTTTGTTTTCAGAGGATCCCAGCTCCCCCACTATTACCATCCCAGAGGAGCTGCGGGAAGGCATGGAGGTGAATATCAACTGTTCCACACCCTACCTGTGCCTGCAGGAGAAGCAGTTCAGCCTGCAGTGGCAAGGCCAGGACCCCACCCACTCTGTCACCTCCAGCTTCCAGAGCCTCGAGCCCACTGGCGTCTATCACCAGACAACCCTACAAATGGCCCTATCCTGGCAGGACCACAGTCGGACCCTGCGCTGCCAGTTCTCATTGGCCAAGCACAGTAGTCGGCAAGAGGTTTACCTGCAAGTGCAGCGTGAGTGTGTCACAGCCTTGTCACTTAACACCGTTTCTATG
This sequence comes from Rhabdomys pumilio, assembly GCA_030674055.1. NCBI lineage: Eukaryota > Metazoa > Chordata > Mammalia > Rodentia > Muridae > Rhabdomys > Rhabdomys pumilio. The sequence continues at coordinate 194,144,899 of JANHMN010000002.1, read as the reverse complement.
GCTCCCTGATCAAAACCAGCTTGTCTAGCTCCTAGAAACAGGCCCTTTGTCCCTGTGGCTTTCAGGTGCACTCAGGCCTTCAGGCAGGGCAGCTGGAGACAGCTGAGCCCCAAACAGTTCATGCTTAGAACTGCAAAGCTGAGGAGACAGAGACACGTGGGTCTCTGGGCCTTGCTGGCCAGACGGCCTAACCTATTTGGCAAGTTTCAGATCACTGAAAGACTCTGTCTGAAGAAACAAGGTAGACAGTACCTGGGGATCAACATCCAAAGTTGACCTTTGGCCTCCAAATGCATGTGCATATGTGTGCACCCTACACCCATGACCACACACACCCACACGGGCACAGAGTGGGGGATTCTTAGTGTTGTTAGTCCCTTGCTTATAAGCTGGTTAACTTTTCTGAGTGCTAATGTCTGCTGTCTTTGGCCCCCTGCCATGAAATGGCTGCCTAGTTCCTCTCCAATAGCTACAGCAAACCACTAAGGGGAGCACAGTGCTCACGACTTTACGTAAGTCACTCTCACAGAGAACATGGCAATTACAACACAGAAGGCCATCAATAGGCCATTGATAGCCATACATAGGCTAAGCACCACATTCCCAGGGCCTTGTGGGAAAAGGAGGGGAGGAGGAATGGATGGGGGTAAGGAAGGACAGATGACGGTGGGTTTTGGGGTTTTCTCTAGGTGGTTTTCTTTAGAGCAGAGTTTTAAAAGAAGTGTGCCAAACACCCTGCCATCCTCATGCACCTTTCCTGACATCCCACCATGCTTTGCAGATGCCCCCAAAGGTGTGGAGGTCCTCCTCAGCTCTTCAGGAAGGAACATTCTTCCAGGGGATTTAGTCACGCTCACCTGCCGAGTGAACAGCAGCTATCCTGATGTCAGTTCTGTGCAATGGATCAAGGATGGAGTGAACCTTGCAGCCAAGGGACGTATGCTCCAGTTATCCTCAGCAACCTGGAATGATTCTGGGGTCTACACCTGTCAAGCAACGAATAATGTGGGCTCTCTGGCGTCACCCCCGCTCAGCCTCCATGTTTTTAGTGAGTCCTGATAAGGCTGAGGGGACCTGTGTCAGGAAAGCTCTAGAAGTTTTCATACCCACAATAGCATCTACTCACAGGTGGTATGTCAGTAGGGCCCTGGGAATGGTGTGAGGAGAAGCAGGTGACTCCAAGAGGCTCTTGCTTTATGAGGTGGGGGTGGGGTTCAGTATAATACGTAAAGATTGAAACTGACTGTTATCTAGAACTCTAAGGGTGTGTCCTATGCTGTTCTTGCAGTGGCTGAGGTCAAGATAAACCCAGCAGGGCCCATCTTGGAAAATGAGACAGTGACACTGCTCTGTAGCACCCCCAAAGAGGCACCTCAGGAGCTCCGCTACAGCTGGTACAAGAACCACATTCTTCTGGAAGATGCCCATGCCCCAACCTTGCACCTGCCCACAGTCACCAGGGCAGATACTGGCTTCTACTTCTGTGAGGTGCAGAATACCCAGGGCAGTGAGCGCTCCAGCCCAGTGAGTGTGGTGGTCAGATGTAAGTGACCAGTATGTGGGGCAGCAGAGACTACCAGAGTTGGGCCAAAGGGTGGGTGGAGTCCCTGCAGACAGTTAGGGGTCCTGGCATAACGGCATAAAGACCCTTGACTCAGATGTGGATGATGCAGTCAGATGGGATGAATGCAGGCCCAGCTCTGCACCCATACACAGGCTGACCTTCTAGGTTCCGTCTCCTTCGATGTTAACAAGTGTTTTACTTAGAAATAAGTTCTAACTTATTTTGTTCCAACTGTTGACATCATGTTGCTGACACCGGATCCTGTCTCTGCATGTGAAGATGAGTTGTGTTGTTTATTCCCTACACATACCTGTGCACACAGTGCACATACATATCATTACTCATTCTGTCCACATGCACACGTGCTACTTACATGGATAGCTCCCTACAGACACATTTAGATTTATAATGGGGCTACATCGTAATGAAATTTTCTTAACACTCTTAACCCCAGTTCTCAGGAATCAGAGACTGGTATCTGTAGGTTCTGAGCCACCAAGGCTACATAGTGGGAATCTCTCTCTCTTTCTCTTTCTCTCTCTCTCTTTCTCTCTCTCTCTCTCTCTCTCTCTCTCTCTCTCTCTCTCTCACACACACACACACACACACACAAAGAAATCAAAGTTGAAAAGGCATCTGCTACAACAGCCCAGGTACTGAGTTCGGGAGTTTAGTTCAGTAAGCCTTAAACACAAATGCATCAGCCTCACGTTTAGCTACATTTGGGTCAAGCCAGCTAATTAATGCCTGCTTTGCAATTAAGTGCTGTATAGCCTGTGAAGTCACTGAATGCCTGCATCCAAAGCCCACTGATAGCACAATATACCAGAGTGCCAGTGGCTCTCCTAGGCTGGCTCATGTGGTACATGGCTGACTATCTAGTAGCATGAGAGAAGGCCCTACTGTAACTCGCTAGCCTAGGCAAAGATCGATGTTTAAACTGTTTATACTGACTGTGTATGGCTTTCACACCATAAAGGTGAAAGGCTCCGTGCAGAGTCATTGTGAGTGGATGATCGTCTATATGGGTGCGCCTAGAGTTGAAAGTGCGGGGTCTCTTTATGCCTCACCTTGTCAGTGTGCATTTCCCAGTTCCACCCTGTATACAATCCTCGCACAAGGATCACACCAGAAAATGTAATACTGATTTTAGACTTTTCAGGTAGCTCATTAACCTTTCTGTATTCTTCTTGGAGGCTAAGAAGCCACCACCTAAGGTGATGCATCTAATTGGGAAGGCCACAGGTGTGTCTCTGTGTTACATGGGCACTTGGAGCATGTCATTAGCAGGGATCAGGAGTCAGTTTGTCCTATGCTGATAAAGGTCTATATACTCACTTGACAAAAGTACTGCTCTCTACCTGGGTTGTTCCGTGTCTCTCATCTTTAAAATGAGGCGCTGGCTAAGCGTGGTAGTACACAGCTGTAATCCAGCACCCAGGAGACTGAGGCAGAAGGATTACTGGTTTGGAACCAGTCTAGTTACAAAGTGATACCCTAATTTGGGGCCATGATCTCTACTTTAAGTGTGGGTATGTTAGCCTGGCTAACAGAGAGATTTGCTCATCCAGAGGGTAAAGTATATTCAGCAAGAACTGAGGAGGTCTGAGATCACCATGTTCTAAGGTGCTGTGGGGGCAAAAGGAATGCAATGCATAGGTTACAGCAGAGGAACCAGGAAGTGACCTTTCTGAGGGTGACAAGCCACCTCTGGTTCCCACACAGACCCACCCCTTACTCCAGACCTGACCACCTTCTTGGAGACACAGGCTGGACTTGTGGGCATCTTCCATTGCTCTGTGGTCAGCGAGCCCCTGGCTACTGTGGTGCTGACACATGGAGGCCTCACATTGGCCTCCAGCTCTGGAGAAAATGACTTCAACCCCCGCTTCATCATTTCCTCCGCCCCCAACTCCCTGCGCCTAGAAATCCGAGACCTGCAGCCAGCGGACAGCGGGGAATACACTTGCTCAGCCACCAACTCCCTGGGAAATGCAACGTCCAGCCTAGACTTCCATGCTAATGGTAATGGGGGCATGTGCTGCAGGGGACAGCACTGGGGGCAGGTCAAGGAGGAAGCCTCTCTTTCCTAGCAATCCTAAGGACTCAACTGAGGGACCAAACTCTGGCAGACTCCCATGGAAGACTTAGGTTATGTAGTCACTCCAACCTCAGAGATTTCTGGAAGAGAAGGCAAAAGGGAAATGTGGTGAATCAAATTATTGGCGGGTCCTTTGTAGGCATCTGTTTATCTTTTACTTCTTAAGTTTTGGGGGCAGGGTCTTTGGTAGGCACTAGATGTGGGAGGCAAAATAGGGAAACAGGATTCTCCCGCTGTTGGCACACACAGCCAGGTTTCTGTTTTGTTTCCACTATGTCCGGTTTTTGCAATGCTCGGGACCAAACCCTGCCCTTCACTCACTCTGTCAACTGAGCTACATCCCCAGGTCTCAAGTCAGGTTTTTGACATAAGCCTGGCTTGATGTAACCTGGGCTAAATCCTCCTTATCTACCACAAAGCTCCAACAGGCTTCTGAAGAGAGGAGAAATCTAGAGGGCTTCCTGTGGCAGGGGGCACAGAGGGCTAGGGCCCTCACAGCCCAACCACAACATACGTCTGTTTTCTGTCCATCCTCCAGTGGCCCGACTCTTCATCAGCCCTTCAGCAGAGGTTGTGGAAGGGCAGGCAGTGACTCTGAGCTGCAGGAGTGGCCTGAGCCCAGCACCTGACACTCGCTTCTCCTGGTACCTGAACGGAGCTCTGCGTCAGGAGGGACCCAGCAGCAGCTTCCTGCTTCCTGCAGTTTCCAGAACTGATGCTGGCTCATACTACTGTAGAACGCAAGCTGGCCCCAACACCAGTGGCCCCTCCCTGCCTACTGTCCTCACTGTGTTCTGTGAGTCGGCCTTGGCTACTGTCCACTGCCCACTGTGTGTGATCATCCCATGGGAACCACCAGCCACCCCCTTCTATATCCTCCTGACCCTGGGTCCACATCAGAGTGGTCATAGGCCTTGTCACCATGGACCTACTGACCTAGGGTAGAAGTTAGGGGAAGGAGGTGGGGTCTCTTAAGTCCTGAACACTTTGCCCCTAATGTGTATGATGGCTCTAGACCCCAGATATCAAACTTCAAAATGTGTGCATGTGCCCCCAGGCTGCCTAGCTCCTCTGTGTCCCCCAAGGGTGATGCTCCAGATGAGCCCTAGGGATTGATGATACAGAGTCCCACTCTGAGGGCCTCCCTCGAGCAGGTGTGCTTAGGGGGTTTCTAGTGCCCATGTGGGATCGTTGGGGGGGGGGGGGATGTTGGCTGTCCTTTGGCCACGTGTTTTGAGAAATCTCTAGAGAGGGATCATTCTTTAGGTACTTGCCTAGTATATATAAGACCCTTGATTCAGTCCTAGACCCACTTAGTGACCTCTCTTGTTGCTGTGACAAAACAACATTCAGAAAGAAGGGCTTATTTTGGCTTCCAATTGGAGGGCGCAGTCATCAAGGCCATGGGAGTGGAGGGCGGCTGGTCTGCAGCCTGGAGGCAGAGGTGGATGAGAGCGGGGCTCAGCTATGGTCTCTCTCTCTTTTTTCTTTTTCTTCTTTCCTCTTTCTTTCTCTCTTTCTCTCTTTCTTTCTTTCTTTCTTTCTTTCTTTCTTTCTTTCTTTCTTTCTTTCTGACAGGGTTTCTTTGGCTGTTCTGGAACTCACCCTGCAGACCAGGCAAACACATAGAAATTCTCCTGCCTCTGTCTCCCTGGGATTAAAGGCATGAGCCACCTTGCCTGGCCACTTTCTCCTTTTTATTCAGTTTGAGACCCTGGCCCATGGAATGTTGCCACCCACCTTCAGGGTGGGTCATCCCATCTCAATTCATCTAATCTAGAAACTCCACAGACATGTCCAAAGGGTCATCTCTTAGATGACTCTAGATCCTTCAAGTCGACAGTAATAACCACCAAAATTGCCAAAACAACAACGAATCTAGAGTGGTGGTTTTAAGTGTTACTCAGTATGTTAGGATCTGAGCTGGGGAGAATGAACTTTGAGGCACTGCGTTAGCCAGCGTCAGTCTTGGGGACTTCTCTGAGGGTGTCCTGCTTTAGAGGTAGATGGGGCACGAAAGGTAACTGACAGCCCATACACCATCTTGATCCCAGCTGGAAGATGGCTCCTGTCTGGGAAGACTCCATTCAGCAGTAGGGCACAGTTTAGAACGAGGAGTGTAGATGAACGAATACCCTGTGCTGTGCCCGTTCTACACTCTGTTTGTGGCTGCTCGGTGTGCTTCTTGGAGCCCAGCCTGGCTGAAGTGGACCTGGGCTCTATCAATAGCCACAAGATGAATCTCTAATGCTCTTGCTCCCCATAGATCCCCCAAGAAAGCCCACATTCACTGCTTGGCTGGATTTGGATACCTCTGAAGTTGAGGATGGACGGCGTGGTGTCCTCTTGTGCCGTGTAGACAGTGATCCCCCAGCCCAGCTACGGCTTCTCCACAAAGGCCGTGTTGTGGCCACCTCTCTGCCATCAAGGTGTGGGAGCTGCTCCCAGCGCACAAAAATCAGCAGAGGCTCCAATTCACTGCGTGTGGAGATTCAGAAGCCAGTATTAGAGGATGAGGGCGTGTACCTGTGTGAGGCTAGCAACACGCTGGGCAACTCCTCTGCCTCAGCCTCTTTCAATGCTAAGGGTAAGGAGTATCGAGGGACTGAGGGAACTGGAACATGAGCTCAGGCTACCGCTGCTTTGAGCAAATTGACCAGGCAAAATGATCTCTGGTCACAATGGAGGGAATCAGAGGGAGCCTCAATGCTCCTCCCTCTACACCAAGGGAGGGGGACCATCATGGGACTTCCAAGGCTCACCTCTGAGAAAGTAATGGGGCTACCTTGCCATCCATTGCTTTTCCATGTCCCTCTTACCCCATGTCTTATTGGCTTTCCTTTTCATCCTTCTCTGCTCAAAACTGGAAACTGGAGCCTGGGTCAGGGTGGGCATGGAGTGAGGCTAACCAGAGTGAGACCCATCTCCAGCGAGCCCCTGCTGCTTATCCTCCAGCCACTGTCCTGGTCATCACACCGTCAGATACTCTGCATGAAGGCACAGAGGCCAACCTAACTTGCAACGTGAGCCAGGAGGTTGCTGTCAGCCCTGCCAACTTCTCCTGGTTCCGGAATGGAGTGCTGTGGACCCAGGGACCACTGGAGACTGTGAGGCTGCAGCCTGTGGCCAGAACTGATGCTGCTGTCTATGCCTGCCGCCTCCTCACTGAGGATGGGGCTCAGCTCTCGGCTCCTGTGGTCCTAAGTGTGCTGTGTAGGTGATGGCTAAGAGCATCATAGCTTAGAGGGCAGAGGGGCTGGTGTGTGTGTGTGTGTGTGTGTGTGTGTGTGTGTGTGTGTGTGTTAGTGGGTTGGGAGAATGGAGGGGCCTGAAGGGCAGAGGGTCCTGGGGGCCACAGTGTTGGGGTTGTGCCAGTCTGTCTTGACCAACTGGGCCTATGGAGTATGTGCGGGGGGGGGGGGGACACAGTATGACAGCCAGAATGTAGTGACATTGGTTAGAGTCACCTGAGTAGCTATCCCCACTCTGGTTCATGCAGATGCCCCAGACCCTCCAAAGCTGTCAGCCCTCCTGGATGTGGGTCAGGGCCACATGGCCGTGTTCATCTGTACTGTGGACAGCTATCCCCTGGCTCACCTGTCTCTATTTCGTGGGGACCACCTCCTGGCCACTAACTTGGAACTCCAGCGTCCATCCCATGGCAGGATCCAGGCCAAGGCCACAGCCAACTCCCTGCAGCTGGAGGTTCGAGAACTAGGTCTTGAGGACTCAGGAAACTACCACTGCAAAGCCAAAAATGTTCTTGGATCAGCCAACAGTTCACTCTTCTTCCAGGTCAGAGGTAAGTGTCAGCCCTCTGACACCAGGGTGGACCCTGAGATCTAGAACTGCTCTGCTCAGACACCGTGTACTGTGAGTTCCACGCAGATGCTTGGATTGGGGTGTATGTTGCAGCCTTCATATGGTCTCCCTTTGCTTCCACTAACAGCAGTGGCCATAGGAAGCAGAAGCAGCTCAGCAGGTAGCCTGTTTCAGCTGGCGCCTACCCTACTCCCTCCTTTCCTGTCCTTTTGAGACAGGGTATCCCTGAAATTACTCTGCACCCATGCCAGCCTCTGAGTCCTGCCTCAGCCACCTTAGGGCTAAGATTACAGATGTGATCTACCATGCCTAGCTGGCTGGAGAATTTTCTAACACAATTTATTTTGTAATATAATTTTGCTTCATTCAAACATTATCATACAAAATCCAGTACATGCATGTTACACACACATGCACATACATATATACACATACATACATACATACATACATACATACATTCTTACAAATAATATATTCATCACACACACACACACACACACACACACACACATTTCTCTATAGAAAGTCTCCTAGAACAGGGATTCGTGGTGGCACACGTTGTAAGCCAAGCATTTCAGGAAGGAGAGGCAGGGAGCTAGCAAGTTCAAAGTCAGCCTTGGGTACATATGTCAAAACAAAAAAAATCTAGGAAAATACACCAGAAAAAGGAAAGATAATATCTGTAAGGCGAAGGCCAAAGAGACACACATACTTTTCTCATAATGTCAAGCAGTAACAATTTGAAGACATTTTCTTTGGTTCTGCCTGTCTTTTCTAATTTGTTCATCATTTCTGAGGCAGAGAGAGTGAGTTTAACTCTGGCCCTGGCTCTCATCACACTGCTCTAGCTTCTCCTCATGGCCTGACCCCTGACCCCTGACCCTTGACCCCTGACCCTTCTATGCCCACTCCTCACACTCTAGGCTGTTGTGGTCTCCATCCTGAGTGAAGGGCTGGAAAAAAAAACATCTGCTGTTAATTTTCCCCTCAAGTCCTAGGCTACTCATGCAGAGTCCAGTTTATAGTCAGATCAATGGCCCTCAGCATGAGGTAGCACTCCTGTGACAGTGCATTTGTGGTCAAACCATTGTTTCTTAGGGCTACCGATGGCTACTGATGTAGGTGCTGTACCTGGTCCTGGCTGTAGAACACAGAAGCCCTGCTCTGTTGAGACTCACCTGCCACAGGTGACAGGGATTGACAGGACGAAACCCAAACTTCAAGTGTTGTAAACTGAATCTCAGTGCTTAGGAGGCTGAAACAAGAGGCCCTCATAAATTCAAGGCCAACCTGGGCTACCTAGTGAGTTCTAAGCCAGCCAGGTGCTACAGAGTAAGATTCTGTCTCAAACAAACAAACAAACAAACAAACCAACAGACCAACCAACCAAGACCAGAAACCCATGGCAGGTGGTAAGGAGCAAGGAGGGCCAGGACAAGGCAGATTCAGGCCAAAAGGAGCAGGAAAGACAAAGACATGGAACTGAGGGAGCCCTTGCCAGCTGTAGTCACAGGACTGGGACTCTTCATTCTTCTTGAGACACAAGTAGCAGCAGACAATGGGACGAATGTTGGTCAGCTCTCATTTACCCTGTTTCTCCTTGCAGGAGCTTGGGTCCAGGTTTCGCCATCTCCTGAGCTCCGGGAGGGCCAGGCTGTGGTCCTGAGCTGCCAGGTGCCCACAGGGGTTCCCGAGGGGACCTCATACCGCTGGTTTCAGGATGGCCGCCCCCTCCAGGAATCAACCTCGTCTACACTGCGCATTGCAGCCATAAGTCTGAGGCAAGCTGGTGCCTACCATTGTCAAGCTCAGACTCCAGACACAGCTACTGCCAGCCTGGCTGCCCCTGTCAGCCTCCATGTGTCCTGTAAGGGTGTTTCTCCCTCAGGTGGGGGAAGGGAGGTGTTCCACAGCAGAGCCTTGTATGAGGGATGCCTCAGTTACACGCTGACCACTCCTCATCTGACGTAGATACCCCACATCACGTAACACTCAGCGCCCTGCTGAGTACCGGGCCTGGGCGATCCGGCCACCTGGTGTGCAGTGTACAAAGTGACCCTCCCGCACAGCTGCGACTGTTTCACCAGAATCGCCTAGTGGCCTCTACCCTGCAAGGCCCTGAGGAATTGGCAAGCAGCAATCCCCGGCTGCATGTGTCTGTGAGCACCAATGAGTTGCGCCTGGAGATCCACTTTACAGTGCTGGAGGATGGTGGGAGCTATACATGTGAAGCCACCAACACACTGGGCCAGGCCTCGGCTACAGCTGACTTCGATGCCCAGGGTCAGTGTGGAAGAGAAGAGCTGCAGAAGGTTCTAGAAGCCTAGGAGCTTAAGAACAAGCCCCAACCCATGCTAATTAGGGATGTGGATTCTGGACTTGGGTTGCATAAAAGGCCTTGCTGCACAGCTCCAAGACCCTCACCTGTGACTTCTTCTTTCCCCAGCTGTGCGTGTGGCTGTGTGGCCCAATGCTACCGTGCAAGAGGGGCAGCAGCTGAACCTGACCTGCTTGGTGTGGAGCACCCACCAGGACTCACTCAGCTACACATGGTACAAGGGTGGGCAACAACTCCTTGGTGCCAGATCCATCTCCCTGCCCAGTGTTACAGTTTTGGATGCTACCTCCTACCGCTGTGGTGTGGGGCTCCCTGGCCACGCACCCCATCTCTCCAGACCTGTGACCCTGGATGTCCTCTGTGAGTCTGGCTGGGTATGCGCAGTGGTGGAAGGAGCAACAGAAACTCATAGGGACGAGGGCATGGGAGGCCCTCTGGTATGCAGTCTAAGAATAACCAGCTAGTTGTGGAGCCCTGAACAAGGGACCTTAAGAGGTGGGGGAAATGGGGTCAGGTCCTTTTGAGGCAGAGGAGCATACCAGCGGGTGGCAATTCCAGAACCATGTGAAGGGAAAGTTGCCCATGGGCTGGACATTAGGGAACTTTCCTGCCACTTGCAAACTGGCCTTTTCTGTGTATCCCTCCTGGACCTCTGCAGATGCTCCCCGAAGCCTGCGACTGACCTACCTCCTAGAGACCCAGGGCAGGCAGCTGGCCCTGGTACTGTGTACTGTGGATAGTCGTCCACCTGCCCAGCTAACTCTCAGCCACAGTGGCCAGCTCCTAGCCTCCTCAACTGAAGCCTCTGTCCCCAACACCCTGCGCCTAGAGCTTTGGGACCCAAGGCCTAGTAATGAAGGGCTCTATAGCTGCTCTGCCCATAGCCCACTGGGCAAGGCCAACACGTCTCTGGAGCTTCAGCTGGAAGGTAAAGCAGGGACAGACCCAGGCTGCAGGGGAAGGAACTGACTGTAATGTCCAGCTGGGCCCAGCTGAATCTGGACTCCTTGGTTCAGGTGTACGAGTGAAAATGAATCCCTCTGATACTGTATCCGAGGGGGAGCCTGTCACAGTGACCTGCGAGGACCCTGCTGCCCTCTCACCTGCCCTCTATGCCTGGTTTCACAATGGCCATTGGCTTCAGGAGGGACCGGCTTCCTCACTCCAGTTCCTGGTGACCACACGGGCTCATGCTGGCGCTTACGTTTGCCAGGTGCATGATACTCAAGGCACACGGAGCTCCAGACCTGCCAGCCTGAAAATTCTCTGTGAGCAGGGGCTCCTAGCTGTGGTTTTCCAGGGTGAGGGTGGCAGAGGGTACTTCCAGGAATTGGTTAGGGCGAGCATGGCACTATAGGGCGTATAGAAATGACCACTTGGGGAAAAGAGGGATTAGCAATGAAAGTGGAGACATGGCCCCAGGAACATTGCTTGAGGGACTCTGCCCACAGACTCTGGATCAGGCATAATTTTTAGAAGGGGACATTTGTCTGGAAACGGAGCATCACCAACACTGGGCAGATGGGCAGCGAGCTGTTCATGCCTCAGCAGGACCTCCATCTGTGTCCTGCCCTACCTCCAGATGCCCCTCGGGATGCTGTCCTGTCTTCCTTTCGAGACTCAAGGACCAGGCTCATGGTCGTGATTCAGTGCACCGTGGACAGTGAGCCACCCGCTGAGCTGGTCCTATCCCACAATGGCAAGGTGCTGGCTGCCAGCCACAAGCTTCACAGCTCAGCATCAGAGATGGGCCACATCCAGGTATCGCGAAATGCTCTTCGACTACAGGTGCGAGATGTGACTGTGGGTGACGGCAATACCTATGTTTGCACAGCCCGGAATACACTGGGCTCCATCAGTACCACTCAGAAGCTTCTGACGGAGACTGGTGAGTGGGACCTGGGTGAGGAAGGGGCCAGGGTTTGGATTATTGTGCTGTGGGGCTGAATCTCATATGAAGGGCTGCTGTCCTGAAGAAGTATGAGAACCCTAATCCACTTAAGAAGGCATGGCTCTCAGGTAAGGGGTAGACCAACCTCAGGGGATGATCCAGCCCTACCGTTGGAGTAGGGAAGGCTATTAATACCTCATGGAAAGAGTGGGAGGAGACACATCCTCACCTCACACACCCTTCACTGGAGAAGCCTGGGGTGATAGCAAGACAAGATCCTTACCCCTGGGAAGCGCAGTCTGAGGGCATGATACAGTCTTGTGCTTCAAATGGCCTTTTCTGATTCTGGAGGCAGAGCCTTCTGGCAGGAACCTCAGTACACAGATGTGACCAGGCTGTTTTATGACCGATCTAAGGAGGGATATAGTTCCAGCATGGAGGGCCTTGAGCCCAAGATAGATCAAGATCGGCCCACAATGCATAGATCCCTGACCATTTACCCATCCTTGTACTACAGATATACACGTGGCAGCTGAGCCAGGCTTGGATGTGCCAGAGGGCACAGCTCTGAACCTAAGCTGCCACCTCCCTAGTGGCTCTGAACCCACTGGCAACTCTTCTTTCACATGGTTCTGGAATCGGCATCTATTACATTCAGCGCCTGTGCCCATGCTATCCTTCACCCCTGTGGTCCGGGCTCAGGCTGGGTTGTACCACTGCAGGGCTGAGCTCCCCACCGGGGTCACTACCTCTGCTCCAGTCATGCTTCGTGTTCTCTGTGAGTATAAACCCACCTCTGCTCCGCATCTGTCTCTACATCTCACTGGTCCGTATCAGGTCTTTTCCTCTGCACAAAGCAAGGGCTTCCTAGGTCAGGGTCTCAGAACACTAGCCTTCCCGCTGGCTGGTTGTATGTGGTTGTGTGTCTATGCTTCTGTGCCTCATCTTTGAAGTGGAGGATACATTCCTCTGACCTTCTTGAGATGAAGGTCATACAGAAGACACAGAAGATAAAGCAGACTGAATACCTGCTGAGCAGCTGCCATAACTAGCTCTGGTTTTCCCATTCTATTCTTCTGTGCCCAAGCTGTATCAGTCAGTTACTGCTTGGTAACAAGTTATCACAAATTTACAATTCTGTGGGTTAGAAATTTGGACAGGGCTCAGCTGGTCAGTTCCTCTGGTCTCTTGACTGTGGCTGTCCAGTAGCTCTGCTGAGATTGAACTGTCTAAGTTCATGGCGGCTTCAGATGGACCATACATGGTCAGCAGGCTGGCCTGGGTTTTCCATATGTTTGTTCCAGGAAACAGAAGAGAAGCTGCAGGAAATCTTGAGATCCAGTTCCAAAGTCCCACCATGCCACTTAAAAAAAATGTGTATGCATGCGCTGCGTGTGTGTGTGTGTGTGTGTGTGTGTGTGTGTGTGTGTGCTGTGTCTATGCTTGTATGTCTTTGTGCATGTGCACGGAGCCCACCATCTTTATCACTGTGCACTGGATCTCTCACTGAACCAATTCAGGAGTACTGGCTGTCCACAGAGTTCCAAGGATCCTCCTGTCTCTGCCTCGCTGGTGCTTTTCACACAGTGCTGGGGGTCAAACGCAGACCACCCTCATGTTTACTCTGCGACTGCTTTACTGACTAAGGCATCTCACCGTTCTCCTTAATGTCACCTTTGTCTCAAGAGTGAGGGAATGGGCTCCCCTTTTTCATGGAAGTGGAGCAGAGCCACAGCAGAGGGAGGGATTTGTAGTGGGTTTCTACAGTCAGCATACTCTTCCTCCCCACAGATCCTCCCAAGACGCCCACTCTCACAGCGTTTGTGGAGCCTCAGGGTGGCCACCAGGGCATCCTCGACTGTCGAGTGGACAGTGAGCCCCTGGCCAGCCTCACCCTCCACCGGGGCAGTCAACTAATAGCCTCCAACCAACTTCATGGTGCTCCCACCCAGCCCCACATCCGAGTCACTGCTCCTCCCAATGCCTTGAGACTGGACATAGAGGAGCTCGGACCTAGCATTCAAGGGGAGTATGTGTGCACTGCCTCCAATGCTCTGGGTTCTGCCTCAGCCTCCGCCTACTTTGGGACCAGAGGTGAGGAGACTAATACCTCTCCCTGCTGGATCCTCTCTGCAGGAAGATTCTCGAGTCCTAAGTCTGCAGTCCCAGATTCCTTCTGCCACCAGACAACTTGTCTGAGCAGTCCAAATGGATCACATGCACAGGGCTTAGGGGATGAAGTGAAAGTTAAACTCAATTTTATCTTGGTTGGGACACCTTGGGAGGGAATGTTGAAGGCCTGAAGCCCAGATAGCCCTTCAGCTTCTCCTTCCCATTTCAGCTCTGCACCGGCTACAGTTGTTCCACAGGCTAATCTGGGTCCTGGGATTTCTGGCAGGCTTCCTATGCCTGTTGCTGGGCCTGGGGGCCTGTCACATCTGGAGGTGAGTCCAGAGCTGTGTGGGGGACAGGAATACATTATTCTGCTCATCCTGTTCCCTCCTTCATCCCCCAAAACCTTTGAGGACAGTTCTTCCTTACAAAGTCCACAGGCTTCAATTTTCCTACTCTGTCCTCTCCAAATTTGGAGATTCCCCTTCTGAATCACACAGTTTGTCTTGCTGTAGCCTTCCTTTGCTGGCATCTACTCACACTGAAGAAAGGGCCAGGGTGGGGGAACAAACAAGATGCCCCACACTGTGCAGGGATCTCCTGCTCTGTACAGCCGGGGAGGGTGAGGAGCAGAAGAAAGGGGTCTCTCACAGAGTCTGCTCTTGTCCATGCAGAAAGAAGAGTTCTAACAAGCTGAATGTGAGCGAGAATTCAGCAGAGATGGCCACTCAGAAAGATACTATTCAGGTATCCGTTCAACATGTGTGAGCATGGAAGTGTAACAATGTCCATCTGGTATCGAGAGGGTGTTTCCACTTAAAGGACGATGCTGGAATCAGAGGCAGCTAGAAAGGAGTACAGGAGCCCGGATGTCCTTGGGGAATAGGGAGAGCAAGTCTGACTAAGGCTCAGTGTAGTTATGGGAGCATGACTTGGTGACATGAGTAGCTTTTCTGATCCCCCATCCTTCTATTTTGAAGTCTTGCTTCACCAAGTCTGAGCTTGTCTGGATCCTCTTACCTAGGCAGGAGTGAAAGGCCATGTTCCCTCCCCTAATGTATCCTCTCCTGCAGATGACCCCTTCCTAGGACCCTAAGTCAGTGTGGGACCTTCTGTGATCCAGGTTTTCTTTAACTGGAAGCTTCTAGCTCTTGATGCAGCCACAAATGGAACCTCATCTCAAGTCACATCCCTGAGCTGAGGATGACTTACCTGCCCTCAGGAGGAGGTGGTTGACGCTCTCTGACAGCTCAGGTGTTGTGAGCAAGGTCTTGCCTACCTCTGTATAAGCATCGCAGAGACATCTGGCTTTCCTGACCTGCCTGACTTGCCTTCCAAGCCTCTTGATCCTAAGAAAAATGGATGAAAGGAGAACCTGCTGCCCTCAGGGCTCTGAGACTGACTCAGCCACGTTGCCCACAACTCTCTGTGTGGTTTTCCTCTGTATCCCTTTGCCTTTCTCCTCAAAGCTCACCTTGGACTTTCTTGGTGGGTTAGAGCAGCATCCAGTTCCTCACGGACTTTCTGAGACAGTCTATACCAGCCAGGATATAAGTTAGGCTACTCTAACAGAGACTGAATACAGTGACCAGAGCATGACAGGGTCTTAATTTTCCCTCCTGGTCTGGTTATGTTGTGGTGGTACCAGAATCCTTCTCTCTTGCTTTTCTCCATCCCCCCAGGTATGGCCTTTGATTATGTAGCTCAGGTGACTGCAGTGCCCATAGAGCTTACAGTGAGAAGGAAGAGTGCAGGGGAGACTTGCCCATCCTCGTGGTCCATGGATTGTACAACTGCACTCCACCCGCTTCTCCTCAGCTAGACATTGGTCACATAAGCATACCATGATGCAGCAAGGGAGTCTGGGAAATGCTGTTTTTTATTCTGAGTCTCGGCTACATTTGGAATCTGTCTTTCTGAAGGATACCAATTGTGGGCACAGCCCTAGGACTTTTAATGTTGAAGAGAGTGGCATTATCAGGCTAGGGTCTGAATCAGTGTCCTGGGCCACTCTGTTTCAGAGTTTGCTGAAAGGCACAGTCCCTCTTACATGGTAAACTGAGGAAGCCAAAAGTTGGTGGTCCCTAGGTGTCTCACTGTTCCTTTGCTGTGAGGGGGAAACACTATGACCAAGTTAGATGTTACAAAAGAAAGCATTTAGCTGTGAATTTGTGTACAGTTTTAGACTGTTAGTTCATGATCATCATGGCGAGAAGCAGGAAGACAGAGATAGATAGATAGATAGATAGATAGATAGATAGATAGATAGATAGACAGACAGACCCTGTTGGCCTTTTGAGACCTCAAAGATCACCCCCGGTGTCATATCTCCTCCAACAAGGCTACACTTTACCAAACTGTTCATTAATTGGGGACAAAACATTCAAACATTCAAATGGCTTATGGGGGCCATTCTCATTCAAACCACCACACTTGTTAGGGTAAGGGTATGCCAGGCAGACATCTTTGTACAGGGTCTGGCCCCTGGAAGATCCCTGCTACCCACAGCTGTATCAGCTCCTTCAAGAGCAAGGAACAGACGAGGATGTTACCAGCATCTTGCTCCTGCTCTGGGTACACGACAAAGTGCATATGCCATAGCAAAGTGAACGACTGAACATTTCCTGAACGCCCAGGCCCCAATGTCTGTTAAAATAAGAGTATCACCAGGAAGGAATGACGTGCTTTGAGGAGGTCAGGGATGGAAGGAAACCAGGTCTACAGCAGGCTGGAGACTCCTGCTGCAGGTTGGTGGTAAATGGTAAAGGAAGGAAGGGTCTGGGGCTGAGAACCTGGAGAATAGTGGGAGGAAGAAGGTTGAGAATGGATTGGAAAAGGAGCAACTGTGTAGCCAAGGCTGTGCCTTGCTCATTCTAGGCCTCTTTCCCTTCCCTTCCCTTCCCTTCCCTTCCCTTCCCTTCCCTTCCCTTCCCTTCCCTTCCCTTCCCTTCCCTTTCCTTCCTTCCTTCCTTCCTTCCTTCCTTCCTTCCTTCCTTCCTTCCTTTCTCTCCCCTCCCCTCCCCTCCCCTCTCCTTCCCTTCCCTTCCTTCCTCTTCCCCATCCCCTCCTTGACAAGGTCCCATGTAGCTCAAGCTGACTTCAGTCTCATTTTGTAGCCGGGAATGGGTGACCTTGAACTTCTGATTCTCAATCCCCATTTTTTATGTGTGTGTGTGTGCCTGAATATTGTATTCTCTCTGGGAGTCTGTCCAGCAATTTCCTCCAATAAACTTCTTTCCAGGGTACCATACAACTGGAGTCAATTTTCTTCTTGCAATCAAAATGTCTAGGCTAGAATGTAGAGAATTCAAATATTAAATGCTAGCATCTCAAACACTGTCTGTGGGCACGTGACCAGGGAGTATAAATCACACAATGCTTGCCTCATACTGTCTGCTGAAGTCATCTGGTTCCCTTCCTGCTCCTCACAGCTCCTCACATGATACCTCCCTCACAGGATGGGCTATTCACTCACAGGGACCAGCACAGATTTGGCATATGGCAGGTGGCGCTTGGTTCCTGTACATCGTTGCTGAGTAGAAACACAGAAAACCAGCTTTACCAGAGGCAAGACAGGGAGAGAACAAACCAAAGACTGCAAGATGTTCCTGGAAGACTGAGAGCAAGAGCCACACCCGAAGGGTGGTGGCTGCTGAGGGTTTGGGGACATGTGACTTGAATCTTTGCTGTCAAACACTTTTAAGAGGGGTGTTGAGATTGCTTGAGGGGGTTGTTGGGCCCAATCTCCAGTGGTCTAAAGCCCCTCAGAAATAATTACGTAGCTGTAATTCAAGCACAATGTACATACATGGTAAGTGTATTAGCGCAACGGCTCTTTGTATAATACATATCAGATCAAAAAGCAGAAATGCCAGCACTCCAGAGTGCCCTGCTCCCAACCTCTGCCCAGTGTAGTTGTTAGTACTCAAGCTAATCTAAAAATCAAATATTATACCATAGATTTGCTTTTCCCCCGTTCTTTATAAAAATGGCATCATACTTTAAACACAAGAACTTTGTGAAATGATTGGCCAGTGTCTCTTAAGGGTAAAATATTCTTCCCTTGACCCTAACATTCTTGGGCATATTCTTGGGAAAAATGAGGGCGTGTGTCACCCTGAGACTTGTACTAGAATGTTCATAACAGTGTTACTCACCATTACCAGGAGCTGAAAACAAATGCTCTGCAGCAGGGGGATGGCTGAGTAGACGGTACCATGTCCACACAGCTGTGAGAAGCTGTGTCTGCAGCTGAGTATGGTTCTCAGATGCTCAGTGGGAGGGGCTGGCAGCGAGGACCACAGCTGCCTGTTCCTACTGCTGTATCAAAGGATCTGACAAAGGCAGCTTAAGGAAGGAAACATTTATTTTGGGTCACAGTTAGTAGGCACAGTTTCATCCTAGTCCCGAGGGTGGCAGCAAAAGTGTCTCTAGCTGTAGGGGTAGGAGGCAGCTGGCCACATTGTGTCTGTGAGGAAGCAGACAGAGAGGTGGGGGCGCCATTTGCTTCTTACTTTTCCTCTTCCTACCCAGTCCAGGATGCCAGACCATCAGGTATTGCAGCTCACATTTGGAGAGGGTCTTCTGGTCTCCGTTAAAACTCTCTGGAAACACCCTCACTGACCTGATGTGCCCAGAAGTGTATCTCCTAAGTGATTCTCAACCCAAACAAGTTCACAGTGAAGACTAAGGACAGGCATAGTTAAGGAATGGGACGGCTACTGGTGGGCAAAAGGGACTGGCAGGAGCCACCGTGGAGCTTCGAGTACTCGTGAAAAGGACAGGTTCACTTTGTGAAAATCTGATGAACTGCTCACTTTCCTGGATATATATTTTAGAAAGAAAGTTTATTTAAAAAAAAAAATCTGCCACCTTACCTGCGACTTGTGCTGTGTACCGACATGGGAAGACACCTTGAGCCCAGGAGACTGAGATGAGCCTGGGCAATGCAACAAAACCTCATCTCTTAAAAACAGAACACATGGGTGTGGAGGTGCACGCCTTCAATCCCAGCACCCAGGAAGCAGAGCCAGTCACCCTTGTAACCGGCTCAAATTCAGACCCAGGGGCTGTCCAGTGGCAGCAGAATCCATGGAAAAATGTGATCATAGTGAGACATTTGGAAACTACTCAGCAACAGAAATCAATGAGCTAAGGGCGTAGGTAATGACAGGCTGGGTCAAACTCACAGATGGGGAAAATATAACCAGACAAAGCCAATCTCCTTTAAACGCAGAGTCCTTTAAACTGTTAAAAGAAAGACCAACCACTCCCTAGAAAAACGAGCTACATATGAATGAATATGTTGTTATATTTTTTAAAAGCTGTATCTAAAACAGCAGTTTATGTAGGAAATTGGTAGTAGTGGCTTCCTATGAGAAACGAGGATGGAAAGGATGGAGACTAAAGGAAGATTTTCCTAAGCATTTTATACTTTTTCCTTTGTTTGTTTATTTGCTTTGTTGTTGTTGTTGTTGTGGTGGTGGTGGTGGTTTTTGATTCTTTTTGTTTGGTTGGTTTTGGTTTTTCAAGACAGGGTTTCTCTGTGTAGCCCTGGCTGTCCTGGAACTCACTCTACCTACCAGGATGGCCTGGAACTCAGAAATCCACCTGCCTCTGCCTCTGCCTCTGCCTCCCAAGTGCTGGGCCTAAAGGTGTGCGCCACCACTGCCCGGCTTGGGCTTGTTTTTTGAGACAGGGTCTTGCTGTGTAGCTCCAGCTACCTCTGGAGTGCTGGAATTACAGATATGAACTGTGGCTATCTTTCAGTCTCCTTTCTTCTCTCTCTCTCTTTCTCCCCCTCTCTCTCTCTCTCTCTCTCTCTCTCTCTCTCTCTCTCTCTCTCTCTCTGTGTGAGAGAGAGATGTCCTCCCCTCTCTCCCCTTCCCTTCCCTCTCTCTGTATTGACCAGGCTGGCCATCTTGAGTGTCCTGTCTCGACCCAATTGCCTGATCTATCATACTGTTTGATGTCTGAATTGTATAAATATTGTTTTTTTTTTCTGTAGTTGGAACATTCCACATTCTCACAACGAAAATATTAACCAGCTTATTTCAAAGTTAAATCTCTTGCTATCCAAAATCATGCCAGGCATACGAAGTGATCTTTCATCACGAAAGCAATGTCCCTAAAATTTGGGAATTGGGGGAAGAATCCCTCATGCCTGGGGGTCTGTGGTATAGTACAATTCTGTCCTGGCTATCGCTGTCCCTCTGCTCTGCGCCCACCACTGCCAGAAACCACAGACTTCAACGATGCGGCCACCACAAGGCCCCTAGGTACCCAGGTGCGCCTGAGCGGCACTGGGGCAGCTTCACCGCAAAGGGACATTAGGTGCAGGTAAACAGATCCTGGGAGGAATCCTAGCTCAGGGCAGGTAGAAAAGCGGGTCCACGAGTCACTAGGGAGACCAGGACCAGAGATGTGCCCTGGGCAGATCGGAACAGCTGCAAGGATCACTTAGCCAACGCCTCTGTTCAGCACCAGAGAGGCTCTCAAAGAACTTTCCCGGGCTTCCCGCCCTCGCCTCCCTTTGCCAGCGTGGGTAGGACTGTTGCCAATGACGCCAGGAAGGGTCATCCTGGCTCCCGCAGCACCGACTCCTGTCTTGCGGGCCAGGGTAGGGCCAGGCTCCTGCGAGGTGGCACGATGCCCGCTGGGGGCGGGAGGAGGCGGCCCCCTCCGGCCGGGGTGGAGCCAACAGCACAGCTAGAGTGAGAGGCAAAGGCACTCCCAGCCATGGGCTCCGGGTGTTGGAGACCTAGGGGGTCTCCCGAGCTGCTCTTGCTGCCGCTGTTGCTTTCCGCGTGTCTGCTGCTGAGCGCTCGGATGTTTCCAGGTGAGGATGTGGGCCGGGGGCGCATCTAGGGCGGGGTGAAGTGGTGGTGGTCATGGGTTCCAGTGCAACTACTGGAACACAGAGTTCCCGACCCTGGGCTACCTGGCCAGGACAGGACATGGGAAGGGGACGTGCTCCTGGGTTGGCCTTGTAGCGGACTTACCAACACTTAGCAAAGCAAAGAGGCAACACTACCCTCTCTCCAGTACTGCCTAGCTCTTAGCTCTGCTCCAGACTGCTCCAGACTGCCAGGCCGGAGTGTCTTCCTCCTCCGGGGAGGAATGGTGCGCTGGCGTCCTTGGAGTCTGCCCACAGGCCTAGTTGTCCCATTCAGCTCATCCTCCCTTGATCTTGGGTCTGGTCAACGTGTACGGTGTTTATACAGTTGCTTTATGTGGCAGTTCTTCAAACAGGGGGTTCTGCCTAGCCGTGCCTGGGACTACCACTTTCTCTTCCTACTGTAACCTCTCTGGTATGATAGGGCTCTAGCATCTCCAAGCCTGTAGGGTGAGTCTCCAAACTCCACACAGCAAGCACCTGGCTGGCCAGAGACAGGAGGACCACTGAGGAGGAGGCAGCAAGGGCTGAGGGCTGGATTGTTGCGCAGCCCGGAAGCCACTCCATACCTATGGACTGCTGCTTCATAAGGGTTCTGAGGGGGCTGACTAACAGCTTTTAGCCAGGGGAGAGTTGATGGTGGGGAAAGAGAGCCTCTGTTCCCCAATGCAGACTGGCTTCCCTAGTTTCCACTTTAGTCCTCCCAGACTCCCAGCTCCATCCTTGCCTCCTTCCTGAAGGTGGCCTTGCAGGACTGCACAGAGAACACTCACACCTGAATCCATATCCTGCACCCTTGGTGATCTGAGACCAGCAAGACTTGGTTCTCCATAGCCAGTTAAGCCTTCTCTTGGCTGAAAGATCTTTTACCTCCAGGAAGGCTTCTCTGTCCTTCCTTCTTTTCCCCCCTTCTCTCTCTTCAGCCTCACTTCCAAAGCCACACCCTCATTCCCAGTTGCATGATGGCTCATTAATTAAGAAGCGCATGTGATTTTAAGGACGAGCTTCCTGGAGCTGCTGCTATTTTCGATATTTTTGAAAACTGTGTCCGAGCGCTTTGCCTCCACATACATCTGTGTACCATGGAGGTTCCAGGAAACCTAGGGGCCAGAAGAGGGAGACAGATGCCCTGGAGCTGGAGTTAGAGATGGTTGTGTGTGAGGCACCACGTGGGTGCTGAGAACGGAGCTGGTCTTCTGGAAGAACAGTGAGTGGTCTTAACCACTGACCCCTCTCCAGCTCCTATCCCAGGATTTTGATGTCTGGGATCTGGAGAGGAGGTGGAAGAGGAACAAGGAGCTGGGATGGCCCAGGAAGAGCGGAAGCCACTGAGAATTCTCAGCACAGGCAGGGCCAGAGCTGGGGGTGGCTGGGGTTTCTTTGCTTGTTTGTTTGTTGGTTTGTTTGTCTGTAACCTGGGCCAACTGGAGAATGCTAGAGGGATACATGGGCTTGCTGCTGCCTCTGGCTGCTGGAGCCTGGCTCCTGCAGGATAGGTTCTGTGAGTGTTTCTGGGATCAGATAGGAGAGGGGAGGTAGGAACATTCCTGAAGAACATTCCAACACCCTCTGAGTAATGCTTGGCTCTGATACTTCTCCTGGAACCCCCTTGGAAATGCCTGGCCCAGGATCACTGAGCCTCTGAACCCCAGCTCCTCCCTTCACCTTGACAAAAAGAGGAGGGGTTCTGGACGAGGTCTCTCAGAGTTCTCTGCTACCAGCACCAGCCCTAATGGGAGTCAGGAGCTCTGGGAGAGACATCTGGAGGCAGTCTTACTCAGATAGCAGAGGAGGCCTCTGGTTACACATCCCTCACCCTAAAGGCATCTACTGCCCAGTCTAAAAATACCCAAGGCTGCCTCCTCTTCACAGCCCCTCTACACTGGGGTCTGGGCTTCTTCCCGGGACCTCTAACCTCAAACCAGCTCCCCAAGCTCTGACTGCTCTCAAATTCTCCAATACGGATATTTCCTGGTGCCTCAGTTTCTCTTTTGCCACCTCTCTGGTTGCTGCTCCCTTCGAGGTATTCCCCGTGAATACCAAACCCTGGGAGTACTACAAATGAGTCCAGCTTTCAGGGCCCCTTCTTTCCCGGTGGCTTCCTGCTCCTAACTGATATTCTAACACTATTCTCTGTTTTCATCCCAGGAAATGCCCGTGGAGAGCTAGTCACTCCCCACTGGATCCAGGAGGGCGGACTCTGGCTCAAGGTCACCCTGGAGGAGCCTGTAAGCATCCATTATCCTGTCCTTATTAGGGGCCCTGGGTCTCAGTCTCTTTGTTCTTTCCCTCAAATGCAGCATGACAGTTTTTCTGGGGTTCTCAGAACTAAATCACTGTACCGTTAAGCCACTCCCTGTCGGGTGGGTGGGACAAGGAGACATCTAGATGTCGTGAGCTTGCACACATGGAAGTCATTTTGGGCTTCCTCCCTCCCACCCCTTCTATTCCTGGCCCTAACCCTCTTCTCCATGGAGGAACATCCAGGCTATCCCCACTCAACTAGGCAAAGATGAGTTCATAGTTTGGGGCCTAAAGCCTTTCAGGAGCTTTGTGGTGTGTGTGTGTGTGTGTGTGTGTGTGTGTGTGTGTGTGTGTGTATTCCATTCTATTCTGTTTTGTTATGATTGAGTCAGTGTCTTGCTATATAGCCCTGGTAGGCTTCAAGTCAAGAGCTTTTAAAGGAAGGACACAAAAATGTCCTCCTTGGTCACGTTTATGGGGAACATGTGACTCTGGACATGTTGCTGTCCTGTAACCTCAGCTTCCATGACTGGAAGCTGCCTGGGACTAGAAAGCCGTGGTCCACTCTTCTCATGTCCCCAGATGTATCCTTACTCCAGTTTGCTTCTCCAAAACCCTGACCAGCCTCCTCCTAACTCCTGTTCATTGCATTCTCCCAGAAGAGCTATGTGTGCCATTACAGCTGGGCTGCATATGAGGAGTCCGGCCTATTTTACAGAGTGTGCCTATTTTACAGAGTGTACCTATTTTACAGAGAGGCAAACTGAGCCCCACAGAGCTTGTAAAGTCGCTCATGCTTGAATAAATCATTGGGCCTAGAAGCCAGAGTCCCCCTAAGATCTAAGGGCTTCAGACTATGAGCTGCCTTACCCTTCTTTCCTATAACTACTCAAGCTGGAAAGAGTTTGATTCTGTACCTCCAGACAGAGGGCAGCCCCACTGTCCAAACCTGCGAGTGTTGCCACAGTGACTATGGGTTCCCAGAAACTTAAACCTTCCAAGTCAAGGCCTTCACTGGGGTCCCTCAGACCTCTAGGATTTCTCTCAACTAGCCAAGCAAAGATGACGTGTGGACACACACGGGTTCCCCTGATTGTGGCCTCTCTCCTTGCCTGGCTTGGTCTGTGAGAGGACGGGGTGGGGGGTGGCTCTGCTCTGCGTTAGGAAGCCTGTGAGGACAGGACAGGAGGAGCTTCAGCGGGGTGTGTATATTTCACAAACAGGATCATACTGCAGGATGGGTATGGGGCACAGGGGGGAGAGGGGACCCTGGAGTAGAAGTAAAAGCAGCAAGGACTGCAGGGGGAAGGGACCTTTACCAGGGCTACTGCCTTTCTCCCAGAGCAGACATTTTCCCGTAAAGCAAGAGGCATTCCAACCATATAAGCTCATGTTTGGCCCTTGTGGAGCCTGTGGCTGGGGAAGTGAGGGCCATCTACTCTACACCTGCTGGGGAAAGGCCCCTGCAAGATTCTTGGCCAGGGCCCCAGCCCAGTGCATTTTGGGATAAAAAGTCACCGTGGGTGGGGAAAACATTTTTAAAAAACCAGCAGCCTCCTCTGAAATCTCTTGGGCTAGTTCCAGTTCTGGCTTCTAGCCAGGCTGAGTGGACAGCCCGAGAGAGGCAAAGTCGGTGAAAGAGGAGAGGTGGCTAGAGGGTCAAGACCAGCCCTTCTGACATTGAGCTGAGAGAGTCAACACTTTTTGGGGAGCCAAGTTGGGGTTCATGTTTATTTTTTGAGTTCAGTTGTGAGGTCAGTTGGAAGAATTTCAGAGGACCGGGTAGTTCGCTGGAATTGGAGGTGGAGAAAAAAGTCTGGGTTCTATCACTAATGAGGGGAGGCAGCAAGATGGAGAGACATGTAACAAGATCTGTGATTTGGCTCTTGTTTGGCACATGCAAGGGGCTCGATCTGCAGCACCCACAGCAAGCAAGCAAGCAAGCAAGCAAGCAAGCAAGCAAGCATACAAACAAAACAGAAACAAAGCCCCAGGCAGTTCATGAGATGGCCAAAACCATACCCTATCCAACGACTTCCATTAGTGCCCACTGCCCTCTGTTCTCCCTGCCTTTCCATGGGACTCCTGTTTATGGACACAGCATATGTCCATATGTCCATAGCAGACAGAACAACCTAAGCAACTTAGCAACTGCTGTGTCCATAGATGGCTGTTCATGCATCCATAAGGGTCCGTTGTCACAAACACAAGCACTGGGAACATCTCTGAGTTACAGCTCCCACACCTACCTGCTCCCTGCGGTGCAGGAGCCAGTTGTTCCTATGAGCTTATCACTAGGCTGATCCACATCCTGCCCTGTTCCCTGGCAGGCAGGTGGCCTGGAGGCCTAGTGTGTCACTGTTTTCCTTCTCTGTCAGATTGTGAAGCCTGACTCGGTGCTGGTGGCTTTAAAGGCTGAAGGCCAGGATCTCCTGCTTGAATTGGAGAAGAACCAGTGAGTACCAGCCTGGGGTTTGCTGAAGCCCAGACACAGACCCTCTCTGGAGAGGATCAGTGCTTTCTGTAGGGAGGCTGGGTGGGAAGCTGCAGGGGGAGTGACAGGGGGAGTGGCTAATGTGCTGAGGATACAGTGGACTGAACCCAGCTGTAGGTGAGGACATGCCTGCTTTCCATCTCACACCCTGGAGAAGCCTGAGCACCACCCAGTGGGCATTTCCTGATAACCTTAAATCAAAGAGAATTCCTAGACACAGGGAACATCCACAGATGGCAGGAGCAAAAAGCTACAGAGGTCAGAATCCAATGATGACAGTTCATCTGGTCTACCCGGAATGTCTCCTATGTGGAAGAGAACAGCGAAGAAAGAGCTGGGGAGTCCCAGTGGGGCCAGATGGAAGAAGGCATCTTAGTGCTAAATATTTTGACTGGTTCTGAAGAGTCAGAGAATGTGAGGTGGTAAATGAGAAACATGGTGTCTAAGGGTGGTGCCCTGAGTGCAGAGGGTGAAAATGACGGCACCTGTAGACTCCATTGCAACCGCATCACTCACTCCGTGTCTGCTTCTTGCTGACATTGCAGAAGGCACTCATTCATTTTTATTCTCCCACATGGAATCAGACAGACTGGGAATAAACTGTAAACACCAAGCCAAACCACAGTTCTTAAGAGTGCCACATCCCTACCTGCTAAACAGTCTTGTACATTTGTGCACACATTAGCGTGTATGAGCCCAGCCAGCAAAGAAGCAGAGTTGAAATGGGTGTAAGGACATCTGGCCGTACAACAGCCTGGGGTTTTGGTGGATGATCTGGAGGTCAAGGTAAAGCTGGAGTCAGGATTTTCTGTAAGGAAGAACAATTGAAGTCAGGCATGGTGGAACAGGCTTGAGGCTGGGCAGGAGAGACAGAGTCAAGCTGGGGCCTGCCTGGGTCATATAGAGTGAGTTCAAGACCAGTCTAGGCAACTTAGCAAAATTCTGTCTCAAAATGTAAAGGAGAAATGAGGAAGGGGAAAAGAGAAAAAGGAGAAGGAGAAGAAGGAAGAGGAGAAGGAGAAGGAGAAGAGGAAGAGGAGGAAGAGGAGGAAGAGGAGGAGGAGGAGGAAGAAGAGGAGGAGGAAGAAGAGGAGGAAGAGGAGGAGGAAAGAAGAAGAAGGAAAGAAGAGAGAAAAAAGAAAGAAAGGAAGGAAGGAAGAAAGAAAGAGAGGAAGGAAGAAAGAAAGGAGAGAAGCAGCAGCAGCTATTCATTTATAGTTGTTATGTTCTTGGTGAGGGCAGGGAAGGAGCCTGAAAATAGAGACATTACTGAGTAGAGCCTAGCTCCAGGTAAAGCAATCCTTGCTCAGGCAGGCTGAGCAGAAGCAGCCACAGGCAGGTGGAACTTTGTTTTCTGTGGAAGTTGGAACTAAGTGTCACTGAGGGACAGATGGAGACATGGGATCTAGCAATCTGAGGAGAACTGAAGGGCCTGGGGTCTGTTAGCAAAGGCAGGAGTACCCTGGCCCCAAGTGGCATCTTTGAGGTTGTATCTCCTGACTCCTCCCCTTCACCTGCCTGCAGCAGGCTCCACAGCACCAAAGGTCCCCAGCGTGTTCCTCTGTGTGCTTCTCACTCGCCCATTCCCTTGTCTAACGCACCTCAGGCTCGCTCCAGACCTTTGTCTTCTTTTAGCCTGAAGTTTTCTCTTTGAGGCGCAGTGCACAGCCTTTTCTGTTCTTTCCCTCGCACTGCTTGCCTCATTCAAGCGGCTCAGCTAGCACTCAGGGAGGAGAGCTGGAAGTAAGGAGCAGGAGGCAGGTCTAAATTCAGGGACTCCTAAAACTCCTGCCTTCCAGCAGGCTCCTGGCCCCAGGATACACAGAAACCCACTACAGCCCCGATGGGCAGCCCATAGTGCTGTCCCCCAACCACAAGGTGAGACACTTTCACTCCGAGAATGGTGGGAGAGCTGCATCCTGTTTTGCATTCCTAAGGAGGTTGTAGTCTGCCTTCAGGCCCCTTCCCCTTGTCCCTCCAACTTGAGCCCCTACTGAGATTTGGGTACGAGCTTCCTCCTCTCTAGGATCATTGCCACTATCACGGGCGTGTGAGGGGCTTCCGGGAATCCTGGGTAGTTCTCAGCACCTGCTCTGGGATGAGGTAAGGAATTGGGGAAGAGAGCCTGGGGCTGCTGCAGAGGTGAGAGCTCAGTGTCACACATCCCTGCCCTCCCCTGCCCTCTAGTGGCCTTATTGTGCTCAGCAGCAAAATCAGCTATCATTTGCATCCCCGGACTCCTGGGGACACCAAAGACTCCCCAACCCACAAGATCTTCCGGATAGAGCGGTTGTTCACCTGGAGAGGGGCCCGGAGAGACAAGAACTCCCAGTACAAAGCAGGAATGGCCAGTCTTCCACATGTCCCCCCAAGCCGGGTAAGGGGCATAGACTAGAGTGGAACTGGTCCTTCAAGCCAGAGGAGACAGGAATGCAGGCCCTGGACGGGGGTCTTCCTGTTTTAATTCGGAGGCTGACGAGTCAAGTCTGAGCAGAAGTTTAACTGTCCCCTTCCCTGCCCTCGGGAATTAATGGTGTGTGGCTAGGATTCAGTCAAGCAGCCTGCCCTCACCATTTGCTTCTCACAGGTGAAGCGAGAGGTCCGCAGGAGTCCCAGGTACCTGGAACTGTACATAGTGGCTGACCACACTCTGGTGAGGAGAGGCCTAAGAGGCCAGACTGGGCTGGGCTGGAGCCTGCTCGGCTCTCTTATAACGCAGGGATTTCTGCCTTCTCAGTTCTTGCTTCAGCATCAGAACTTGAACCACACAAGACAGCGCCTCCTGGAAATTGCCAATTGCGTGGACCAGGTTGGGCGATTAGGGCGCTGAAGGCTGGGAGTGAGGCAATTGAAAAACTCCGGCCCTGCACGGTGGGTGCCTGGTTCCTGGCCTCAGCCGGTCTCTTTCTCAGATTCTCAGGACTCTGGATATTCAGTTGGTGTTGACTGGGCTGGAGGTGTGGACCGAGCAGGATCTCAGTCGCATCACACAGGATGCAAACGAAACGCTCTGGGCTTTTCTACAGTG
This sequence comes from Rhabdomys pumilio, assembly GCA_030674055.1. Taxonomy (NCBI): domain Eukaryota; kingdom Metazoa; phylum Chordata; class Mammalia; order Rodentia; family Muridae; genus Rhabdomys; species Rhabdomys pumilio. Next base: position 194,116,407 of record JANHMN010000002.1, on the reverse strand, counting down.
GCGCCGTGGACTGTGGGCCAGGAGACCACACGACTCTACTCAATTGCTCACGTGGGTGCCCTTTTGTCACACACACACACACACACACACACACACACACACACACACACGAGTTGCGGGGGGGTCCTTATTTCCAGATCCATCCAGTCACACCCTTCTCCGCCATCCTTAGGGGCCGCACCTTCCAGGGTACCACGGTGGGCCTGGCGCCTGTGGAGGGCATGTGCCGTGCAGAGAGCTCCGGAGGTGTGAGCACAGTAAGCTCTTCTGGGGACCTAGGAGGAGAGAGGTTTGGGCAAGGTTTGTGGTCCTCAGTGAAGCCCGGCTTCCCAGGACCACTCGGAACTCCCCATCGGCACAGCAGCTACCATGGCCCACGAGATAGGCCACAGCCTGGGCCTCCACCATGACCCAGAGGGCTGCTGCATGGAGGCAAACGCAGAGCAAGGAGGCTGCGTCATGGAGGCAGCCACAGGGTACGCACAGAAGGTCGAGGTCGGTGCCACCGGACCTGAACGCGGCGACTGCGTTTCTCTGCTTACCCTTCAGTTCCTTCTTTAGTAAAGTGAGGGTGATAACAGCCCTACTGGGTTTCGGTGGGAGAAATGCTGATAAGGTAGAGTCTCAGAATGACTGGCGGACTAGGGTACTCCACTCCTGATCTTGGTCCTCCTTGGGGCCTGGACTGCCGGATTTTAGCGTCACAGCCTTCTGTCTTGAGTTCCTAGCATTCCCTTTCCCTTCCCTCTCCAGACAGCTCGCTTAGCTTAGTAAGAAACAGCACACCTTGGCGGCTGTGTGGCTAACCTCGGGGCCCAGAGTGCAGGAACAGCCTGAGCTAAGGAGGTCGTTCCAGCACCCCAGATGGTCCCCGCACCACCAACGACATCCGTCTTCCATGTGCAGGCACCCTTTCCCGCGCGTCTTCAGCGCCTGCAGCCGCCGCCAGCTGCGCACCTTCTTCCGCAAAGGGGGCGGTACGTGCCTCTCCAACGTCTCGGCGCCGGGGAGCCTGGTGCTGCCCAGCCGCTGCGGAAACGGCTTCGTGGAAGCAGGAGAAGAGTGCGACTGCGGCGCTGGCCAGGTCAGGTCATCTTCTCTGTCCCTGGGGTTCAAGGCTGACCCATCCTCCCAGCCTCTCCCAGGTCTAGCTTGCTTCGCCATCACGTGTTCCGTTCTCTTCTTTCTGACTTCAAAAGATCCCAGACCCCTGCTGCTTTGCCCACAACTGCTCCCTGCGTGCGGGGACGCAATGCGCCCAAGGCGATTGCTGTGCGTGGTGCCTGGTGAGGATACTGGGGAGCGGCCTGTTGATCTTAGCTGGGCTGGTACCTTCTAGTTCCCTTTCTGAGTGAGCTTGACCCTGTGTGTGGGTTCACGTAGCACTCCCTCAGGCTTTCAGCAAAGATCTCTCTGCTTTCCCTTAATGGGTCACTGGTGCAGCTAAAGCCCGCAGGCACGCCTTGTCGTCCCGCTGCGAGTGACTGCGACCTCCCTGAGTTCTGCACCGGCACCTCCCCGCATTGTCCCGCAGATGTTTATCTACTGGATGGCTCACCCTGCGCCGAGGGGCGCGGCTATTGTCTAGACGGCTGGTGTCCCACGTTGGAGCAGCAGTGCCAGCAGCTATGGGGGCCTGGTGAGACCGCATGCTGGTCCTGGTGCCCTGACCACTACTAGAACCTACGGTTTTCTACTGTGGGCAAACTCCACACGGGGAACCAAGGTCCGAGCTGCCACGCTTCTATCCCCCAGGATCCCAGCCGGCCCCCGAGCCATGTTTCCAGAAGATGAACTCCATGGGGAATTCGCAGGGGCACTGTGGCCAGGACAGCAAGGGTAGCTTCCTGCCTTGTGCACAGAGGTGAGGTGTGGAGCTGACGGTCGGTCTGCAGCTGTAAATTAGGGCAGAGAATGTGGAGGGCGCACTCAAAGATGCTGACCACTGCCCACTTCCTCCCCAGGGACGCTCGGTGTGGGAAGCTGCTGTGCCAGGGAGGGGAGCCAAACCCACTAGTGCCTCACGTGGTGACTATGGATTCCACAGTTCTCCTAGAGGGCCGCGAAGTAGTTTGTGGAGGAGCCTTTGTGCTCGACAGTCACCTGGACCAGCTGGACTTGGGTCTGGTGGAGCCAGGAACCAGCTGTGGACCTAGAATGGTGAGCCCTGCCCACCCAACCCCTCCTGGTTATTGAGTCCTCCATGCCAAAGTGTTCTCCTCACTGCCCAGTGGGCACAATGCCCATAGGTGTGCCAGGATAGGCACTGTCAGAATGCTACCTCCCAGGAGCTGGAACGTTGCTTGACTGCCTGCCATAACCATGGGGTGAGTAGCCTAAGGGGTCAGGGTGACCTTGGAGGTCCTTGCTACCTGGTGACTTTTCTGTCCTCTTCTTAGGTTTGCAATAGCAATCATAACTGTCATTGTGCTGCTGGCTGGGCTCCACCCTTCTGTGACAAGCCTGGCTTGGGTGGTAGCATGGATAGTGGCCCTTCACAGTCTGCAAGTATGCCAGTGGGGTGGGAGCAGGCAGGAACCGCCTAGGCAGTAGCCTGCTTGGGACTCAGCACCCCTACCCTCCACAGACCCGGATGCTTTCCCCTTGGCCATGCTCCTCAGCTTCCTGCTGCCTCTGCTCCCTGGGGCTGGTCTAGCCTGGTGCTACTACCAGCTCCCAGCACTCTGTCATCGACCAGGATGGTGCTGCAGGAGGAACCCCCTATGTAATAGGTAGGTTCAGTGCCAGCCTCTGAGGGCTCAGGTCTCTCTTCCTGAGCCTGCCCCTGTGGCTCCCGATTCTCAGAACTCATCAGGGCTTTGGAGAGTGGGAGGCTACATACAGGGAGCGGGGACAGTAGGAAGCTAGATGGGGTCCTTACTCTCCTCTAGATGTAGTGAGAGCCCATAGGCAGTGGGAATGTCCGTGGTGTGTATCAGGGCCCTGACCAGCACTCAGTGTTTTCCTTTTCATGGCCTCACCTTGCTTTTTTTCCCCCCTTTTCTGCCTTAAACAAATTCAACACAACCTGTTCTCCCTGTGTCTCTGAAGACTTCTCTACCTTCCTTGTCTCGATATTTCAGCCATCTCTCATGACCTTTGCCCTAATTAGTCATTACTCCCTTCAGGTCCCTCAGTGCTACGCCCAGCACCCCCTTGTGCTTCCTTTCACTGGCCAGCTATAGTGCTGATCCCTCTGTGCCAGGACCCAATGACTCTGTCCCCTGTAGACCACGGCTGCAAACCTAATTGTCAGGTGGGCAGAAATGCCACCTGATAACAGGCCTGGTCTACCTAGAGCTGCCTCTTCACTGGACCCCTGGCCAAACCAGGCACATTATGTCCATGTATGAATCTGGAAGTGTTCCAGGCCAGTTGAGGGAAAGGGCAGGGCTGGGGCTGGAGATGTGGCTACGGGGCACCTTAGGCTGGGAACAGTACCAGCAGACGCCAGGAGCCAGCAAGAAGGTCTTGGAAAAGCCAGATGATGCTTGGGGTCTGCAGGCAGAGAAACAGTTGGAGTGGCAGTTGGGAGGGGCACTGCAGAGGGGTGGCAGCTGTACACCGTCATCAGGATGCAGTCTCAAAGACTGGGAATATTTGGATGAACCATCAAATAAAAAGGCAAGGCCTGTGAGAAAGGTACAGGCAGTTCAGAATCTAGACTAGCAGAACACCACTGAAAGGAGCACAGGAAGGCACAGCTCCTGCCTCAAGGGAGACATCTCTGCACTTCAGCTCTAGATGGGACCTGGGTGAGGCCTCCATCTAGAGTGAGTGGGGGCTGGAGTGGAGGCTCTGGGTCTTAAGTGAGGTCTAGACATCTTAAGGATGGAGCAGGAATGTGGGATTTGAAGCTTGGATGGAAAAATCAGTGTTAGAGAAGTGGGACTGTGTCATGGGGAAGCAATCACCCTTTGTCTCATACACCATCAATTTCCAACCTTCTCAACTCTTATCTGGTCCATCAATGGCCCCTGTAGGGACCAACCCTTGGGCGGTGTTCACCCTGTGGAGTTTGGCTCCATCATCACTGGAGAGCCCTCACCCCTGTGTAAGTGTGGCACTTGGGACATGGAGACAGAAGTAAGGGGTGGGTCCGTGCCACCCGCCTGCTTCTAGATGCTCCCTTTCTTTCCTTAACGCTCAACCACCTTCAATCCTCTGCCCTGCTTGCCAACTTGCACCCTTCATCTCTTGAATTGTTCTCAGACGCTGAGAACTCCGTGCTTACCTAAAAACCACTCTATGAAGCTTGTGCCATGCAGACCTGCCCGATCCCTATGGTAGGTGAAGCACTCTAAGGCCCTCCCATTGCCTAGTCACCAACCTCTGTCTCAGCTTGTTGCCTACTCCTCAGATTTATGGGCTTGTATCAATAAAGAAATGAGACCTGGCCCTCAGAGAAGCTCTTGCCATGGAGACCAGGATGCTGGAAGCCCTAGGGGCAGGGAAGGGGGACACTGTGGTTCTTCTAGGGCCCCAGTCCTCAGCGACTCAGATGCACTCTTATACTTCCAATGGGCTGGATGCTGAGCTCTCCCTACTCACCACAGGAACCCCGAGCCATGTCATGACGTACTCACCTGCTCTGAGAGCTGTACTATTCTGAAGTGTCAGAGTGTGTGTAATAACAATAAATCCACAGATGTCTCAGTGTTGTTGGCTATGACTTGCTGAAAGGGTCCGAGTTGTTTTCTAAAGGGACACTGAGATGGATTACTGAGAAAGAAACAACCAAAAAAAAAAGAAGAAGAAGAAGAAGAAAAGAAAGAAAGAAAGAAATTAGAAACAACATCCGGACATCTGGGTGGTGGAGGCAGGGGAAGGCAGATCTCTGAGTTCAAGTCCAGCCTGGTCTACAGAGTGAGTTCCAGGATAGCTAGGGCTACACAGAGAAACTCTGTTTTGAAAACCGAACTATCTAACAAAAGCAAAACAAAATTAGTAACACCATGTACAGATGGAGAGAAAACAGTTCAGGCCCCAGCACCAGAGATGACAGGGCAGAGTCTCAAAGCCCATGTAGTAAAAGTGGGATCTGTTTGTCTTTCCTGAAGATAGGGAAGGTTTCACAGCATAAACCCATAAAGGGGATGTGGGACAGGCAGGGAGTACCCTTTGCTGCAAACTCACTCTGGTGAGGGCCCTTACCCCAGGATGTCTGTCAGCTAGGGAATCAGTCAGTGTCTCCATCTGTTAACATCTGTGAGAGGGAAGAGGCTGCTGCAGACATCATGGCCTGAGCAGCATCTGGGTTCGAACATTTGCATTTTAGGGCCCACTCTCTGCCCTGGGCAGGGCACTTGCCATTCATTGCCTTTCTGGAACTGTGAGAGAGAGGTTGCTGTCAGTGTGTGTGGCCGGATTAGCTCCAGCCCATAATCTAACACCAGGTAGTCAGGATTTCCCTTGACATCTGGCCACTGGCAAACACAGATTCTTTTACTACAATTTTAACTATCAATATTAACTAATAATGTGTATAAAATACATATCACAGTACATGTGTATTAGTACATATGTTAGTACATATGAATGTATTATATATTATTATATTATTTAATTTTATTATCTTATCATTTGATATTATTTTACTATATGTTAATTATAATAATGTTCATAATATATGTGTAATATAAAATATAAAATAATATTATTTTATTATTTAATATTATTACTTATATAAATCTAATAGTGATAATACCTATATATATTATCATATATATATATATATATATATATATATATGCTACAAAAGTGCCAGGAGCCATCAAGGAGAAGCTAAAAACTAGCAGGTGATCTTCCTGAGATGGTTCTTCCATGGACTGTACAATTAATGATGGATTTGCTTCTGCAGGCAAGGTCAAGGAGATTTCATTGTAGGAGAAAGTCCTGCTATTAGTATGCTTTTTCTAGTATTATTAAATATATATAACAATCACTAGGTATTAGCCCACCCTTTTGAGCAGATCTCTGCGGGAAAACCAGTGAAGATGTACTGTCTTGTAGTGATGCTATATAGACAAATGATTTCTTAATGCTTCATGAGGAGCCTAGAATTCCTAAAATTATATTAGTAATTACTAAGCTCTTTTATGATAGGACTGCTAATAAGTCTTCTCTGAGGTGAAAACTGCACTGAGAGCTCTTCCAGTCTTCATGTGTCATGAGTTAATTGCTTCTGAGATAGCAAGCAGGCATCTACAACTTAGAACACATTCCAAGAGGTTGTAAAACCATTAACCAAAGGTCTTAAAAAGGGAACTAATGATATATTATAGGTGCAAGGACAGGAGATAAAATACTGACTGGGTTTATCAATACAAAAATTAGCCACAAAAGTTATGGTTTTTAACTCTATGAACCTGTAGAGCTGGTGACAGATGATGGATGTTTAGCCAGATAATTACTCCTAATGGATATGCATCTAAACATTCTCAGTTGTAAACTTATTTAGTTTATGTTTGAACTTCTAGTGAACTTTTGTTAAAAAAAAAAAAGGGTGGAGGAATGCTTGGAAAAAACCATGTGAACTATTCTCCTAGAAAAGATACAAAAGACTAGGAAAGATCACATTGGAAGATATAACATTGGAGAGATGGCACTGGGAGTGAGGCATTGGAAGCAGAGCATTGTTACATCAGAGCAGGAGGAGAGATCAAGATTAGGAGAATGCAGAGTGGAACAGCTTAGAAACTATAAGGCAACATAAAAAAAATTAAGAGAGCAATATGCAGAATGCAGAGGGGAAGAGGAAAACAGAAGAAGCTGCAGAAAGAGCAGAAGGAGCAGGCAGCCTTCTCCTTACCATGGGTCAGAACAGGTCCTTTCTTAAGAGCATGGCAGGCTTAGTCTTATTAAAGAGAACAAAGCTTTCTTCTTACAGACTTGATTTTAATTCATTTAGCATTAAAAGGGTAGAAGCTTTTTCCTTCTTTATGCAATTGGAGCTCATTTTTTTCATTCAAAATGAGTGAGTTCTTTCTGCACTGGTGCTTGGTCTTTTGCTCTATGTACATATGTAAGCGTGTGTGTGTGTGTGTGTGTGTGTGTGTGTGTGTGTGTTGTGTAATTATGAGCTAGCATGTAAGCTAGTTCTAATGGAGATTTGTGAATGTGTATGCATGAATCTGTCTATGAACTTATGTGAGTTTAATCCATATTTGCTTGTGTAAAAGTTTTTCCCTCTGTGAGCATGATCTTCTGGTTCAATAGAAGTTTATTGCTCCAAACTTCCTCCTAGCCTGACAATCGGGAGGCATCTGGACAAGGAGGAAAAGGCTCTAGCAATTAATTCTTTATTTAATTCCCTGATCCTCTTTTCTTAGAGAACTTTCATAGGAAACTGTTTAGAGAGAACATAGAAACAAAGGCTGAAATCACTTGTCAAAGTGTCCCCCTTTTCTTCCCCCGACTTCTACTAGCAGGCTGGGAGTTAGAGCTGAGCAGTTCCCGAGGAGAAAGAACGAAGGCTACTTTACTTAATCCCCTGCTGTTTTAGGCTGAGGTGCTAAGTGACTTAAACTTGAGATAGGTAAGTGTTTTATTATAAAACAGCAACCCTAAATATCTTGTAAGACCAACTCTTCCCCCTGGGCTGCCTCAAGAGGAACCAAGCAGACTGAAGAACCACCAGGGCTGGCCCTTGGCACAAAAGGGTTAAAGATGCTATAGCATGGGGAAATGAGGAGATGGCTCAGCTGTTAAGAGACTATCTTACTCTTCCGGAGGACCAGTGTTCAGTTCCCAGCAAACACACCAGGAATCACACCATTACTTGTAACTCTGGCTGCAGACCTGACACATCTGGCCCCACAGGCACGCGCACACACGGGGCACCCACAATTAGTAAGAGAGTAAGTAAGACATAGTCTCTGGGTTTGGTCCCTACTTAGAAATCGTCTGAGTATCACATCAAAGATCACCAAGCAAAGCAAAAGCTCCCAGCAAGATGAAACTATGGTCTTCATCAAGGGGGTGCGTGCTGAAGACCACGCACACCAGGTGGGACATGCGCTTGGATTTTTGTTTCCTTGTTTTGTTTGAGACAGGGTTTCTCTGTGTAACAGCCTTGGCTGTCCCTGAAATTCACTGTGTAGATCAGGCTGGCCTCAAACTCTCAGAGATCCATTCACCCACACTTATCCAGGCTTCAGTCTCACCCTGTGAGATGGTCTGAAAGCTGTCAGAATCGCATGAGATCTCTTCATGACAGACTGGCTGCCACCTTTTCTTTCTCCCAGCATGAGCTTCCTGGGGAAGCTCCCATTTCAGCATCAGGCACAGTAGCAGAGCTGGGAACTGAGGACTGAGGGCTCAGACTCAGACCACAAACTGGAAGCAGAGAGAGCAAGCTGGGGATTGTGGGAGGCTTTGAAACCTCAGCTTCTGCCCCAGCAAATGCCCTTCCTCCACCAAGGCCATACCTCTTAAACCTCCCCAAACACCTGGGGACCTGATATTCAAATGCCCACAAATATGGGAGACATGACATCCAAACCACTGTGACAGGTATATACCTCCATACTTGGTTTATGTAGTAAGAAACATTAAATATTGGTCTTTTCTAATAAACACTAGTGTAAAACCCTGCTATTCCCGCTGTTTCTCTCTGCTCTGCTCCTGCTCCTCGCTCTGTTTCTCTCTGCTCTGATCTCAGCTGTTCTGTCTTACAGACAGCCCTGCCACGTCCAGTCTGCTGGCCATGCTCAGTCTACTTCCCCTTCTCTCTACTCTGGACTCTTCCAGATGCCACTGTTTTTTCTCATATCTACAATAAAAACCTGGCCCTTAATCATACCATGGAGACATCGAGTCTTCTTGGTACAGATCCTTTTGTTTCTCTTAAAGGGAGATTAAAAAAAAGGCTGGGTGCACGGGAGGATGAAGTCCTAAATGCTTTCATGGCATATTGACTTGCCTGTGAGGTTCAGCAGAAGCTCACTCTCTTTGAATAAAGGAGATATTTTCATAAAATTCTATCATATACACAACAACTAAAGGCCTCCAGTGGTGAACAGGCCAAGTCTAGGTTACAATAACACCCTCTGCAAGGGGGAGAGCCCAACTGTGGAGAATAGGCCAAGTCCAGGCCACTAACTGCCTTATCTAGGCCTGTTCTTTAAGAATTGTGAGTGTGTATCTATATAGCTATCTATATAGTATATGAGTACACTGTAGTTGTCTTCAGACACAACAGAAGAGGGCATCAGATCCCATTGCAGATGGTTGTGAGCCACCATGTGGTTGCTGGGAACCTCTGGAAGAGCAGTCAGTGCTCTTTAACTGCTGAGCACACACTCACTCTCCGCATCCCACATTATTGTTTAAAGGAAGAATATAGATTAAAAAAAATACTGAGAGACTGCCTCATTTGGAAAGAGGCATGACAAATTTAGTGGGGATTCTGAATCTGCTTTTCTTCATTTTATTGATTGGTTGTGTGTGTGTGTGTGTGTGTATCTTTGTGTGTGTGTGTGTGTGTGTGTGTATCTGTGTGTGTGTGTCTGTGTGTGTGTGTGTGTGTCTGTGTGTGTGTGTGTGTGTGTGTGTGTGTGTAGGCCTTATCAGGAAAACTTTAGAGAACTGGTTCACTTCTGCCATATGGGTCCAGACTGAACTCACAGTGTCAGATTTGGTAGCAGGAGTCTTTACTCAATGAGCAATACTGTCACCCTTTGTTTTTGAGACAAAATGTCAATGTAGCTCAGGCTGGCCTCACACTCTTGATCCTTCTGCCTTCACCTTGACAACTGCTGCTTCCAAGTGCTAGGCTTACAATGTAGACCACCACGCGCCAGGTCTTGGAACAGAAAAAGGCCATACATGGGAAAACTGGAGAATGTAAATGATTATACTTTACTTTACAGTGTTCTAGTATTCCTTTCCGAGTGCTGAGCCTCCTGCTATGCTATGCCAGGGAGCTGAGTTTAGAAGCTGGGGATGGAGTATGTGTGTGTGTGTGTGTGTGTGTGTGTGTGTGTGTGTCGGGGGGGGTAGTACCAACGTCTTTGCAACTTTTCTACACGTGTAAACCCAGTGATCAAAAAACTAACAATACAGTTAATAAGAAGGAAAAAGAACAATTGATTTCCTAAAGTTACTGGTTCAGCATGGGAGGAACAAGGTTTCCTGGAGTTGTATGGGGGGTTGTGAGGCTTCCTGAGGAGACACAACACACATGCCTCTTCATCAGAGAGGCAACTGACAACGGGCCACAGAAATAAATCCACCAAAGTCCAACTTGGCAAATATTTATTTTGGGGGATCTGTTGTTATTAACTTTACTCATTATTTATGTGGGTTTATTGGGATTACTTACAGGGGCATGATTATCACCCAAACACCCACCCAAACATGGGTAGTGACCCTAGAGCTCCCTGCAGGACTGGCAGATAGCCTGCCTGCCAGGAAGTCTTCTTTCAGAAGTTGCTTATAACCCTGAGATGGGGCTTTGTGAATCTCACAGGTTTCAACTTTTCTGGACTTGTGAGGTTTAATTCTTGCTTAATTTTTGAGTCTCATGAAGCTCCTCCCACCCGGCCCCCAAGAGGAACCGTTCCCACTTGTGTACAAAAGGCAGTCAGGTACTCTGGATCTATCCAGGTAATTTCAGGCCCTGGCTTACTGACTTTGGATCCACTGAAGGTGCTGTCTGGGGGTGGGGACAGAGTGAAGCCAGCAGGATGTTATTTCCTCTATAAAGCTAGGAGCACATCTGTCAGCAGGTGTCTGCTGCCCTCCAGGCTTAGCAGGTTCTAGGAAGAATCATCTGTCCAACTGGGGTTCTGCCAGCCGTTATGGCCTGCTGCCTGGAGTCTGCACTGCTGTTCTTGCTGCTGCTGCTGCTGGGTGAGAGCCCATCTCCTCCTTGGCCCTGGCCCCTGTCCTCTCTGGCCCTGAGCCTCAGGAACAAGGTGGGATTGCAAGAGAGTTACTAAAGAAAAAGCTGGTTGCTGGAAGGGATGCCCAGAAATGGCTTGTGCTTTCACCAGGGAACAATATGCCCCACTGTACAATGCTTTGCACCCCATCTTTCCGTTCAGCTGAGCCACCCTTCCCAAATCTAGTCTTGATACCTGTGCCCCAGGAACTTTCTTTTTCCTCCCTCCCCCACCCCCCAATGTGGTCCTCAGAGCTCCTGCTCTTGGGAGTTTCCTACTGATTCATGGTGTCTCTTAGAGCTGAGCCATGCCATGTTGAAAGGAGCACATTTAAGGGTGATAAAAGAGAGACCAGGCCAGGCAATTTTACTAAGTCTGGGATGCCAGAGAGGTAACAGGTTGGGAAAGGGAAGTGCCATAAGCCTGAATTTGGTGACTTGGTTGAATTTACATATGTCCACTGGCAAGTTCGGACACAGCTGCCAGGTCTACTGATGCTACTCCCGAGGGTTCAGGCATTCTATTTTCCCTGAATGAGTTGTCATCTGTGACTTAGCTACATCTTCACTGAAACTACTGATAAATGTCCAGGTCTGTCTCAAGATGAAGTCCTATGGTCTGCCATCAGGGGTCTGTCTGAATCCACATCTGGAAGCCAGGGCTTGAATGTGCTACTCAATATATAGTACCTGTCTGGCAAATCCAATGCTCAGAATCCCCTTTTGTGGTCCAGAGCCAGAGCCCAGTGGGGAAAGATGAGTTAGACTCAGATCAATGAAGAAGCATCTGGACAGGGTCAGGAGGCACAAGTCAAAATGGAAGGAGGGCCAGAAACCTACAGATTTACTCAAAGGCTTCCCATGTGTCAGAGAAGAGAACACCAGTGTATCAAGAGGAGGAGGATGAATGCCGTTTCCAACGTGTCCATTAAGCCTCAGTGTCCTGTCAGGTGGAGCTGGGGAGGATGGAAAGGGCCCATTAGACCCTCTGTGGATGCATGTGCCGGTTCTGGAGACAGTGGTGGAGGCTGAACCTCAGTTTCTGGGGAAAGGTCAAGCCCAATCTCTGAGTATTGCATCCATTCACCACCTGGGTAGCTATTCCTAGGATCTGCTCATGCCCCTTCTTCAGAATCAACGGTCACGCTTAAGGGCCACACTCTCCCCTCTTGGGTTTGGGTATCCCTCCCCCCACCCCCCAATTCTGGGGTGTGGAATGTGGAGAACCAAGCAGGAAGACTGCAGCCTGCCCGCCCCTCACCAGGGTCTGCGTGCTCCACCGACGGGAATCGCTGTGTGGACGCGGCCGAGGCGTGCACTGCAGACGATCAGTGCCAGCAGCTGCGCTCGGAGTACGTGGCGCGATGCCTGGGCCGGGCGGCTCCCGGGGACTGGCCGGGATCCGGGGGTTGCGTGCGCTCCCGCTGCCGCCGTGCCCTGCGTCGCTTCTTCGCCCGCGGACCTCCGGCGCTCACGCACGCGCTGCTCTTCTGCGGATGCGAAGGCCCCGCTTGCGCCGAGCGACGGCGCCAGACCTTCGCGCCCTCCTGCGCGTTCTCGGGCCCCGGGCCGGCGCCGCCCTCCTGCCTGAAGCCCCTGGACCGCTGCGAGAGCAGCCGCCTGTGCCGGTGCGTGCGGGGCGGGCTGGGCCGCTCACCAGCGTCCGGGCGCGCGCAGGCCCCGTCTCCTTGCCTTCCAGGCCTCGTGCGCTCCGGCGCCCGGCTCCCGCGACGGCTGCCCGGAGGAGCGGGGTCCGCGTTGTCTGCGCGCCTACGCAGGCCTCGTAGGTACGCTGGGCGGCCTCGGGAGGGCGGGGTGGCGGACGCAGACTCGGGGTGCCCATCATACGCACTGGGGTCTCTGCAGGCACCGTGGTCACCCCCAACTACCTGGACAACGTGAGCGCGCGCGTCGCGCCCTGGTGCGGCTGTGAGGCCAGCGGAAACCGGCGCGAAGAGTGCGAAGCCTTCCGAAAGCTCTTTACAAGGAACCCCTGCTTGGGTGAGGGGGCTGGATAGCCCGGGGAACCACGGATGTCTATGGCCCAGTCCAAGCCGCCTGGCCCGTTGAGGATCCTTAAAATGTTTACGTCGCGTCTTATTTGGTGTGGGTGATGGACAGTGTGCACATGCCTTGGTGCATGGGTGGAAGTCAGAGGACAACTTGTGAGAGTCTCAATTTCTACCTTGTGGGTCCCCGGGGATAACACTGGGGTTGTCAGTTTTGGTGGCAAGTGCCTGCTGACCCATCTTGCTGGCTGATGTGAGCCCCTCCCCCCTTTTTTTTGATGGAAAGAAACTGAGGTTCTTTGAGTAGCTGCTTCCAGAGACCAGATAGCAGATCACTAGAGAATTCTTGAGGTGTTAGGAATCTCTGAGTTAACGTGTCCAATGGCCTGGGGTTGGCTGAGACTCCCTTTGACACTAATGAGAAGACCCTTCCTCCATTTGCTCCTAACTTAATGCTGCTCTTCTTGCTTCGGGGTGGAATGGCTGGGTTCCAGATTTCTGGGGGCCTGTTTGAAGCCTGTCTCTGCCACTTAGTAGCTGAGAGTTAAACTCTTAGTAATCCCGATTGTGTTGACCTGTAAGGGGTCGGGGAGAGCTTGTCAACCTCACTAGCAGTTTGTGGGTCACTCTTAGCACAGTGACCTTCCCTCTCAGGTCATGCCTTGCAGATTCCAGGGTGTATCTCATTGTGTCCCAAGGGAGTGGGGCAGTTTCTAGAGTTTTCTGCCCAAGCCTTTCTGGATCTCTCCACTCTGTAGATGGTGCCATACAAGCCTTTGACAGCTTCCAGCCATCAATTCTACAGGATCAGCGGAACCCCTACCAGAAGGCTGGGTGCTGTTTCCCAAAGGTAGGTGTGAGGAGAGGACAGGGAGTTGGCAGTTTCTGCATCATTCCCTTCTGTACTTAACCCTTGCCATGCAGGCCCGGGGTCGGGGGCATGAGTGGCCCGAGAAGGGATGGAGGCAGAAACTGTCCCCATTTTGTTCTCAATCCCAAGGTGTCCTCGATACCCATTCTCACTGCCCTGGCTCTCCAGGCCCTGCTCTAATTGGAAGGCGAACCATGGACAACACAGCTGACTACCGTGTCTCTGGATTAGTGCTCGCTGAACTGAAACTCTCTTGCCCTCAGGTCTGCTGTCCTTTGCAGGTCTGGACCCCTGTGTGGCTGTCCCCTGGAGTGAGGGCTGGAGGCTAGGGTCCGACTGAAAAGCCTGTGTTCCTGTCAGTAGGCATCTTGTCTGTTTTCTTCACCATCCTAGAGATGACCACAAGAGATGAAGCCTCATTGGGCCCCTTGGGCTTACAGAGCAGGAGAGAGACTAGCCCCCACTCATAGAATTTGGAACTGTCCTTTTCCAAGAAGACAGGGCACTAAGGAGATCATATGAACAGACTGACAGACAAGATTGCCTCCAGTTAGCTTTATTTAGCTTTATTTTATTAGACTGAAGTCTAAATACCCTCCCAGTTAGCCATTACTCACTTCTAGGCCTACCCATGCTCCAGGGCCAGCACTGACATCGCTTGTCACCTATGATATGGTGCTGTGTAGGCATTAAAGAGAGAGAGGTCCCTCCTGCTCAGCTTCCCACTGGCTTCCCAGCCTCTCCCTGCTATGGTTTCCCCAGCACCTGCAGTGGCACACCAGCTCAATAAACCCATGTGTACTGAGTCCAACCTGGTTTTCTGTTATCTGACCTGGGAATGTGGAGACCTGTGTGGCCTTGGATACCTCCAGAACTGTTCTTGAGTCTCAATACCTGAGGAGGAATATATCCATCTCTGGAGCAGCAGCCAGCAACTGAGACTGAGTGTATGCATTGTAATTCCTTTGCAAACTCAAAGATAGTGTTTGCTGGCATTATCAGTGAGCTCTGGGTCTCTCCTAACAGACAGGTCAAACTGGGTTGAGGAAATGCCTAAGCAAACTGGGCTTCAGGCACATCTGACTCCAGGGTTTAAAGGATCTTTTGATGGCTAGTCTTCACATAGCTGCTCGGTAGCTCGAAAAGGTCCCACTGAAAGGTAGGTTAAGATGCCACCAGGCTGGAGCTTTTACTCTCAGCATCTCAATAGAGCTTGCTAAGAGAAAGGGATCCTTCCTCTCCAGTATTTATGGATGATATGCTAATGGCCCAATGTGGGTCATGGGCCTCTTGCTGAGGAGAGTCACAGCCAGCAGGTCACCTGGTATAGCAGGGATGGTCTCAACGGAGGTATTGGGCAGAGTGAGAGTGAAACAAGGTCTAAACTTCACATTTCACAAAGAGAATTCCCTTCCCCACCTGCATGGAAGTGGACACCTCTGTACACGTGGGTGGGAGAGGCAGGGTGTATTACAGCCAGAGAGTAAGGAAAGTGTCACTCTGCTCTGCTCACTACATCCACAGAGTGGCTCCAACACAAGAGGAAGTGTCTGTCGGTCTGATGATTTCCTTGGAGGCTGTGAGCCACTTGATGTGGGTCCTGGGAATTGAACCCAGGCTCTCTGCAATGCTCTTAACCACAAAGACATTTTTAAAAGTGAGAATGACTCCAAATAAAAATACAATTCTGGATTGAAAGTGTGGAGATAGGCCTTCCAAAGCTAGTAGGAAGAGGAAGTGGAAACAGTCAGGTTCCACGGTTGGTGGTGGTCACTGTTCTAAGCCAGGCGCTGACAAATGTGTCACACACTGGGGCCGAAGAGTCACTCTATACGGTAAAGGTGCGATCACATTATAGATCTTGAGGAGTTCACCCAAGCGGGCCCTAAACACAATCTCATGTTTCCTTATAAAACCAGTGCAGAGAGAAGTAGTTCAGGGGGAGGCAGAGCTTGGAGTGATGCAGCCATAGGCAAGGGATATATCTGAAGCCAGTGTAACATCAAGGAGAGTCTGGATCCCAGGAGTCTCTGGAGGGGTGGGCGGGGTTGGGGGTGGGGGTTGGGGGTGGGGGACAGCTGGTTTTTAAACTACCAAGACTGGCAAATGCTATAACAGTTTCAAGAAACTAGTAGAACTGCCTGTTTGGTTTCTGTTACTTCTACCTAAAAAGGCCTTGGCTTCTGTCTGGTGCTGTTTGGCACGGTGCCTTAAAGCTGAGTCCATCTACGCCCCACCACCCCCATCTTCCATTACAACTGTCAGCCTCCGCATCCTGCCAGGAAGCGTCAGATAGTGGTTCTGGCCCTGTGCCTGGGTCTCTGTTACCTGTTGGCACTGATTTCCCAGCTGGCAGGTGGCACAGTGAGGCTGAGGCAGAAAGGAGGTACTAGAAGCATCTGTGGATTTATCAGTGGAAACTTCACGGCTCATGTATGTTCTTCTGGCTTGGGGCCCAGCAACCAGGTGCAAATGTGTTGTGGAAACTCTTACTGCCCTTCCCCCACCCTCCCTGAAGGAGTAGGGCATAGTCAGCTCACTGAACCAGCTCACTTGCAGGAAGTGTGAAGACTGGCCAGTGAAACTGAGAGGAGACAGAACATCCACAGAAGGAGGGGGGAGGATGATGGTAATGAGAGAAGCAGACATCACATCTCTCAGAAACAGGGATGACCACCTGACCCAAGGGGCAAGCTTGAGCCCCCCGAGTGATTGATTGCTCTTGTTCTCTCCCTCCTTACACATACTCTGCCAGCTGGCGAGGAGATACAGGACAGATCTCTAGATGTTAAACCACTGTTTGCTCAGAGTGCCAGCTCTGAATAGGTTCCTGAGAAATTATGGACCACATTCTGTTGACAAAACTCTAGAAGGTTAGAGCAATGGCAGTACAGTTTCTGGGGTGGTTCCTGACACAAAAGCCACGGAGCTGCAGATTCTCCTAGGCTTTCCCGGGTTCTCTTACTGGTTCACATTTTCTCACACTTAAATGAGTCAAGGGTTAAGATCCACTCGTGATCTTGGTACTAAGAGGGTTAAGGCAAAAAGATGAGTTTGAGGCAGACTGATTTGTACAGTGACATCTTTTCTCAAACTGCCAAAATAAACCAGATGAGTTCCCAGGACAAGGAAGGATATAGGGAAAGATTGTGACAACAAAATACAAAGCTCACCGGGAAGGGGAGCAAAGGAGAGCTCTGAACGCATAGGTGTGTGATGGGCACTTGTGCAGCAGTATCCTCTGGAAATCTTCCACCCTGGAGGCAAACTTCTCAAGACTCAGGATGTAAAAGAGAAGTGGAACAACAAGATGCTTTAGGACAGGATGTTTATAAAGAGCTGAGGTCCCCCATCCTGCTGGGAAGTTTGTAAATTCAAAACAGCTTCAAGGAAGTTCCTGAAGCTGATCAGATTCACCAGGCCCTTCCTTTCCTAAGACGATGTACATAAGCAGTTAAGATTGCTGAGAGTCATTGTCAGACAAGGCCAGCTGCAAAGACAACCCCTGGACAAGCTGGGCTCCCAGGAAAAGACTGAGAGTGAGCAGCCTATAAGCGCAGAGACCAGACAAGCAGTGGGGAAGAAACAAAAACTTGCCCAGCTGCTCAGACCAACTTAGCCACCAGAAAGGGCCACCTTCAGCTGTACTTCTGCTCTGCAGCACACTGTGCCAGCCACAGCGAAACTCACCTGTTCATTTGGCACACTCATCTCAGACACCCACACATACCTGTTCCCTCCATGAAGCTGAGCTAGAAGGTGGTTAGTATCATCTGGAGGTGGAGTTATAGCAGTTGTGAGTGGCCCAGCAAGGGTGCTGGGAACCAGGCTTAGGTTCCCTGGAAGAACAGTATGTTCTTCCTTGCCAACCCATCTCTCCACCTCATGTTTCTGAGACAGGGTCCTATCCTCTGGAGCTGAGATGGGTCTTGAACTCATTATGTAACCCAAAATGACCTCACACTTTAGGTAATCTTCCTACATCAGCCTCCAAAATGCTAGGAGGAAAGGTTCAGCAGTGAGGAGCACCCACTCTGCTCTTGTGGAGAAACTGGTTTCAGTTCCCAGCACCCTCATGGTGCTCACAACTGTAAGTCCCATTCCAGGGTATAATGTACTCTCTTCTGGATTCTGTAGGCACTGTATGC
The DNA here is from genome assembly GCA_030674055.1 of Rhabdomys pumilio. NCBI lineage: Eukaryota > Metazoa > Chordata > Mammalia > Rodentia > Muridae > Rhabdomys > Rhabdomys pumilio. The sequence goes on along the minus strand of JANHMN010000002.1, from coordinate 194,098,494 downwards.
ATATGGTGTACATACATACATTTAACATGTATGTACATTTAACATTCATGTACATAAAATGAAAATAAAACCTTTAAACAACAGAGTCCTAGGATTCTAGGCATGAACTTGTGGCTAGTCTTTGCTACTCTGTGGGTTCTTTCCCCACCCTCTTATCACCCTGGTTTCACCCCTGTCACTAGATAAAGAAGGGTAGAAGTGGGGAGAGAAAGGAGGGAGGGAGACAGACAGAGAGAGAGGTCTGAATCTAATTTCTTCTTTGAGCAAGACTACTAATTACACCCAACACCACTGAATGACCACTAACCACTATCCCTGTCTATCAGGGCTCTAGCTAGCATTTATATACCCTCAGAAAAGTTCCCAGAATTCCTAATGTCACACAATCCCAGAAACTATCTGCAGCTGGCAAAAACCATACTTCTGCCAGAACATGAGGCAAATCAGCCAGCGACTGTAGTCAGTTCAAAGCAGCCCTAATCCCCACACCTGGGATTAAAATGAAAACACATTCTTATATTTCTGTGTTTTTCAAGAAGACCAAAATTTCAGAATTGCGACATTCTCCTCCCCTTGTGTTTTAAGCCATTAATTGTACTATGTAGTGGGAAATTATAAAGAAAGACATTTTCAATGAAATAAGGGTGTGGATTGTTAGGGGGGAGCACCCACACTTCTATAAATAACCCTTCATCTATGTTTTGCAAGGAAGCCCAATAAACTCGCTGGTTTTCTGGTGAACTTTGGTGGGATTGTGCCTTAGTTCCTTGTTGAGACCCTTGAAGGAACAGGCACTGCTTACAATTCTCTCTGGGAAGGAATTTTGGCAACAGAAACCCAGAATAGCTCTTCTAGATCAGGTAGTTTTAATGTAAGTGGTGGCTCAGGGACCCATGTTCCATCTAACACTTTAACCTGTGAACTCCAGGGAAGGCCCTTAGTGAAAACATTTTCTGTGCAAAAGTTTGGTGTTACCACTTTTCCAGCATTTCATCACCCATGGCCCAGTGTGGACCCAACCTAATTTTCAGAGCCTGGGTAATATGAAACAATAGTTTAACCACAAGAACTGAGTGAGCACATGGTACTATCTCTGCTAGGTTTTGTTTTTTTGAGACAAGATTCTTCTCATGTAGCCCAGGCTAGCCTTGAGCCTATAGCAATCCTCTGCCTCAGCCTAGCATCATGAAACAGGGATGAAACCTGGAGGAAGTCTAGTCACTACACCTTGAGGTGGCTATAATCAAGTTGAGAATGAGGCAAGATGTAAAGTCTGAGGAATCATGGAGATAGGCACATGGAAAGGAGTCTTACTCTGGAGTCTGACTAAACCTTCACCAGCTGAAAAACCAGAATCCAGGAACAATTAAAAATATTTACTGTAGAAGCTGTCCACTGAGTTAGTATGCCTTTCATACATACTTTTATATTAAAGTAATAATGCAGGCTTCAGGTCTGAATGGATATGACTGGATTCCTGGGTCCTGGGGATCTTATCAATGGCAGTTTCATCAGGTGCCTCTCAGAAACCGCCTGGTGATCTCACATGTGCTTCTTAACAATCCTTTGAAATCAAACCTCACCAACATCCTGTATGAGTGCTGTAAAAGCAAAACTACCCAACCAACTAAGCAATAACAGCCCAAACCAAACCAAACCAAACCAAACCAAACCAAACCAAACCAAACCAAACCAAACCAAACCAAACCAAACCAAACCACCCCCAACAAGCTGTGACTCTCTTAAGAAGTCTCTTCCCACATTCGGCCTTCCTACAGCTTTGCTTTGAGAAGTTTGCATGATGCTTTCCAGCAGTTACTTCTTTTAACCTCTCTGCTTAATTGGGGTTGAAGAAGTAAAAGTCTTGACTATGTAGCGCTGGCTATCCTGGAATTTGCTATGCAGACCAGGCTGGCCTAGACTGCCACCATGCCCAGCACCCCTCTGTGTGCTTAAGTCTATTATTAAAATAACTTTATCACATCAAAGAGATGTTCATTGATAAGTCTGACCTGAGTTTGAATTCCAGGTCTTACAAGGTAGGAGAGAACAAGGTAAGAGTTGTGCTCTGACCTCCACTCTGTGCTGTGTCACGTGCATTCACACTCACTCCATAAATAAGTAAATATTTTTAAATATCCTTGATTGGTGAGATGGTTTGTCAGGTAAAGGTTCGTACTGCCAAGGTTGAAGTCTTGAGTTTGTTCTTCAGGCCACTTCCATTAAGTTGCCATTTGTCCTCCACATGCATGCTGTGTCATCTATGTACCACACACACATGCTGTGTCATCTATATAACACACACACACACACACACACACACACACACACACGCACGCTGTGTCATCTATGTACCACACACACGTATGCTGTGTAATCTATGTACTCACACATGCATACTGTGTCATCTATGTACCACACATGCATGCTGTGTCATCTATGTACCACACACATGCATACTGTGTCATCTATGTACCACACACACACACACACACACACACACGCATGCTGTGTCATCTATATAACACACACACACACACACACACACACGCATGCTGTGTCATCTATGTACCACACACACGCGTGTTGTGTCATCTATGTACCACGTACATAGAGACACAAACGTTAGAAGAAGTCCTTAAGCACATCACTAAACTTACTAAACTCTGCTTCTTAAACTGAAACTCTTTTCACTCTGGAACCCAGAGTCCCTACTCTAGGGGATTCCTCGTCTGCCAAGGGTGGGAATGCACTGCTGTGCCTCTGTCTCCTCATTGCTAATAAGGACTAAAATGTAAACATACAATAAAACAGAATTAGCATTAAACATTCAAAACAACCCCCACATTTTTAGCAGATCTATTTTTATTTCAGAAGGATTTTGTATTATAGTATTTACTTTTGTTTATATACAAGTGCTTCCTGTCTGCATTTAAAATGCAGACCCCCTTAATTCTCTTGTTCCTGATTAAATTAGCTGTTATTTTACAATACAAAAAATACCAAAAATTGCAGTCCTAAATGTATGTATAACACCAACAATCCCAGCAATTAAATAGTTTACAATACTTACTCCATATTTACACGAGTGCAACAGATGCTAAATTACACATATTAACAAACTAAGCTTGGATCAAAACAAAACAATGGACTGTAAATAACCAGAAAAGATTTCCAGAGGCAGAATTAGTTCAGCAGGCTTCACTAGTGTTTTGTGCAGAGTCAAGTTCTGAGAGCAGCTTCTGTTATTGCCTTTAGGAGAGAAGGTGCCAGTTTCTCTCTGCACTCTGGAGGGCACCCCGAGGGCTCCCTGCAGACAGGGTGTGGAGCTCCAGAGGCTCTGCTCAGCTGGAGGCCATGCTGACGTCTCATTCCAAAGCTGTGCTGGGAGGTTGTGACCAGGGTCAACATTTCAGATTTCCTCAGGGAGCCAAGGCTCACCCTAGGAAGAACCTTCTGGCTTCTTGGTTCTGCTTCCAGGAAGCTCTCCTAGGATGACAGCTGTCTAAAGAGCTGGGTTTTCACCTCAGTCACTGTCCTAATGTTAGCTTAGCTTAGAAGTGTTTAGTAAATATTTGTTGAGCAGATCAATTAAAGGATCAAAGGTTTTCATAAAAACAGCACCATCCCCCAAGGAGGTGGATCACTTCCTCAGCATGCACACTCCTGCGTTGAAAGAGGGCGGGCACTGGCGGGCTGCAGCGTCACCTACAGGAGGCGCTCTGCTCCTGTTCACCCAATTCCCTAATGAGATTCCATCTTACACCTCGAGCCTTCCAGATATTCTGGTATTTTCCTTTTGCTGACAGTCTTCTTCCAGGTTAGCTCAGGGGGCACACCAGGTTGCTTTCGAGCCACACCTCTTTGGACCTTTCAGAGCCCTCTCCAGACTGTGTAGGGAAGACCAGGAAGGGGACAGGAGGCTGAGGTGTGGGAAAATAGTGCTATTTATCAACAAATGAGCCCTCCCATCCCCTTTTAGTATATAAAAAGAACATGGTTCTCAGAAATGTCATTAAAATTTTAGACAAAGCCACAACAATGCAGCCTAGAGAGCCCCTTTGCAAAGTCTGACGTTCACAGGTGACAGTCTTTGAATTTAAAGAGTAACAGAACACCTCACCCCACAGAGGTGCCAGAAATCACAAGGAGCATTTGAAATGACAACAGTGATGAACACTCTTGCTCCCTGAGTTCTCTTGAGTACTGCCGCGTAAATAGGCACACTGCCTGGCTCTTCTTAGGTTCGTTTGTTCTGAGACAGGCTCTTGCTATGTAGCCCAGGCTATTCTTGAATTCTTTGTTTTTGTTTTGTTTTGTGTGTGTTGGGTGTTTTGCCTGTGTGTTTGCTGTGCACCATGTGCACCACCACAGGCACCCGAGGAGGCCAGAAGAAGGTGTCAGGTTATCTGGAATTGTAGTCACAGAGGTTGTGTGCCACCATGTGGGTGCTGGGAACTGAACCAGTGTCCTGTCCAAGAGCAGCCAGTGCTCTTAACCACTGAGCCATCTCTCCAGTCCCATTTTTGAATTTTTTCTTCCTGCCTCTGTCTTCTGAATGCATGGATCACAGCTGTGTGTCACCATGCGTGCTCTCTTCCTAGGTATTCTAAGAGCTGAATCATTATCTAGTTACCTAATGGGCACAAGGCTACAGAACATACCAGCATGGTGTACAATGCCTATCAACAGATCAGGGCCTGGTAAGATGACTTTCCAGAGCTTGGATACCCAGTATATGGCACAGAAACAGATTAAAGTCAGATGTTAATGTTTAATAAAAATACATTATGATACTTTCCTGTTTATGTACACCCTGAATGTGTGAACATTCTGGACACTACAGTGTAGTTATGTACAAGTGCAAGGTCAGCATCTTCATGACTATTTTATATACATGTTCTCTTGTGACACAGTCACTGGGTCACAAATCCATTCCTTCTTGGTAACTGGCTCTGAGCTGAGCTCTTCTTCCCTGCCATTCCCCTCTGCTCTAAGCCTGAAGGGAGCTGTTGGCTATAAAGGAGATGCAGGTGAAGCTGGCTGTTTCTCCATTACAGGAGCAGAATAAATGCCATTTGCTTCTTTTGAAAGAATAAACAGTATCCCTAAGGGGGTGGGAACATGGTGGGAGCCATGGTACTTATTATTTCCAGGTATGGGACTAACATAGAAGCAAATTCTTTGGCCAAAGAAATTTGGTCCTTTGAGCAAAGCAGAGGGGGAATTTCCTTACATAAGGACAAGCCCTAGTGCAACTTCTCTCCTTCTTTTGGCCAAGAGTCCCTGGGTTGTTATGGAGATGAAAGGCTAGACCATGAAGATACTTATGTGCTGGGTTTTGGTAGGGATGTGGGGAGCTCCTAACTGCATAGGGGATGAGGTTGGGATCATTTCTAGAACTTTCTGCTCTTTAAGAGTGATGCAAAGAGTCCTGTTTTGAGAGGTGTGTCTTACAGCAGTGTTTTGTGCATCAGTGATTTATGGATCAGCTTGGAAATGTCACTCCAGAAGAGTCTTGGGAGAAATGGGGTTAGTGCGGGGCTTAGAGAAAGGCTCCCTCTTCAGCATTGCATTTAAAGTTGAAGTGCTAGAGCTTTTGTTCTTCTGATTGTTAACTTCTCCAAACGCACACATTTGAGTGCTGTTGCCTAGAGGGCTATTCTAGTCAGGAAATAGCAGAACTGCAGGGTAGGAAGCAGGAGAGGACAGGTGTGAGGTTGCTGCATAATGCCAGAATACTGAGCACCATAAATGGGGAAATGCTATGTCCAGGCTGGGTCCTGGGCACAGAGCAGAAGACTGCTCACCCCTCTTAACATGGAAATCTTGTTTGGTCTTTCCCCTTCCACTCACCCAGTGTGCTTTTCATCCTCATTAGCACTCACCACATCCTCACAGCCACCAGCTGGGTCTGGGGGAAGGCTGGACCAACTCCTACCCAGGGGAGATGGAACCAGGTCCCTTTCCATGTGCTTGCTGAGCAGATGCTGTCCCAACGCCAGGCACCATCCCTCTTCTAGTGTGTACTCCATCCAGCCTGGGGATGACCCACAGGTTCCCACAGGTTAGTGGGAGCAGCTATAGGAAGACAGAGCCAGGTGTCCCAGGTGTCAGTGTTCTTTTCTGCTTGAGAGGCACATGACATGAGCAAGTGCATTCTGTAGTGCCTTGGCAGAAGAAGCCCAGAGGGTTGACCAAACATCAGGCCTAAAGTGACACTAGGCTGGGGCTGGAGGGTCATTCAGTCCCTATTGCTAGTAGTCCTTAGTAAATGTTTCTTGGGATGAGAATTATTCTTGGCTGCAAATTAGACTTAAAAAAAAAAAAAAAAAAAGAACAAACTGCAATGGTAGTTACTTAAATTTTACAAGAATGTAGGAATGCAATCATGTAAAAACTTAGGCTTACTAATGTTCCAATTGCTAGATCTATTTAAAGTCTAGGCACTTAGTGTGTGTGTGTGCACATGTGCATGTGTGTAAGACAGAGTGAGAGAAAGAAGGAAAGAATGGATTAAAATTAAATTAATCAAGTTTCTATAGAGAATTATCAATTGCATTTGTTTATATTCTAACTCCATTGACCTTGACATTTAAAATAGCCCTCTTTGCTGGGCCTGGTGGTACACGCTTTTTATCCCAGCATTTTGTGAGGCAGAGGCAGGTGGATCTTTGTGAGTTCAGTCCAGCCTGATCTATATAGTGAGTTCCAGGCCAGCTAGGACTACACAGTGAGACCCTGTCTCCAACAAAACAAAACAAAACAAAACAAAACAAAACAAGGCCCCCATCAATTATACTTTGATATGACTTCCAAAGAGAATGACCGTTATTAATTTTTAGCTAGAAAAAAAGCTACTTCCTGGAAGAGAGTAAAAGCACATCTTGTAACAAGACAGCAAGCTTCAGATGAGAACAATTCATCTGAGGAGTGTTGAGAGGACCATGCCAGAGAGCTGCTAACAGAGGTCATCACTTTTGCAGTTGAGATTCCCAAGAGGAGCTTCCACAAGGGACCTCAGCATCACTGTCAGCTCTCACAGGGTCTACACTGGTCTCCTCCACCCGTGAGTAGAGCAGGTCACTCCTGAACTTGCAATTCAATTATTTCCTACACAGAAGTAAAAGGTTAGATGCTGGACACAGAAGGGATGAACCATCAAAACAGCTTGTATGATCATGCATGTGAGTTGGAGGCTTCAAAGGTTTCCAGTCTTCTGCCCCACACCTGCTTCCTGCCTGCAGCCTCCCCTGTAGACAGCTTAGGGAACCACATGCCCCTCTGTGAGGATGAGTTCCTGCCCCAGTATCAAATGCAGGTTCCAGGCTGTGCAGGGGGCTGCTGCTTCCGGTTTCTCACAGCTCCTGACTTCTCCTTGTATACTATTGGCATCTGCTGAGAAATGTCCACCAGGGCACTGGCCACAGCGAGACCTTGGAAGAATCCACAAGAGGGGACACATGTCATGAAGCAGCTTACTTTTTACAAAATAATTTCAGATTTTCTTTTTTTTACATTTCCCTAGTGAAAGATAAAGGTATTCATGGGAGTCCTTCCCACCTGAGTGATGGTTTCAGCTTATTTATGCACACTACTCATTTCTCTCTCCTCCACAGCAGATCACCAAAGCAGTGTGCTCTGCTTAGGGTGGCAAGTAGATGAGAGTGCGGCCATGCTCTGAGTGTACGCCTTCTCCTGCCTGTTCCAGAAGGCAGCAATGAAAGTATCACTACTTCACAGTGTTCACAGTGAGATGTCATTCATCTTGTGTCACTGGCCTAGTATGAGCTACTAAAACTGTGTGTGTGTGCTTCCTCAAAAAGAGAAAGTACAGGAAGATTGGCATGGGATAACCCCACCGTGGGGTGGGTCTCAAGAAAGGAGCAGGGCTTCATGAGGATTTCCAGAGGGTAGAGGCATTAGGTAGAGGGTGAGGAAGGAAAAGCTGCTCCATCTCTGTATAGACCTGTTCCATTGCTATGCCCACCAAAGATCTTGCCCTTATGAAGCAGGAGATGCTGCCCAGTGTGCCAGGTCACAGAGTCACTCTGTCCACAGTAAGGCTGACTCAGAGACTCAATGCCTGGGGATGCCAAGTAAGATGAAGATGATGGATTCTGACTCATCATCCATAAATAAGGTTTCCCTTCAGGGCTGGACACGGATAAAGGAGACTTTCCTACTAAACACAAGGTTATTTTGTCTGAGATAACGAGTCAGTCCCTCAGACCACTGCATCTGAGTGCAGTTCTAAGCAGAACACTGCATGAGGCATTCCTATGCACAGCTTCAGACTCCAGGGACATCCCAAACTGCACGTCACACTGTCTCTGTGTTTAAGAACTTTTCTTTTGCCACAGGGTCCTACTATATAGCCCCAGCTAGTCCAGACGTCACTATGTAGCAATCTTTCTTCTCTGCCTCCAGCTTTAAAACAAGGTTTATATAAATTAGGACTTACATGTTTGATGAGAAAGTATAAAAGACATTGGTAAAATATGTAGTAAGTTGTAAGGATACTAATGATTGTTATAAAAGAACAAATGGTAGATCTATATTTGATATTCAGCAACACCCAATAAGAAAAAAATTCAAAACCATAAAAAAGGTATACAGTAGGGGCTGGAGAGATGGCTCAGCAGTTATGAGCACTGGCTGTTCTTCTAGAGGACCTGGGTTCAATTCTCAGCATCCACATGGTAGCTCAAAACTGTCTGTAACTCTAATTCCAGGGGATCTGATCCCCTCACAGAGATATACATGCAGGCAGATTACCAATGCACATAAAAATAAAAGCAAGTGAGTCATTAAAAAATATACAGTAAAAATAATTTCTTCCTATCCCTGCCCTGTACCACTGGTACCTATTTCCTGTAGAGATGTTTTTTAGAAAAACAAATATGCTGAAGAATAAATGTTTGTAATAAGGTGTATATCTAGGAGCTGTGGGTGGGTGGTAGACTGCCCAGCATACATGAGGGTTTGAGCCTCTGTGCCACACAAGCCAGGAGTAGTGATGCAACTCAGCACTGAGGAGGAGGAGGCAGGATGATCAGAAGCTCAAAGGCTACAAATGTAGTCTGAAAACAGTACAGGCTTCCCCCATCTCCTTCAAAGAATATATCATTATTTCGATAAAATGAAAATTGGTCTGCATTAACCAAGTAGAATCATAATTTTCAAAATACCCTTTATGTTTTCATAGTACTTCTTTATGCCTCATATTTAAAACAAGCTGGGCATGAATGGTCACACCATAATCTCAGCACTCTGGAGGCTGAAGTGGGAAGATAAACTATGAATTTGAAGCCAGCCTGGACTATGTAATGAGTTTTGTTGTTGTTGGGTTTTTGAGACAGGGTTTCTCTGTGTAGTACTGGTTGTCCTGGAATTTACTCTGTAAACCGGGATGGCCTCAAACTCAGAGATCTGCCTGCTTCTGCCTCCCCAGTGTTAGGACATAAGGTGTGCACCACCACTGCCTGGCCTATAATGAACGTGAGGTGGGCTTAGGCTGCATAGCAAGGCCTTAAGCGAGATGTGGAGCATGGCTACTACTATGTGCTTGGGCAGCACAAGCTTTGAGGACATGGCTGGAAGCCAGAGGCACTGGAGATGATCAGGAGCTTGTCAAGGAGGAAAAAGCCTAAATTTGAGATAAGAACAAGGGAAAAAAGCTGGGATCAATAGTCAAGGGGACCAGAGCACGAATGGCTGAGGAAGCTGTGCACTGTGAGGAGGGTCATGGGCTTCCACCCCAGGACAGGAATGTCAGTGCTCAGAACAGTTTGGAGACTATCGAATTCTCTCACCCAAGCTCTGTGGCAGAGGCATCACCACTGTGCACTGCCCCAGACCCAGGTTCTATACCAGAGGAAGTGTCTAAGACTTAGTCCTTCACAGACCAAATTTTGTCATTGCCTCCTATCTACTCACCTGACTGACCAGGAGGAGGGATTCCTCCCAGTCCTCGAGGGAGCCTCACGAATACAGAGAGAACTGCGGCTTTGTTTCCAAAGCAGGGCTCCAGGGCAATGGGCTTCGGAACAGTCTGGAAGAAGAAAACAGAAGCACCTTAACTTCACACACTTCAGAGGCAGGTGCTTATAAGGTCAACAGAGGTTTCCACAGCCTCTGCTCCAGAGCATGAGTGCCAGGGAAAGGCCCACATCAGAGGCTCTCTTGGTGTCAGTGTTGGCAGTGTTTGTATGGTGACTTGTTGGATAGTTCTATACACTTGGCACAAACAGACCCAGATACTATGGACAGCCACCTGTTTTACATTCATCTTCAGTCACTAAGTCATAAGTCTGAGAGTTTAAGAGCTTGTGAAAAGTACATAGCTCACCAAATGGATTCTTCACACACTTATTGAATGCTTCAGCTCTAGAAAATATATTCATTTTCTCTTGTAGACTTTATTTTTAAAAACAAACTTTATAGGCTAGAGAGATGGCTCAGTGGTTAATGCTTGCTCATGTATAGGACAGGAGTTTAGTTCCCAGCACTCACAGGGCAGCCTACAACCATCTGTAACTCTAATTACAGGCACCCGGGGTTGCCTTTGGCCTCTGTGGTTACCAGGCATGCATGTGGTATATGCATAAGCAGGTAAAACAGCCATATACATTACAAAAATAAAATGAGAAGACAAAGCTAAGGAGGAGCCTGAGAGGAGCCAGCACACAGCATTCCTCCATGGTTTCTGCCTCAAGTTCCTGCACTGACTCCCCCAGTGAGAGATTAGCACCTAGAAAGACAGCTCAAATAAATCCTACTTCTCACTATGTAGCCCAGTAGGGCCTTGAATTTGTAACCCTCCTGTCTCAGCCTCTTGGTGCTATGAGCCACCAAGTCTGGATCCCTTTCTCCTTCCCTTCCTCCCTCCTTCCCCACCCCTTGGTCTTTTCTTTTAAGCCTCTGGCAGTTACTATTTTATTTTGTCTCAGTGTATTTGATTATTCTGGATGTGTAAATGGAACGATACAGATGTTCTACTTAACACAACTTAAGGTTTGTCTGCACTGTAGCATGCGTTAGACTTCTAAAACAGAACAACTTCTAGTAGCAACACACTCCTTTGCTTACCTACCCATCCACTGACAGTCCTTGACTGCTTTTACTCTCTGTTGGTTATGAATGTGCTGTTATAAACACTAGCATTAGAATAACCCCTGCAGTACACTTTTGTATTGTTTTAGTTTTCTTGAGACAAAATCTTGTCCAGTAGCCCAGGCTAGTCTCGAATTTACAGTGATTCTCCTGCATCTGTATGCCAAGTACTAGGACTATAGACATGTGCTGCCAGTAGTGGCTACATTTTCTAGTGGCTATATCACTTTATAGTCTAACAAGGCACACAAAGATTCTAGCTTCTAAACGTGGTGACATATAGTGTGTGTGCATGCATGTGTTATGTGTTTGAAAGTGCATGTGTGGGTATGCATGCACATGCACACATGGAAGTCTCCCTCAGTTGTTCTTCGATTTACTTACTGAGGCAGGGCCTCTTGCTGAACCTGAAACTCACCAATTCTGGCTAGCCTAGTCAGCCCGCTTACTCTGGGAATCCTGTTTCAGAATCCCCAAGTACTGTTACCACACCTGCCTGGCTTTTAATTGAGTATTGGGGCTCTGAATAAAATGTGTGTGTGTGTGTGTGTGTGTGTGTGTGTGTGTGTGTGTGTGTGTGTGTGTGTGTGTGTATTGGGTCAATTAACGGTTAAATTTAGCTGCTCCCACCCCCCTTTCTTTTTTCTAAAATACAGGGTCTCATTATGTAGCCTAGCTGTTCTGGAACTCACAGATCCTGCCTGCCTCTGCCTCCTAAGTGCTGAGATTAAAGGTGTGTGTCACCACACCTAGCCCAGTTTAGATATTTTCAAATAAAAACTTAAAAGTATTATGCCACAGAACACTTTAAGAATAACAAGCATAATTTGCATCTGAACATGGCTGACTGATAACAGAACAACTGGAAAGGTAAAGCCACAGAACACCTTACAGTCATGGTTGTCTCTGCTGACTAACTGATTGTTCAGAGAGGAGACAGGAGTTACACACAGAGCCTGGCAGACTCAGGCCTGAGTTCTGAAAAGCTATATGGACTTTTGAGCCACTTCTCACCTTTATACTTCCCCCAATGAGATCAGGAGGCTCTTCATCTGTTTCCAAGGCAACGTTTACAGAAGCAAAGGGGCGGCTGGCCATCTGTTGCATCTCCCGAAGAAGTTGCTAATGAATAACATAGTATGTGTTAATATGCTTAGCACTGAGACTTTATTAGTGAACAGTAGCTATTAGACATACGCATTCTCTCTAATTCAAACTGACCAGAGGCGGTGTCGCTTCTGTAAGAGGTGAGGAAAACTGGACATGACAAGGTGCTAGGTAGCATAAGGTATCAAATTCTGTTAGATGTGCTAACATGATTAAATTTTTATAAAAAGTCCTTACCAGTAAGAAATAAAAGTTAAAACAGTGGAGGATAGAATGCTATGATATCTGTTAGTTGAATATATAAAAGGGCAGAAACTTAACTTTTTATATTTCTGTTACTCTAGCTTGTTTTGTGTTAAAACCCGAACCTGACATCCCCAGAGCAACAACAACAACCAAACAGATGGCTGATAGGACGTGGGACGACTCTCCTCAGAGAGATGCTGCTGAGAACACAAATGAGTGTGGAACCGCAGAGGACAAGAACATGAATGGCTCTAGATTTGGAGGGCAGGGTGGGCACATTAGGATAGGTGTTCTAAGTACCAAGGCTTCAATGTCTTCTTAAATGATTTGTGTGTTTGTTTATAAGACAGTATCTCATGTAGCCCAGGCTGGCCTTAAACTCACTGGGTGACTTTGAACTTCTTCTACACCTACCTTACTCAACCACACATGGCTTGAAATGTTTTCATGATGGGTCAAATGAGGTACTATAGCACACACCTCAAATATGGAGTGTGGGCAGTCATTCCTATATCATCAATAATATGAGAGGTCTTCTGAGGTTATGCTGTGGAAGACAAACTGGCCTTGATTCAAGCCACCTTCCAGGAGGCAGGATCCTGAAGCTACATAAATCATCACTTTGTTTTAGAAGGGAAATTTTATGCTAAGAATTTTCTTGGAACCCAGTAATAGATTCCTACTGTTAGATCATAGGGGTTTACCTCCACTAATCTGCTAAATGCAGACTCCTCCCTCATAATGTCCATAAATGTAAGAAGTTTCCTTTGTTGGGTGGGTTGCTGTCACGTATCCTATTGCAGTCTCCAGGCATTACTGAAGGAACAGATGACCTAGTATCAGACATCTCTCTACTGTGCCTGAAAAGAAAACCTGTTTACTCAGCAAACGCGGTCTGGGGTCTGTAATACTCTAGATGCAGAGTCACAGGAAGACAGCCGCTACCCCCTGCAGCAGAATTCTAGAACTTCTGCTAGAATACAGGAGATAAGGTGGGTAAAGAACTTCCATCAGGACTCGGTGCAGCAAGAAGGAAAAACAGCATCCTCACTGGGAACAAGTCATGACTGACCTTGTACAGGGAAACTCCAAACAAAGGGTAAAAAATTAGTTTATTAGCTGACTGAACACAGTCTAAGCATATTTTAAAAATCCTTTCTTAAGAGGGGGTTCATTCTCTAGTTTTTTTTCTCTCTGTCTCATGATATTGCAAATATTTCCCAGTTGATTGTTGCTTTCTATATTCATATACTTTTATATACTTAAATGTTATTTTGTATTCAGACAAATCTCTACTATTCTATCTCAATAACTCATATGAAAATAATTTTGTTTTCTTCCCAATAGTAACAAAACTGCTTTCTTGCTCTTCTTTGGTTCTAGGGTGAGTTGTCTGGCTCATTCAGTCAGCAGAACATGAGATTCTTAAACATACAGACTAGAACAAATTAAGTGTTTGTGGACATTATGTGTTTAGGAACCTGGGCTGTGAAAGCAGAGGCCCTAGTTACAGCTTAGTTCTGTATCTCAGTATCTGTGTGACGATGGTAGTTACTTAGCTTCCCTGAGCGTAGTGGCAATACTTATATCATAGGGTTGAGATGAAGATTAAAGTTGCTGGTCTAAGTAAGACCACCTGGATCAGTGCCTGGGATGTAGAGGTGCTCAAATGTCTAGATAACAGGTAACTAGTACTAACTCTAGTGTTTAATCATAACGAATGATGTAGGCTATAGCTATAGATTTGCTTTGGTCTTTTTTTTAATTCCCCCTACCCCCAACCTGCTCCCTAAGACCCACAGGTTAGAAGCTTTGTCCCTAGTGTTGTGCTATTAGAGGGTGCTAAGAATAGAACCCAGGGATTCAGTTTATGCCAGGAAAGTGTTCTGTCACTGAGCTGAACCTATCCCCACACTCATTTTTATGAAAGGCTCTTAGGAAGACTGTTGAATCAAGCAGTGGCAAAACTGGGGCAAAACTAATGACACTTCATGCAAGAATAATTGAAATCTCCTGATGGCACACAGTAGAACCATACAATGCAGGTAAAATAGCAGGCTTTTCATATGAATATCAGTCATCACTGAATAGGTAAAAGTGATTTGCCTATAAAGAAAGAAAATGAGCTTTATGTGGAGTCTTATTTTATCTACTTGGGCTTACCTCTCTCCGCCTGGATGCCCAGCAGCTCTGCTTGATCTTCCAGACCACTGCAGCCACCAGAAGCAGAGAGAGGAAACAGCTGCAAGGAAAGACCACCTTGTTAGTCAGCTCCACCCCTGCCTGACTGCATGCCTGACTCCAGGAACAATCCTCCATGTCCCAACTCCAGCTCCTGATGCTGCATGTGGTAGACAGGCTCACAGGAGTGCAGTGTGAACAACACCGGCTAGCTGAGCTAAGCTTCCAACCCTGACTTCCTAGAAGGTATTCCCACCTCTGACTTCTCGGTAAGTACCTCCAGAGTAGCCAACCATCGCTTACCCCAAATAAGAAAAGCAATTCTTACATAAACGATAACAGGTAATAAACAAGGAATTTAATAAATGTGGTAAACTCTATTGATACACAGAATGAGAAAAATATCAGTAAATAATCAACTTTTCATAAAAGGTAAGTGGAAGAAATGTATGTATAATGATTAATAAATTTTCTGTAATTATGTATACATACATGGTGGTAAATACAGATTGTCAATTTGACAGGATCTGGATTCACTTATAAGGCAAACATCTGGGCATGTCTATAAGAGAGTTTCTACATTGGGTTAATTAAATACCAATAATCTACCCTAAATGTGGGCAGACAGCTATGGGCTGGGGTCCCAGACTGAATAAAAGGAGAAAGTAAGCTGAACAGCAATGTTCTCTGCTTCCTCATTGAGAATGAGGCCATGTCATGCCTTCCTAGCCACGAGGGGCTGGATCCCCTGCAACTGTAAGCCAAAATAAACCCTTCCTCCCTTAAGACAAGCCAACTATTTGGTTGTACTACTGAAAAAAGTAATTAACAATAGTATTAATAATATATGTATGTATGTATATATGTATATATGTATATTATTCTTTAAAAAGACTGTATCTTGTTGTTCCAACTAGCTTGGAACTTATGATCTCTTATCTCAGATTCCTGAATGCTGGGATGTGCTACTATGCCTAGCAATACATGCATTTATTAGTAAAATAAAATTCAAATGATCAAATTTAAGCCAACAGTTTTCTTAATACAAAGAGGGAAAACTTCTAGTTGTCTAATGACTGTAAAAAAAAATGTGTTTTCTTTCCTCTGTAAACTAGGTGTTGAATGGGAAAAGCTACTGTGATTCCAGAGGCAAAGACTTACATGTGGTTAAAAGACTAAGTTTACCACGCAACCCGTGAGAGACCTAGCTCTGTTATGAAATATGCTCCTGAGATTTATGCAAGAGGCTTGGTCCTCAGTGCAGCAGAGCTCAGAGGCTGAGTTTAGGGATATGACTGGGATCGGGGCATTCTTATCAATGGCTTTCAATCAACTGGTTGATTTATATTTTAATGGCTATTGGATGGTGGTGTCTGTTTGGATGAAGCAAGCCACTGGAGGTATGGGATTGAAATGTATATTTTGTCTTGTGTTTCTCCTGACCACTATGAGGTAAATACTTTTCTTTACCACATGCTCCCCATCATTTGGTATTTGGTCTAGCTGCAGGCCCAATATGATAGGACTAAGTGACTCTAGACTGTGAAATATCTGAAATTATGAGTTGGAAGAAATCTCTTTCCTTTTAAACTGCTTCCTAAGGTATTTTGTTATAGCAAAGGAAAGCTGGCACATAACTGTGATTAATTTTAAAATAGGCATTTTTTTAACTCACTCTGCATTTTTATTTAATATATATTTAAAACTGACATAATTATTGTACATATTTATGTGGATAGTACAAGTGTATGAGTTGTAATAATCGGATCAGGGTAACTGGAATATACACTATTTCAGGCCTGCAGCATTTCTTTGTATCGGAAATATTAAAAATCCTCTCTACCAATCACTTAGCTAACTGTCCTCAAACACAGTTACTCTACTATGCTATGAAGTACATTAAAGATTTCTCTTTGTATCAGATTTCGCTCCAGTTCCCACTAGTCATGTCTATCCCTTCCTCCTTTCTTGGGCTCTAATAATGACTACTTGTGGTTGGAATAAGAATGGTCCCTGTAGGCTCATATGTTGAATATCTTGTTCCCGGTTGGTGGAACTGTTTGGGAAGAATTAGAAGGTATGGGATGTCACTAGGAGTGGGGCTTGAGGTTTCAAAATCTCATGCTATTTCCAGTTAGCTCTCTTTCTGCCTAATGCTGTGGGTTGGATTTAAGCTCTCAGCTACTACTCCAGTGCCATACCATAATTGTCATGGACTCACTCTCTGAAACTATGCACCCAAATAACCCCTTCTATAAATTGCCTTTGTCATGGTGTTTTGTCACAGCAATAGAAAAGTAACTGAGACATGACTCTAGTCTCATTCATATTCATTCTTATTCTCTATACAGTTTTTGAAACATGGAATAATTATGTGGTCAAGCTGGCTTCAAACTTGAAATCCTCCTGCCTCAGCTTACACAGTGGCTTTGATTATATACATGTAATGCCATATCTAGTATTCTTTACTTCTTTCAAAAATTATTTTTTTGTACGTGTGTGTGTGTGTGTGTGTGTGTGTGTGTGTGTGTGTGTGTATGATGTCGGTGTGTGAACAGGTTTATGTTGAGTGTTTGTGTAAATGTGGGTACATCTGTGTGGAGATCTGAGGACAACCATGGCTGTTGGTCCTAACTTTGTGAATGCTAGTGAGATGACTCAGTAGGCAAAGTGTTGCCACATAGGTGTAAGGACCTAACCTCAGATTCCCAGAACCTGCTTAAAGCCAGATGTAGTAGCACACATTTGGAAGGTGGAAACAGGAGAGCTAGCCCAGAAGTTCATGGGCTATCTAACCTGGTATATGTAGTGTCGAACAACAAGAGACCCTGTCTCAAAATAATAGAGGCAGAGAGTGACAGACCAGAACACCTGACTCCTCTGGTCTCTGCACATGTGTGTATGAACACACATACCTTTACATATACCACACACATATACAAATGCACACTTAAAAAACTGTGAGGGTGGACTAGGTGTGGTGGAGCACACCTTTATCCCAGCATTCTGGAGGCAAAGGCACATGAATCTCAAAAGCCCATGCCATTCCCAGTTAGCTTTCTCTGCCTTATGCTTGTGGACCAGATGTGAGCTCTCAGCTACTTCTTCGGTGGCAGGCCTGCTTGTCTGCCTTTACCATGATGGTCACAAATTCTAACCTGGAACCATGATCCCCAAATTAAATGCTTTCTAAGTTGCCTTTTTCAGGGTGCTTTGTCACAACAGAAAGTTACTACAACAATGATAATTACATAGCAGGTCTTAGAGAATAGTACATTTAAGGAATGAGGATGGAACATTCTGGGGGCAAAGGCACTGGGGGTATCCCAGAGAGACTAAAGCTAAGAGACAACTATCATGAGAGGTCTTTTTGTTTTGTCAGATTATAGATACAAATCTGGGATAGACTAATAGGGAAAAATTAAACAGCAAATGCAAAGTAAAAATAGGCTACATTTAGGATAAGCAACGCTTCCTCTAAAACATGAACAAGTAGACTCATAAGTCAGTTCAGGATTTTTTAGTTGGCCAAAGCATTGTGATATAACTATTAAATGAATGGAAAGGAACTTTGTGTGTTCCTGGTGTGTGGGTGGGTGGTAGAGTAGGTAGTATATAGAACACTAAAAAATAACTGAGTTAGCTGTGGCATGGTGACATGCATCTTACTTCCAGCACTCAGCAGGCAGGAGGACCTATGATTTCAAGGCCAACCTCTTCTACTCAGAATTCCAGGACAGTCATAACTATTATAAGGAGAGACCCTGTCTTAAAAGAAAAGAAAACTGAGTTGGCAAACCCAGAATTGGTGCGAAGGTAGAGAAGTAACACAGTAGAGCAGTTTCTATTTGGGGAGGACACAGGGAAGTGAGGTTGGCCCGCTGCTTCTCTTATGAGCACCGCAACAACTGATTTGTCCCTTTTAATCATTTCTGCATAGTAGTCTCAGAAAAATAAATTACTGATAAGAAAACTATAAAAATAAAGTCGAACTCCAGGAGCCTGAAAGTAAAGCTCACCTTTCCCTATAGATAAGCTCAGTCATCCTGACTAAGGCAAAACACATACATATGCAGCTCACAGCAGTAGCTGACCATGACATTGCTTGAGCCCAAACCTCTCCCCATGCAAAGAGCCAAATCACACAAACCGAGGGCTTTATCACATCAGACTAAATTTACATCATTGTGAGTGACAAGCAGCTTTGCAGGGATATACAAAGCAAGCTGCAGTTAAGGGGCTGTCTCAAAGGAGTAAGTACAGTTAGCACGAGAGAAATTACCTGAAGAAAGTCACGAAGAACTGTACCAGGTCCATAAAATTGCTGTGCTGGGAGAAGGCAATCTGCAGCAAAAAATACAGAAAATATGGGCTACAAAGCCAGTGACTCAGTCTACGCTGCTTCTTAACAAAATGGTCTCAGCTAAAGACTGCAACCTGCCAACCCATAGGGTATCATTTCTATCTTACTACCTTTACTATAAAATAACAGTTTTTAGCACCAAGAATATAAAAAGATTCCTAATATATTTGAATTAAGCACTGAAAGAGGTAACATTATTTTGTGGAGAAGAAAAACACTGCAAATTTAACTATGGCATAATACTTTCTTTATTTTTAAAAATTTATTTACATTTCAGATGCCATCCCCTTTCCCCATTTCCCCTCCCTAGAAAACCTCTGTCCCATCTCCCCTCCTCCTTTTTGCTTTTATACCATTTTAATTACATGCAAGTATTAAGGTCAGTTCTAGGTTGAGGAACTAGTAATACAATGGATGCAAATAGTCAAGGAACAAACAAGACAATAAATATAAATAGTCAAAGAACAAGCAAGGTTGTATTGGTAGATTAGATGTATTGTCGGTGTGTCTCAGAACTGACCGTCATTACCAATCCCTAATGCCTACTACTGGCCTGATGTCACCTGCCTTACTAGACCAGAGCCCTCATTGGGAAGATAACGGTACAACTGAGATCCTTCATCTAAAATGTTTGGGACTCCCAGGCTTGGTAGCACATGCCTAGTCTGTGCTCCAGGCAAGCCAGGGTTACACAGTGAGGTCCTATCTTAAAAAACAAAACAACACAGGGCTTGGAACTAGTACGTTTCAGATTTCAGGGTTCTTTGGAGATATTTGCTTAGACTTATTCAGCAGCTGACCATCCCTATTCTGAAAATTTCATATCCATATAATTTAGTTGTATTTGAGACAGTTTCTCAAAAGCTCAGGGTGCCCTTGAACTCACAATTCTGCCTCACCTTCCCAGTGCTAAAATTATAAGCTCATGTTATTCTGCTTGCCTGGCAAACCTGAGACTTTCTGAGCATTAGCTTCAGATTTTCAGATTAGGGGTGTTTGGTATATATTCGAATGAAACAATTACTAAGTAGATGATAACTTTCACTAAAGATGATAGTTATGACAACAATTAGGAAGTTGAGCCAGCAAAATGTCTGGCTCAGCAAGCAAAATGGCAGCCATGGTAGAGAACTGTGATCCAATGCCCCCCATCCCTCCAGCATACACATCAAAAACATACTATAAAATATAAACATATACAATAAACATAAAATAATAATGTATTTTTTTTACAAAACAAGGAAGTCAATGATTAGCATCTTATTTTCCAGATGTGTCTGCCCCACCCTTCATCTGTGGTGCTGAGATCATTCAATCCCACATGCTAAGCAGTGCTCTACCACTCAGACATGTCCCCTGCAGTCCCAGGTATTTGAACATTTGGTTCCTCAGTTGGTGGTGCTGTGTGGAGAGGGTTAGGACTTATGGCCTTGTAGAAGGACATCGTTAGGGGAGTAGGCTTTCCTATTAAAAGCCAACTGTTTCTAATTTACTTTTTCTGCTTCTTGCTCCTGCACTCATGCCTGTCACTTGCTACCACAACTCCCTTGTCAGGACAGACTCTTACTTCTCTGGAACCATATGTCCAAATAAACTCTTTTATAAGCTGTCTTGGTCATAATGTTTTATCACAGCAATAAAAAAGTAACTGATACAATCACCAAGCTTTATCCCATAAATCTGGCTCTAGAAGTGTCTACCTTTCACTTCAGGCCCAGAGACAGCCTAATCGGCATGGCCGACATCCAGGGTCTTAGTACGACCATACTGATCTTGCAGAAGAGTTTTGAACACTGTAAAGCTGGAAGCCAGGAAGGACTGAGTCTTTTCACAGGCCTCAGTTGTCAAGAATGGAAGAGTCTGTGTGCACTAGTGGAATATATTTTAAACTGGGATTAGATTATTACCTCTTAGAGTTTTCCTGTGAAACGGTGAACTTTTTACTTTTATAACATTAAAATCTTCACTATGTTTAATTGTGTGTGTGTGTGTGTGTGTGTGTGTGTGTGTGTGTGTGTGTGTGTGTAGTGGTATGTAATGTGAGCAGAGGCCAGAGGAATCCTGGGACTGGAATTATAAGCAGTTGTACAATGCCTGATGTAGATGCCCTGTTTTCTTTTTCACAACTTTGTGTTGAGACCACAGCCCTGCACTGACTTCCAGTAATTACCAGCTGCTTTAATACTGGTTTGTATTGGCACAGAGCATGTATGCCTCAGCTCTGAGCAGAAGTGCCAAAGCAGGCAATGCCAATGAACATTTTACTCCTGACACACATGCTAACATCTATTCACTTTCAGCCCCTCCCACTCACTTGAACTACTTTCCAGAATTCCCATACCATTTTCCTTATCACATGTATTATTAACTTATAAATTGTGGCGGTTTAAATAAGAATGCCCCCCCCCCAGAGGCTTATAGATTAGAATACTTAGTTCCCAATTGGTGGAAATGTTGGGAAAGAGGTGTGCCACTGGGAGTGAGCTTTGAGGCCTGCAAAGCCCATCATCCTATTCCTAGTTAGCTTTTTCTCTCTGCCTCCTACTTGTGGATAAGATGTGAGCTCTCAGCTGTTCCTCAGTAGTAAACCTGCCTGGCTGCTGCCATGCCCCCTGCCATGATGGTTATGGAGTGTAACCCTTTGAAACTGTAAGCCCTAATAAATGCTTTCTTTTATAAGCTGCCTTGGTTATGATATTTTGTCATGGCAATAGAAAAATAACCAAGGCACAAGCTGGTACCAGGAAGTGGTGTCTATTAATCAGATGTCTGCGTCCTCATTCTTCTCTCTTCTAGTCTGTAGGCCCAAGAAGGCCTTGAACTCTTGGCCATCCTCCTGACTCTGTCTCCTGAGTGTTGGAATTACAGGTAGGAGCCACCAGTCTTACCATCAACCACTCCATTTAGGGCAAAATTTTCACTTAGACTAACTAAACTCTCTGTACTATGTGGATTGGGAGGAAGAGCTTTTAAATGTTAGCAGTTATTTCAACACAAACAGGGAAAAAAGCCATCAGCATCTTTACAAGGAAAAAAAACCACTATTAGCTGGGTGTATCTGTATATGCCAGTAATTTCAGCACTTTCTGGGTAGAGGTAAAAGGATTAGGAGTTCAAGGTTATCCATGGTTGGTTATGAGTTAGCCTATACTACCATGAAATCTTGTGGCCAGAAAGATAGTTAAAAATGTTGGGAAAAAAGAACAAAATTCTGTTACCCGAAAGCTTTTATAGTCATCCTATATATATTTACAGAGTACCTACAACTACTAAATTCTATGCAATGACATAGAGTTTATCTTGAAACTATCAAAAGATAAAATATGTCATTGCCTATAAGGAAATATATAATAAAGAACCATCAAGTGTGTGGCTATGGGGAGCATGTACAGAAGAGTGGCTATGAAAGGTATCTGAGGGCCATCAAGAGAGAGGATGCTTCCAATCTAGTCTGCAGTACCGGATGTAGGAGGGGCTACTTCTAATCAATACTGTCGCCACAAAGGTCTTTCTGAAAATGCTGATCTGTGTTCACTTCTTGACTTAAAATAATCCAGTGACTCTCAGTTGCCATCAGAAGGCAGTTTACATACCTCAGCTGAATCCTTAAGCTCCAGTCTCTTCATGGTGGCTCTACCAGCTACCAGGGTTTTTTTCCTTTTAATTTTTAGATATGCCTCCTAGTGTAGGCTGTTCTCAGCCTCCCTGTGCAGCCTCTGATCCTCCTACCTCTACCTTCCCATGGGATACATGAATGTCACTACTCTCATTTTATGCTGTGGTTGGGGTGGTACCCACGGCTTCCTGCATGTTAGACAAGCACTCTTTCGACTGAGCTACATCCCAGTCCAGCTCTTAGCTTCTTGATCACAAGTACTATCAATTCTGCTGAACTCCTGGTTCTAAAAACAACTAGCCATACTGTCTCCCCAATACAAACATTTCCACTGCCCCACCTGTTTCCTTAGGACTCAGTTTGGTGTAAGTTACATAGGGGATATGGGCATTCCCTCTCTCTCATAGTATTGAGGATCACATGGCACATCTCCAACAAGGGACTGAAGCAGAAAGAGCAGACTCTGAGCAATCATCCTCTAGCCTTTCTGCATGTACAGGTGCACATACCTACACTTGTGTGCATACACACCAGCTATACATGCATCACACCCACATTCCTCCCTTGGCCAGAGACATTTCTCTTTGCAGTAGGTGACAGCTAATGCAGACTCCTAACTAGCTGAAGCACTTAGAACAAATGACTGTTGAGTGAGTGTTCATCCCTAAACCCATTCCAAGGGTAAAAGGACATTATAGAAGACAGATAGAAAGAATGTAAGAACCCGAGGATGGGAAAAGTGCTGTGAAATATTGTCTCCTGGACACGGTACGGCTGCTGCATGAATGAATTCACAGCGTAGTGGTTCCCTGATTCTATCATGGATAGAGGAGGGGCTCATGAGGCAGTTAAGGCTAGGGAAGGGGGAAAACATTCTTCAGTGGCATGGCCATTGGGAGGCTGCCCTTGTTCAACTTAATAACTTCCACTTAAGTCTGGTAAGGTGGCTCAGAGGGCAAAGGCACTTGATACCAAGCCTGACAACCTGAGTTCAATTCCCAAACCCCACATAGAGAAGAGAATCAACTTCCATAAGTTGTCCCCTGATCTCCTCAGGCAAGAAATCCTCCCCACCAATTAAATACATATAAAAATAAATAACCCCCACCTCAATGCAAATGCCTAGGTAAAGGTAGTGGCCACAGAAAGAAAGATAGGAAAGAAGGATTACTAGGAAGAAGGATTTGGCAGGAGTGGGCGGGATAGAAGAGAGCACAATGAAGGGATAGGGTCAAAGTACAAATATTAAAACAGATTAGACATTTGAGAGCACTTTAGTATTGTGTGTGTGTGTGTGTGTGTGTGTGTGTGTGTGTGTGTGT
>JANHMN010000002.1:194052195-194074144 GCA_030674055.1 Rhabdomys pumilio | reverse complement strand
GTTGTAAGATGTGAGCTCTCAGCTACTGCTCCAACTCCATGCCTGCCTGTCTACTGGCTGTCATGTTCTCTGCCATGATGGTCATGGACTCACTCTCTGAAACAAGACCCCAGTTAATGCTTTCTCATATAAGTTTTCTTGGTCACGGTGTCTCTTCACAGCAGGAAAAGAGTAACTAAGAGAAGGTATCATGTAGCCAAGGCTGGACCTTGAATGCCTGATCTTCCAGTCTCTATTTCTCAAGTGCTAGGTTACTGGATGTACCACTACACCCAGATTATTTACTTACTTATTTTTATTTAAATATTTATCATGTGTATGGGTGTGTGAGTATGTGCATGTGTGTATAGGTGCCCAAGGAAGCCGAAGGTCTTAGATTTCCCTGGAGCTGAGTTACAGGCTCAGCTGGAAAAACTCTGGACTTCTGGAAGAAGAGTACATACTTTTAACCACTGAGCCATCTCTCAAACTCCATTTATTTTTGAGCCAGGGTCTTGCTTTCTAGCCCAGTGAGGCCTTGAACTCATGCAGTGCAGGCCCACATTAGACTTCTGGCAATCCTTCTGTTTCAGTTTCTCAAGTTCTGAGATTACAGTATAAACTATCACAGCAGGCACTAAAATTTTGTTTTTAGTGTATTATGGATTTATAGTTCTTAAAATTCCTGAAGTAGAGGTAATTAAAACCAGGTGGTATGTATGTGCATTACTGTTATACAACAAACAGAAAAGTGTATCTTGGGGCTAGGGGGTAGCTTAAGAGAGAGTATATGTCTAGCAAGAGCTGGGTTAAATCACCAGCACTGCAAATAAATGGGTAAATAAATAATTATACATATATCTAACTATTGATGACAACTAAGAACTAAAAACAAGCCAGATGTCCACCAGCAGATGACTGGGCAAACCAAAAATGGCCTGACACCTATGGAACAGTCTTCTACCTGATAAAGTATTAAAACAGACTAAATATGAATACTGAAGCCAATCATGAATGACATGTATGTAAGACATTTAGAAATTGACAAGGGACAGAGATATGGGGAATGATTTACTAATGGGCTTCATTTGGGAATGAAAAATTCTACAATTTATTGTGGGGATAGTTACAGAACTCTACGAGTGTAATAAAAACCAATGAACTTTTTACTTTAAATGGCTGAGCTGTATGGTGTGTGGATCGTATTTTAGTAAGTAAAGCATATCTGAATAAATATTTTTCACATATCCTCTCTTAGACACAATTCTTTTAGCACCTATAAACATTACTTAAGAATCTAAGTGAATACTCTGTTTTCAAGGCAGATTCTGTACTGCCCTCCCTTATAACACTCGTCAGACACCCAGCATAAAGGAGGTTTTACTATTAGTTCCATGTTAGAATAATAACCTCTGTTGTAGAGTCAGTAGCAAACAGGGCCCTGGCTCCCCAGCTGTGGGCATGGCAGAAACCAGCTGAGTCCCTGCTTCTGGGAAGAATGATGAAGACAGCCTTTAGAGAACCTGAGCTAAGAAACCCGCACTCAAAACTGACCAGAAAACCCATGTGACTCAAAATGCCAATCACTCTTCTACACACAGGCCTCTTCAGACTGGTATTTATTTTTGTGTTTTAAGTTGTATCTACAAAGATTTTTATAGTTACTTTCAAATTCCCTCAGCAGCTATTGATTTTGATCTGTTCCTAAGTACAGACGAAACCCCTGAGATGAGTCACTGGGGGAAATGGAGTTTAGCATGACTACTTTAAAAGCATCACTGTTGATAAGAAATCCTGGGTAAACAATTCCCTCAGTTACTATGGTTTTAAAAATGATGCTCCAAGGTAAAAAGGCAAGGTTTACATAGAAATCATCACTTAGATATTTTCCTACTCACTGCATCTAAAATATCTATCTTTAACATTAGTGCAGCTGCTGAGTGTAGGTGTGTGTATATTTAGTAGCCATAGAAAAGCTCACAGGAAAATAGTGAAAAGCTCTCCTTGTTGAGAACATGACGCATTCACTCAGAAATGCCAGCTCAGCCTCCAACAGAACATAACCAATGTCAGAAGGGCAGAGAATGGGTGTGTCGATGAGCCTCCCAGCCACAGAATGTATAACAGGGCGTTCCTGTTATACATCGTTTCCTGGTATACACCTTGAAGACACTGTAAACACAGCAGTGTTTTTGTATTTTTTTGTAGCAGAGAGAAAAATTTTGTATTATTAGCAGAGAGAAAGGCACACATTTGAGAGCAACAGGGCACCTGAAGGAAAAGACTAGAACTTAGCTCTAGAAATACCATGGCTCTACAAAGCCACTTGCAAGGAGGCCTCTCTCCAACTTAGGAAGAAAGCAGAAGCAGAAGTAAAACTTCTCACTAACAATTTGGAAACTACTGTTTCCCAGCTCTGAGCAACAAAGCCTGGTTCTCATCTGCATGGTGCCCTAATGAGACTAGCATGAAAACAATCTAAACTTAAATCAGTAAGTGAGCTTAATACAAATTAAGTCAAGTACCTCACATAGTAATCTGATGGAGTGGAGAGATGGCCCAGCCATTAAAAACATGCATCACTCTTGCAGAAGACTGGCATTTTCCACCAGGACACATATATGTTGCTCACAGCTGCCTGCTGACTCTAGCTCTAGAAGGTTTGAAGTCTCTGGGCTTCCCAAGCACCACAACATGTAAACATACCCACACACATACCTATAACTCAAAGTAAATTAAAGCTTTAGAAACTCTAACAAATGTATATGCCACCCAACTGAAAAGGGAAGGGAGGTTAACTGTGCTAACTGGTGCCTGGGCCCAACTTCCCTGGGATCTTAGAAATAATCTAAAGCTCTGCGATCTGAATTCCTATTACCCCATACAGCTCCCATTCCTGATAGGCATACCCTATTGTTTCCCTTCTTCTACATGGGTGAGCATAAACACCTCTAAAACAAGTTAGACTCAGAAACTGAAAGAGAAACTTGAAGCTTTTGTATGTATTCATTTTAGGTATGTATATATAATGTCTTATATAATGCTATAACATTTTCAGATGTTTTATATAAATGGAACCATGAAGTATGCAAATGTCTAAGATTTTGCCACAAACTTTACAAGCTGTGTAACCTACAGCTTCTGCCTTTCTCCTTTTGATTTCCCCTCCCTATGTCTGATTTAATTTTTCCAGTGTTTTGAGACAGAGTCTTCTATAGCTCAGGCTGGACCCAAGACTCAAAGCACACTACACAGCTCCAATGGCCTTAAACTTCCGGACCCCTTTTGACCTGATACCCTGAAGCCAGCATTACAGGCATGCAGTCACAGCAACCACGGTGTTCTGCAGTTCAGGTCTTTCACTCCTGTGGATGATTCCAGAGTACAGGTACCACAGTTTATTTACCCATTCAACTGTTAAGGAATATTTAAGTTTTCTCTAGATTTTGGCTATTATAAATAGAGCTGCTAAATATTGATGTAAAATGCTATAAGCAATTGTATACCAAGTATTTGTGTGATCCTTGGTTTTATTTCTCTCTGATAGATGGCAAGGAATGCATTATGTGATATAATCTGTTCAGATTTATCTTTGTATGGAAGTGTCACACTATTTCCAGAGTAGCTGAGTCATCTTACATAGCCAGCAGTAACCCTGGAGCACTGAGCTTTCTCCCCCTTTCCAGTGATTATTGACTCAGAATATCTTTTCATGCGATTACTTGGTTACATGCAAATTCTCTTTGGTGAAATGTCTCTGTGTCATTTGACTGTTTTCCAATTGGACTACTTATTAATGTTTTTATTGTTTTTGTTTTTTTGGTTTTTGTTTTTTGTTTTTTCGAGACAGGGTTTCTCTGTGTAGTCCTGGCTGTCCTGGAACTCACTCTGTAGACCAGGCTGGTCTTGAACTCAGAAATCCACTTGCCTCTGCCTCCCAAGTGCTGGGATTAAAGGCGTGTGCCACCACCGCCTGGCAATGTTTTTATTGTTAAGTTTTAAGAGCTATTACAATCTAGTAAATATTAGATATATGGCTTGTAAATAATCTTTTTTGTTTGTTTGTTTGTTTGTTTGTTTGTTTTGAGACAGGGTTTCTCTGTGTAGCCCTGGCTGTCCTGGAACTCACTCTGTAGACCAGGCTGGCCTTGAACTCAGAAATCCGCCTGTCTCTGTCTCCCAAGTGCTGGGATTAAAGGCGTGTGCCACCACTGCCCGGTGCTTGTAAATAATCTTATTCCAGTATTTCATCCTTTTTTAAAGACAAAGTCTCACTACATGTGGGGAGCCGACAGAAGGCAGCTATCATCCTTGCAGCCATCTTGAGCCATATACCCTGACAAGAGACTTGTTTACAACAGCCTACAACAGCTAAGCACACTCTGATAACATCTTGTTTTAGATACCCAGGAATTTCCCTTGGGTGTGTGAGACTTAAAGGTGTGAGACTTAAAGGTGTGACTTAGAGACCAGACTTAAAGGCATGACTTAAAGGTGTGATTTAGAGACAAGACTTAAAGGTGCGACTTAAAGTCATGACTTAGAAGTGAGACATATAAAAGGCAAGAGGTAGACAGAAGAAGGTACTTGAGACTTGGAACTGGAGACTTGAGACAGGTACTCGAGACCCAAAACTTGAGATTTGAACTTGGATCGGAATTGAAACTCGGAGGAAGAACTTAGAACTGGGAAAGAGACTAGCAACTTAGAACTAGGATTAGGACCTGAGACTTGGTACTAGGAACTAGAGACTTGGAACTTGGGACTAGGAACTAGAGACTTGGAGAGAAGAGAGACTGGAGAATAAATGGGATTGAATCACACTCTGTCTGGTCTCCATTCTTCATGTCAGTCCTCACTTTCTTGTTGAACCCTGACCCTCGGACCAGAGCAGCTTGGGGCAGTGCAGGCTCTAACAATTTAGCCCCCAAAGCTTGGGGCAGTGAGGGTTCCAACTTCTGGCAGAGCAGTCCCCGACATTTTGGCCCCCAAGAGTGGGGCAGAGCCATCCGTGACAACTACGCAGTCTCATTTGCCTGAAACAGGATGGCCTTGAATTCAAGAGATCCACCTCATATAGCCAAAACACTCAGACACAAAAATAATCTCAAGAAAAAAAAATTGTTCTGATATGGTCTGATGTATTAATTTTTCTTTTCATGAATTACACTTTTATTAGCAAATCTAAAAACTGTTTAGCCCTTGAAAATAGATTTTCTACCTTTTTCTAATGATTTTATAGTTATATTTCTTTTTTAATAATTTTTGTATGTGTATGGGTGCATGTATATTTGTACACCATATGTATGTCTGGTGCCCTTGGAGCCCACAGGATGGCATTAGATCCCTCGGAACTGAGTTACAGATGGCTGTAAGCTGCTGTGTGGGTGTTGGGACTGGAACCCAGGTCCTCTGCAAGAGCAGCAATGCTCTTTACAGTTGAGCCACCACTATAGCCTGTAGTTTTATATCTACATTTAGATTGATGATTCTTTTTAAGGTGAATTTTGTAGCCCTGTGAAGTTTAGATAGAAATTTGTTTATTCATCTGTGGTTGGGCATCAGTCAGAACTATTTGTTGGAAAGGCCACACTTCCTTCACTGAATTAGCTTTGCACACTTGTCAAAAATCAGCTGGCATCTTTGTATGGTTTCCTTTCTGGGTTCTAAAGCTACATTCCTAGCCTTTTCACCATCCAGCCTCTACCAGGATGTGTTTGGTCACTGCACTGAGACAGAAGCCTGACACTGATCACAGAGACTCCTCCTATTCTTTTTCAAACTGTTACATCTGTCCAATAGTTTCTGTCTTCTCATATAAATCCCATAACATCTTTATGTGTGTGCATGTGTGTGAGAACTTATTTTAAACTGTAAGATACATAATAGATCAAATTTTACCATGTTACCTTTCTTGTTTGTTTCTAAGTCATCTTATTGTGTTTCCCACAGAAGTCTTAACCCTCTGAACTAAGACTACAAGTGACTGCCACTATTCTTTGTTCCCCTTTAATCACTTAAAACATTTAAAAATACTTATTTTTGAGTATGAGTGTTTTTGCCTGTTATAGGTATATATACCATGTACAAAGAAGAAAGTGTTAGATCCTCTGGAACTGGAGTTACAGATGGTTCTGAGTTACCATGTAGGCACTGGGAATCAAAACCAGGTCCTCTATAGGAACAAGTGCTTTTAATTGCTGAGCCACCTCTCTAGTCTCTTTTTAAACCATTTTTAAAGTGTAGAATTCAGTAACTAATTATATTCAAAACTGTGTATAACACAAATATCTACTTTTAAACCTTTCCTATCGCCCTGAACAAAAGCGTTCTAATAATCTAGAGGCAGTAGCCTTACTTTCTGCGCCCCCACCCCAGTAACTGCTCATTTCAAATCTATGCCCTCACTCTATGGAGTGCAGATTCTAGATATGTCACATAAGTGGGATCAGAGCTGTCTTTGTCCATTTGTGACTAGGCTATCCCACTGGCAGAGCTTCTAGCAGGCAGCTCTCTCTTTCCACCATGTTTTGTGGCTACACTCAGTACCTGAGGCTGACTGTCCTAAACCTCTAACCAGTTCTCTTGATTCTACCGCTCATTTTGCTGCAGAGTGCTAGGGCTAAGGATGCCTCCATTGCACTCATATCTGTCTTTTTACAGGTTCTGGAAACTCAACTTGGGTCATCAAGCTTGGGGTTCAAGCATTTTTACACAGAGCCATCCCCCAGCCCACATCATAACATGTATCAGCCTTGGTGTACACACACACACACACACACACACACACACGGTTATTTCCTTTGTACCTTTGTACTATTAAGAATGGTGTTGCTATGGACACTAGTTTACACTAATAGTTCTTATTTGGTTTACAAAACTGTTCTTATGTAAAGAACAGATGCTACAATAGTTAGGTACAAAGAAAGTGTGTACAAGTTTACATCAATATATTTAAGTCACATAAATTATCATCTAGAAAAAATGACTCAGAAGAAAAAAATAGAAAATATTCTAAAAAATTGATTCAGTAGATTTTTACAAAGGGTTCTTTAAATAAAAGACTAGAATCAATGACTTAGCAAGTACAGATATGCATGTAATTTTGATCTCTTCAATAGATGAAAAATAGCTGGATGTGGTAGCCCAATTACAATCCCAGGATTGTAATTATTAAAGGTTAGTTCAGGTCAGTGAAAGCACTTGCTACCAAGCCTGACTACATGACTAAGATCCCCTGTCACCTAATTATGGAAGGAGAGAACTGAGGCCTGAAAGTTGTCTTCCCACCTACACACACACACACACACACACACACACACACACACACACACACACCTCTAATAAAAATTTTTATATTAGTTTAACTTAGCCTTGATATCAAAACCTATCAAGGGTAGGGAAGGAAAATTACTGAATATTCTCTTAGACGTAAAATCAAACAGATATTAGCAAACTGAATCCATTGTGTGAACTAAGGAAATGCATCATGCTCAAATTGAATTTATAGCAGGAATACAATTGGCCTGGCTTGTATTACAGGGAAAACAGTCCTCATATTCCCTGAGGAGGGACATGCAGATGTTGAGGCTAAGCTAATAAGAATGACTATATACTCAGCACATGAAGTTTATGAATATCCAGGTAGAAATGCCAAGGCCAAAAGAATACTGGTGTGGCATTCCCATGGAGCCAGGCTGGAGAAGTACCACTTTACACCAGATTAAGTCACCCAGGAATCTCTGTGGAATGAAGCAAGACGACAACCAAGGCCAGAACTGCAGACACCAGTGTTTAACAAAGTTAATTCCAAAAATGACTGACCAGAAAACAGAGAAAAGCAGGCAGAAACAGAAGACAGTGACTCACGTGGGTTCTATGTGACAGGATGGTTCCAAGGTAAAGGAAGAAGCTATACTGGGCTGAGGGATGAAGAGTCAAGAATAGAAAAGTAGAGTACTAGAAGGCTGGCAGAGAAAAGCAACTGTTCCCAAGCAGAGGGAGGAGCAGTGAAAAGGAGCAGGTCTGGGGATCATCATAAAGACATACATCCTGTCTTTAGCCAGGGGCCCATGAAGACATGTCTGCGAAACCTAGGTTCCAGCCCATGCTAGTCAACCAGTACTAACTTGACAGCACAGTCACCCAAAGTGAAGTAAGGAGCCCAAAGGACTGAGCACAGACTCAAGAGAACATGATTACAGAAGTCCAAGTGAGGAGCAGGCTGGCAGCACCCGAGTCAGGGCAGGCAGCACTGATCCTGTGACCGCCCTTCAGGTCACATGCACGGAGAGTCTGCAAACTGCAGAGGCTCTATGAATCACACATGGGCCAAGAACCAACCCTTGTCTGTGCAACAATAAAGCCTATGTCCTTACACAGTACCCCATACTGCCTACTGCTTCCTCCATGTACCACACATTGTAACCACGATACCACTTTGACATCTTATGTGTTGTTTTTTTTATATTTTATTGATTACATACATTTACTTGTTTCATTTATACTCAATTCCATAGTTAAAGTCAATTTGATTTTCTTTCTTTTTTCCTTTTGAGGCAGGGTCTTCCTATGGTCTCAAACTCAGGGTGATCCTCCTGTGTTGGTATTCTACATCTTGGGATACAAAAGTGTACTATCTTGCATAGCTTCCAATTTGCTTTTAAAAGTGCTATCTCTTCACAAGTGACATGACACTTTTGGAAAATTTTCTGCAGATGCGCCCCAGGTCCTGTGCTTATGCAGCAAGCACTCCAGGCCCTGTGTTTGTGTAGCAAGTGCCCCACTTTCTGAGCTTCTCTCCAACCTAAGAACAACACTAACGTGCTACTCAGTCTAATGGCAAAGGTGCTAGATAACTGAGGGCCACACTGTAGACCATACAAAGCAACACTGTGCCTTTCAGTCACCACAGATTCCAAATGAGTGAATTTAGTCTCCACTAAAGAGATGACACCATCTTTACCGGAATGAAGTTCTTACCTGAATTTTGATGGGCCAAGTGAAATTACTGACATAAACAAAGAAAGTAATGTTTGGATGGTTGCGAAAATCAAATTTCTCATTAGAGAAGCTATCTTTGTATTCCTTGATGTTGGTTTTTGAAACAACAGGCACCTCTTCTCCAGTCTGAGTACCGGCTAGAAGGAAGCAAAAAATGAAAATAAAGACTTGGGTGTGGGGTGGGGGTGCATGACAATCAGAAAGAATCTTCCCTCACTAGTAATGAGGGTAAAAGTTTATGGAGCACTTACAGTGTCAAAAGAATATAGCCTTATGAGCATCAGTCTCTAACCCACACAACACCTTCCTATCCCCATCTACAAATTAGAAAAACTGAAGTCCCAATAAATTATTAAGTAATTTGTCTCATAGGTTCCAGGTATGTACAGACACTCATGTAGATAAAACAATCATACACATAAAACAAACACTGACATTCATTTTGCACATGACACCTCAAGTCCTTTGTATTTCCTCCACACTGTAGAATATGGCAATGCTCAAGGCCCCTGTACAGGGACAATTACTTGCCCATCATTTTGTAAGTGAAAGGTCCTCAAGTCTCGACAGAGAAGGTGCTCAGGCCTTCTTTCTGCTACCACTGCATTCAAGACTATACCAAGTGTAACTCCATTTCTAAATAGTCCTACCATATTTTATAGACTCCCTTGGCTAAGAACATAAGTACATACAGACTCAAAAAAAAAAAAAAAGCATTTCTTTATGCATGAAGGTAAACTTCGAATTCTACAATAAACACCTCTTTTATTTCATTTATTCCTTGCAACACTCTACATTCAGGCATAGTTATGAATGAGGCCCAGCATATTTGTAGATCTCATTTTGTAAAAAAAAAGTTTGGATATCCCTGTACATAGTAAAGTTATTTTCACTGTATTATTGTATAAATAAGGAAGCTGGATCAGAAAGTTTAGGTAACTTGGGTGCTGGAGAGAGATGGCTCAGCAGTTAAGAGCACTGGTTGCTCTTTCAGAAGACCTGGGTTCGGTTACCAGCACTAATGTAGTAGCTCATAATTGTCTGTAACTCTATGGGAGTGGGGAGCTAATGTCCCCTTCTGGCCTTCTCAAGCACTGCACATACATGGTACACTTACACACCTACAGGCAAAGGCAAACACACACATAAGATAAAACAAATAAACTTAAGAAACAAAGAAAAGAAACCTTCAGTAACCTGTTCAACACAGTGCAGGTAAATTCAAACCTAGGTCTATCTTCAGGGTTATCAAGTTATGGAGTGGCTATTTTATATTAATTGCTACATTAGGGTCATCAGAATTTTAGTGAG
Organism: Rhabdomys pumilio; assembly: GCA_030674055.1. NCBI lineage: Eukaryota > Metazoa > Chordata > Mammalia > Rodentia > Muridae > Rhabdomys > Rhabdomys pumilio. The sequence continues at coordinate 194,063,851 of JANHMN010000002.1, read as the reverse complement.
TCACTGTGAGATAAACAAGAATGGAAAAGCTGTGCTTTTAGGAGTTATCCCAAAGTATGGATACCTCTACATATTAAAATCCCTTTTCATTTAAAGAGTTTTCATTTCTTAAAACTACAAATCACTTTAATTTTTCACCTGTGGGGCACAGACGCAGAGATACTCATAGTGCTAGAAGGTGGAAGCAGAGCAGGGAGCAACCTCCAACAAGCCCAAGCCAGCAACGCTGGACGCAGGAGCTGTGGTTTCTCATTCTGAGTAACCTAAGGTCTAGAGAGGAGTTGTACATGCTTGTTCAAGGTGCCATGGCTACCAAGAGGCAGAGGAGGACTCTGAACTCATTCATTCATCTTCAGAGCCTCCTTCCCCAGCTCCTACACTATACCTGCCAATCCATCGTTTCTCTAGGTGTGTCTTTACCTGGGAAGCTGGTGGCCCAGGTGATGTTGAGGTTGAAGTTTTTGGAGGCATTGATGAACATGTCCAAATCTCTGTTTTGCTGATGAAGAAATGCACATGATTAGAAAACTGTTAATACTTTCCAGATTTCAAGATACAACAACAACCAGGTCTTATTATTCTCAAAAACATTAATTACAGACTATTCATCTTAAGAGAGACTCATGCTTATGTTAAGACACGACACTTCTTGTCCATTCTCTTCCCGACAAGTAATAAACTGAAGTTAAGACTGCATTTGCATCCCAGAGTTGGGTAGAATCTGGTGCTTTATCAGACACCAGTTCCATGAAAAGATCCTCACTTTTGCCCTCTGTCAGAAACGGGTAACAATAATTAAATATGTAATTAAAATAATATAAATAATAAAAATATTTCTCTCACTAAAATTATTCTGAGTATGGTTTCACAGCTTTGAAAACCTTGTTTTCCCTTTATAGCAATTTAAAGTACCAGTTACGTTTTGATTCTTGGTTTTAATGATTAAGTTTTACCTTCAAGGAATCTGTGGAACTGAACACAGATTTGCTGGCTGTGCCAGGTAAATTTTAATGCTCTTTTTAGTTTTCACTAAAATTTCACTAACAAATCTTTCTTGGGGCCAGTGGTGGTTTGAATGACAACAGCCCCCATAGACTCATACATCTGAACGGTTGGTCTTCAGTTGGTAGAATTGTTTGGGAAGGATCAGGAGGTACAGCCTTGTTGGAGGAGGTGTGTGTCACTAGAGGGGGGCTTTGAGATTTGAAAGACGTATGTCTTTCCCATTTAGCTCTCTCTGTGTGTCTTCTAGTTGAAAATCAGATGTGAGCTCTCAGCCTCTGTTCCAGCACCAGGCCTGTCTGCCTACTGCCACACTCCCTGCTATGATGCTCACAAAATCCAAGCCACTGGAAGTATGAGCCCCAAATTAAATGCTTTCTCTTATAAGTTGCCTTAGTCATGGTGTTTTGTCACGCCAATAGAAATGTAATTAGGACAGGACCAAGTAATTAATTTTGCAAGCTAATTAGATGCTATATTGTTTCTTGAAAAAAATTATGTTTATTGATGGTTTTGTTTACATGTATGCTGTGTGTCACGTACATGCCTAGTATCGGAGAAAATCAGAGAAGGGCATCACATGCCCTGAACTAGAAATATAGAAGGTTGTGAACTGTCATGAGGGTGCTGGGAATGGAACCTGGATCCGCTGTAAGAACAGCCAGTGCTCTTAACCACTGAGTCATAGCTGTAGCCTTAGATACTGCATTCTTATAATTTACAAATTAATCAAACTACGCTGGAAATGTTCATTTTAAAAAGGTATTTAAAACAGGTTAGAAAATTAAGATTTCTCTTTTTAAAAAGGTGTTATTTGATAGTTATACCACAAATCACAACGTGGAAACATTTACTTTCCTATTTTCAAAATGTAATTTCCAAATGAGAAGTTTCTTTCACAAAGTAGGCATTTCATTCAAGAAAACATTTTTTTTTCTGTTTGTCTTCTTTTGCAAGGGCAGATCTATGTTTATTTATTTACAGTAGCAAGTATCTGCTGACCACTAACAACTACTTTCCATGAGAAGGACTAAAATCTTTGTCATTTTGTAAAAGACAGACAGACATGCGCACGCGCACACACACACACACACACACACACACACACACACACACACACACACACGGATAAATCTAGTAAGAAAGTTGGCATAAAACACACACACACACACAAACAGTGGAATGAGGAAATGTCTAAAGACTCTCATGATCATCAGCTACCTTGTAACAAATATTACAAAAATTCTAAAATGTTTATTTGTTTTGACAGAGTCTCATATAGCCCAGGCTGGACTTTCCTTACTTATATAGCTGAGGCTGGCCTTGAGCTGCCATCCATCTCACAAGTGATGGGGCTACAGATATAGCTACCATGACTGGCTATTTGTTTATTTTAAAAAATAAAATTAACACTATCAGTTACACCTTGGAAGACTGAGCCTTCAATATTTGCTTATGACTAAGGCAGTAGTAAATTTCACTTGTGGTATTTTGCTATAAGCTCCTCCTAAAATCTTAAGAAAAGAGTGCAGCCAAGGTGTTAAGGGAATGACACAAGTGTGGGGAGGAGTTTAGAGCTCAAGCACCTATGCAAACAGCCAGGTGCGGCCCTGTGCACTTGTACTAGTACTGAGGAGAGGACAGGGAGACCCCAGGGGTCATCTAACCTTGTTTCCAAAACGTAAAGTACAAAGAAACAGAGAGATACATGACATTGACCTCTGGCCTCCACTGGCATAAGCATGGACACACATATGTATGTACATACACACTCCTCACACACAACTCATGCAGCCAAGCAAACAATGCACCTACATGCCAAAGAGATGGGTTAATGGTTAAAAGCAGTTGTTGCTCTAACAGAGAACCAGGGTTCAATTCCCAGCACCCACACAGCGGCTCACAACCATCTGTAACTCCAGTTCTACAGAATCCAACGCCCTCTTCCTGCCTGTATAGGCACCAGACACATACATATAGGCAAAACATCCATAATATAAAACAAAATAATTTTTAAAAAGTAAGATACAGTGATAGATTTTCTCCATAGAGTATTTAAGATCACTTATATTTATTGAAAGAGCTGTTCACACTGGGGACTGAGAAGCGGCCTAGCGGTTAAGAGCACTTACTGCCCTTGCAGAGGACCCTGGGCTGGTTCCAGTACCCATATGATGGCTCACAATGATCTGTCACTCTAGTTTCAGGGATCTAACACCTATTTCTGGCTTCCACAGGTACTGCACACATGATACACTGGTATACAAGAAGGTAAAATATTCATACATATTAAATAAAATAAAAATAAACCTTAAAAAACTGTTCACTCAAAAATTTTGTCTTCTGTCATTTAAAAATTTTATAATTAGAAGCAAATTCTTAATATTAAACAGACCATCATGAACATTATTTTACTACTTAAAAACATTTGATAATGTTTGTCTTCTGAGTGGAAAAAAGATAAAATGTAGACTCTAAACATTATCTTGATCTCTGAGGACCTATTGCCAGTGAAGACCGCCTGAGGAAAGGGAGCCATTTTCTTCAGTGGTTTTTAGTAGTCTCTGGTAATGTGCTTGTGCTCCAGTAAAGAACCTCCCACCCAGCCATGTTCGTTCAGTCGGCAGTAAATGAATTAAATCCCCCTTCCTCCACACACACACATACACACAAAGAGAGGGGGGGAGGTGACTTGGTGGGGAGAGGAGGGAGGTAGGTAGACAAAAGAAGGTAACAGGTTGAATATCATCAAGCACACTATATAATCATATAAAACTGTCAACAAGTACATGAAAAAAAATACTTAAAAAAACTGATAAGCTTTCCCACCCTGATACTGTCTGCTTCTATGTAGTACTTTTGTCCAGGATGACCAAGAAAAAGACCCACACAAAATTCAACACAAACTAAGACAGTGTAAAAGAAAAGCTTACTTCATCAGGAGTAGCCACAAAATTGATGGCTGTGTAATATCGGTCGTCTTCCTGGGACAGGCTAAAAGTGAACTGATAGTCAATGAGAAGGGTATCTGTGGAAAGAAAGAAGACACACTTGAAAATGGTACCAGCACATCACACACACCACACGCACAGAGGAAATAAGCACTGATACAAAATAAAACAGGTCTCTGGAAACACAACTTATTTTTCTCACAAATTCAACAGCTATGAAAGAATATTAGGTCACCTATCTATCCTCCTGCCTCACCTTTCAAAGTGTAAGAATTTCAGGTGTGTGCCACTCATGGCCAGTTTACATGGGTTTTTCATAAGAAACCAAATCTCTACAGTATCCTTTGAATTATCCAGCAAACCTTCTTGCTGGGGTTTGGCTCCAATCTAACTCATCTATAAACACTGAATAACTATACACAGTATTCTTTACTTAAGAATACAGAGATATAAACTAATGATGGAACAGAAACCAGGACTTCTTGGGGAAAGGGATGATTCAAACTCAAATATACCTTACTATATTAATCTAGAAAGGAAGAAAACAGTCATATACCAGTGTGATGCAGCTTCAAAGAATGCCTACTGCTGCAAACTTTAACAACCTTAAAGTCTGTTGTACAAAACAACAATAAAAATCTGTCTTAGAAATGGGCAAAAGATTGCCAGGAGTGATGACATATGTCTTTAATCTCAGCATGCAGGAGGCAGAAGTAGGTGGTCTGAGTGTGCTTGGCCCATGAGAAGTGGCACTATTAGGAGGTGTGGCCTTGTTAGAATAGGTGTGGCTTTGTTGGAGGAACTGTGGCACTGTGCAGGTGGGTTCTGATTTCTACTAGTGCTCAAGATCCACCCACTGTGGAAGAGAGCCTCCCTCTGGCTGCCTACTGTAGACAGTCTCCTCCTGGCTGTCTTTGAATCAAGATGAAGAACTCTCTCGGTTCCTCCAGCACCATGTCTGCTGGATGCTGCCACGCTTCCCACCATGATAATAATGGATTAAACCTCTGAAACTGTAAGCCAGCCCCAATTAAACATCCTTTGTAAGAGTTGCTTTGGTCATGGTATCTATTCACAGCAATGGAAACCCTACCTAAGACAGTGGGAAACTGAGGCAAGCCTGGTCTACACAAGTTCCAGGCTAGCCAAAGCTACATAGTAAAACCCTTGAAGAAGTGTTTTTCCAAGAAGAATATACTAGTGGCCAATAAGAATATAAAAAAATAATCATACCAAGCATTACTGAAATACAAATACCAAAACTACAATGAGCTACTTTTTCATGTCCATTTACAAAACCCACAAAATAAGTGAAAATTGGTGTCAATAAGAATGTAGAAAAATAGAAATGTTTGTGCATGGTTTTTGGAAATTTAATGAACTGTAAGGTGTTATGGAAACAGTAACAACAATCCCTCAAAAAACAAAACCACACATAGAATCACCACATCCACTTATACTTCTGGGTGTATATTCACTCATGTTCACAACATTCCTGACAGCAACCAACAAGTAGAAGTAACACAGTGGCCACTGACAGAATGACAGGCAAAACATGACAGGCACAATGCAAGATGATTTGTCCAGCTGTAAAAATAAGCCTTTTTGTTTTCTTTGTAATGTTTTTGGTTCTGGGGATTGAATTCAGAAGCCTGTGCATGCAGAGAAGCACTCTACTGCTCAGCTAGATGTCCAGCACCAAAGAAAGGCAATTCTGAACTATTCTACATCAGGGATGAGACTCAAAGGCATCACACCTAATAGTAAGTAGACGCAAAAGACAAACACTGTGGTTCCATTAAGATGCCATACCCAGGGTCATACAAACAGAAAACAGAATGGGTAACTACGAGGAAACATAGAGTAAGGAAGTTAAAGTTACTAATAAGTTCAACTTACAGGTTTTGATGATGATGATTCTGTCAATAACTATCCGAATTGGCTATTAAAACACCCTATTCTTTTTCTGTTTGGTGAGGTCAGTTTTTCCTTTTTCTTTTTCTTTTCTTTTCTTTTTTTTTTTTTTTTTTATCCAACTATTATGGTTAACCAAAGAAGGCTTATTACAACAGATCACATAAAAAAACAGATCATACTTGTCTTCTACTAAACCATAGAATCAGCTTTTGTGTGTACACATACGTGCCAGGTAAAGGTCACCGTGAGGTGTCATTCATCAGGTGCCACCTACCTTATTTTTTGAGGCAGTATCTCTCTTAGGCTAGGCAACCTGGCAGTGAGCCCCACCTCCCCAGAGCAGGGATTTGAAGCCCTGACCACACACCTGGATTTCTGCATGGGTCCTGGGCATCAAATCCAGGGTCTCGTGCTTACACAACAGAAACCTTACCAACTGAGCCACCAACCCAGGCTGGTGTTAGCTTTGATTATAGTCACTTCAGGCCTGTATCTCACTGTGTGGTTTTAAATAGATAACATATCCATTGCAATATAATAATGTAGAGTATTTTTGATGCATTTATTTATTTTTAAATATTCTTCACTCACATTTACTTTTAGTGAATCTTTGCCTATTTTTTTAAATTTTTTTTCTTCAGTGTTAATTTTCATTCCTTTTTTTGTTGTTTTTTCTTTTTTTTTTTTATTTTAACTGTAACTGTTTTCTTCAGTTCTAAAAGTGCCTCTATATTGCACTCCTAAGATCTTTATCAAATACAGAAACCGTAGGGGCAGGTGCGGTGACACACAACTTTAATCTCAATACTCAGGAGGCAAAGGCAGGCAGATTTTTGTGAATTCAAGGTCAATCATTTTACAAATTGAGTTCTAGACCATCTGAGCCTGCACAGTGAGACTTCTGTCTTAAATGTATGGAGACAGTAGTGGCAGAGAGGCTCAGCAGTTAGAGCACTGGCTGCTGTTCCAGAGGACTCAGTTCATTACCAGCACCCAATATGGCAGCTCACAACCACTGTTAACTCCAGATCCAGGAAATCTGACAGCCTCTCTGGCATTCAAAGGCAAAAGGCATGCACACATTACAAAGACATACATGTTGCAAAATACCCATACACATAAAAAAGGAAAAAAAAGAAAAAAGTGTAAATATTACTTGAGAAAGGTTTCACACTATATAGCCCACACAGGCCTCAAACTAACGGTCCTCTTGCCCCAGTATCTCAAGGCTGAGATTATGAGCATGTGCCCACACAGCCAGCTTGTTTTGATTCTTTTTTTTTAATGTTTTGTTTTGTGGTTCTGGGGATTGAACACAAGACCTTGCAATGAAAGCACTCCACTATTGAGCTGTATTTGCAGGCCCAATTTTTTAAAGATATAACTTTGAAACCTTAATAAAATATACATCAAGATTTTATTTAATGAATGACCTTTAGAATCATAGCTAAAAATTCTGTAGGCCTGGTGGTCTCATCTGCTTGGGAAGCAGATGTAGAAGGTCACAACTTAAGACCTGCCCAGGCTACAGACAAGCACTTTTCTTGTCTTTTCAGGTCAAGAACCATCCATTTTTCTGTTCCATTTTATATATACCATTATGCTGCATATGCCAAACATTAATTTTTTTCTCTTGTTCTACAGTCTAGAACCTACTATGTAGATTCTCATAGAGAAAAATATATTTGTCATAAACTGCTAACTTTACCAGATTCATTTTTCACACCAAGGTATTAATTTGGTGTTTTATTTACTTGTTTATAAGGTTGTAGTGAACACAAATCAGCTCTGGAGAGAATGGTGAAACTCACCTCTGTTTTAGAAATTCTTTCATCGCTGTCTGAAACTGCGACATGATAAGCGACACTAGGCAATGGCAAGCGAGCAGCGCTTCCGAGGGAACTGAACAAGGAGAGCCAGGAAAGCACATCCCTGCTAACTGCTCTGCACAGACAGCAGAGACCATGGCCACAATGAGAACAACGTTCACCAAGTCAGGGGCATGGCTCCTGTACTTGCTACATCCCTCAAGCATTTACCATTCTCAGAGCACATGAAAGGAAGCACTGTAGTTCTGCTCAACTCTCTAGAAACAAGAATTACAAAAACTTACAGTAACATGTTCCTTTGAGAGGGTTTCCCTGGTATCGATTTTCTACCTCACATCTAGGGAAAAAAAGAAATTGTTTTCTGTTGATATTTAAAGCACAGAATCTATATTTATTTTTAAACCAAGTAAATCCTTTTACATAAACTATACCATTATTTGGGTCAGAAAGATTATTCCATTTGCATGAATGTCTCTGCTAACTGCTCAGCAATTTACACCAGTGACAGTATAAAAACAACAAATAAACAAATACTTGTTCAAGGACACAGGTAAGTACAGTGTAAAAATGCTAGACACTACTCATAAGGAAAACAACATTTTTACTTTTGTGTGGATTAAGTATTCTTCTAAAAGTGCAGCTGAAATATTTTTCAAGCATTGGTCACTCATTTCTATCCTGTTCTTCCTATGTAAACTAATCTAACTCTTTCTTTTCTCTCTTCCTTTCTTTCTTCATTGATTGGTTGATTGATAGATAGATATAGTCTTACTATGTAGCCCTATTGGCCTAGAACTCTAATACAGACTTCAATGCTCTGAAGCCATAAACCCAATTAAAGGCTTTATTTTATAAGTTGCCTTGATCATATGTTTTATCAGAGCAATAGAACAGTAACTGAGACAACCTGTCTGAAGCAAAAAAGGTAAAGTTCCAAACTAATCCACTCAAAGACCCTGGGAATCCAGGGTAACAAAGCACAGGCAGCAGGTGGCCCTCAGGGTTCAGGCAGCTGCAAGGCCCTGGCCCCCACTGGTGGGACAGAGTGTGGTACTCACAGCTGGCACTCGTCCCCCTTGACACCCTTGGTGGTACAGAAGCACTTGCCGGTGTTGGTGTTGCACAATGATGCATGCCCATTGCACTTGCATGCTGGGAAGAAGGAAAGAAAGGAACACAGGTCACAACTGGCTTGACAGATTACTACCATAGACTGTGGTTAAGACAAAATCATTTAGCCTAAAATGTGTTTGTAGCAAAGACAGATTAAAGCAAGACATATCATTGAGTATGATTCATTATTTTTCAGCTAATTTATTTCTAATAATATAAAGACAACATTAAATTAACTACCATTCATGGTAGGAGGAAAGAAAAAGCTATCTTCTGCTGCCACCTGAAGCAACGGCTATTTCCATACTTGTGAGAGACTCAGCACTTTGTTTCTTTGTTCAGTAAATATGTAAGAGCATTTCTAGTATGCCATGTCCTTGCCCTGTGGAGATGACCTGTGGTGACTGCCCTCTGCCTCATTGCGGGGATATTGTGAACCACATTCCTGAGCATTCAGAACTGACAAGCTCCCTAATTATGAGAGACACTTGAGAGGCCCTGTGGTATTGCCACCCTTGTTTCACCTTCTCCTTTGCTGTTGAGTCTTGGTCTCCTGTGAAGAATGAAAAGCATTACGCTGAAGAAATGTATATTTAAAAAAAATCTATAGGTGTGTGGGTTTATTTCTGGATCTTCTATTTGATTCCATTGATCAGCATGTCTGTCTCTGTACCAATACCACGCAGTTTTTTAATCACTATTGCTCTGTAGTACAGCTTTAAGGTCAGGGATGGTGATTCCTTCTAAAGTCCTTTTATTGTTCAGAATTGTTTTGGCTATCCTGGGTTTTATGTTTTTCCATATGAAGTTGAGAACTGCTCTTTCAAGGTCTATAAAAAATTATGTTGAAAAATTGATGGGGGATTGCACTGAATCTCTAGACTTTCTTTGGTAAGATGGCAATTTTCACTTTGTTAATCCTACCTATCCATGAGCATGGGAGATCTTTCCATCTTCTGAGGTCTTCTTCAGTTTCTTTCTTCAGGGACTTTTAGTTCTTGTCATGCAGACCTTTCACTTACTTGGTTAGAGGGAGTGCAAACGTTCAACCAATTTGGAAATCAATTTGGTGGTTTTTCAGAGAACTGGGAATAGTTCTATCTCAAGACTCAGCTGTGTCACTCCTGGGTATATACCCAAAAGATGTTCCACCATCCCACAAAGACATTTGCTCAACTATGTTCATAGCAGTTTTATTTGTAATAGCCAGAAACTGGAAACAACCTAGATGTCCCTCAACAGAAGAACGGAGAAAGAAAATGTGGTACATCTACACAATGGAATATTATCCAGCTACTAAAAACAAAGACAACATGAATTTTGCAGGCAAACGAGCAGAACTTGAGAATATCATCCTAAGTGAGGTAACTCGGTCCCAAAAGGACATGAATGGTATGTACTCATAAGTGGATATTAGCCATAAAAAACGGGATACCCAAGCTACACTTCACAGTCCCAAAGAAACTAAACTAGATGGAAAGGCCAAGTGAAGATGCTTAAAACTCTCTTAGAAGGGGGAATAAAATAGTCATAGGTGGCAGATGGAGGGAGGGAAGTAGGTAGGAGAAGGAATGGGGAGGGGAATGGAGGGATTCGGGATCAGGTGTGAGGAGGGATAGGAGGCATGCTCAGATGGCCATGAGAATGGAAATCTGCAACTGATGAGGGTAGGGAGGTGAGGGGGGCATCTTCACAATGAAACAGAGACTTGGGATAAGGGAGGCATCAAAGAATTGATGGTGGGTGACCTTAGTTGTGACTCACAGCACTGAGGATATGGAATCTGAAAAGGCCACCTCCTGTAGCCATGCAGGAACCCCAGTGGAGCAATAGGGTCACCAACTGTGTGTGTGTGGGGGGGTGGGGCTTTAAGATCCTCCTCATCCTATCTACCTGGAAGTCACTATCCTGCTAGCAGCCTTCAGATGAGATGGAGAACTCTCAGCTCCTCCTGCACCATGCCTGCCTGCATGCTGCCAAGTTCCTGCCTTCATGATAATGGACTGAACCTCTGAACCTGTAAGCCAGTCCCAATTAAATGTTGTCATTTATAAGACTTGCATTGGTCGTGGTGGGTGTCCACAGCTGTAAAACCCTAACTAATATACCAAGTCACCCACAAAATTTTTGACCCAAAATTTATCCTGTCTACAAGAAATGCAGGACGGGAGGTAGAGCAGATACTAAGGGAATGGCCAACCAATAACTGGCCTAACTTGAGACCCATGCCACAGTCAAGCACCAATCCCTGACACTACTAATGATACTCTATTATGCTTGCAGACAGGAGTCTAGATGGCTGTCTTTTGAGAGGCTCCATCCAGCAGCTGACTCAGACAAAGGCATACACCCACAGCCAAATGTTGGATGGAGCTTGGGGACTCTAATGGAAGAATAGAGCAAAGAATTGTGGGCCCCAGAGGAGATAGGAATCCTATAGGAAAACTAACAGAGTCAACTAACCTGGACCCTTGGGGCTCTCGAAGACTAAACCACCAACCAAAGAACATACCTGGGCTGAACTTAGGTCTCCTTGCACATATGTAGCAGATGTGCAGGTTGGTCTTCATGTGGATGCTGAACAGCTGGAATGGGGACTGTTCCAAAAGCTGTTGCCTGTACATGGGATATATTCTAGCTGGGCTGCCTTGTCTCTGGCCTCAGTAGGGGACGATGCACCCAGCCTCTCAGACTTGATGTGCCAGGGTGGGAGGATACCCAGAGGGGCTCCAGCCACTCAGAAGGGAAGAGGGGATATGAAGGATTATGTGATGGTAACAGGGAGGGAGGCAGTGAGCAGGATATAAGATGGATACGTTTTAAAAATATATATATAAATATAAT
>JANHMN010000002.1:193994362-194052095 GCA_030674055.1 Rhabdomys pumilio | reverse complement strand
AAAAAAAAGTCCACATGGAGAAAAATAAAATCAGTGAAGAAACTTTTCAGACAGAACAGTGCAGAGGTCATCAGAATGCACCTGGTGGTCAGAAACTCTTCCTCTGTAGAGGACAGGTTTACTAACTTAGTAAAAGCCAGTCTTGTCAGTCTGCTTGCACTTGAGTCCACTGTGTTCCGCAGAGCTCTGAGCATGAAACTTAACCTGAGACCTGTTTCCTTGCCTAAATGACGTGACAGCAGTGCTATCTATCCATCTTATAGAACTGATATGAGGATTAAAAGATGTATGTATGGCATCTGACACAGTAAACAGTTTACACATCAAGGCTAAAGCACTATTGTAAAAATAATTTTAAGGGCTGGAGAGATGGCTCAGTGGTTAAAAGCACTGACTGCTCTAACAGAGGTCCTGAGTTCAATTTCCAGCAACCACATGGTGGCTCACAACCATTTGTAGTGGGAAACAATGCCCTCTTCTGGTGTGTCTGAAGAGAGCAACAGTGTACTCACATACATACAATAAATAAATCTTTAAAAATATGCTTTAAAAAATAGTAATTTTAACTTAAAAAGGCATGTCAAAGTTCAAAATATATTCTTATCAATAATATCAAAACAAACGAACAAACAAACAAACCATGCTTTCTATTATGAATCAGGACTCTGAGAAGTACAGCAAGGTTCTAGAATTATACAAGGACCCAGCAGAGAACACAGAGGAAAATGTGACTTTTCTAGAGGTAGCTGAGGACATAGGGGTGGTCACTTGAAGACACAAGTAGGCTAGTTCTTAAGATTAGCACGTATTAGATGTGGCTTCCAACTAGGGAGACTTTAGAAGGATACTTGATTTGGGGAATAAAGGCATCTAGTTCTTGAATGGCAGTCACCACAAAGTCATAAACAAATTACCTAACAGGTAAGTATGTTTGAACCATGATGGAAACCCAGAAAAAATTACAGGGTCATGGGAAAGGCAAAGGACCCCTGACCCCTGCCTGGTTGAGCTTCTGACTGACTGAGCAGCAGGATTCCTGCACAATTCACATTTGCTGTGAAGGCTGCTGATACAGAGATAATATCCCTTTCATAGATAACTATTTTATGTTCAAGTAGCCATGACTCAGACTTAAGGCCTGAGTGTACATGACAATGGATAGGCCTTATTGCTATCCCAGACATCACCTAAGAATCTGAAACCAGACAATTAACTTGTCTTAGAGATGTCCTCCCTCTCTGCATTCTGTGATTAGCCAGCTTTACTTATCTCCTGTAATCCTGTCAGGTGCCCCTCAGAAACCACTGTGATCACATTAGGTTTCTCAGTACCTCTTTGAGGTAACAGATTCAAATGCCATCAAGAGCCTACATATGCCTACTATAGAGAAGCGAATACACACTCATAGATCTCTGTTTCCAGGTGCTTCTCTTTCTCTTTCTTAACCCTTGTACATTACACTTTTTTTTTTCTGCTGTTTGTCTGGTTTTTGTCACATGTAGCCCAGGATGGCCCTGTACTCCAATAGAGGATAGTCCTGAACTTTTGATACTTCTGTCTCCACCTCCCAAGTGACTACAGGGTATGACACTGAGTAGGTTTATGCAGTGCCAGGGATTTGAACCATAGGCTATGTGCGTGCTAGACAACCTCTACTAATTAAGTCATATCTCTAGCCTTAAAATGTTTGCTTTATACTGGCTAGGCCTAAAATCGTTTTCTATATCAAACTCAAAGACCGAGCTTTAACTCATCTGATGTCCCTCAAAGACAAGGAGCTGTGCCATCTTCAACATAATTGTTCTTTTTTATTTTAAAGATGCATTTATTTATTTAATGTATGAGTACTCTATCTGCATGTACACTTACATGCCAGAAGAGGGCATCAGATCCCATTATAGATGGTTGTAAGCCACCATGTGGTTGCTGGGAATTGAACTCAGGACCTCTAGAAGAGCAGCTAGTGCTCTTAACCGCTGAAACATCTCTCCAGCCCCAATCTGTACTTAAGGCACAGTATTAAATATCTTACAACCCGAACAAGAAATTTTACTTAGGAGTGGGAAGTGACAGCAGACAGGTAATCACATTTTGAAGCATTGCAGATTTATCAAGCACTGCTCTACTTTAATCTCCATAACCATACCCTAGAGAGGATAGGGATATCCAGCCAGACTACCTTCTCATTCCTGGCTGGTTTGGGGTTAGCTTTGAAGGGCCACAGTAAGGACTCTAGAGGTGGGATCTTGAGGACCTTAAACTTCTGAGTACCTGCCTTCACATGTGAGTTACAGGTGTTTTTTCCCTAGTTGGCAGCTGCATTTTCATGGCACCAATTTTCACCTGGTACCAGGAAATCAAACCCAGGGCCCTGCATGCCAGGCAAATATTGTCCTGAGGTTTTTCACAACCTGAGAACTCCTTTCTTAATTAGAGCATAAAGGGTCTTTTAACTATAGGATTCAATTTAACTATAGGATTCAAATATATTTTTCAATTGGAAACCAGAGCAGATAAAAACTAAGTTCTTAAGTGTGACTTACTATAGAAAAAGACATAACCTATATTCTAATAAAGTACAATAAAGTGGCTCATGATTTCAAATTTCAGACTTGATGGGGAACTCTTAAGTCTTAATGAGAGCCCTGTGGAGCTGGGCATTTGGAGATCAGGCAGGAGGACAAGGAATTCAAGCTCACCTACAACTCTCCTAGATCCTGCCTAAAAACCAACCAACCAAAACCAAACCAAGGACATCTTAAAGAGTCATCTGAGGTCTCAGGAGGCCAGGTGCCTTACCCAAGCCCCTTGCAGACTGGGGCATAGTCAGGTGTTAGAATCTCTGAGGGAAGGACAGTTCAGAAGGGGGCTCCCCTGGCTGTCACCATTTTCAAATGTACCCTTGCTCCTGTCCCAGTGTGAGGCTTCCAGTAGAACACTTCTTTAGAGACCTCTGTGATATTATTTATGAGTAAGAAGGAAACTGAAGATCCTGTTCTCATTCTGATTCAGCGCTCAGGACTTCCCATTCCCAGCCTTTTCTTCCCTTCTCCACAACGCAGCGGCCCTGGCTCCCTCCACAATGAGATGACCACCCATCCCAGGCTGTTCTGCTTGACTTGAGCTGATGTGCTTCCATGGGAGGGAAATGGAACACAGGCGGTCGGTGCCTTCTGTGACTTCAGCCCCTTGTTTATACCTCTGCTGAATGTAAATAGAAGCTTAGCTCCTCTGTTGCTGGTTTGTTGCTTTAACTAACAGCTCCCAAACCCACAAGTTGAGCTTTTTTTCCTCTTCCAGCACAGTCAGACTCTTTTTAATTTATTTCTTTTATGTACATTAGTGTTTTGCCTACATGTATGTCTGTATGAGGATTTTGGATCCCAGGTGTTACAAGCAATTGTAAGCTACGATGTAGGTGCTGGGAACTGAACCTGGGTCCTCTAGAAGAATAGTCAGTGTTCTTAACCACTGAGCCATTTTTCCAGCCCCTCAGTTGAACTTTTAACAATTTAACACAATTAAGAAAGGCAGTATCCCAAACCAAGAGCCCTTTTCCCTTTAAGATATTTAAGTCAAATGCAGATATTGTACCGCTACACCTGGACTTGTGACTAACTTGACTGTGTGTGTAACTTACGCTGACATTTGCCTCCATTAGTTGGGTCACCATAGAAGCCTGATATGCAGGTCTCACAGTGCTTGCCCGTGGTCAGGTCTTCACACTTCTCACAGACACTCTGGTTGATGCACTTGCTGTGTCCGTTGCATTGGCAAGCTGAAAGGCAAAGAATCTTAAGGGCTCTGTTCTTCCATAGGAGAACTGGATGAATAAATTTCATATTTATTTGCATATACTCTAAATGTTAAATCATCAAAACCAGTGAAGCACAACTGTCTGTGCCTATAGTTCCAACTAGCAGGGGCTGAGGCGGGCAGGGCAGTGTCTCTGATCATGTAGTCCTGTCTTGCTTAAGCCCAGAAGTCTCAGGTCAGCCTGGGTAACATAGTGAGATTCCCATCTAAAAACTTTTTGTTTCAATAAATAGAAATAAAGAAAGAGAAGAAAAAGCACTGGGTATGGATTTTAAGGCCACCCTTGGCAACATAGCAAATTTGTGGCCAGTCTAAAAAATATAAACAAAACAAAACCAAGGTTCAGTAAAAACTAGTATGAGAAAATAAAATATCAAAAACAAATTAGTCTCAAAAAAATATTATCAAAGCAAGGTGAAAGTCCACAGCAATATAAAAATATTTTTGTTGTTATTCACTGTAAAAAACTCATAGTATTTGAATAATATAGGGATGAAGAAAAAAATAATCAAACACAACCCCATGGCCCAAGAAACATGATTCACATTTGGTATCTTTCTCTCCAGGGTTCTTAAAGATTAATTCTTTTCTTCTCAAAAAAAAAAAAAAAAACAAAAAACAAAAAACAAAAAAAACAACAATTAGAGTAAATGACTTTAGCACCCTACTTTCTCCAATAGGTAAGTCATCTGGAAAAAAATTAAGCAGAAACTTCAGAATTGAACAATTTCTTATATAAAATGGATCTAACAGATGTCTACAGAATTTTCCACCTAAATGTCAAAACAACATACATTCCCTTAGCAGCACACAGAATTGCATGCTGACAAACAAAGCAAACCTTCACAAATTATATAACCTATCTGTCCATTATGTAATAAGCTTATAATCAACCAGGTGTGGTGGCACACACCTTTAATTCCAGCACTTCAGTGGCAGAGGCAGGTGGATCTCTATGAATTTGAGGTCAGACTGGTCTGCAAAGAGAAACTTCCAGAACAGCCAGAGCTACAACACAGAGAAACCCTGTCTTAAGAAAACCAAACAAACAAAAACAAACACTTTAAAATCATCAGTAAACAAAATTCTAATAAATGTATAAACTCACTAAAGATTAAACAACTCATTACTGAATGATAATGGGTCAAAGAAGAAATCAAAATACTCCTGGAACTAAATTAAAATGAAAAGCCAACACAATAAAGCCTGGGAACACATTAAAAGCAAGTCTAAGAGGGAAGGTAATAGTCCCAAGTTCTCATTGAAAATCCAAAAGAGCCCAAATGAATGACTTAGTGATAAAACTGAAAATTTTGGAAAAATAAGAACTAACCCAACCCAGTAGAAGGCAAGAAATAATAAAAATCAAAAAATAAATCAATAAAAAGGGAACAAAGAAAATAATACAAAGGATTAATGAATCTAAGAGCTGGTTTTTTAAAAAGATAAAAAGACCAAGAGACTCTTGGCCCAACTAACCACAAGAAAGAAAGAGATTAACAGAATGAACAGGGAAACAGATGTCAAAGAAATACAGAATGCTATAAAGAAATATTTTAAAACTCATACTCCATTAAGTTGGAAATCTAAAAGGGATGGATTAATTTCTTGATTCATCCAAATGACCAAAGTTAAATCGTAAGGAGATCAGCAACCTAAACAGACCATCACAAACAAGGAGGCTGAAACAGTAATAAAAAGCCTTTTAAATAGAGTCCAGAATCAGATGGGTTCACAGCAGAATTCTACCAGACAACCAAGCATTCTTAAATTAATTTTTTAAAAAAATAATAAACAGAGGAATTATTCCCAAATTCATTCCATGAAGCCAAAATTACTCTAATATGCATAGCAGATAAAGACAACAAAATAAGCAAACTACAGACAGTACCCCTGATGAACACAGACACAGAAGTCCTCAATAAAATATAAGCACATAGCACAAAGAGCATGTGGGCTTTATCCCAGAATTTCAATAAATACAACAGATAATATAAACCTACTTAAAGATGAAATCACATGCTCATCTCAACTGATGTAGAAAAGGCTTATAAAATAACCAACATGCTTTCCTGATAAAAGTCCTAGAGAGAACAGGACTGAAGTGAACATACCTCAATATAATAAGGGCTGTGTATGACAAACCCATAACCAACATTATCTTAAATGGGGAAAATGCTGAATAACCCCATTAAAATAAGAAGTAAGACAAAGTTGCTCACAATCGCCACTCCTTTTCAATATTGTGCTTGAAGCACTAGCTGGAACAATAAGGCAAATAAAAGAAACAAAGGGATTCAAATAGAAAAAGAAAAAAAAAGTCAAATATCCCTATTTACAGGTAATATAAAATAAATAAGAAATCTCAAAAACTCTCTCACTAAACTTCTAGAAACATTCAACAATGTCAGCAAAGTGGCAGGGTACAAAATCAGCTCTCAAAAAATTAGTAGTTCTGGGGTTGGGGAGATAGGTCAGCAGGCAAGAGCACTAGCTGTTCTTACAGAGGACCTGGCTTCAATTCTCAGAATCTACAGGCAGCTCAGAGCTATATGCAAATCCAGTCCCAGAGGATCTGATGCCCAGAGGGCATGAATGCACATGATATACATACATATGTTGCAACAAATACTCACACACATAAATTTAAAAAAAACTAAACTAAAACAACACTGAGAACAAGATCATGGGCATACTACCATTTATAATACCAAAGACAATGCAGTATCGAGAAATACGCTTAATCAGGAGGTGAAGGACTTCTACAATGAAGACCCCAAATCTCTTAAGACAGGGAGAGAGAGAGGCACTAGAAAATGGAGTCATCCTATGTTCATGGATCAGTAAAATTAATATTGTGAACATGACCATTCTACCAAAAGCAATTTACAGATTCAATTCAATTGCAATCAAAATACCAACAATACTCTTCACAGAAATAGAAAAAAAATCCTAAAATTCATATGGAACCAGAAAAGACCCCAGATAGCCAAAGCAATGCTGAGCAGAAGAGTTAAAACTGCAGAGATTGCCATCACAGATGCCAAGATAGACCACAAAGCTATAATAATTAAAACAACATGGTACTGTACAAAACAGACATGCAAACCAACAGACTAAAACAGAAGAGCCAAGCCTAAGTACTCATAGCTACAGCCATCTGGGATTTTATGAAGACACACGCAAAAAACAAAAAAAAACAAAAAAACAAAAAAACAAAAAACCCCAAACATACACAACCCTGTAGAAAAGATAATATCTTCATCTTCAAAAATGGTGCTGGGAAAACCGGATGTCCACATACAGAATAATGAATGAAAATAGATCTGTATCTATCACCTTTCACAAAACTAGCCCCAAATGGCTCACAGGCATAACCCAAACCACTGAAACTTCCAGAATAAAACATAGGCAGTACTCTACATGATACATGTGTAGGAAAGGACTTTTTTTAAATGAGGACTCCACTTGCCCAGGAATTAAGGATAACTGGCAAATGGGACTTCATAAAGCTAAAAAGCTTCTGTGTAACCAAGGAAACAATCAATCAAGTAAAGAAAAAGCCCATAGAATGGAGAGCATCTTTATCAGCTATGCATCCAATACAGAACACAGAAAGAACTCAAACACAGTCAAGAAAATAAGTGACCCAATTAAAAACGGTCTAGTTTATGTCAAGGTTTATTCTTTATAAACAGATAGTAAGAGATTTGAACTAGGATACACAGGCATCTTACCTGGACAGTGAATGAAAGACCAGTTGTATCTGCTGTCCTCTAGACACATGCTGGAGTTCAAAAGGGGCTGTGGATACACATTTCCTGTAGAAGCCTGTGAAGGTAACTTCACAGGTCCTTTATAGCTGCCCTCAATACATTTTCCTTTCCCAGTATTGCTAGGATCAGTACACCAACCACAGCCTGGCTGCTCCAAGCAATGGCTGCAGGTACAGTAGCCAGAGCAATTTTCAGCTATTAAAAAAACAAAAGAAAACAATCCAACTTGTAACTTACTATCACAAGAAGATTTGAATTTACTGTTACCTTTTCTTTTAACAGATGATTTAACTTCCATGAATTAAAACTAGTACTAGTACCCTATAGTGATTATTGAAATGAAATAATTTAAAGGGCCCAAAATTTTACATAATATATAACAGGGACTTTTCCAACCTTTTAATATCAGGATATTGGATGAAGAAGGGACCTGGGAGGGCCCCTACTGGAACGCACTTTACATACTGGTGGATTCAGATGTGGAAACATTATACAGATTGAATTAATATTACCCTGAAGAAAAAAAGGTATTTCTGTACCCTGTGACTTACCCAAGATTTATCTGATTTACTGCCTAGAATACTGTGCCAAATTCTATACATACATTTTAATCTGGAAGGACGGGCCCAACCAGCTTCTGCATGGACTTGAGCAGAAAGTCAAGTCCAAGTTGCCTGCAAATGTTCAAAGGCTCTTTTCACTTACGTGGGCAGCTGCTCATTGTATACCACTCCATACACTGGCCAAAGGGGAAGGAGGCCACATAGGCATTGGAGTCTACACACTGCTTCATGTTGCTGCACCACATGCACTCGGAGCTGCTGCTAGTGCACTCGCCACACGCTGTCCGCAGGGCACATGGTGTCCGGCACTGCTTGGCACTGTGGTTTGCTGGGAATTAAGACCCAAAGGGACACTGATCAGCTAAGATCAAAGATTTTTCAATGTGCATTATGAAATCAGGTCAGCACTACACTACATGGAAGCAAACCCAGGAAACTGGAGCCATATGTTCTGTTCATTCAACTATATTTAAACATTCAGGTGAAAATAGACTTTCTTTTTAAAAAGTACTGAAGACAAAGGTGAAAAAACAAACAAACAAACAAAAAAACAAACAAAAAAACCACCAAACCTTGGGACAAAGATGACTCATGATGAAATGATGAACTCAAAGGTCTTAGAACTACCCTGAGTTTGTTCTACATTTACAAAATTCTACATTTACAATTTTGAGAACTAACAACATTAATATTTACCAAAGCATTCAGGATTTGACGAGGATAGAAAGCTTTCCTGTAAGGTAAGTCAGGAATCCAGGGGCTAGAGAGATGGCTCAATTCTAAGAGCATGTACTGATTTTCCAGAGGACCCAATTTCAGCTCCCAGCACTCACATGAGGTGGCTCACAACCAACTGTAACTCCAGCTCTAAGGGATCTGAAACCTTTCTCCTCCAAGGGCACCTCTACACACACACACACACACACACACACACACACACACACACACACATGTTCTCACACACATTCTCACATACTCTCATACATACACACTCACACATACTCTCTCTCACAAGCACATCCATGCACACACATACAAAAACACATGATTAAAAATAAGCAATTATTCATAAGTATTTTAGAAACCCTATCAGAAAGTAGCTCTTATGCTGTACTACTTAGGCAAAGTACAATTGTTTCCTGAAACAGGACCTGCTGGGAACGGAGTCTCCACTACACTTACACCTCTTGTTTTGGAGTTCTCATTTGTGTATGGCTGCTCTGGGCCTGCCTTTGTGGAATCTAACCTTAGCCTCAGCACAGAACACTGCCATAGCCTGGAGTTGGCTCTGTCGGCTTCTTTTGCCATGCCCTTCCCCACAGCAGCTTTCTGAATAGTGTCTTGACTTGCTGCTTTTCTAAATGTCTCTTTGGTTTCTGTGTTGTTGTTTCTTCCATAGCATTTCTTTGCCAACACTGAGGAATTATTTTCTAGAACAATTATCAACATTTTTGTGGCCAACAAAACAGTGCAGCTTAATATAAATTGGGTTCTTTCAGTCATTTTATTTTTGGTTTTCAGTATAGCTTAAAGCAGTCAGAGGCAAAGACTATTTCCTGCTGCATTTGCATTTGGGTTCTGTTTGAAATAAATATGCCTAAACTGGGCATCTACAGAAACAGTTAGTTTCTCTGACTGTTGTCATAAGTATTTTATCATCTCAATACTCAATCAACTATGCCTCTTATGCTTTCTTAGCGAACTTCTTGAAGTACTATATGTATCCACATCCTTACCAGGCCTTTCACAAACACTTCCGTTGAGTGGGTTGATGCAGGTTGCAGCCTTCAATCCCCGAGTACTAGGCTCTGACAAGATCCCACAGAAGCCAGCATCACTGGGCTCAGATGGCATCCACTGCAGCAAACTATTTGTGAATGGAGACATATCCTCCCAGCACCAGTAAGATACATTGATCTTCCGAAGACCAACCCACGGAGTCAGAGTGAGCTTGGACTATAGGCAAAGGAAACACAATTATGAATGCAACCAGTTTCTTCTCCAAAACAAGCTCTAACATAAAACCACTAGTTTAGACATACCCCACAGTGGAAAGCTCCTATTCCCAAACTCAGGCAAGGTAGATTAAAATAAATGATCACTTCAATATGCATTGCATTCAGTATTTTGAAGCATTAAAATGGCTCAAAGAAGATAATACATGAAGATTTCAAGAGATCACGAGCAAAGTGATAATCACATTTCAAACTACTTATGTTCTATGACAAGTGCTATAAAGAAAAGATGATCTACAAATTTAGTTTCAATGTTGGTTCATATGATGTGACCTTACTAATATTTATAAAATACTGGTTGTATGCAAAATCACAGATCATTACCTGACCCTGTTTGGTGAGTTCAGATGACTTAAAAATGTATACCTTTAGTCATGAGGTACATTTTCTTTTCCAGTTTTACTGTGGTGTAACTACCAAAACTCTGTATTTCTTCCTTTTTAAAGGGCAGATCATATTCTACTATGTGTAGGTATATATGTGTCACATTTTATCTGTTTATCTGTGTATATGTCACATTCTATCTACTTATCTAATTCAACACTACATTTTATGTAAGACAAAACAAAACACCAGTCATGACCCTGTAGACTGGTTTCTGCCTCTGCTGTTGTTGTCAGCCCCAGTACCTCCTCAGCAGGCACTCTACCATTAAGCTCCTGTCTTGGATAGCCCTGAAATTTCATTCTCATTTTCTTTTGTCTTGTTTTGTTTTTTAAGACAAGGTGCCCTTCTGCAGCCCTGTCTGGCTGCAATTCTCTATATACACCAAGGTGGCCTTGAACTCAAAGAGATCTACCTGTCTGTTTCCTGAGTGCTGGGATTAAAGGCATAATGCACTGTGCCTGACTCCCTATTGCAATTTAAAAAACAAAACAAAAGAACCACCACCACAGCACCTTTACAGGGGCTGGAGAGATGGCTTAGCAGATATCACTGTTCTGCCAAAGGATCAGAGTTTGGATCTCATCATTCACACTAGGCAGCTTACAAACTGTAACGCCAACTCCCTCTTCTGGCAGCCCCTTCTCCCTCAAGCTTCCTCAGCATCACAAGTATGTGTTAGACATTTCAAAGTCGATGCTAGTGCCCTGGCCCTTCCCTCCCCCAGCTACTCAGCCTCCTTATAATGCACACGACGTGTCCACTGCACACACCCTCTCACCTTGTCATCCTCTTGCTCTCTTGCCATCTCCATTGTCCCTAGCCCTGACCATGACTACTCTGCTTCCTTTTCGATCTGCTCTGGTCTCTCCCAGACACCTCTGGACATTTTATTTCTCCTATTCACAATGAATCCCTTCACCCTAATGGAGCGGTCATGCCATCAGTCCCTTTACTGCATCTCTCACATACCTGGTGCCAAACACCTGGGAGGGCACAAATAGACCCCTTTCCAGGGGGCCCAGCCTTTCCCAATCAAAGCAAACTGTTGAGGGTGTGGATCGTGCTTCTGCTGGCTTCTGGCACCTACCATATTTGGCTCCAAACACCAAGAGTCCACATTTCCAGCCACTTCTCCACTGCCTGTTCTAACCACTCACCTCTCTCTGTCTACTCTGGTACCTACCACTTCAGAGCTGCCTGCTCACTCTGCTTCTCTCAGCTCCTAGAGCCTACTTCTGCTAACAAAACCCTGACAGTGTGTCAGACATAATATGTATGCAAGGGGGCACAGTAAGGAAACTTCAGATGTGACCACTCCATTATTACTGTAAGGTTGTTTGTTTGTTTGGTTGGTTGGTTTTGGTTTGGTTTTTTGTTGTGAATAAGAAAGAGAAAATATTCAAAGGCATCAGGAAGAGAGCAGAACAGAGAGAAAAAGAACAGACTGGACAAGTCCAGGGGTAGGGAAATGGGAGATAAAGAGATAAGTGAAAAGATCTTGTCGTTCAGATTATAAGGAAGACAAGTAGCTGGGGAAGGGAAGGGCCAGAAGACTAATATGGACTTTGGAATGTATAACAGGTACTTGTTGGGAATTGGTTCTAATGCTTTGTCTTAATTCTGCTCCCAAAAGCACTTCCTGACCTGATGGTTCCTGCCCCTAGCTGGCTTCAATTGATAATAAAGAATTGCCATACAGCCAATGGCTGGCCAGAAAGATGGAGGCGAGGCGGGACTCTTAGATTGAGCAGGCAAGGAACTGAGATAGGAGAGGAAGACAACTGACATGACTAGAAGGAGAGGGATTAGACATAAGAGCTGCAGGAAAGAACTAAACCAGCCATGTAAGAATTCGGGAAAGTGGCTCTAGTGGCCACTCTGACACTAGGTCTAGGGTATCAGAGATGAAATGTTGATTTAGCAAGTTGACTCAGGAAAGTTGGAGGGGTGAATGTATGCTAGCTGCGGAGGGATTAGAAATGCCCAGCCACTGAATTAGTCAAGACATACCAAAATTAACTGTGTGTCTCTCATTTGCAAATCCAAAGAGCTCTTGGGTGGGTGCAGATGCATGTGTGACCCACTGGGAGCCAAAGCAGTTTAACTAATTCACTACTATAGGTACTTGTGATATTGAGAGGGCCTGGAGACCAGCATATACTTACATGCTGATAGGCACAATAGACAGCCATATGTCCCTTCCGCCAGATATAAAGGAAATGACTCCTTTTGGCAGATGGTAACCAGTTTCTCAAGTTCCCAAGGAACTCTGGCTTTTCTCTAATTGCCAGAGATCCTCCTGTAGTTCAGGTTGAGCTCATTTCTGGATACAGGAACTTCCTGAGACATACCAGGACCCACAACATCACGTGAAGGTGGTACCAAATGAGAAATGCCGTGCTATATTGTCTTCTCCTGACTAGACAAAAACATGTACCTCTCGTCTCTCTGTACCACAGTCAGCATAGACAGAAAAACTGCTCTGTGAATATCTATCTAATTGACTGATGCATCACAGTCAAATCACAAGTCTTAGAATTAGACTTTCCAAAAAAAAAAAAATAGCAAATGAGACTGTGTAATAATAATTACAAGCCGTTCAAGAGTGTGGCTAGACAGTAAGAGAACTTTCTGAGTTCAGAAGCCTTGGGAAGAAGGCTGTAAAACCTAGGCAGATTTACATTTCTTACTGATGATTACATTATGTGCTATAATAATACCTTCAAGGGTTGCAGATGGCTTACTGACACCTAGGTAACTAGCATTTTACTCTCTCTTCTCCCAAGCAGAATCTAGATATAAAACAAGTACAAAATAATCTGATGTCACCAGAATATGTGCACATATTACTACTCATTCCATATGCTCATGTCTTATAATTTACTCAATAAACATGACTAATAAAATATACAAAGTACTGAACGTTTTAAGACAAGAAGAAAGGCATCAAAAGAAGAGCCTCTGAAACAGAGGTCCACAGTCTGTTATTAATCATTTACTGTAATTCTTCCTCTTATCAGGCACATAGCATACAACTGCGGCCTTCTACACATGCGCTGCTGCTGCTGCTGCTGCTGCTGCTGTGCCTTCAGGAGAAAGGTGGGTCCTAGAAACCAAAGTTCTGAACACATTAACTCACCATGCTCTGAGATGACTGCATTAATCGAAGCTGCTTAAGGACAAACTCCACCTTCTTCTGGGACGTAAGGGAAGCCAAAAAGGCATTGTGGTTTCTACAGGACAATTTAGCATTGTCATAATTTTCCTTAGCAGTAGTGATTTTCAGACATGAGTTTCCAACCAAATGCCAGCCAATGCCACAGATATTTTCTTTTGTAAAGGGGAAGAGGAAAGAAAACAGTTTTAGAAATTATGCAGTTCAGTTTACTAGTTCAAAGTACTGAAAATCTAAACTCATTCTGATTTGAATTTCAGGTGCTTTGTTAGGATTTGGTGAGACTATCAGACACATTACTAACTTCCATATGCAGAAAAAAAACTTTGAAAACAAAATAATTTATCTTTTAAAGAATGTGTATATGTGCCTCTAGTGTGGGTTCGTGTGTGAGACTGCAGCACCCATGAAGGCCATAAGAGGACATCAGATCAGAGCTAAAGTTACAAGTGGTAGTGACCTGGACACTGGGAAGACCTTGGGTCCTCCTGAGGAACAGCATGCACTCTTTGCTGCTGAGCCTTCGCTCCAGCCCTGGAATAAAAAGACCCTTTTACAAGCTTCACCAGTCATATTTCCTGGCTCACAGGATGTATACTCTAGGCTAATGTTCCTACTTTTGGGTGCCATTGTTAAATTAGTGCAATTATTTTTGAAGAATATGTGAAAGACAACTAAAATCTTGAACAAAGGGAATATAAATAAATATGTATATTGGAAGGGTGATGTAAAAAACTACAAATGGGGGCTTGGGAGATGGTTCATTGGATAAAATACTTGTGTCAAGCATAAGTACCCAGTTCAAATCCCCAGCACCCACATAAAAAGCCAGGCACAATTTTGCTTGCTTGTAATCTTATCTGAGGGCTAAAGGCAGAAGGATGCCTGAGGCTTGTGAGTCAGCTAGTCTATGTAATCAGTGAGTCCCACATTCAGCAAAAGACCTTGTGAAGAGTGATAGAGGAAGTTAACCTCTGGCCTCCAGTGCTCACACATGGATATATTTATCTGCATACAGATGAATATATACAGAAAAAGTAAATTGAAAATGGAGTTGAATTGGGAATGGATAAATTTGAGCCTTCAAATGCCACTCAGCTTTCCTGGCATGAGATAGAAAGTATAAGCAAGTATATAAGGCATGCCAAAAATGAGGTGAAAGGGAGATTGGTTTGGAAAACCTCAAAGTGATACAACACACAAAGGAAGTCTGCAATCTCCTCCTGTGGTTGTGCTGAACTCATAAAGTGTTGCATGAAAGCATGCTTGCTCCCTGGACGTTAGCATAGAAGTGAATGAACAAAAAAGTGTTTCCCCAGAACCAAAGCATATGGTTGGAGACACCAACAGTGCTCACTAACTGGAATAGCTACTGAGGTCAGGGAAAGGTGTAACTTAAGAGCATATAGACTTGCTTCTCAGAATGTGCTACTGGCATCGAGTTAACACTGCAGGCGCTCGAGGCCTGTCTCTTTTTTGTTTGTTTGTTTGTTTGTTTGTTTTTGGAGACAGGGTTTCTCTGTGTAGTCCTGGCTGTCCTGGAACTCACTCTGTAGATCAGGTTGGCCTCGAACTCAGAAATCCGCCTGCCTCTGCCTCCCAAGTGCTGGGATTAAAGACATGCACCACCATCACCTGGCTCGAGGCCTGTCTCTTAACAAGGTGCCTAGGTATTCTATTGAACATTAAAGTTTGAGAAACAAAACAAAAAAGACAAAAAGCCTGTAGTGGCTTGAATAATAATGATCCCCATAGGCCCATATATGTGGATGCTTATTCACCAGGGAGTGGCACTATTGGAGAAGGATCAGGGGATGTAGCTTTGTTGCAGGAGCTGTGGCCTTGTTGGAGGAAGTGTCTCACTGGGAATGGTGGACTTTGAGGTTTCAAAAGCCGATGCCAGGTCCTATCTTTTTCACACCCTCTCTGCCTCTCTGCTCACGGATCAGGATGTGGCTCTCAGCTACCAGTCCAACACCTGCCTTTGTGCCTCCATGCTCCTTGTCATGATGATAAATAGCTTCTGAGTCTGCAAGCAAGCCCCCAATTAAATGTTTCCTTTCATAAAAGTTGCTTTGGTAATGGTATCTCTTCACAGCAATAGAACACTGACTAAACTAAAGCCCATTCAGCAAACTAAATAAAATTCTTTCAAAAGGTCCAGATCAACTGCCCTACTCAAGCCTCAGACGTTGGAGAACACAGAAGCCCCACTTCCTGAATATAGTGATCAAGCAAATACATCAAAGAGATTTAGTCATGGCTAGCTGGCCGCAGGACCCACAATCATCATCCTGAACCTCTACTGAAGTAGTCAGGAATGAAGGTCACATGGGAGATGATGCTGGTACAGAATCTCTTCTCACAGAACTGTCAGTAAGTGCTTCCTGCAGGTTCCTGACTGCTGCTAAAGCCACAGAGCTCTAGTATCAGGTTACCATAGCAGAAGAAAGGACAGTGGGACACAGTTTGTAACATGGATCTTAGCTATCCCCCAATTCTCCAGAACATGAGATGACAATAGTAGTGTCACTTCCTGGTGAATAAGCATCCACATACATGAACCTATGGGGATCATTCTTATTGTGTCATCTCATGTTCTTGAGAGACTTTCAAAGGCTTTCAAGTATATACACATATAAAAAGTATATACACATATAAAACATATAAATACACATATAAAAAGTACATACACATATAAAAACACATATAAGTATACATATAAAGAAAACCACATTTAAGTTAAGTTAAAAACATACAAAATAGCCGGGCAGTGGTGGCGCATGCCTTTAATCCCAGTACTTGGGAGGCAGAGGCAGGCGGATTTCTGAGTTCGAGGCCAGCCTGGTCTACAGAGTGAGTGCCAGGACAGCCAAGGCTATACAGAGAAACCCTGTGTCGAAAAACAAAACAAAACAAAACAAAAAACAAACAAAATAATTCCCCCCAATAATGAGAGGGTTAAATAGACAGAATAAGCATCTCTTTCCTAGATCCAACCTAATCTAAGGAGGGAGGACCAAGTTTCGGACCCTTATAGAGGGTATCCCTATGCAAGGCCTACCAGGCAGGGCGATGCACTCTTGATTCCGGGGCTCCCACTGGCAGTTCTGGTCTAGTGCACAGCTCCTGCAGCTGGTTTTCTTATTGCAGTAGTACATGGGGTTATCCTTGGGGCAATTGTCATACTTGGCAATGGAGATCTAGAACACAGTGGAAAAGTGCTTTTGTTTATATTCACACAAATAACTCAGTGAGAATGAAAGTTATGTTACCTGAAGAAGGTAACATAACTGAGAATGGTAACTGCAGAAGGAAGGAAGGAAGGAAGGAAGGAAGGAAGGAAGGAAGGAAGGAGAGAGAAAGAAAGAGAGAAAGAAAATAATTAAATAGAATTGGATGGATGGATAGATGGATGGATAGAATTAGATAGATGATAGGCAGACAGATATATGGATGGATAGAATTAGATGGATGGATGGGTGGGTAGATGAATAGAATTAGATAGATTGGAAAAAAGATAGATGGATGGATAGATAGGTGGATGGATAGAATTAGATGTTAGACAGATAGATGGACAGACAGATGGACAGAATTAGATGGAGGACAGACAGACGGATAGAATTAGATAAATGATAGATAGATAGATAGATAGATAGATAGATAGATAGATAGGCAGGCAGGCAGGCAGGCAGATAGATGATAGAATTAGATACACAGAATGAACAGGAAGCAGCACTGTAACGGGAATGCCAGTGTGTATTCTCACTAACATGCTTTTAGCTGGCAAGCTAGCAGCCCAATGGAACCACTGCTGCCACCAAGCCTCATCCAATGTTTATCTGTAAAATGTGAAACTGAACCTGCTCCTTTTCTGGGGCTCCTCCTAACCCCTGCCCACTGTAGCAATTTCAAGTTGTTTTTGTTTTTGATTTTTTTTTTTTTATGAATTGCATTAAACTGGGAGAAAAAAATGTCATGAGCCATCAAAGATAACAGAAGCTGGACCATTTTACCCTTAGCCTATTATCACCTAAAACAAATTACACATGATTAGCCCAATGTCGTGCTGAGTTAAGATACGGGCCAAGGGCATTCTGTAAAGAATGCTTTCTGAAAGACTGCACACAGATCTCAGTAGCTAGAGCAATCCTTGGAATCAGGATGTATATCGCTTCCTAAGAGAAAACCTGAGCAACAGTAAATTTCAAATCTATATCTCATTTTAAAATAACTCTATTCATTATTTGCACTATACCCAAACTCAACTAGCATTTTTCTGTTCTCTAAAATCCATGAAAAACAGCATCTGACCTGGCCTTCTGTGCAGCTGTGGTTCACAGGGACACAGTGATCATTGCACCAGTGGCAGTCATTGGTATTGGCTGTGCAGCTGTAACAATCTGTGTGCTGGTCACATCTGTCATGGTCAAGGGCTACAGAGAGAAGACAAACCCATCAACTATGTGGCAGCCTCTCTTATTTATAATCTGAGATAGGTAAGCTCCTAACAATAGTTGAGAAGCAAAATGTAAAGTCAAACTGGAAGGAAAAAACATTGCCATATTTAGGTTAAAATAAAACTGATAAAAGCAGACAATCTGAGAAACACTGTTTTATAACTGTCCTCCCACAGGATCCAGAAAGTCAAAAGCAAAGGTCTGTTAATTTTATAGCTTCTAAGATATAATGGAAGCTCTGGGCCTTTGAATGCTTTTCTTCCCAGGACGACATCAACTAGAAACAGAATTAATACCAGAAGCTGTGCAGAAGCCAAAAAAAGTAATATGAGAGACCAATACTTTTGTCCTTGTTACAAATGCAAGGCCTACCTGGGTGCAGGTATATCCAGTGACCCACAACCCCACGGGAGGCACGTGCTAACTTGCCCTCTACACTCACATGAATCCAAACCTGTGGGTTTCAGAACTCCCACTCTTTGTAGACCTACATAATTCTCATTAATTCCCCAAGCAAGAAGCTACAAAGCCACGCTGTCCCATCTATTAAACTATCTCATGGATATGACATACACAAGCAGGAACAGAGGCCACTGGCCTTACGCCACAGAAACTTCCTGATCAGTTTTCATGTAGGCTGCTTTTCTTGCCAAGCTTACTCTGACAGAATTAGGTCCACCTAGAAAGTAAGATAAATCTAATGGGCTCATACTGAACTTCATAAGATAACATTATTTCCAATACACTATACATTTATGCTTAACTTTAAATTTTGGTTATTCTACTGATTCTAACTGTTTGGAGAGAGTTATGAATCCTACCAGGTTCTGGTAAGCTTTTTTTTCCATAACCAAAATTCTAATCAACAGCACAGCCTCAGGAAAAAAAGCACAACCTTTATGTCCCTGCACAACTTTATTTGACACATACCAGAAAAATAAAAGCAATCTCTATCCAATATAACTTTCCTGTAACTGCAACAACTAGATGAGGAATGTAGTTTCAAACTTTAAATTGATTGTTATGGAGGCATTCTTATTTTTCAAAAATTTTTGGACATTACTTCACTGAGTTGGTGAAGTGGTGCTCAGAGCAACCACTAAGAAAGTAGCTAAGGAGACAACAATAACAAGAGCAGCCCCAGGGCTCTAGAAAAGGGACCATAGTCTGTCTGTCATGCTGCATTGCTGCACACAGCTGAGGGGCTGGAAACACTTTTTAAGAACAGCAGCTCTCTGCTGTCTACCAGAACAATCTGCTATATGTGATCCTCCCATTAGAGGATCTGATCCTTACCCTCAACATTAGACTTATCATCAATATAGCAGCCACTAGCCACATACAGCTCTTTCATTGTTGATGTTGTTGGCTCTCGAGACAAGCTCTCATTGTACAGCCCAGGCTGGTCTAGAACTGCCTCTTGCTTCAGCCTCTTGAGTATCTGGATTATAGGCATGTGCTACTACATCTGCCTCACTACATACACTAAAGAAAACAATGAGCCCCTTAGTTACACTAGTCACATTTCAAATATCTGAGAATAACAGATTGCTAGTGGCTACTAAACTACACAAAGAAATATATAACATTTCTGTCATCAAAAAATTTCCCAAGTAGGGCCAGTGGTGCATGCCTATAACCCCAGCATTCAAGAGGCTGAGGGAAGAGGATCATAAGAAGCTTGACACTCGTTTGAGCTATAGAGCAATACCCTGTCTCATAAAACCAGAATGAAAACAAATTTCATTGTGCCACAGCTTCAGATCACCTGCAGCCAGTCCTGGAGTTAATACACAAAGCCTGTGTACTGGGAAGACGACTTAGCACCTGCTAATAGCTTCCAGGAGTCACATGCCTCCCATCCAAAGACTTTGTGCATGTTATTAACAAATTACTACAGAATAAAGTGAACATGAAAGTGCAGAGACTAAGTTCCTTCACAATTCAGATAAAATTAGATCTTTAAATTCTAAGTAGAGAAAAAACATACTTCTTTTGGAAAAACATTCTGATTTTAACTTTTCTGCTTGTTCTTCAGTTGCCAATTCCCAGGAGGTACATCGAGATGACTCTGTGTCCCACAGACACCGGATACCAGGTCCTGCTGCTGCACAAGCAGCCTCACTGCGATGTGCATCACACTGCTCCGAGGTAAAGACTAAGACGTCACTGAGGAGGAGGCTGTTGAAGCCACCAAACACATACATGGTGCTGAGAGGAGAGAGAGAAGGAATTTACTGAGAACTCAAACAGAGGCATGACATAGGGCTGGTTTGGGTTGTTGCTTTTGAAATTTTTGAGACAGGTTTCACTGTGTAGCCCTTGCTGGACTAGAACTCATGTAGATTGGACTGACCTCCATCTGTGGCAATCCTACTGCTTCTGTCTCCCAGGTGCTAGGATTTTAAGTGCCTGGCTCACAAAAAACTTTTGAGTGTCAATCATTAGAAATATTCCAAGTATTAAAAGTTCTCTGAGGCCTCTTGCTCCCTTGTTCTCTCCCCATTCTCTTCCCCTCTCTCTCTCCACATGC
The DNA here is from genome assembly GCA_030674055.1 of Rhabdomys pumilio. Lineage (NCBI taxonomy): Eukaryota > Metazoa > Chordata > Mammalia > Rodentia > Muridae > Rhabdomys > Rhabdomys pumilio. The sequence continues at coordinate 194,031,370 of JANHMN010000002.1, read as the reverse complement.
TCATGGCCGGCCTTTACTCTCCTATTCCTCTACTTCTCTAATCTCTCTGCCTTTCTTACCTTCTTAACTCCCCTCCTCATGCCCTGAATAAACTATTCTATACTAAAAAAAAGTCCTCTCAGAGGGCTAGTGCGATGGGTCAGCAGGGAAGGCACTTGCCACACAGCTAGACGATTAGCTCAATCCCTGGAACCATGTAAAGATGGAAGGAGAGATGTGACTTCACACATATGTGCTACAGCACTCCCATCCACATAATACATGAATGCATACTCACATACATGAATGATTAACTTAAATGTTCTGAGACATTATTTTTCAAGGTCTCAAAAACCATGACCATCATCTATTCTCTCAAATTCCACCTTCTGCCGTGCTTTGTGATCACTCAGAATAGTTTAAAAATCTACCTGTAAGTGTGTACATGGAAAATTAGTACACAGGGAAAGTGGCATTTAAAAAAGATATATTTTATCTTTAGTTATAAATGTGTGCATGCATGTGGGTATGTGCACAGGTATATGGGTGTCCACTGAGGCCAGAGGGTGCTATAGTTCCTAGAGCTCGGGTGACATCTTCTACTGATAGGGAAAAGATAAGATTCTTGGGGCTAAAGAGATGACTCAGCAGTCAGAAGCGCTTGCTGCTCTTCCAGAGGACAGAGTTTGGTTCTCAGCATCCACAAAAGGCAGCTCACAACCATCTATAACTCCAGCTTCAGAAAATCTCTTCTGTCCTATGTAGAGACCTATATGCATGTATGCATACACGCACACATGTACACGCATACACACACACAAATGAAGCAGAGAAAATTTTAATACAAAGAAGGCTACGAAGAGAGTGAGAGAAAATTATAGACAGGAAAAGTCGTCCTGGACTTAGCCAACTGAAAACACATGCGTTCCACCGCAACTCACAGCTGCCTAAGTTCTTCTCCATTCCTAGCTATAAACATGGTATTTTCTAGGAATCTCACCAGACGCCCCGTTTACAGAGAAAAACCATGTCCTAAAATCTCTGATAGCTCCTGATTTTATCTCATCAGCTTGTAATGCCATCTAATGCATTTCCAGTGCCACTCTATAATCCCAAATATCAAAGAGAACAGACAGAAGAGTTCCTGAGAACAGGCCACCCAATAAAATTCCCCAAACTTGCATCTAGGCACATCCCCATGAGGGCACCTAAGTGCGACTCTTCTTTGAGCAGCTATACTTGGGATTCATCCTTGCCTCGAGCACTTATCTTTTTCTTCTTATAACAGCCCAATTTTGCTACATACTGGCTATTCGTGACATTCCTCTCTGTATGGAAGGTATGAATCCTGGATTTGTCAAAAGTCCATAAAAGATTAAAGGAACTCTTCAGTTTGCTGTGGGTGATGGACTTCAATGAGCAATGCAGAGAGAAGTAATGCAGATTCATTAAGCATATGGAAATATTCGACTTTTGTCATAGAGAAACGCAAATTAGAGCACATTGTTGTGCTGATTGTTACCTACTCAACTGACAAAGAAAAAAGTACAAATCTTACCTAATATTTGAACTGGTAAGACTTCAAGGCAACAGGCAAGCTCCTATACTGTTGCTAGGTGTGCAAGATTGTAGGAGTCCACATAAGGAACCAGACACTCCAATAACCAAAAAAGAACACACTGGATTCATTTTCAATTCCACTACTGGTTCCGCGAGTATGACATGAATCAAGTTTGATTTAGTTAATAAAATTAACTATTGCTTAAACTGAGCACAGTTGATGGCTTCTGAATATCTCAGGTCACATGATGTGTCTGGGAGGGTGGGAGAGCCTTCCAAGATGCTTAGAGAAGGCAGCAAGGTAAACGCCATGGCTTCATCTAATGGCTTCATCTAGGACCTCACAATCTCACAGCTTTCCCTCCTGCGCTCCTCTCGCAAAACCACAATAAGAACAATTAAGTTAGACGGAGGTGATCCAGTGCTGCTGACTGAGAACACCACAATGAAGCGAGAGCCACCGATTTCTCATATGATTAAACTGCAACCATGACCTTTATCATCCTCTAACATTCCAACCCTGCCTAAAATTCAGATACTCAAACACATCACAAAAACTACACAAAATAAAAACACTATACAAACAGTCATTCCTGATTTTGACTCATGGCTAAACTACAATTTATTTTATGACAAATTGTCAATGGCCTCTCTGAGTTTGGGTAAAACTTAAGAATGTTTTAATAGATGATTCGTTCAATTGTTATTATTATTATACATTAGTATGCTTGCCACTTAGCAAATGCCCACACTGTCCCTAACCCTGTGCTAGGAGAACACTAAGAACACACATGTGAAGAGAGCTGGGGCAGATGCCACCAGCAAGTCCAGGTGGCCTGATGCTTGCCAGATAAAAACCTCAAGAGGCATTAGGACCTTTTCTGACAGAAAGCATCAGATTGCAATTTAACACTCAAGTTAGCAATATAATAATTTTAAAAATCCTTCCACTTTAGTCTCTAATCATAAAATGGTTTTGCCACAAAACCCTATATACTTGTAAAACATTAAGTAATCACATGACTAAAGATGTCACCTTTCCTCAATATCTAGCTTCTAACTGGTCAGTTCTTCACAACTCCAGAATGCCACTTTTGTACTTTTCCTAATACAAGTTAAATTACTTGTATTAAGAAACTCCAACAGAAAAAATTTAAAAACCTACAGAAATATATAATGCAGGCAATGAAGTATTTAAATACTTTTAGGGTTTATATAATTTTGAGTTTTAAAAGAAGGAAGCAGAAAGCAGTAACAACAGCAGCAAAATAGGAAAAGTTAACATCAGCATGCTGTTGAGCTTCTCGATCTTTAAAGCACACTTTCAAGTGGCCAGGTTAAGTGGCCACTCTGCATGTCCTTTATGGCAAACGTTGTGTCTGCGGAAGGCACAGTGCTGAGGTCAGAACTCAGGACCTTGTGCAAGCTAAGTAAGCACTCTATTGCTGGCCACAGCCCTAGTTCTTTGCATGTCCTTCACAGGACTAAGGTTCCCTGGAGCAGATGGTCAGAAATGTATTCCTGAGCACACACCTAGACATGGTGCAGACTTCAGACTTGCTCTGACCTCATAATCTCCCAGTCTTCTTCCCCTTATCTTATCCTGCACTTAAAACTGCCCTCTCTCCCTTTTTCTCCCCAAACCTCTTATCATTTACATATAACTGTTAGAAAGTTGGTATTAAAAATGATTATGATGTAAGACAGTAAGTAAAATGAGTATGATGTAATACAGCCTTTGCTTTCCAGTTACCTGTTGTGCAAGACTGCTGAATGGCCAAATCTGTTGACATCATGATGGAGTTCAGGTCTGGGAAGCACTGACCATCGGTCACAAGCTAAGAGGAAGAAAAACATATTTCAGAGTAGGTTGTCATATACAGTCTATGGGAACTCCAGACTTTATAGAAAGAAGCATGAGTTTTGATCCCAGCACTCAGAAGGCAGAAGCAAGAGGATCTCTGTGCATTCAAGGCCAGCCTGTTCTATATACTCAGTTTCAGACAGTCAGGAGAGAGAAACCCTGTCTCAAATAAAAACAAAACAAAGAAGAATGCCTTGCCCACAACCTCAAATAACATACTTGTCTGTCTTTTATGTGTATTATGTATAAAGGACAGCAGTAACAGCAGCAGCAATATTTCAGAGCATAAAATAAACACACTGCACAGAAATGCTAATCAATGTGTTCATTCAGCACCCACAAATCCCCTCCTGATGGTCACCGCTCTACTGTCTACCAGTCTTACCTACCAGAATGTCTGCTGTAATATTTGTGGTGTCAGGGATCAGCCCCAGGGCCTTGTGTACAGCAGGCAAGCACTCTAATGCTGAGATACTTTAAGTATCTTCTAACTTAAAAATTTTAATGCTAGGTACACACCTATTTTAACTAGGGCACACATCTGTAACCCTAGCACTTGGGAAAGTGGAGACAGGAGGAACAGGAGTTCAAGAAGAGCCTCAGCTACAAGTACACAGCAAATCTGAGGCCTTTGCAGATAAGCTTTAATAAAAATGAACACACAGAGCACATATCTCACTTATGACCTTCCTCAGCCACCTACATCCTAAATTATGCTAAAGAATTTCTTTGTTGACAAGTCTGAAGGATTCTCCAGTCATTTTTAACCACTCTTCTGGTCATTGATTGTATCTCACAGGTGATCAGTCTCACCTACTTTCTTCTGCTTCTCTGACATTCTCACCACAGACTCTACTCTTCTTCAAACTCTGCTCTCCAACTGTCTGACTCTTGCTCATCCTTTATACCCCACAATAACTCACCCCTCCTACAACCTCCTCTCAGCAATCAGCTCTGCCCTAAAGACATCTCCAATTAGATATGCCACACTTACTTCATTCTCTTCTTCCCAGATCCTATTCCCTGTTTTATAGTTTTTACTATTTTTATTAAAGACACAGTCTTACTAGACAGCTCAGACTGGCCTCAATCTTGCCATATTCCTCAATCTCCTAAGTACTGGGATTATAGCCATGTACAATCATGTCCATATGTTTTTCTCTATATCTGTTTTTAGTTTTGGCAAAGGTGGTCCACAGCAGACACTTGGGAAGAAAGGGTAGTTATATTTCTATATTTCTGTCAAGACACACAACAGCCGGGTACTAGAAGTCATCACTGCTACTTCCATTCCTTGACTGAAACCTCATTAGGATTCTGCAGGAGCAGCCTCCTAACTGTCAATATGCCCCTTCCAAATAACTTATCACAACGCCACCCATGAGATCTTAAACTGGTCATGATGGCCCATAAAGTAGGCTGGGTACCATAAGTCTTAAGCCAGCCTGGACAATAGTGTGAGAGCCAGACTTACAAAAAAGAAAAATCTAAAATACTCACAAACAAACAAAAAAGTCTAAGATATACATATGATTCTGTCACTTTCACTGTGAGACTTTTTAAAAGACCAACAATCCTTGGCACTCCGAATCCGATCTGAACAGTCTAGTCTAATTATTACCTGCTACCTTTTGTGCTACTATGACAGAAAAAAGTGACAGTTCAAAAGTCCTAAATATTTACCGTGTACTTTTCCTGCCTCTTGGTCTGCACTAAATGTCCCCTGCCTGAGATATCTTCTTGACTCCCAGCGTTCCTCAGAAGCAAGCTTGCAAGGCTTCTCTTCAAGAGGCCTTTCCTGACCACCATGCTCACCCCAGGGGCTTAGGAGTGCTCACAGGTAATTTCACATCTTCTTTTCAGCAAGAATCCTCCTGAGTTACAATTATATTGTCTTCTCACTTCTAATTCCTCCAGCATGAAACTAAGGACTAACTATAGTGTATCCCCCATTCTCAATTTAAAAGTTCAATGGCTAGCATAAACACATCTGTTAAAAACAAACATCTAGGGCTGGCAAGATGGCTCAACAATTAAGAACACTCACTGTACCTCCAAAGTATTTGGGCACAGTTCCCAGCACCAACTTGATGGCTCGCAAAAGTCTGTAATTCCACTTTGGGAAAATTTTAATGCCTGCTTTTGGCCTCCACAGGCATTGAACATACTTACCATACATACATGCAAAATGCTCATACACATAAAAGTAAACAAAATCTTTTTTTAAAAAATGAATGCCTAACTTAGACTGGTCAAAATCATAGAGACAATGAAAATGATTTCAAGAGGCTGGAGTGAGGCTGAAGAGGAGCTATTGTTTAAGGCAGAGTTTCAGTTTTACAAGAAGACAGCATGCAGATGGTGTTAAAGCATGAATAACACTGAGAATATATTTAGTTCACTTAAACTACTTAAAACATTGAGACGGTGAGTGGTATTATGTACATTTTACCGAATAAGAATAATTTTTAAAATGAATCTCTTGTCAGGAATACACCTTTAATCTTAGCACTCAGGAGAGACAGGAGGATTTCTCTGAGTTCAAGGTCAGTTTGATCTATATACTGAGCTCCAAGCCAGTCAGAATACATAGTGAGACTGTCTCAAAACACAAAACAAACAAACAGAGCATCATATGAATGATATTTACACAAAAGAGCGGTTGATGTTTATTTTTCAGGGATAAACAGACATTGCCCTCTTCTGGCCATATGTATACTGACATCGACAGCATGTGTAAAGCCAAAGCCAGGTTTCTAGGAAACAGCATATTCCACTAAACTTAACATAATGCTGATGGGTTACAACTACCATCACTACTACATAAGGCATTTATAAGAAAGGAGATATCAGTTAACTCAGTCTAAAAAAAAAAAAAAAATCAAGCAATTAACAAAAGTAATTTCACAAAGAATTTAATATAGTTTAATCCAAAGTAATGCTTTTCAATAAATGTGCAATGCTACTCAAATTAAATGCAAATTCTACCACCTGGACTTCTATTAAATGGTGCAATTATTTTAACATAGTGATATTTTCGATCCTTAGTGTTGCTCATGTGCAAAGAAAATATTCCTGAGCTAAAACATCTTTGGAAAGCTTACCAATGTCATAAGCCATGAAGTCCGAGGAGAAGCATTTGGCACCGTGGCTCATGGAAGTGTCATTGTGTGTGTTCCCTCCGAAAACCAGCATGGTTCCACTCACTATCACAGCTGTATGCAAGTAACGGAAAAATCGGCTGTCCTTAAGAATGGTCCTTTCGAGTTTATTTAAAAATAATAAATATAAGGTTAGTTTTAGAAGAATACTTATCTATCTGCCAATTTACATGTAATTATTTTATAACTTCAGATTCAAATGTGCAATACTTGATTTCCTCCTATATGTAAGTAAGCCACTTCCTTAAAAAGTCATGAAAATCTGTTAAGAATTTTGGGAAACTGTACGTTCATTCTCTATGGCTCCATAATTCCACTTAAGAATTCCAGGTAAGAATTATGTGAAATACAAATCAAAATTTATGCTCAGTGCTGTATTAGTAGGGCAAAAGCTAGAGACCAGAGCTTCCAACTGCATAGGCTCAGTGGTTCACAGCCACTAAAGACAGTGATCTCAGGGACAACATAAAATGACATTCACAGCATGGTCTCTAATGTATGTTGAGAGAGAGGGACAGAAGGGAAGAGGGAGGGAGGAGAGGAGGGAGGAGAGGAGGGAGGACAGGAGGGAGGAGATACAGAGACCAGTGCTTTACAATTACATATAACTCAAATTTATTTCCATTTGCTAAAGTAGCACTCTCTTAAAGGCCAAGCTTCAGCTCAGAGTGAGGAAAACTATCAAATAGGCATGAGAGCATCATGTTTGATGATTTAAATGGATAAGTTGGTATAGCCCATTCATGTGCAAGGTCCTGGGTTTGATCTCCAACACCAAAAAGGAAAAAGAAAGGATATGCTTTTTAAGTATGGATAAAATCAGCACAACTTTTACTGCTGAAAATTCTGAAGAGAGGAAATCTACACTACAGTTCAGTGGGTGAGAACTGAAGTCAGTCTAAACCACTTTCTAACTATCCTAAGAACAGAAAAGCTAACAGACAGCAACAACACAATTAATTACCTTAACTCTATTACTGCATTTATCTCCTAACTTTGTTGCATACAATGATGAACAGAGGTCAAACCATAGCACAGTATTTTTCAATCAATTGTCTCTGCAGATTCTATACCATTAAGGGAAAGCTCTAGGAAAACACCCACCACATCTGAGTGTCCACATCATATCTGTAGAGGTCATCTGCAAGCCGGTATTTGTTGGCGCTGAAAGCCTTGTAGCCACCATGAACATATAGAGCCTTGGTCCTGTGGTCATAAACACTACTGTGGCCATAACCCCCTTGCACAAGAGCACCCTGAGTTTGTAATATACTCCATGTGTTTTTTTCTGGAAAAGAGACAATAGTTAAAGTCAATGTTCCTATTCTTTTTTTTTTCTTTTTTCTCTTTCTTTTTCTTTTTTTTTTTTTTTTTTTTTTTTTTGAGACAGGGTTTCTCTGTGTAGCCCTGGCTGTCCTGGAACTCACTTTGTAGACCAGGCCGGCCTCGAACTCAGAAATCCGCCTGCCTCTGCCTCCCAAGTGCTGGGATTAAAGGCGTGCACCACCACCGCCCGGCACCTATTCTTATGAAATCATAAATTATTTAAACTATTTAAACATTAGTTTAAAGTCTAAACGCCTTACAGCAAAAGAAGAATGTTCAGGATACACTTTTATCTTATTTATAAAGAAGATCATCTAGGCAAGCCTGCACATGATCAGCGCTAACTGAGCTCAGTGTGTTAACCCTCACCCCGAAAGGGAAGCCTTCAAGCTGGGAAGAAGGTTCACTGGGAAGAGCCTAGGGGAGCTGGATGGGAGGAACAATGGTGGATATAAACAAGATATACTGTATACATATATACAGTATGAAATTTTCAAAGAACAAGTTTTAAAAGATTATATTTTTGTTTTGTTAAGATAAGGTTTCTCTGTGTACCCTAGCTGTACTAGAACTCACTCTGTAGACCAGGACGGCCTCAAACTCACAGAGATGCACTTGCCTCTGCCTCCTGAGTGCTGGGATCAAAAAGATATGTGCCACCACACTGGCAAGATTCAGATTTTTAAAACAAGCTTTAAAGCTTAAAGATTCAAAATTCTCTTAAACAATCATTTAATTCTCCATAATCTTCAGTGACTCCTTATGATTTACAGGACTGCTTTATCAAAATTTCAATTCTAACTGACATTCCTATTATAGAATGAAAAACAATAAACTGTAACACAAGATTATACACTAAGGTAAAATAACACTGTGATGGCCTAATATTTAAAGGACTACCCAAAATTATTTTAGAGTGCTTATTGTTTTGCATTATGCTTATTTTGATATCTAAAGCATTTAGTGCTATCGTTGGTTCCTTGCAAGCTGACAATAAGCAAGGCTCAACCTCTGCTTGGGAAGGGTTCTGAGAAAGGGGTATCTGAGAGCAGGGGAAAAAAACAACTTGTCAAAAAAAAAATCAAAAAGTCAAATTGTGGGTCCGAACTGGCAGCTGGAGACAGCTTTCCAGTCTGCTTTCTCTCTGATCTATGCGTGCTCTCTTTTTCTCCTCTTTCTCCTCTCTCTCTCTCTCTCTCTGACCAGCTTTCTCTGGAGATCTGCAGACAGCTCTCTCTCTCTCTCGCTCTCTCTCTCTCTGGAGATCTGCAGACAGCTCTCTCTCTCTCTCTCTAGACAGCTTTCTCTTGCTATTCTCTGCTGGAGACAGTTCTCCAAGCAGTTCTCTTTTGCTAGTCTAAAATATTTTTTGGACAGCTCATCTCCTGCAGGTCATAAGCCCAGCTACTTCAGGTTTCCTAAGAATCAGCATCCTGGAACTCCAACCCTAGGGAGACAGCAAGCACACATTTCCTTTTAACACTGCAAAAGAATTCAGAGACCCTGTCCTAAAATTACCATTTTTACCACATCTTGGCCTAACCTAGCTGTGTTCCAGGCCCACCCTGAACTCAGGACTTTGTCTGCTTTTTAAGCAAACACTCAGCTGGGTGGGATCCTCCAGTGACCACCACTCCCTACATCTCCTTATCTGCTTCCTTCGTATCTTTCTGATGAGCTGGCTCACAGCAAAACTGCTTTTGTTCCTTTAGATCTGTGAAGCTCCTCATACAATTCATATTGCATTCTTATATTTTTGCAAAGTTGACAAAGTATATATTTTCAAACATGTTTTTAGAGTTCTTTTTCACAGCCTTAAGGGCTGTCCTGAAGATCCCAGCATTTACTTCCTGGATTCATGCTGTCTCTGATTATCATGGAGTCATTCACATTAACAAGGAGGACATTCATCAAAAGAGGAACACAAAATATGTACATTATTATACAAACAAGCCTTCTTCTGCCCATGGCATGACATTCATGGAGGCCCAAGCTTGCTGACCCTGTCCCAGGGGCAGGAACCATGTCATTCTGTCCCCACCAGAACCATGCTGGACTCAACATCTCCCCCTCTTTTGTTTTTAATTTGAGGGTGCAAATGTTGACCATGAGTGCTGGACCTGCTTGATATAAACTAAAAGATAAAATATTTTATCTTTAATTTTCCCTCAGCTTTCCTTAATGCAATACAGCTGCCAGTTTGGCCCCACAATTTGACTTTTTGTGGGTTTTTTTTTTTTTTGACAAGTTGGGGTTTTTTTCCCTGCTCCCAGACATCCCTTCCTCAGAATCCCTCCCAAGCTGAAGCGGGGCCTTGACAAGTAAGAAATAGTTGTTGCACAGGGACATCAACAACCTAAATCTCACCAGTTATCTCCTGATAGAACCATTTCAAAATCAAGTACTGGATCAAGTCCATGCTGAATTTTGTTATAGTGTCCTAATAATAAGGGTAGGGATTTTCAATCTTATATTCAAGATGCCTCCACTGGAAAAAATACATACCCAAGTCATATTCCTGCACAATGCTTATATATCCATAGAGTGGGCAATGACCGAAGATGACCAACATGACCACACGGCCAGATGCCAGTGTAACAATGTGTGCTGAGTGTCCAACCACTGCATACTGATCCTTAGCTTTGGGGGTTAACAATACCCATGATTCATTATGAATATGAAATACTCTCAGCTCATTGGTCACATTCCCTGTTGAATCAATTTTTCCTCCATACATGTAGATTTTATCCTATAAGAAAGATGTAAACAGGATTTTTAAAAGCATTAAGAAATCAACTCTAGGGCTGGAGACATAGTTAGTAGTTAAGATTTGCTGCTCTTGCAGAGGACCAGGGTTTAGCTCCTAGCATCCACATGGCAGCTAACAGTCACCTATAACTCCAGTTCCTGGGGTTCTGATGCCTCTAGAGGAACAACATGCACAGACACCCATGATGGCAAAACACCCACATACATAAAATAAAAATAAATACATCTTTTAAGAATTACTACTGAAAAAGAGAAACTGACTGGTTCACAATCTCGTTATTAGCCCCAGCTTATGATGTGTGAGTACAATGGGCTTTTCAGTGAACTACTAGGAACAGCACAGAGAAAAGACAAACTAAAACAGGTCAGTCCTTCATTTCTCTCAAACACTTTCTCTACATGAAATGTATTACAGAACGAAATGACTTGGAAAATAAAGTTGCCTCATCCTACAATATACACACACAATAATGACAATGGCTACTCAGTCACACTGCATGCAATGTGGCTAAACTTGATATTGGGCATAGGCTCACTGACTACATAATCTTCATTGTTAACCATTTCCACTGTGATTATAGATAGTATCAAAGTACAATACCATGGGTTAAAGTAGTTCTAACTTCAATTTCCAATTACAACTTGGTGAATTATATACCCTCATCACATCAAACAAAGTTTACACCAATTAAAACCAAAGCTGAAGAGTATTCAATGACATAAAGCAACAGGAAGTGTTGAACTTCTTGCTTGGTGAAGAGTTGAGATAGTTTACCTTATGTAATGCCAAAGAATGACCATATCTTACAACCACACTGTTCACAGAATGGTTTAGTGGAAGCCATTCCCTAGAAACCAGGTCATACCTGCAAAATAAACAGACCATATTTTCACCTAAATGACAAAACAGAACATCTTATATTCTTCTAAGTATGATATAATCCAGTTCAGAGATTTTCAACAAATCAACCAGGGATTATAGGGAGGCACATGCTTCTCTGGCAAACATACCTTATACCTAGGCCCCATTAAGCATGTGAAGACTCAAAATAAGGAAGTCGACTACACCATCCTAGGATAAGACAAACATCTACTGAAGTTTCAGTAATTTACTACAAACCTCTTCTACATAACAATCTAAGCCACCTGACATTGATTTAATCTTAATAGCTCACAGTAACTTTTACTCATTTAATAATGACAAACTGAAGGTAAGTATTGAAAAGGGAATAATAATTAAAAGAAAAATAACTGAGCAGGAAAGATGGCCCAGTGAGTAAAAGTGCCTCCTGCACAGGTCTGACTACCTGAATTCTATCCCTTGGACTACATGGTGGAATAAGAGAACCAACATGTGTGAACAAAGCATGTGCACACATTGAGGAAATCTGGAGGGAGTAGAAGGGAGAATTTGGACTAGAAATTATCGAGATCATTTTATATATAGATAGATATAGATATACATATGAAATTTCCAATGAATGAATATTTTTAAAGAAAATTATCAGTATTTCTTTTGATTTAATCTTTTGCATAAAGAAGCTACAACTATAACATTTCAATCATACTGTAAATGCACTTAAAATTCTAAAATACAAAATTAGTAAAAATAAAAATATTTTCAGGGCTGACACAATGCTCAGAGAGTAAAGTGTCTGCTGAGCATACGAGGGAGGATCTAATTTCAGATCCTTAGTACCCATACAAACTATGAATGCGGAGTCACCTCTCTGCAGCTGCAGTCCCAGTGGTGGAAGGGTGCAGACAGGCAGATCGCACGGGGCCTGCTGCCAGCCAGTCTATCTAAAACGAGGTCCAAGTTAAGTGACAGACTTGTCTCCAAACAGCAAAGGCCAAACAATAGAGGAAAACACCTGATGCTGACCTCTGGCATCCATCCATATGCATGACAGAGTTGCACAGACTCATGGATTTATATTTTATAAATATAATAATAATTTATAAAGGGCTGAAGGGATGACTCAGTGGTTAAGAGAACTGACTGCTTTTCCAAAGGTCCTGAGTTCAATTTCCAGCAACCACATGGTGGCTCACAACCATCTGTAATGGGTTTTGATGCCTTCTTCTGGTATGTCTGAAGATAGCTACAGTGTACTCACATATACATTAAATAAATAAAGAAATCTTTAAAAAATTATAATAGTTTACAGTCCTGCCATGTAGCTCATACTTATTCATGAATTACTGAATAATCACAATCAATTAAAATATTTTTAAAGAAAACCTACAGCCGGGCGGTGGTGGCGCACGCCTTTAATCCCAGCACTTGGGAGGCAGAGGCAGGTGGATTTCTGAGTTTGAGGCCAGCCTGGTCTACAGAGTGAGTTCCAGGACAGCCAGGGCTACACAGAGAAACCCTGTCTCAAAAAAAAAAAAAAAGAAAAAAGAAAAAAAAAAAGAAAATAATAATAATAATAAATAAATAAATAAATGAAAGAAAGAAAGAAAACCTACTGTAGTACTTTGAATGAGAATGGCCTGCATAGATTCCTATAATTGAAGGAACAGGTCTCCAGTTGGTGGACTATTTGGGAAGGATTAGAATTTATGGCCCTGTTAAGGAGGTGTATCTGTCACTATGAGTCAGCTTAGAGGGTTCAAAAGACTTTCCCAGTGTACTCTCTCTACCTTCTTCTTTTGGATCAAGATGTGAGCTTTTTGATTTGGTGTTTGATTTTGAGGCAGGATGTCATGTAGCCCCAGCTGATCTTGAACTTGTTATATAGCCAAGGTTAACCTTGAACTCCAGATTCTCTTTTCTCTACCTCCAGAGTGCTGAGATGACAGCATATGCACTATGCCCCACTTATGAGGTGCTGGAGATTGAACCCAGGGCTTGCTGCATGCTAGGCAGGCACTCTACCAGCTGAGCTACATTTTGAGACAGGTCTTCCTATCTAGAATACTAATATTCACTAAAATTCCATGAAAATTAGTAAAGCAAGAACATCAATCAATATCTGTATTAAAATATATATAAAGCTCTAACATGTTTTGATAGAGTACACACAGAAAAGATGTTTTAATCTTTAAAAACACAACATAAAACATGGCTCACAAGCAAACATGGCATTAATACATATATCTATAACACGTGTGAGATGAGAAGGCTGTGAGTGCTCCCCTGAGCACCTTCTGTGACCTACATCCAGAGCTGAGAGTAAATTAAGCCCAAACAATGAGTGTGAGCAACAACAGGTACACATAGGCACTCATGGAATCTAAAATAAGCAAAAGTTCTTGAAAGGAATTTAGAACTATTAAAAAAAAAATAAAACCAGGGAGAACCTGTCTGAACCAGATGGGCAGGAAAGATCTCTTCATGAGACAATTAGATTGAACTGTAAGGAGGAGGAGAGATTTCCTCAGATGCAGTAAGAGGGTCTAAATAGAAGGACGCCAGTGCAAAAGCACTTGGGGTTGGGATGCACACGTGCTTCACGGCAGAGGAAGAGACGGTTAGTGCAGCACAGAGGACAGACAACGGCTGATGGTCATACAGGACCATTACATCTAATGGATGGTATTAATGGGGGCTTTTCTATGTGTGTGTAATTTTTGTACTTGTTTCTGTTTTTTTGCTAAATAGCACAGGATGGCACTATTTTCCAACTCACTGTCCTCCTTACTGAGCTTTCAGAGTCCTGGGAGTACAGGTATGCACAATCAAGCCTGGGAGTACAGGTATGCACAATCAAGCCTGGGAGTACAGGTATGCACAATCAAGCCTGGCTAACCATGGCTTTTAAGAATATGGTAAATGATGGGGTTTGTGACTTTTAAATATTTTTCCCATTCACATTTACATATAAATTAAAAGCAATAGAAACCTAAATCTCACAGAACTTCACTGCAAGAGACTAAGTAGAAACCAATAACAGGCTAAACATAAAAATAAACAAATATAACATGTATTTGTTGAAAGAGTTGGTAAAAATTGACATGAAATTATGATACAGGCTGTGAAGAAAGTATGGAAATAATTCCTAGGCTTCTTGCTTCACGAGAGAAACACATGGGCTAAAAGAGACGGATCACAGGTAAGAACTCTTGTTGATCTTTCAGAGAACCTGGATTCAGTTCCCACACCCACATGACAGGTTCACAGCTAACTGGAACTCCAGTTTCAGGGATCCAATGCCCTCTTCTGGAATTGCTTGCATGTGGTACATATATATCCATGTAGGCAGGACATATATATGTCTGTGGAGCATATGTGTGCTGGTGCTTGCATGGGCCGTAGGCATTGGTTCTTCCTGGTGCTGGAGATATGGGTAGTTGTGAACTGCCTGGTGTATGTACTAAGAACCAAACCTCTGGAAGAACAAGCAAGCACTCTTAACTGTTGAGCCACCTCTGTAGCCCTTGAGAACTTATATTTAACTGGAATACAGAAGAACTATTATGGATCCTTTGTGTGTGTGTGTGTGTGTGTGTGTGTGTGTGTGTGTGTGCATAAAATACTTATGTAACTAGTGTTCTTTTTGTTTTTTAATAAATCAAGGGGCTGGCAGGATGCCTCAGTATTTAGAAGCACCTTTTGATTTCCCAGTGTACCCAGCTTCCATTCCTAGCACTCATAACTCCCTGTAACGTAACTCCAGTTCCAGAGTCCTTCAGGTCTCCTTGAGCACCACACACACGTGGTATATAGTCACACAAATGCACACACATATACACAAAGAAAAATCTTAAAGTACAAATGTCAACTAAAACAAAAACTGTAGGTGATAACCCACGCTCTTCAGATCCATCATTGTGAATCATTTCAGGTTCAGCAGAAATTCTCTTGAAACTACAATCTTTCCAAACAGACGATTCTGTTAGGTTGAATGATTTAAAAGCAGCCACATCAAATTTATACACATCATAAAAATGTAGTAGTTTATTTACAAAATTTTGTCAATACCAACTCCCCATTTAGAAAAGGAAGCCAGACAAACTCTAGGTTGCTTTAATTAGCTAAGCAGTCAGCCATTCCATTAGAGATGTCACGTGTGCACTAAAAGGTGGTGACCCAGGGAACATCTAAGACAGTAATGAAAATGCAGTCCCAGGAGTCGAAATGACGGCAACTTTAGACTGCTGAACTGAATCTGGTAGAGCAGACGCTGGTCTGTGTGCTTTGTCTCTACCCTGACTCACAGCTTGCTATTGGGCTTCACCTCTTCAGAACTTGGGTTACAACAGAAAACAAGAAATTAACTTTCAGTATCATGTTATCCAACTGTACTGTTTACTTTATGGTAAATAATAGTGAGCAGGAGTCAATAAACAGTTTCTTATTCCTTGGGGGGCGGGGGAAGGGAAGGGAAGCCAGGTCTCTTAGTTACTGTGCTATTGCTATGAAGAGACACCATGACCAAGGCAACTTATGAAAGAAAGCATTTAACTGGGAACTTGCTTACAGTTTCATAGAGTTAGTCCCTAACCATCATGGCTGGAGCATGGCAGCAGGCAGGCATGACACTGGAGCAGCAGCTGACAGCTCACATCTGACCCACAAGCAGCAGGCAGAGGATGTGATTGGCCTGGTATGGACTTCTGTGTGGGGATGACACGACACAGATGGACACCAAGATTCAAAACCTTCAGCCTACAGAATTCATTCTCACTCAAGCCACAACAACAGGCATGATAACACAGACCACAATCTTCAGCACACACTAGGCCCACATATAACACAATTCCAGCATGCACTAGGCCCACAGCCTGAATATCTCAACAGGTTTTTGAAGTTGTTTTGTTTGTTTGTCTATTTGTTTGAGACAGGCCACCTGTATTCCTGCTTAACCTCAAACTCCCTATGTAACTGAGAACGATCCTCAAATTCTGATCCTCCTGCCTCTGCTTCCACGGTGCTGAAGTTATGAGTGTGCACAACCACACCCAGTTTTATGTAGTGCTAAGGATGAAATCCAGTTTCACGTATGCTAAGCATGTCTTCTACCAACTGAACTACAGCCTCAGCAATGGGCTGGTGCTGCATCCTGGAGTACAATGAGGTATGTGAGACAATGTCTGTCATTAATTATGTCAGCATTAAGAATGAATTAAAAAAATTTGGGTGGGGGAGAGAAGGCTAACTCTGGGCAGGGTGTCATGGCACACACCTTTATCTCCAATTCCCAATCAGAGAGATTTGCCTACCTCTCCCTCTCAGGTGCTTAAATTAAAACCTTTTGCTACCAGGCCCTGGCCTCTTTTTCATTTAAGATTTAATGTTTTCTCTATTGTTCTGACTGTAGAATTTCTAATGGTCTGTCTGAAGACTCACTGGCTCTTGCCTCTATCCTGCCAATGCTAATCCACGCACTGGGATTTCTATTTCCATTGCTGAATTTTTCAATTTTACAATTCCATCTGATATTCTCTTTTTAGATTTATTTATTTTTATCTTATGTGTATGAATGTTTTGCTTGCATTCATATGTGCCACGTGGATGCAGTGCAAGTAGAGGCCACAAGAGAGCATCTAGATACTCTAGAATCGAAGTCCCAGCTGGCGGAAATAAATGCTCTTAGACTCTCAGCCATCTTCCAGGCCCTCCATTTAAATTTTTTTTTGATAATTATTATTACTCTTATTTATTTGAGCAAGACCACGTATTTGCCAAGGTAATCAGAAGACAACCGTCAAGAATTGGTTCTTTCTTCCGCCCACGTGGGTCGTAGGGATTGACTGGGTCAGGCCCAGCTGGTCAAGTGCCATAACTTGACCTCTGATACCCTGTTATGTCTTATATTTGTTTTGGTGAGACTTTCTTTCTTTCATTTGTTTTGTATGTGTGCAGCTGCTCATTGTAGCATTTTAAGATGGCCACCTTTAAATTTCTTATCAGATAATTCTAATGTGTTATCACCCTAAAGTCATTGTCTCTTTGATTTCTCATTCAAAATGAGATTGTATTAGCTCTTGACTGGGCAGATTTAGTATATCATACTGTGAGACTCTAGACCCTCTGCTATTTCAGGCCTTTTCTGACACCACTCCCATGGGATGGAGAAAGTCAACTAATTACTACTATTGCTGACAGTAGAAGTCAATGTTCTCCACATGGTCTCTACGGGTACTGTATGGGCAGAAGCCATATTTCCAACTGGTGAATCTGAAAGCCCTATTACTACTTGGTGTCTCTGGTACTAACCCTAATAGTTGGGGCATCTTACTATATCCTGGGAAGGATGGACATCCAGGTTCTCCACTTAGCTTTACTGGCACAGATCAGGCCAGGGCTAGATTTCTGTGGTATCTGACTGGCATAGAGACATTACTATTAAGTTTTGTCTTTCTAAATCCTTGGACTAAAGAGAGCACAAGCTTTTCTGGAAGATCTTACCTTTAAATTTTTTCTTTATTCTTTTGAGATGCTACATATAACTACAGGCCCTGCATATGGGCTACATCCTACATCTTTTCTTTAGGGCTTTTTTTTTTCTTGTACCTATCAGTATTTCTAACTTGCAAATGTGCTCAGCAGTAAATTTAAAATACACAGGAAAAAAGAAAAGCCTCAGGACTCAATGCCTCACCATTGTTCACTGTGCCCAGGAGGACAGAGCCATGTTGTTTTCTTGCTACCACTTAGTTTCTCGTTTGTTTACACACAGTGTTCAAGGTTTTTTAATCGTAGGTAGTTTTTAAATTTTTTTCTTAGGGGCACTCCAAGTCTTTCTCTGACCACACAAGCACTAGGGCACACACACACAGGATACATAAATGATTAAAAACTGACGCTTATATTTTTCTGTATAATTTAAAAGATTCCTCTTTCAACATTCCTTTTGCAAAGCAGTATAATTGTGTTTGTGTATGTGTGACCTTCCACTTTTGTCTTCTGTCTGAATTTTTAGAATTACTAGATTGATCATCTCATTTCTACTAGTTTCTCTAGTAGACTGTTCTTTCATATTGTACATCACTTTCCTGCCATTTAACTTGTTTTAGAATGTTAGAGCTTTCATTAATTTTACAAGGTTATTTCACTGTTCTAAATTACTTTGTGTGTTTTAATTACTATACCTGGGGTGATTCAAAAACTATATGTGGTGGTTTGGTTGAGAATAGCCCCAGTAGGTTCAACACTTGGTCTCTAATTGGTGAACTGTTTGGGGAAGGATTAGGAGGTGTGATCTTGTTGAAGGAGTATGTCACTGGGAGTGGCCTTTGAGGTTTCAAAACCCCATGCTCTATGGTTCCAGTGCTGTGCCTGACTGCTGCCATGATTCCCACCATGTTCATAGACTTACTCTCTGAAACTGTAAATAAGCCCCTAATGAAATGCTTTCTTTTAAAACTGCCTTGACTGTGGTGTCTCTTCAAAGAAATAGAACATTAACAAAAATACTATACCAAACTACCTGATAGTCCTATTAATTTTAATATGAATGCTAGTACTTTATAATCACTAACAGAAAAAAATTTCCAGGCCATAAAACTTAAGTATTTATAAATCTCTTCTTGAATCTGTTCTCTATAACTAACTCTAATATGATAATGTATATCCTACCTTTAAAATAAGACTTCAAACCATGGAAATTATTAGACGAAGGCCATATAATACTAGTAAGCTATAAACTGAAACCATCTGACATATGAAAACTATTAATAAAATCAAAAGATAAAGGAACCCCTATTTATATAACTTACTATATACCTAAAGCAAAATATCAGAGAAAGCACCTTAAAATATAAATTATTCTTATTATGACAATGAATTCTTTGGGGGCTTTCAATTGTAGAACATTAACATATAGCAAGAAAGTTTAAAAGAATACTACCAAAGTTTAAATAGATTTTTCTCAGTAATTACTTATGATTTCTTGGCTTTTTTATTATCTTTACACTGTGGTTTTTCAGGGTGGAAACCTAAGCTTCTTGCAGAAGCATTTAATACCACTTTCAGAGCTGGTAACGGCTCAAAGGGCAAAGCATTACAAGCCTGGCAAGCTGAACCAAATACCCAAAACTCATGCACAGGTGAAAAGAGAAAACCAACTCCACGAAGTTGTCCTTTAATCTCCACTTGTACACCACTGCATACATCTCCTTATAATACACTCAGTAATAATAAGTAAAATGTTTTAATTATAAAGCCACTTACGCTAAAACCATGCTGTAATCTGAATGGTTGAACATATATCCGCCAACAACCCACATTATATTTCCATTGACCACAGCTTTATGAGAGGCTCTGGGAAGCTTTAAATCAGAATATTCCTCTCGAGTCCAAAAAGACTGGTTAGCTGGCACAGGAATTGAACATCCAGGACCTAGTAAAAAACAACAATAAACAGCTTCACAAAATGCAGTCTAAAAGTTTATAGTATTCCAACTTCTAAGATAAGTGCAAACAATATTTAAAGAATCATGGTTCCTTTAGCATTTAAGTGCAGAGAACTTTAACTTGTGGGGTTTTACACTTTTTTACACATACAGGTATTTAATTTGCATGTATGCTTATGTACCACTTGCCTGCTTGGTACCCACTAATGTCAGAAAAAGGCACTGGATCCCCTGGAACTGGAGTTACAGATACTGTGCACTACTAGTGGATGCTGGGATCAAACATGAGTCCTCTGGAGAGCAACCAGTGCACTTAACCAAGAAGCCATCTGCTTAGCACCTGAGTTTTTAATTTACTCAAGATACGTGCCAAAAATAATCACTCTCTAATAACATACTTTCTGATAATTCGGCATTATTCAGGTTAAACTTTTTTAGTAGTAAAAATCTTGCTTAAGCAGCATTTAGGGGAAAGGGCAGACCAAGGGGCTATTAATCCAAGGGGGAAAAACATTAGGGTTAAAATATAATGACAGATCAAAATTGATCTTCTGGTAAACCCAGGAGCTGACAAGATGAAAGAGACAAAGAGAGAACTTTGTCCTCTACTGGGACTCCTGAAAGAGAGAAGGAACGCAAGCGTGCCAGCTATTAACTCCTTAATATCAACTAAACTGACAAACTGAAAACATTTAAAGGACCACTTTCTTTCCAAATAAAAAGGTTCTGAGGAGATAAGCATAGAAAGAAAATCACTAAACCAATAATGGCTGTGTCCTCGAGACTTCAGAGAATTCCCTACAGCTTCCTTAGTACCTAGTTGTGTGGGCAATGGCACTATATGACAGCAGTGAGATTCTAACTGGTGCTGGTCTTCTCTGAACACAAACCAGTTTTCTTAGGAAACAGCGGTACTGCCGCTTATCCACCTCTCAGCTGGACTCTCTGCTTCTCTAACACCAGACCATGTTCCCTAATTTTCATGAATGAGTGCCAAAGGATTTGTCAAACCTTCCACAATTCTAAGCACATCAATAACAACCACATATGTGTAAATTTTAAAGAATCTGAATAAAGGGAGGTGAATGTTCAAATGCCATCTGATACATGACTAACATAAGGCGTACAGCTGCTAAAATAAACTCCCTTAGAGTTCACTAACTTAGGACTTTCTGTGAAGGAAAGGACTTTGAAAGGGCAGCTCCTACCCTGCCAGTGAGGGAAGCAGGAGCACCCTCTGATGTCGCTTGCATTACAGATGCCTCGGTGAGGAAAGCCACAGTTGTCTGTACAGTGAGGAATGTCACACGACTCCCCTTTCCAGTTTTCAGAACATTCACACTCAACAGTGCTGCTGCTGTTACTGCTCTTACACTCTCCTCGGCCTGAGCAATTATTCGGACACATGTCAAAACTACAAAGACAGGAGAAAACTAAGTCAACAATTTCAACTAAGCAACATTTCAACTAATGCAGACCTTCCTCCTACAGTTTAAGTTCAGTTCATTTCAAGTGTGACTACAGGACTTACCAGTTGGCCCAAGTGTGCTCACTGAGTTCTGTGTAGCTAGAGCCCAAGGCTCAAGTAAGGAAATCAAATCAACTCAACCTTGCTGGATTCGCGTATGAAGGAGGAAGAATAAATAACTCAGAAAGTGAGAGAAATTACAAAGCAATAGAGATTTGTGCAAACGCTGAGACTTGGCTGGAGGCTGGCAACCAGGATCCTCCTCTGTCTGGTAGCTCATTAGCAAAGAGTTCTACAAGAGTGCCAAACTCATGCTAGGAAGTGGAGGAAGGAAAAGGATCCAATGAATTGCCAATATTTACGGCACACATTTCTCTGTAAAGATTCTAAGAATTAACAGAATTTAAGATTACTTTCCAGTGATGTAGTTAAAGGTCTTCAATAACTTTTATCAACTCATTTCAGAGGGAGAAGAGCAGTTAACTTCATGTATGAGATTAAGTATCTCATAACATGACTTAAGATAACACTATTGCCACAATTTGAAATGACATAATTCAGACTTTTTATAAGGGTGCATTAGTTGACTATTACAATAGTTTAAAAATACAGATTTCTTCTACTGATGATTATTACTGAGACACTACTAGTCTTTGTTAAATTCACTTAGCAAAACTCCTGACATTTTCTTCCAGCAGCAGGAAGAATGTCTCTCTCTTCCAGGAGATGCTCAGTGACAAGAACAAGAACTTGTGGGGCTGACAATTGCTTAACCTTTTAGCTCCTGTTTCCTCAATTATGAAATGAGAAACAACAGTGCCTACTTCTCACTGAATACTTAAAATAACTTTAAATAAGAAAATCCATGTTAATATTTAGGAAATCAAATCAACCTTGATTTGGAGGAGCCTAGCTGTAAGCCCCGCCCCCCAATATATTAGTGTTATTAAGTCTTGAATAGTATCACAAATGTTAAATCTAAATATCTTACTTGTAAGTGATATTAAATCCAGTCAGATTATAAGCAGCATCACTGAAAAAATGCAGCAGTGCATAACCTGAAGTGACAGTGACCTCAGGGGCCGTCTCATTGCCATCTCTTTCAGGAACAATGAGGCCACTGAAATGTAAACACAGACCAGATTACAACAATTTCAACAGAATCCGTCTATACAGCTTTCAGTCTCAGTCTAGTCAATTCTGGATCTGCTGAGGAACAGCTCTAAGTATGCCAGGCTTCCTTAATTCTGTTATTGTTAATCCTGCGATTCTTGTTCCAACACACAGTGTAAACATAACTCTACCCTCAAATCCACAGACCCACCTGCCTCTACCTCCTGAGTACTGGGATTATAGGCATGCGCTACTATGCCCAGCTTCTAAAAGGATTTGAAATCAATGACTTTAGTTTTTTTTTGTTGTTGTTGTTTTTGCTATAAATTTATGATACTCTCGATTAATTACTAACAAACTCTATGAATTGATAATTGTCAAATATGTACTGTTGAAAGAAAATATTTTACATATTTTTTGTAATATGTATCATATATTATCTTTTTAATATATTTTATAGATGTTTTATATAAATAAAATAGAAAAGTTAAGTGAATTTATAATCCTTATACTATTAGCTTTCAGATGTATTTTCGTTGTTCAATTGGTAACACACATCATATGTTTATAATACACACAAGTACTTGTTACTGAAGGCTCCAAAGGCTCTCCCTAGAATCTCAGTAAGAGCCTATTGGGAATATTTGAATTACTGGATGCCATAAATTCATATGAACTCAAGATTTATTGAGTCAGTGACTACTATTTTTAAGACATTTGACCCACAATACCATACTACCTTGTTTTACAAAAGATATATGCTAACTTGAAGGCTGGGAGTGGTGGCACATGTCTTTAGTTCCAGTACTGGGGAGACAGACCCAGACAGATCTCTGTGAGTTCAAGACAAGCATGGTCTACATAGTGAGTGCCACATAAATATGTCTGTGTGTGTAACTTGAAACCTCATTATAGAATGGAAGTGTCTACCCCCACTTTACTTTACCAACAGTAAGGAATATTATGTCAGTCTTGCTCATTTAATACATGATATACTCCCAAGGGTAATCATTTTCATGTTTAGTTGCTCCTATTTTTTTTTTTTTTTTTGCCATTATCAATTCACTGCAACCACTACCACCAATCACATTTAGTCAATAGCAAAGGCCATGTGATTTGCTCCATACATACAACCTCACTCAATGAATAAACGTCCTATCTTCTATTACTTTTACTCACTCAATCCCTAGTTCTCTAATTTTTCTCAAGATTACACCTGGTAAATTCCTGCTTCAGGGCTGTGACCATCTTAAATGCTATGACCTAGCAATTCTCTTTGTGTAAGAAATACTTCCTCATATATACACAGGAAAACAAATACTACTACAGCACTATTGAGATTACCACTGATTAAAAATCGCTTAATTGCTCATTTATGGGAGCTGATTAAATGAGTCATTACAAATCTGTAGGTATGCAAGACTAACAAAGAGCTCATGAGGACAATAGGTAGAGTAGGGAGGCACACAGCAAAACAACCGCCTAGTGGACCTGGACATCTAAGTAAGCATAGGTACATGCACATAAGAGTGACTACAAGAGAACATAAACAGACTGACGAGAAGAAGAGGATGGGATTTTTCATTTGATTTGCGAGTATGTGAACACCTGTATGTGCATGTTATCCACATCAATGAGCGTAGGCTACAATATGTGAGTATGCATGTTATCCACACAAATGTGTGTAGGCTACAATATGTGAGTGTGCCTGTAGAGGCAGACAGCATCATCAGGGGTCTTCTTCAATCACTCCCTTCCTTTTTCTTCTGGAGATAGAGTCTCACCATGTAGTTCTGGTTGGACTGGAACTCACTATGCAAACCAGGCTGGCCTTGAATTCTCAGAGAACCTCTTAAGTGCTGGAATTATATGCATGGGCCACAACACAGCCACCTCATTTTAGGCAGTAGGATCTTTCACTGAACCTGAGCTCACTGATCAGCTATACTGGCTGGCCAGCAAGTTCCAGGAATTCTCTTGTCTCCACCCCCTCACACTGTAACCACAGGCTCACAAACCACACCTGGATTTTTATGTGAGTCCTGGAGATCTAAACTCAGATCTCCGCGCTTGTACAGTAAGCAATTTAACACTGAGCTACGTTCGTTAGTATAAAGACAGAACATAGGAACTCTAAGATTCTGACAGTACTCTAGGGCTTAGAAAACACTGACGCGTTTTCTACTATGTATTCAGTAAATAAAATACAGACAAAAAACATGAGAAACATATAAAGACAGAGACAGACACACAGACAGACAGACAGACAGACACACAGACAGACACAGAGAGAGAGACAGAGAGAGAGACAGAGACAGAGGGAGAAAGAGATAGAGAGAGAAAGAGAGAGAGAGAGAGAGAGAGAGACTGACTGACTGACTGACTGACTGACATGGGCATAGGGAAAGAAAGAGTAAGGCCACCTAGAAACAGGTATGTAACATGCAATATTACTAAATGGTCATAGGAAAGGATTGAGGATTTTAATCACATATGGGAAATACTGTACTCTCCTAGTCTAGCACAGATTTGAGGAAAATGTAGACCTGAGATTCTATCCATCCACATATCCTGGAAAGTCACTGGCATTTCCAAGTCTTGATTTCTTCATCTGAATAATGAGAGAAATCCAGTCTAGCTCACAGCAGCACAGCAAGGACCAACCAGCAGAGCATGAGAAGTGCTTAAAGCAGTGTGCTGCTGGAAGGTGTTGACAGTCTTCTTACAGAAGAATTTAAATGTGTAGGATGGATAAGTTTGCCAACTACAACTACAGGAAGCTGGAGAAGGCAGGTCAGCTTCTTCACTGTCAAAAAGACGCTTGGGAGGTTGTTTCCATTCACCTTAAAATCAAACTGTGTCAGCTTTGGCATGTATAGATTTCTCCCAGAATGAAAACAAACTAACTCATTTATGTCAATAATATGGAGTAAATAAACACAAACGTAGTCTATCGAGCTCAGCATACAAGACATGTGAGGAAGAGAAGCTACTGTGAGTCACCACCCATGTCCCTACCCCTGTCCCTAAGAACATCAATATATGTAAATGTAGTCTAAGATGACTTGGTCACAGCAAAAATTCAGTGCAACCCATATAACTCACATAATTGCATTATTTTAAGTTACTAATACAGATGTATTGGGGATGGATTTAGAAAACAAAACTAGCAAGTTCCTTATTCTGAACAGGTAACCATTGTCCAATTTACAAATAGTCTTCCAGAAAGTTTTTCCAATCTCTAATACTACATATACACAAAGTAAGAGAACTATATACCTATTCAAAAAGTTATTCCTAAGGACCTATGGAATGAAATATATACAAGAACAAGATAGGCATGGTTTCCAATTTAAATTTGTCACAGAAATATTATTGAATATAGTCTAAAACTTTTTTAATGACTACATTTTTTAAGACTAACCTTGGCTACATTGTAGCATACACAGAAAATGACCCAGTACATAAAAACCAAGTGAGTTGTAGCTCACCAGGGACAGAACTAATACTTACTCCATGAGAGAAATGTTACTGAAAAATAAAATTAAACGCAGCATGGACTCCATCCTGGAGACATACTTATATTCAGAGATCAGATAATGGCTGGACTTACCTAAAGGCAGCAATCAGAGGTGCGTAAATTGAGTCCCCATCATAAACATATAAATGGTCCCAGCTACATTCTGTAGCAAAATGGTTGAAGCGAAGTCTCATTACTCTATTTGGCCTAGAAAAATAATTAAGTAATTTATAATAACCATAACATTAACTATCAAAAGCAGACTTTTAAAGAATTTATAAGGAGAAAAAAAAATACAATATAAATACATATAAATATACACAGCTTTCCTGCATTTGTCAGAGATCTAGTTAGTATTTGCTATGGGTAAGAGAATATAAAACCTGTCCTGGGAAACAAAAGAGACATGGCTCTGACTTCAGGGGCCTTCGAAGAATGCTTCCAGCCTTGCTTTTAACTTTCAGCAACATGAGCCCTTCAGGCGGCTCCACTTCTTTCCTTACTCATCTTAAGATTTCATATCACTTTAAAAATACACATTTTCAAAATTCACCTGCTTCTCTGCCTTTTCATAGAGTGAGTTCCAGGACAGCCAGGGCTACACAGAGAAACCCTGTCTCGAAAAACAAACAAACAAACAAACAAACAAAACAACAAAAAAAGGAATACAAGGCTTAGACTCAGTCCTTCTTTAACTTTTCTAACTGATTTGAGATGATTAGCCTGTGAGTTAAGGGCCTATAGCAAATTCATGGCTCTGAGTTTACTGTTAGGGTGTTTTCTATATTTTATTTAGAAATAGCTGAGAGGAGTTAACAGACAACAGTTCAGATTGCCTTACATGGATAGTTGGTTTTCAAAATGTCAGAAGTTCACATAATTGATGTTACAAACATCTCTGTATTAATGTTCATTTTGATTAGAGACCTGTCTGCTCCTGACAGCTTCCTGTCTTGGATTCTAAGAAAAAATTGAGCATCTCCGGAGTTTCTCCAGTTGTGGTGAGACAGCTGCTAGGCAAGAATTGCCTTTTGTCATCTACAGACAAATTACTGTAAAGAAAAGAACACACTTGCGGAATAGTCGACTGATTATATCTGCCAACACAAAGTAATCAGCCCTTAATAATTCTGCATCACTAAGTCTGTCAGATGATCCTGGGCCAGAAGGCTAAAGATTGGATGCTCCAACGTTCTGTAGTATAGGGACTGTTCAGGTGTTCAGTGGTCTCTATAAATTGGCTAAGTTTTAGAAGCTATGCTTTATGCTTCCTATAATTTCAGTTAACTCAGTCATTCTGAATTTCCTACGGGGTTGAAGACTTATAGTCTCATGGCCAACCCCAGCTATTTACTTTGAGAGAAAAGATTTGAGAGAATGGTTTTCAGCTGACATTCATTCTAAAGCCAAGAAAAGAGCCAGTTCAGAACTAAATCTTTTAGTTAGGAGAGATGACAAAGGTTCTGGCTAGTCAACAAAATGATGGATTGGGTATTAGGTCTATCTTGTACCTTACTGACAAAATCGGTATAGTTATGCTCTAATTGTATTTTGAGAGAAAAGTTTTATGTTAACAGGAAGGGTGATATGTAGGAGGAGCTAAGGTGAGAGGAGTAAGGAGAGGAAGAGGAGGAGTAAGGAGAGGAAGAGGAGAGGAGGAGCTAGGCGATGAGAAAGAGGGGGGGGACATGGAGGTGGATGTTCGAGTGCTTCCACCAGTCATAGATAGTTGATATATCTAAGTTGAGTACTGGGTTACACTTCTGATTGTATGGGTATCTTGTTATTGAGCATTACCAAATTTAAAAAGCCTTTGATTAACATTAAAACAACAACAACAACAACAACAACAACAACAAACTTACTGTCCTTCAATGAGCCATGTGCACTTTGTCTTATATTTATAATTCCCAGGTCCATCTGTTACAAATCCAGAAGATCCAGTTAGTCTGTAATTTAAATAAAGAAAAATTGTCAGTCAAAATTTCACACAGTATTATCTTTCTTGGTTGTAAAGACTAAAGAAATTAATCAGATTGATACAACAACATGTACTACAACTAGGAGAACATGTCCAGAGAGTTCTCATTCACACTGGATGAAATAAATATCTGTAGAACATTACTATGTTCCACAGATACTTATTTATGTAGAACATAATAATTATGTATAATAATAATATTATATTCTAATTATGTAAAACATAATAATGTAGAACAGTTACATTCACACTGGATGAAATAAGTATCTGTAGAGAGAGAATCTCTTATGCAATGTATGGAAGCATCACCTGTCAATAAAATGCTGTTGGCCTATTAGCTTAGACAGGAAGAAGGGAGATGGAAGTTCCAGCACAGAGAAAGGATTTCTGGGATAGAGTCAGTTGTGCAAGAAAGTGGGGGGAGACAAGAACAGATGGATGGATGCAAGGATGATGCAAGGATGGGACACAACTTTGAGGAAGTTTACACAACTTTGAGGAAGATGATCGCATGAAACTGAAGGAGAGGTACATAGCCTCATGGCATGACTTAGACTAATTTAAATGAGATTATTAAGTGTGAGGAGCTGGTGCAGCAGCACAGCCAGCTAAAATGGTGCCTGGGCCAAATCTTATGAATGGCACCTGTCAAATCTTATGAATGGTGCTGCTTCTTGGCAGTTTGCCTGCCGAGCGCCTTTCCCTAACTGAGCCACAACGGCAGAACTACTGTGCACACTCACTGCCACGAGAATCGGGGTGTTTGAGGTGCACCAATGAGGCATGCCCACGAGGCAGGTGCTGATTGGGACAGGCAAGGGTATAAAAGGACGGATGTTAGGGAGCTGGAGAGAGAGGGCCTCCAGAGAGGAGATTGTAAAGGATCCTGAATAAACTGTGTTGAGAAGAACTCCCACTTGTTTTGTTCCTGTCTGCCGGTCAGAGAGAGAACTGACAATTAAGTTATGAACTAGTGGAAACAAGCCAAAGCTATTGGCCTAGGCATTCATTCATATATAAGAAGTCTCAGAGTCATTTCTGGAACTAGGGTAGGGTGCCTGTGGAAAAGTGTATGGTTACATATCTGCCACACACACAAAAGGATACATTCAAAGCAAGATGGATAAACAGTAACAAAGTAAATAAATCATTTTAGTTATGAAAGCAAACTTATACTTCATATCATAAAAATGGCTACAGAAGCCAGGAGTGGTCTGGCTCATGCCTGCAATCTGAAAGTTTAGAAGGCTGTGGCAAGAGGAGCACCAGCCTGAGCTACCTAGACAGTTCCAGGCCAGTCTAGGGTATAGGGTGAGACTACATCTCAAAAAAAAAAAAAAAAAAAAAGATAAACTAAAACAGATAAGTAATTTAAAGGCCATAAATACTTTATAAAGTTTTTTTTTTTTAACTGTTAGTTGAAAAGCTAAACTATATAACCATAGTTCCAAGGATATACAGGTAAACTGCAGCACAGAAGAAGGCAGTCTGTGGTGGCTCACACCACAGATGACCCATCCAGACTTGCTTCTGAGTTCCATGGCCACTTGCTATGTTACCATAGCAGTATGCATCAGACCCTAGACTTCTCCACAACTCAGTGCAGTGCCTGCATTTTCGTATTTTTGCAACTTCCTCATGTTAGGCATATCTGGCATCTCATTAACATTTTGACTCTACTAATTCTATCGCCTGTCTATCTTCTTTTGGTTTTATCATTTATACTTTCTCCTTTGTAAATTAATAAAAATTCTACACAAAAGAACTAGAGAGATGGCTCAGTGGTTAAGAGCACCAACTGCTCTTCCAGAGGTCCTAGATTCAATTCTTCAATTCTTAGTACCCACATGGCAACTCACACCATCTGTAACTCCAGCTCCAAGGGGTCTGACTTCTGACTTCCACAAGTACCAGTACACACATGGTACAAACATATACATGCAAGCCAAACAGTCATATACAAAAAAACAAAATAAAATAAAAATGGAATTCTATTGTATCCATTTGCCAAAGCCCAATTTGCTAACTTTTTTTTCAGATTAATGTGTAACAGCTCTTTTATAGAAAGAAAACCTTTCCATGTGTGTATTTTCTATAAGATACATTTTCTCAACTTACTTTTTTCTGTTTTGTGTCACATATCCTTGGCTACTTAGAAAATAATATACAATAAAGGTGTTACTTACTTTCTCACTTCCATCCCATCACTTTCTCCTCTCAATCAGCTGCCAGGCTCTAAAATGCATTGTCTGTCAGTAATGTGCCCTTACTGCAGAAACAGCAGCCAACACTGCATGGCCCTTCTTCAGACACTGAGGATATGAGCAAGCCATCTGGGATCTTCCTTTATATACATTAACATCTAGGAGGATCTATCCAAAACCTAGCCTCCTTTGTTTAGGGGGATTTATTTTTAAGAAAAGGTCTCATGTGGTCCAGACTGGCCTCAAACTTGCTAAGTAGCAGAGAATGTCCTTAAACCTCTGCTTCTTGCTTGCTAATGCTGACCTTACAGGTTGGTGCTACCCTGCCTAACAGCCTCTCCATTCCTTAATCTCACCACTAAAAATCTTTTCCTTTGCCATACCTTAACTATCCATTCCTCTGGCCTCTGCTAGTATTCCTAACAGTAATACCAACAAAATTTAAATTTTAAGCTTCCTACCTGATCACTGTCTCTTTATCTCTTCCAGTCTATTTCCTCCCTTACAGTGAGTCAACTTCTCACAGAGACTACCAATCTACTGAACCATGACATCTTCACTAATCAACAGCCACACCTTCCTAGCCCATTTACCTACATAAGATTTTTCATGCAGACCATGATAAAAATCTGTTCTCCCAATTCCCTCAATTTTCTTTCCTTTCTCTTCTACTGCATTTGCATAATATAGATGACCCTGTCCACATCTACTGTACCCCAGAGTTGTTAGTTTAAATAACCCTGTTTTCTTGTTTCCCTTGTGTCCCAATAACTAGAAATACACACTCACTTAAGGTTAAGTTCTAATGCACCTAACAAAAACATGGAAGGCAATCTCATAAACTATCAGTAGCCTGATGCTCTGTAGCCTTCTTCTGTCATCCCCAACACTTAGCTTCTACCTAAAAATTCAAGATGATTCCTCGGGCTCCTCGAACTAAACAGACCCATTCCACTTAGCAGCACAAAGAGGGAAAGGAAACAAAGAGCACACCCTCTCCTAAGTCAAACATGAAAACTCTACTTATATTCATTAGCCAAAAGTAACAAGCATATATCTACATATATAGGAGAGCAGAGAAATTTAGACACTGTCCAAAATGTGACAGATGCCCCAAAGCTCAGGATTCTCTATCCTAGAAAAATTGGTAACAGCTATAAAGAATAATTATTAATCTTTGTCATAGCAAGTGACCTAATCCTTAGATGTGAGACAAGTCTGTGAATGACATCTAGAAAATATCTTCTCATTTTTAAGAAAGACAGGAAGGACTCGCCGCCTGTGATAGCAGTGAGCATGGTCATTACTTTGTCCTTCAGGGACTGTACTACCACGCCTTTCCCAGGACAGCCCAAATTTTTGAAGGCTTAAAGGTCCAAGCATTTCAATCCAACATGGACCACCTCTCACAGGCAATCCTTGCTTAACAGCTCCCCTGGCCAGTGTGCCCTGGGGCCCACCTATCTTGACAAGCCCTCTGCAGCACTGCTTACAGGTGTGCACCTTCACACCCCGCTTTCTGTTGGTTCTGGGTCTGATCTCAGGCAGCTGTGGTTACACAACAGTCGCCTCACTGATTGCGTCATCTCCTGAGCCACATCCCCAGCACTAGCTTTTGGGAAGCATTTGCTAAGTCAAGAGTTTGGTTATAACACCATGAGAGGAAGGTGTTATTAAAAAAAAAAAAAAAAGCAGAAGTGGGTAAAGGAGACAGTTGAGCTTTGGCAGAGGGGAAGCTCTTGAGCAAGGACTGCCTGTCAGGGGCGTCCCAAGTTGGAACGCTAGAACCCAACCTAGAACCTGAAGGTCAGAGAATCCGAAGTTCTGATGTCTAAATCAGCAGATAGCACTCTCAATTTCAGAAGTAAAATTAAATTCCACCTTTCACAGGTGAAGAGAAAGCTTCTTCATTCCCACCACTAACTCTGATGTTAGCATGTTCAGGAATAATGATTAACCAGCTACCCATGTCCAGGTCTCTTTGGGGGATACCACCGAGGCCTCTCTCAATGTCTCTCTGGCTCTTCTTTTCCTTTTTAAATGGCTTTACAGAAAGAGTTTGGGGGATACTCCTTCTGTTTTGTTTTTGTTTTCTCTCTCTTTTTTTTTTTTCTTTTTTAATAGTTTCAGAAGATTGACACAACTTCTTTAAATGTCTGAAAGAATTCTGCTGACACTCCATCTGGCCTGAGATTTTCTTTTATCTGGTAGGCTGTTTATTACTGTCTCAATCTCCTCATCTGTTATAGTGGGTCTGTTCAGGTTGTTGGCTAATTCTTGGTTTAATTGTGGCTGAATCTAGAAATTCATTCACTCCTTTGAGGTTGTCCAACTTTAATGTATTAGAGGTTTTTTACCTTATAAAATTCTTAACGTTTTTGGTATCTGTTGTAATGCTTTCCTGTTCATTTCTGATTCTGTTAATTTGGGTCCTCCCTTTATTTTGGCTAGCTGAGCCAAATGTCTGGTGGTCAAATCTTCTCAAAGCATCAATTCTCAGAATCATTGATTCTTTGTATTGTTTTCTTTGTTTATAATTCATTTATTTCTACTCTGAGTATTATTTCTTGACACCAACTGGGTTTAGATTTAGTTTGTTTTCATATTTCCAAATTTTTGAGTTGCCACATTAAGCCATTAATTTGTGCTATTTCTGATTTTTTTAATGTAGGCACTTAGAACTATATATTTCTTTCTTGATTTCTTCTTTGACCTATTCATCATTCAATAATGAGTTACTTATTCTCAAACACAAGGAATTTTTGTATTTACTAGAGATTTGACTGCTGTGTGTTTTAAGTTTTACTGCATTGTGGTCAGATAGAACCACTGGAGTGACTGCAATCTTTTTGAACTTGTAAAGACTGGCTTTGTGTCTCGATGTGTAGCCTGCTTTAGAAAAGCTCTGTGTGTTCTAAGAACTGTGTTCTTTGGTATTCTGGTGGAATGTTATATAGACCTCTGTTAAGTCCACTTGATGTGTAATGTCCATTAATTCTCATGTCTCTATATTTTATTCAGATGATCTATTACAGAAAGCAGGGTATTAAAATCATCTACTATTAACAGACTGATATTAAATCTAGTGGTATAATTTTTGTAAAATTGGGTGTATCAGAATTTAGTGTGTATAATTAAAGATCTAACATATTCCAAGCCTCTAAAATATACAAAAATCTCTCTGATACTCTAAAGTCTCTCTGGAACTCCGAAGTCTTTAATTTATTTTTAACTGTGGACTCCTGCAAATTTAAAAAAAAAAATGACATACTTTCTTGTTCCAAGAGGAAAGAGCCAGGGCACAGTCCCAACAGATCAAAGCAGAACCAAAGTCCACAGTGTGAAGTTCATTGTCAGCCTTTTGGCAATCACCATCTGCTAGGTTCCAAAGGCCTTGTCACAGCACATGTGTCTACCAGTCCCAGGCAGGCTCCATTTCTACCTGCTGCTGTCATTGGTGGTCGTCCCGTGGTATTGGCATCTCTAAAATGCTGGAATCTGTGCAACTAGGCTGCGCTTTCACCATTACCTCTTCTGGGCTCTCTTTTGGGACTGACCCACCACATGGTAGCAAACCTTAACTTCTTTCCACGACTCCTTCAATCTTGAGACTTCAACATCAACTGGGGTTGCACATTCACTGTGCAAAGCCTAGGCTGCTTTCCATGATCCCTTCATGCCTTCAAAACCAGTACCAACTGGGAGACTCTTAAAAGATTACTAAGTTTGGCTGCCAGCAAGAAGTATAGCCTTCTCCTATCTGGACTACAGCTTCTATGTGCTGTAAAGAAACCCTTTCCAGAACATTCTGCCTCAGTGCTGCAGGTTTCTTCTTAATCAAAGCTGATATGGGATTCTCTAGCCCCAGCTGACCAGTATCAATTATCCAATAAAGCCAAGGTTCCACATCTATGGTTGTTAATTCAAAATATCAAATGGCCCTGATAGTATCTTTAAGTGATACTCAAACTTCTTTCTGAAACTTCATGGGTCAGTCTCCAATATCTGTGTTGCTCTCAACATTCTTATACTCCAGCTTCCACAGAACAGCTGACTAACTCTAAGTATTAAACAGCTTTTCTAGCCCAGAGTTCCTTGCACAATCCTCCCCAAAACAACACTGTCAAGTCTTTCAGAGGAAAACAACTGTGATGAACATCATGACAAAAGTCAACTTGGGGAGGAAAGGGTTTATTTCATTTTAGTTTATAGTCCATCACCCAGGGAAGTCAGGGCATGAATGTAAAGGCAGGGACTTGAAGGCAGGAGTTTGTGCAGAGGCTATGGAGGGGTGTGGCTTACATACTTGCTCTTCAGGACTTACTCAGCCTGCTTTTTTATATACCCCAGGACCACCTGCCCAGGGATGACAGCACCCACAATGGGCTAGGTCCTCCCACATCAATCACTAGTTAAGAAAATGCTCCAAGACTTACAAACAGGCCAATCTGGTGGGGGCATTTTCTCAACTGAGAGTGCCACTTCTAAAATGACTGCAGCTTGTGTCAAGTTGACATAAAATTAATCAGCACAGTAGTACTCACTGTAATCCAGTGCTGGGGAGGCAGAGACAGAAGGATTCTGGGACTAGACAACCAGCCAGCCTAACCCCATCAGCAAGTCCCAGGTTCTCATGACAGACCCTGACTCAAAACACAAAGTAGATGGCCCCTAGGGAATGACACCAAAGTGATTAAATTTGGCACTAATACTAAAACGATTTCCACATCCTCAAGTTTCACCTTTGGAAGTGGTGATGGTGATTCAACCCAAAAATCTTGTGAATGTTAACTCCATGTCCTACCATTGATCTATACACCCTTGCCTTTAATTATCTTTTTAAAATGTATCTTTATAAAATGCACCTTTTTATCATTAGTATGTATATGTGTATTATAGTAAATATTAACATTAGTGGGGGGGTGTTCTTCCCTGCATTGGATCATTTAGTTACCACATAAAATACACAAAACCTTTAAAGCACTCGAGCTGGGCAGATATCAACCCCTATGGCTGTTCTGCCTACCTACTTCCCTGTCCATAGCCCCGGATTATGACTTGCCATGTTCCACCTGGGCAACTCTTACTCCAACTAGCCAGCTCATGGCCATGTTTTCATGATTCACTTACTGCATGGCGTCTTTTCCTCTTTCCACCTTCTCCTTCTTCCTCGAGGTCTCTGTCTTAGACCCTAAGACTGGAAACTGAAGCTCTGCCTACCTCTCTTCTGCCAAGCTACAAGCAGTAGGCATGTATATGTATATTTACTGACCAATCAGGGATAACTTGGAGGGCAAGATTACAGAACATGCCTTGGTGTACATGAGGATTTCCATGACCCTGGGGGCCAGTATTAGCATTACAATACACAGCAACAGACTGAACCTCAACATATGTATTATCACATGTGTGCATGCATGCATTTGTGCATGTGCTCAGGGATGCTCATGCCATGTTGTGTACAGTAGGGGTCTAGAACAATTTTGGGGAACAGTTCTCTCCATCCACCATGGGTTCCAGATATAGAACTCAGGTCATCAGGCTTACATCATGGCAAGCAGTTTATCATCTACTGAGCCATTATACTGGCCCTTGATATAATTCGTTACAATAAAAAATACAAGGAAAAAGGTTCATCATGAATATGTATTCAGGATAACAGTCCTAAAATGCAACAGATGCATGCGATAAGCAATAAATACGAGTAGTGAAAACCTAAGTTATAGTTCTATTCAAATACTAAGTGATATAACATTACAAATATGTAATCTCTACTTTTGTGTCTAAGACATTCTGCTATACTCAGCCAAATATACAATACCACAAAGTTATGTGGCTCTCTCAATTAAAAAAAAAATCATCTACCTCAAGAGAGTAAAAAGTAAAAATACAAAATTTCCTTCCTGAAATCCTCTACTGTCTCTTTGCAGCTGCCCAAGCTGAGGATTCCTTGAAGTCCCGATAGGTAAGCCCCATTCCCTCTATGGCTTCATCTACTGCTTCTTTTATTTACTGTTCAACCCTCAATTCCACACTAGGCTCCATGTTTCAGATTCATATCTCCTATTCCAAAATCAAATGCAAATCCTAATCCAAAACTTAAGTCCTCAAACCCCTCCTTTTTACTTTTCTGTCCCTCAAAGTGTTGGAGATAAAGCCTCAGGCCTTGCATAGGCTCCCTCAGTGCTAGGGTTTAGAACAATTGTGTCGTCATCCACCCCAAGTTCTAAAACCTACAGACTCCTCCTGTTCCTCACTCCCATCATCTCATCTACAAACGACTTTATCTTTATCTCTCCCCTGCCCCACTGTATGCCAGCTGCTAACTTAAATTCTCCCCATCCTCACCTAGTCCCCAGCAAAGGTTTCTTAACTAATGACTCAGTACAACTCCTAACCCAGCCAGTTCAGGACCACAAATCATCTTCCTCAACCTAACCCTGCCAAAACTGCCTGGGAACTTCCGGGTGCATTAGCACAGCACACAAAGTCCATCAAAACCTGGCTCAAACTTGTTTCACCTTTCCATCTCTGCCCTAGGTTCCTAGACTGAGAGACTCACACCACAACAATACTAACTGTAAATTCCCATGGCTTATCACGTCTTGACATCAGGCTAGAACAACTTTCCCAGCCTGGTGTGCTGGTGCACATCTGTAATCCCAGCACTTAGGATAACATAGTCTATATGAGAAGACCAGGTTTTGATAGATAGATAGATAGATAGATAGATAGATAGATAGATAGATAGATAGAT
>JANHMN010000002.1:193921745-193994352 GCA_030674055.1 Rhabdomys pumilio | reverse complement strand
GATAGATAGATAGATAGATAGATAGATAGATAGATAGATAGATAGATTCCTCACCTCACTGGGTAAACGCTGTAGTCCTGGGTAACTACCAAAGGGGGCAAGAAAGTCAAAGAGGAGGCAAACCAATGGAATTTACTACTGATGACAACAATTCAAAAATGAAAATGAAATTTTAGGCTCAATAGGCAACTACTGCCAAATTTAAAAACCTGAGTCCATCCTCAGGCCCCACATGGTAAGAAAAAGAGAAATGACTTCTGAAAATTGGTCTCTGATTTCCACCCACCTACCCATCCACTACACACACACACACACACACACACACACAATTTTAAAATTTAAAAAGAAAATAAAAAATTAAATGACATGATTTACAATCACACCAAAAAAATGACAAATGCTTATAGATATATAACACCTCAGCACGGAAAACTGTCAAATCTGATTGAGACAAATTAAGTTCTAAATAAAAAAAGAGTTGGGGCTGGAAATGTAGTTCAGAAAGCCTGCCAAGCATGTACAGGCCCCGGGTTCCACCTTCAGCATAAAAGGATGGTATGTTCATGGCTAGGAAGACATTATAAAAGCTCCCAATTCTCTTCAAACTGAATGACAGGTTAGGTATACTATCCTAACCGCATCTTCAATATTCCTAACCACAAGTGGCCAAGATGTTTCTAAAATCTACATGAAAACACCACGAGACAATAAAAGCCAAAGCATACTTAACGGATAAGTAGCTGGAGGGATGGCTCAGCAGTTAAGAATACTTGAATCACAATCATGAGGACCAAAGTTCTGATCCCGGCCCCTCATAACAAGCTAGGCATGCCCACAAGCATCTGCAGCCTCAGCTACAAAAGAGGCAGAAAGCAGATTCTGCTTCAAAGGAGAAGGCAGAGTAACAGAGGATACCCTGAGCCCTTTCCTGGCCTCCACGCATGCACTCATGCTCATACACAAGCATGCACACACTCCCACATTCATCCACACAGTCACATAGACATACAAGCATGCATCTATGGCTACATAATGCAATCCTGTCTCAAAAATAAGTAACTGAGAGCTGGCTAGAGGACTTGTCATGCAAAACAAAACAGAACAGAACAAAACAAAACAAAATCTTTCCTCCAAGCCTGACAATCCCAAAACCCACACAGTGGACAGAGAAAAAGCAACTCTGGAAAGCTGTTCTCTGACCTCCACCACAGCACAGGTATGCTCCTCATGCATACACATTTACATGCACACAAACAGATAAATAAATACCCCACAGCCTATAATCCCAGGTAATGGAAAGGCTGAGGAAGACTGTGTAATTCAAGAACTGGAAAATCATCCTAGACAACACAAGAAGAACTCATCTAAAATTAATCAAAATTAAATAAAAATAAAGTTCAAACCCCGTATTCTACACTCATCAATTATAGTAAAGACAGCAAAAATACATACCCAGGGGTAAAACTAACAAAGGCCATACAATTTAAAAAAAAAAAAAAGATATATTTATTGAAATAAATGGGTAAATGAACACATAAAATATCTTTGTAAAACAGTTTTTATCCATCTTCTATTAAAAAAAAAAAAAAAAAAAAAAAAAAAAAAAAACAGGGTTTGATGGCTCAATGGCTAAGAGTGTATCAAAGTCAGAGCAACCACATAGGGTGGTTCAAAACTGATTGCTGTAACTCCAGATCCATTACTTGCCTCTGGTCTCCATGGGCACTTGCATGTATATGCTAATACCTACACAATTAAAAATAATAAAATGTGTCAGGCAATTGTGGCACAAACCTTCATCCCAGCACTTGGAAGGCAGTGGCAAGAAGATTTCTGAGTTTGAGGCCAGTCGGGTCTAAGGAGCAAGTTCTAGGACAGCCAGGGCTATACAGAGAAACTCTGTCAATAAGAATAATAATCTTAAAGGTAACAAATTTCCCCAGCCTAATCTCGGCATCAGTTATTGAAATTAAAAGTCAAAATGGCTAAGTACAAGCAAGACAAATTTGAAGTGTTCTATGTCTGGGTCTATTTCAAAACAATGAAGAGAAAAGCACACTAATAGATAAATGGAACTGAGACAACTGCTTGTCTTTTATAAGATACTTTATTATGACTAAGTATGGGCATCAAAATAAACAGTTCATAGAAATGCATTACAAGTGGACAATCAGGATGTGAAGAAGGAAAGATCTCTACAAGGTTGGTACAGCAAGAGAACATAAGACAAACAGCATAAACTCCACAGGAAAATTCACAATTAAGAGTTGAACTTTCTGTCTGGATGTTTAGCTGTTATAGAACACTTTCTCAGTATGTATGATGCTCTAGATTAAATCCCAGAATCACAAAAAAAGCAAAAGATGTCATAAAATTTAAGACAAACTTCATTGATGCTAGTAAGAAACCTGGGACAATGTCTGTACAGGAAGCGATTAGAAATATGAGACAAAATTTTAGATGCATATATCTTCTGGTACAGCAATTTCACGCCTGAGACCTTATTTCAAACTGTAGACCCACAAATATGTAAAATGACATTTTCACTTTTAAACAAGATTTGTTTTGCTTTGTCTTAGGAAAGGGTCTCATACCTAGTATGTCTTAAGTACATACCTTAATCCTAACACTCCATAGGCAGAGGCAGGTGGATCTCTAAGACCACACTGGTCTACATAGCAAGTTCCAGGCCAGCCAAGGCTATGTAGTGAGATCCTGTTTCAAAGGAAAAAGAAAGCAAGGCAGAATAAGGAAGGAGGCAGGGGAGGGAATGAAAAGATGGCTCGCCGGGCTGGTGCACGCCTTTAATCCCAGCACTTGGGAGGCAGAGGCAGGCAGATTTCTGAGTTCGAGACCAGCCTGGTCTACAGAGTGAGTTCCAGGACAGCCAGGACTACACAGAGAAACTCTGTCTCGAAAAACCAAAAAAAGAAAGAAAGAAAGAAAGAAAGAAAGAAAGAAAGAAAGAAAAAGAAAACATGGCTCTTTGGGGTTAGAGAGAGATGGTTCAGTGGTTAGGGCTTACTATGTAATCATAAGGACTGACTGGAGTTGGAATTTCAGCCTATGTAACAAGCCAAGCATCCTGCACATCCCTGTGACCTCAGCTTCAAGGGGCAGAGACTTTCAATATGGCCAAGACTTGCTATCATCTAGCCTAACCAAGAAAACAAGAGCCGGGTATTAAGAGAGGCCTTGATCCAAAGGAACAGGTAAAAAGTGACAGAGATTCCCCATACCTTCTGGCTTCAAAGTATACACCCAAGGTATACATAAACTCATGTCTGCACACACACACATACACATACAAACACTCATACACACACATATACATACCAAGACCCAAAAAAGGAAGGAAGAGAAAAATGGAGGGAGTCTCATGTGACCTAGGCTGGCTTGAAACTTTATATTTTCTGCCTCCACCTCCGAATGCTGAGATTACAGATGGCAATCACCTCTTCCACATAACATTTTAAAATAATTAAGGCACATCTATACAATAGA
Organism: Rhabdomys pumilio; assembly: GCA_030674055.1. Lineage (NCBI taxonomy): Eukaryota > Metazoa > Chordata > Mammalia > Rodentia > Muridae > Rhabdomys > Rhabdomys pumilio. The sequence continues at coordinate 193,990,848 of JANHMN010000002.1, read as the reverse complement.
ATCTAGCTACCAGGGCCAGCAAGATGGCTCACTAGGTACTTGTCACCAAGACTGACAACCTGAGCTGGATCCCCACAACCCACACAGTGGAAGGGAGAACCAACTCCCAAAAGTTGTTCTGTGATCTCCACACAAGCAGCATGGCACACTCAGCCCCCCACCAAATAAATAAACATAAAAATGTTTGAGTATATAAGCATCTGCGGGATACTTTACTAGGTAATGACAGAGAGAGGAAAGCAAGTACAAGCCAGTGAGCTGATTATGCCACTTATGTACAAACTCTGGAAGGAAATCCCGTAACATCTGTAACTGTCTTCCGTAAGATATAACACATATATGTATATATACATATATGTTTATAAAAATATATATCACGGGGCTGGAAAGACTGCTCAGCAGTAAAGAGTACCATTGTACTTCCAGAGGACCCAAATTTAGTTCCCAGCACTAACAGGTGGTTCACAATGAGCCTGCAACTCCAGTTCCAGAGGATCCAACACGCTGTTATGGCCTCCAAGAGCATCCACACAGTCCCATAAATACATACTTACACATAAACAATTTTTTTAAAAAATGCTAATAGCTGGACATGATGTCACTTGCCTATAATTCTAACACTTGGGAGGCAGAAGCAAGTGGATCTCTTAGTTCGAGGCCAGCCTGGTCTATCTACATAGTGAGTTCCAGGACAGCCAGAGTTACAAAGTGAAACTTTGACTCAAAACATTACATTTGCATGGTTTACTTAGAAGTATACAAAGTAACAACAGTAATTGGTTAATCCAAGAAAATCTTCACCAAAAGGCCAGATGGACTCAGGAAAACAATGTTCATACACACACACACATACTTCATTTAAAGACAGACATAAAAGCTTTACTATACATATCACATCTGTAATATTTACTACTTAGAATAGTAATATGAAAAGAATTCAGGAGCACTAGGTGATAAATTCACAGATGTTCATCTTGTTATTCTTTTCATGTCTTCTGCAGACTTGAAATACAGGAGTGAGGATGTAGTTTTTGGTAGACTGCTTGCCTAGCATGCATGCTTAGCACCCAAAAAAACCTCAAAACAACAACAGGTATGATGGCTCTCTTAGGTTATTACTGTGATAAAATACCATGATGAAGGCAACTTATGGAAGAATGGTTGACTTGTGGCTTACGGTACCAGAAGAAAAAACAGTCCGTTAGGTAGCAGGCAATAGGTAACTGGAGCAGCGGAGAGCTCACATCTCCATTCACAAACAGGAAGCTGAGAGTTAACTTGAAATGTCATCAGTCCTTTGAAACCTCAGTGCTGGCTCCCAGTGACATAACTTCCTCCAGCAAGACCACACTTCCTATTAATCCCAAATAGTCACCAAGACTTATGGGGGACATCTTGTTTAAAACAACACAATGGCACACCACAGTGGCACTTCCTTGTAATTCCAGCACTCAGAAGGTAGACCTTCAACAGGAAGGTCCGTGGTTCAAAACAAAGCAAATCTACTCCAGGAACTGACCTAGCACCAAACATCTAATCATCTTTAAGCAACCAAACACTTCTGTCGATGCTAGTCAGTGTTTGTTGACTAGTGGTTCAAATGCTCTTCCACCTAAAGTGTGCTGATGGCCTTTGTTAAAGAGAAACATGATGACATTCGAGTACAAGTTACAGAAGACCACAAATCAATCTCATTTCAGACGTCTGCTTCACCATCACCTTCCCACGCTTTCTGACTACAATCTTTTACAGCGTTGTACGACATCTCTAGTATTTAACATGGAAGAAAGAAGAAAGGTAAACAGCAAGAGCCAACCCCACAGCATTATCTTCTGACCTCTGCTCCACTGTCATGGCATGTGCACATCCACACACAATAATAAATGAAATAAAATACTTTTAAAGCAAGGGTAAGAAAAGTGACAATTATAGCTGGCTTGGTCTTTTCATTTACAGGGAAAAGGGAAAAAACAAACAGAAAATGTGCTATTCTTCAGAAAAATGCTTACAAATACTTGGAAACTATCATTTAGGTTAAAGAAAAAAATCTGAGATAATTTTTAAAGCACATCAGAACAAGAAAATTACCTATTTTTAACAAGAGTCAAATTCAACATTTTAATAAATATTTAATCTCAAAAAGTTTTTGTGGCCCTGAGAATCAAACCCAGGGTAGGCACATGCTATGCAAGCAACACACCGACTGAGCTCCAGCCAAGTACAGCACCCAATTGCAGCCCCCTTCTACTTGAAGCCTGAGAGATAGACAGAGAGGCAGACAGACTCAGACACACCACACACACACACACACACACACACACACACACAGAGTGGTTCTCCTTGAAGTCACTTAGACCTGCCTTGAACTCACTTTGTAGACAGAAAACCCTTGAATTGTGATGTTTCTGCCTTAGACCCCAAGTACCTGGGCTTACTGGACTGTACCATCAGGTCCAGTTTGATCTTAAATTAAATGTCATTTTAAATTATCCATAAATCTTGTTTTTCTTTACATAATTAAAAGCACATTAAACATGAAAAATATTTTAAAAACTAAAACTCAATTTTCTTTTGTATTGTATCATTATAAGCTTTAAAATGTACATTGTAGACTGGAGATGTACATCAGTGGCAGGGTACTTGTCCAAGCACTGTGCAAAACCCGAGATTAAATTTTCAGTGCCCCTCCCCACCAAAACACAAACCCCAAAACCTACCATGCTGTCTTAGGGTTTCAATCACTGTGATAAAACACCATGAACTAAAAGCAACTTGGGAGAAAAGGATTTAAGCTTACAGGTCCACATCACACTTCATCACTGAGAGAAGTCAGGGAGGAGCCTAGAGGCAGGAGTGATACAGAAGCCAGGGAGGAGTGCTGCTTGCTGGCTTGCTCCTCATGGCTTACTCAGCCTGTGATCTTTGAGTACCCAGGACCATCAGTGGCACTGTCCACAGTAAATATCAATCATCAATCAAGAAAATGCATCACAGGCTTGCCCACAGGACAATCTGGTTGGGGACTATGGTGGTTTAAAAAAAAAATGGTCCCCATAGATTCATACATTTGCATATTCAGTTCCCAGTCAGTAGAATTGTTTATGAAGGATTAGAAGGTGTGGCCTTGGTGGAGGAGGTCTGTCACTGCAGGTGGGCTGTGAAGTTTCAAAAGCCCAGGCCAGGTCTAGCATCTCTCTGTCTCCTGCTTGTGGATCAGATATAAGCTCTCAGCGAATGCTCCAGTGCTATGCCTACTTGCTAGCCATCACACTTGACATGATGGTCATGAACTTACCCCCTGAAACTGTAAGCAATGCTCCAATTAAATGTTTTTTTTATAAGCTTTAATTTTACCTTAACCATGATGTCTCCTCACAGAAATAGAAAAGTAACTAAGACAGGAGTATGTTCTCAATTGAGGTTTCCTCTGCCCAGGTGACTCTAGTTTGTGTCAAGGTGACAAAACTAGCTGGCACAATTATGATCCTTATTTACAAATTATATTACAAGATTCATAGTGCATGCCTATTATCACAGTACTGCAGGCTGATCTAAGCTACATACAGAGTTCAAGAGCTGCCTGAAATACACAGAGTGAGACCATTTCAACTGGGGGCAGGTGGGGTGTGGATCTAGCATGTGGTAGTGTGGTGATGCACACCTTTAATCCCAACATTCAGGACGCAGAGGCAGGAGATTTCTGTTAGTTTTGTGAGGTCAGCAGAACTACACAGTAAGATCCTGTCTCACAACAATAAAACACAGAATACAAGAGAGACCAGGGAACTGGCTCCGTAAGATAGATTGCTCTTGAGGACAGTTTGAATCCCAGCACCCATACACCACATCAGAGCTCACAACTGCCTGCAACTCCAGCTCTAAGGGATCCAAACGCTTCTGACTTCCTTGGGCACCCATGCATAGTGTACATACTCTTACAGACTCACACACATACACACACACACACACACACACACACACACACGCACACGCACACACACACACACATACACACACACACACACTTGATTTTAAGCTCAAGGACAATTTTGTTTGGGTTTTAAAGAAAATTGCCCAGAGCCCCAGTAAGCTATAAATCTCAGCAGCTGCCCTGAGCAGGACAATGGAGGGGAGGAGGAGAAAAGCCCTGCAGTTTAAGCCATAATGGATGTCAGGGGACACAGGGTAGAGAGGGAGGCTTTAAAGGAAGAGTAAGAAAGCCAAAATGTGAGGAATCACAACGTGTTAGGGAGAGCATGCTTAGAAAAGATGATAATTTAGAAAAGCACGGCTGGGTAAACTACTGCCAAAAAGAAAATCTTCTTTTAAAAAGAATACAAAAAAGACCAAGAGGAATTAAATGAAAATTTCATTCACTTAATAACTACCATGTTATTTAACTCAAATTATAAAGTATGCAATTCATCCACGACTATAATTTTTACAAATGAAAAATAAAGTATTCTAAACAAGTAAATATGCAGATACATAATCAGATCTAATGTTCACTCAAAATGTAACTTGGAGGAGAGAAAAAAATCTGAAGAATTGAAGAATTAAAAATTGAAAAGTTAAAACCAAATTATAATCTCAAATGATAAAAGAAAAGCAGTTAATGTCCCAGATGGTTATGTTGGTGCATGCCAGTGACCCCAGCACTCAGAAGGCTGGCTCACACACCACACACAAGGAAGAGAGGCTGCAGATAGCCTAAGATACACAATTCCAATTCTCAAGAAATGGAAGAAGAATGGAGGAAAGTAAAATAAGAAGAAAGAAAAGTAACTGAAAGATATGGCATAACAGAATAAGAAAAAAGTGCAAGAAAGCAATCCTGGGGGGAGGGGGCAGGGACTAGCAAATGTCCAGTCAATATCCCTGTGTTTGAAAGTGTAAGGAAGGGAAAAGGAAAGAAAGTTGCAACATGAAAAAGCAGAACAGTAGAGTTCTATTTAAGTGGAAAATCAGTTTCATCTCAGTGGCTGCTAAATATTCAGATATAAGCATTTCAGAAAGTACAACTGCAGCTTCATCTTACTTCTGGAAACAATGCCATATTAAAACCAAAAATTAACATAAAATCTCTGTTCAACCAGTCACTTCTGTATTTAATTCTCAAGATGAGCTATAATTGTATTAAACCAGTAGTCGTAGTTAGTAAAAACTGTTTTAGTGGTAAATATACCCTGACTCTCTGTATATTTATATTCATGCCTCTATACTGTAGTAAAGAAAACTACTGGACTATATTGGGAACCTTTGACAGAAGTAACCTTTGGCAATGTGTTACAGTATGAGGTGCTCAGTAACCCTACTTGGCTAGACCTCCCTCACTACAAAACTTGCCATAGCAGGAAGTTTCAATTTAATTGACAAGATATCAAGTCTAAGGCTTAAGAAAAATAAAAATAGTAGTACCTCACAACCTCAGAAGGTAGTGCTTGGGGAGAGGCCTGGCTCAGAGGTTCAGTAAGTTGGGTCTAAAGCACTGTTTCCTCTGCCATCCTCCCTCCTCTGGAATGTGCCCTGATTTGGGGTGGATTCCTCTCCACAAAGCACTGTTAGCTGCCTCTAAAGCCTGTCACTACAGAAAAGACAAAGCATCTCCTTCATAAACACCACAGAGAAGTCTCCAGCAAGTCCTGAGATTCCCTTTGATTAGACAGCTTAGGTCACATGCCAGTCTCCAAACAATCACAACCAAAAACTGGCAGCCTCAATGGTGAGTACCCTCAGTCAAGGACACACCCTGAAGCTGTAGGCTCTTAGGAAGGGAAAATAAAAGGTCACTATCACCTTCCAGTGTCCTTTCCTTCCAATCCACTTCCATTCCCCACTCTTGGTGCACATAAGCACTGGCTTCATCAGCAATACCCATGTATGTTTCAGTTCCATTAACCATTGTAGGTAGAAATCTGTCCTACAAAAATGTATGTTGAAGCCCTAACCCTGGTTACCATCAATGTGACTTTTGGGTGTTTGCAGACACAATCAGATTAGAAAAAGGTCATGCATGAATTCTGTGTCAGAATACCATGTAAGAATGACTGATGGAGGCAGACTAAGCTTGCCACGGAATGACAAAGATTGCTGATCCTCCAAAAGCTAAGACAAGGACATGGAACATATTCTCTCCAGTCTTCAGAAGCAGGAATGCACTAATTTTACCTCATTTCAGACCTGCAGCCTCTAGAACTATGAGAGAATCCGTTGTGACAAGCCAGCAGTGTGTAGTATAGTAACTCACTAGGAAATGAAGGCACTAAGTATGATAACCCATGCTTTGCCTACACAAAAACTCCTGATTCCTCCTGCAGTCTTTCTTCCTCAGAGCCTAATCACACTCAAACTCGTAGATCTGCTCCAAGTCCTTTCCTCTCTGATGTTGTCTATTAGAGATCTCAAAAGACTAAATCTTTCTAACACATACTAGTCCAGCATCATATACTGATTGCATAATAATTGCTCATAAGATAATCCATGAATTGAACAGGTTGATGGCTCAATTTAAAAGAAGGTAATGTTGGGAGAACCAGCTACTTTTGTAAAGAACTAAAGATACACTGGGTATGGTGGCACAGTATCTAAGACCTCGAAGCCAGCCTGATCTAAACAGAGTTCCAGACCAGCCAGGGCTATACAGTGGTAACCTGTTTAAAAAAAAAAAAAAAAAAAAAAAAGTAACTGAAAATAAGATCTGGCATCCCCCTACAAACCCAGTACTTGGGAGGAGCAGGCAGGAGGACCAGCAGTTTAAGGCTATCCTAGGCTACATAGGAAGTTCATAAACAGCCTGGAAAAGCCATTAAACAGTAGACTGGGGGTTTAACTCAGTGGTAAAAAGCTTGCCTAGGAAGGACAAGGCCCCAGTTTAGCCCCAGCTTTTTTGGGGGGTGGGGGGGATATAAAGACAATGAGTAAACAGGAAATTCAGCCAAAACCAAAACAAACAAAAAAACCTAAGACAGAACAAAAAATCTACAAAGTAGAAGGGTTTGTCTGTAAAAGGGGCTGTGCATGGAGATGAGAGCCTGCTGTTCAAGGCCGCTATATAGATAAGTCGTGCTTGTTTCTCTTGTGAGTTTTTATTCATTTATTAGGGAGAGAGGCACACACTACACCACACTGCCTATGTGTGGAGGTCAGAGAAAAGCTTTCCAGCATTTATTTTCTCCTTCCACTGTGTGGGTCCTATGGATAAAACTCAGATTGTCAGGCTTGGCTACAAGTGACTTTACTTAGAAAAGAAGAGCTGTAAAGAATTTTTCTGCCAGCCACAGTAGCTCTGTCTAGAATCCTAATAGTTGAGAAGCTGAGGCAGGAAGAACACAATGAATTCAGTCAGGACTATCCTGAACTACAAAGTGAGACCCTGCAAAAAGAAAAAACCTTTGAGTATAACAATGGCACATTTTTAGGAGATTATATGAAACATGGGGTGGGGGCGTATTACAGGTCTGAAAGACCAGTTATGTAGGTTGCAGCACGGACAGGCCAGCAATAAGGTAAAGTCCAGGTGCAGGTGAGACAGAGAGGAGGAGAGTAATAACCCTTAAGACAGATACAAAGAACAGCAGGCCTCCTAAGTTTGGGGCTTTCCTTAGCTAAACTAGAACCTACAACTGAGAGGGGAAAAAAGTGAGAAAGAAAGAACTATTATCTTTTCAATGAGGATATGAAGTCTGTTTGGTGTTGGGCTTAGCTCAGAAGGAGCTGACAGCAAAACATCCCAATAAAGATGCCAGGAAATGACAAGATAGAGAAGTGCCAGAGAAACAGAAGACAATATGTATATTGTATATATATTGTATATATAGGTAAAAACGACCTTCATTAGAGTCCCAAGAACTATATTATAAAGATGCTAGGCATGGTAACTCACACCTGCAATCTCAGCTCCTGAGAGGCTAAGCTGACGTATACTGCAAGTTTGAGACCAGCCTAGTCTACATATCAAGCTGTATCAGACCAATGCCACAAACAGTAATATACAGGAGAATCTCAGTACCAGTTACTGTGGACTATGACCTAAGCTCTCTTCCAAACTCTGAAATAGCACAAAAAAAAAAAAAAAAAAAAAAAAGGATAAGAACACTAGTTGGGCTCCTGAACATAAATACCAAGAATTATCTTGTTACAAAGAAACCTCACTTGCCATTTTCTTCATTTCTCTTTCACAACTCCCTCTCTGTTAGAAGGGCATCTGTGTCCTCAGACCAGCAGCCAACAACTCTAGCAACTAAGACGCTTTTATGCTACCTTTTCTATTACAAAAATCTAGTTTGCTTTCTTTGCTTTTTCAAGGCATTTGCTGGGATCAAAACAGTCCTTCCAATAGAATGTTTGCAAAGGTAACTGGACTCAGACAAAAATGAAAGGTCAAACAGTATCACAGACAGCAGGATTTCAGAATCACATAGGCTTAAGTTCAAATTCCAATTTCATCCAAGTTCTGTAGCCTTGGACAAGTTAACCAATAAATCTGCAAGCTCTGTACTAAGGTCTGGCTCTGTGGTAATGCACACCTAGCATGTAAAAAGCCCCGAGTCCCATCCCCAGCTCGGAGATAGGAAAAAAACAAAACAACAAACAAAACAAGAATACTTCAAGGTAGGTGAAGGTGCTTGCCACTTAGCCTGGCAACTTGAATTTGACTTTCAGAACCCACCTGGAAAAAGAACCAACTCATAAAATCGCCTTCTGACCTATATACAGGCATGTCTCCCTATATATAAACATCCTGCTCTCATACACAAGCAGTAACTTTTAACCCCCACACTTCAAAGTCAGTTTACCTACCTATGAAATGGGAACACTAAGAATTAAAGGGTAATTTCTAAAAGGCATTTGGCAGAATACCCCCCCGAAAAAAGTGGAAAAATACTTGAAATGGAGGGAGATGCTGCTATGACCATCACTACTGTTAAGACATACACTGCCACAAAACAAATGCCAATAAATGCTTTCTTCTCCAGAAAGTTTGTCTTAACAATGCAGGTAATTATATAGACTCAATCTATGTTACTTCCTTTCATCTTCCAAGTTTTGTACAGAAGTAACTTAAGGAATTAAATGTATGTTAATTTCACAAACATATTTAATATATTATACTTAATTAATATATTATACTTAAAATACTTAACCTTTAAGTTAAAAGAAACATATTTATCCACCTAAGAAATTTTTCAACAATAATATCACAAATAGAAAATTATAATCGCTGAATAGTGAAAATTCACATAAAAATTAAAGTATAGTACCTTAATAACCATTCAGCTGTAATTATTTTTATTGAACTGATACTATTAACTTATTCTTTATACTCAATCGTCTTTCATTTAGGAAAAAAAGTGATTTACTATACACATAAAAAATATAATTTTATACCACATCCTGAGTTTCCTGAGGATAAAGTGCTATTCCTCTGCCTAAATTAGGCATACAATATGAACCTAGTGATAACATTAGTGAAATCTAATGCTTCATTATCCTACATTCCTTTCAAGTAACAAAAAAGATCTACAGTCTCCTAACACAGGACTTACATAATAAATAAGTCTTAAAACCTGGGCCAACAAGAGAGTTTAGTGGGTAAAAGCACTTGACACACAAGCCTGACAAGTTGAGATCAAGCTCCAGAACCAAGCTATCCTCTGACCTCTGCATGCATGCATGCGTGTGCACAAAAAGAGTCGTCCTGACTTGATGCCATTCTAAACTAAAATGGTAAGACTGAGAATGTTGCTTAGTGGTAAAGTGTTCACCTAGCATGCATGAGGCTCTCGATTCAAGATTCAGCATATCACTGAAAATCAGAATTAAGCCAAAAAAAAAAAATGTATTCATTCAATCCTCTTAGTTTAACTTGAAGAAGGAAGGGGAGAAAAAAGAAGAGAACATGATGAAGAAAGTAAAACCAGAATACATATCAATTCCTGTAATCATCACTTGACTCTTTACTCACTACAAGTTTTCACAAAAGACTCAAACTTGCTCCTTTTCATTTATTTTTAGTTTCTGAGACAAGCTGGAGTAGCCTCAGGCTACTCTTGAACTTAATATGTAGCTGAAGCTTGCCTTGAACTGTTCCTCCAGCCTCAGCTTCCCAACAGCTGTGATTATGGGTGTGAGACAGATGTCCTGTCAGAAAATAAACATACATGTATTTTTTAAAGTTTCTTTAGATTTATCTTATGTGTACTGTGCACTACACATTGCACAGCATCCATGGAGTAGACAAGGCCAGCAACCAGCACTCTTAAGCTAACTCTCACCATTGAGCTAACTCTCAAGCCCTGTTTTTTATTCTTTTATTTTTTTTGAGATAGACTCATAAAGATCAGAATGGCTGGAAACTTGCTATGTAGCCCAAGGTTGACTTTGAATTCCTGACCTCCAAAGTTCTGAGATTATAGGTGTGTGCTACAACAGCTGACCTTTTATTATTTTAACAATTCTAGAAGCCACTTACTATTAGAGTATTGTCAGAGGCAGTCATAATTGAATCTTAATTGAGCACAAGCTCAAAGGGAACGTCTGTGACAGTCACTTACATATGAGAGTAGCTGAGACACTATCAGGAGTGCCTGTCATCTGTTTTAAAAGGCCCTTCTCTGAACTATTCATGTAGGCACTCAGATCTCTTTCTCTCCCTGGCAAGCCCTCTTACAGGTAGATAACCTCAACCAACAACTTACATGTGCCAGGTACATATCTTGAAAACACCCAAAACTCTGTCTATAAATCTAAGCTTATCTCAGCCTAGTCCTTCCTATGTCCCTGTGTCGTGTAAATATTGTCTCTCAATCACCCAAAGTAAGATCTAGCTTTTTCCCCTCACTATCGTGCTCTCTTCCAAGAACAAACCAGTCTGAAAGAAAGACCTAACCATTTTATCTCTACACTACCACACGATACCTACCTTGTCTCCACCAGCTACAGTGGTGTCTGGCTCTGACCTACACCAACAGTCTCTATCAATCGCCCATAACTTCTCACGCCCATAGTCCGTGTTCTTAGAATCTGCAGGTCCCTCCACCAATCCCCTTGATCTTGGAAGCATCTAAAGTCAACTGACCTTTAAGGCTATGGCTTTCTGTTTCCAGTCTCTAAGTCTATAATTTCATGAAAATAGAGTGACCTGTTGCATCCCATTGCTCTTTGGTGAAAGGTCAAAATTCTAAATCCACTTCCTACCTCTATCTGGCATAAAACACACCAATCTCTCTCTGCAGACTTGGTCCCTTTTGCTCTCTCTGCTATGGTCACCGGCTCTCCCCTCTAAGCTGTCTTGATGTCACTCATCCCCCATCCTGGCCCTTTAACACCTGCCCTCAGGAATATCTCAACAGAAAGATGAATCTTAGTCTCACTCTAAAATGAGCTAGCTTCCGCTTCTGCTGCTGCTCTTTACCTCCACAGTCACGCAAAATTACAATATGTTGATTACTGGATTTAAAATTAAAGAACTTTTAAGAATTATTTATTGGGTGGGGGCAATGGGAGCAGCGCACGCCTTCAATCTCAGCACTTGGAAGGCAGAGGCAGGCCGGTCTCTGTGAGTTTGATGCTACCAGCCTGATCTACAGAGTAAGTTCCAGGGTAACCAAGACTACACAGAGAAACCCTGTCTCAAAGAATTAAAAATATTTATTTTTATTTCATGTGTAAGTGTGTACCAGGTGCCTGAAGTCAGAAGACGGTGTGAGATCTCCTGGAACTAGAGTTACAAATGATCATGAGCCACCATCTAGGTGCTGGGAACCCAACCCAAGTCTTCTGCAAGAGCAACAAGTGCTCTTAACCCCTGAGCCATCTCTCCAGCTCCATTATGGTATTTACCCCCAAATAAAAAGATAAATTCTACAAGAACAAAATCACATACGACTTGTTTACCACTGTTATCTCGCAGCCTAAAATCACAACATCCTAAACGATAAGACAACCCACAAACTACTGGTGCTGAGGTTACTTGGTTTCTCCATTGTAAAACTTAAAGGCTCATCTTGTCGCTGATCTCTGAGTCCCCTAGAAGAGCTGACAGAGATCTATTATGTTAACATTCCAAACTTCTCCCTCACAACTCTCTTCTACAGGGGTACCAGCAAAACTCTTCTGGACTCCACCACTACATCCGCTTCCTGCTTTTCCATCTGGAATTCTTCTCTCCAACTTCATGCTTGCAAATCCTACATGTTGCAAATCTCACATGTTCAAATTCAATGTCACCCCCTCCTCCAAGTCCTCTCTGCTCGCTCCTAGTCACACACTCTCTGCTCCTTCATTGCCACAGGTCCTCCTCAGATCAAATGACAGTCAAATGATTGGCTTTAATGTCACCAGCTTGCCAGAATCCTGTAAGACCACCTGTTTGTATTTTGTTTTTAGCACTCACTTCTATCTGAAATTATCCTGCGCATTCCTTTTGCCTAGTTACTTTGTTGACTGCCTGTCATCCCTCACTAGAACAAGATCAATTGGAGCAAGAATCCCATGCCATGTTCACATTCCCTCACTTTCCCACGTCATATGGGGAAGGTAGTCAACAAATAATCTGCCCGAGATATAGATGACTCTGTAGTTCTTGTAACTTGGGATGCTGTGTACATAAACTTCCCCTTTCTGTGTTCCTAACTTCTTGTGGACCACACCAAACTCTGGCTGATTGATCTACCTGTGTGTAGATCTACGTGTGTGTGTGTGTGTGTGTGTGTGTGTGTGTGTGTGTACCAAAACTTCTCGCACAACAGAAGCAGATAATAGATAAATAATAATTAATAAGTGATTAATAAGTGATCTCTCCAAAAAGTTTTGCCCCAAACCAGGCCAACTGCATGTTGTGGGGAATCCAGGACTAATAGGAATCTCCTTCCTAGACAGCCCCGTTCCAATATGCCACCAACAGTGAGGATCCAAAAACTAGTTTCTTCACTTTCCTTGGACCAACAATCAATGGTACTTTTATCCCTGACACCTTACAACCCAGCCCTATCTTCTATTTTCACTCAGCATGTCCCTTCCTCCGCTGTGCTTCTCCCAGGCACTCACATCTCCAATTTCTTGGGCTGATCAAAGGTGGTGCTGAAGAACTGGCTCACTCACCTTTTCCTTGATATCTCGCTTATCCTAAATAAGCCGGTTTTCGAGGTCGGCTTTTATACTCTTCAGGACCCAAATCTAACCCACAGCAACAAATGCCTCCCGCGTGTTCCCGTTCCTTCTCAACCTTCCACCACTGGTAGACCCCAAGTCCACCAAATGAACGTCCCTCCCAGGAGGCAAGCAACCACCAAACACTGTGGGGCAAACCCTACCCTCGCGATTTCAAGTCCTGCATCTGCCTTGGGCCTGGAACGTCTGACTGGGCCTGCACTCCCCACCCGCACTCACCTGAAGCGGCCCCCGCAGTGCTGGCATTGCTCGCCCACCCAGCCCGTGGGGCAGACGCACTGGCCGGTGCCAGGGTTGCAGCGGCCACCGTTGACACACGGCCGGTCACATTCCTTGGCCTCCGCTGCGGCCGAGCCTGACACCGCCGCGGCCACCGCAGCGGCCTCGGCCTCCCGGGGCAGCGGCAGCAGCAGTAGCGAAAAGAGCAGCGGCAGCAGCGGCGGCGGGGACAGCGCCCGCGACAGCACCCGCGGGAGACACAGCCGGGCGCGCGGCCCCAGCCTCCAGGCCCCTGTCGCGGCGCAGGGTCGGTGCTGCCTGCTCTTCCTGCCCGCGGGCGCTGCTGTCGCCGTCGTGCTCCCCTTCAGCTGCGCCTCAGTCGCCGCCGCCGCCGCCGCCGCCACCATCTTCCTGGGGCTGAGCCGGCGCCCAGCGAACACATACACACCCCGCACGCCGGCTCCCCTTCGCCTGGCCGTGCTAGGCGGGGCCGGGCGACGGTGGCCCGGCGGGTCCATAACCAAGGCGGGGCTCGGGCTATGCGCGAGCGGGGGCGGGGCTGGCATGCGCGGGGGCGGGACCAGGGCCATGGTCTTCCGGCTTGCCCAACCGGTAAGCCTGCTCAGTGCCAGGGTCTTAGAGCGTGGCTGAGCATCACCTAGTTTTTGGAGGGTCTATCTATGCTTTCCGTAGTGCTACAACGAGGTAATCGGTACCTCCCTACAGTGGCTGCCTGGCTCTGCTAGACAAGCTGACTGTGGTAAGTGTTACCCTTTGGCCGCCTCTTGCCCATCATCAGCTTGTAGCCCCAACTCCATTCTGGTGAGAAACTGGGCCCAAAAGGCTGCCTAATGATATGATGATGTGGTGCTAGCTGAGACCTGAAGAAATAATACCTACTGCATTCGAATTTCTAAAAATAGGGATAACAAAATGGCACGTGTGTTAAGCACCTGGAATATGAATAAATTCGTAATAGACTGAATACACACACAACCAGGCTTTCCTTGATAGCAGAGTGAACCAGTGGCAGACCACGTCTATGTGTACCTTAAATTCTGCAGGAGAAGTTTGACATTATCTTGTACCCCACGACCTACCCATATTCTCTGAAGAAAGAACAGGCCAGAATTACCTAGCGCACTCTCAGCTTACACAACCTTGCTAACACAAGAAGTGCCTCTCCTACTCCCAATGATGCATGCTTTCCAATACTGTAACCTTGTATGGGCCTCTACCCTGGAATGTACACTGGACCTTGACTCCATTAAACCAATAGAAGATTGTGGTAAAGAGATAACATGTCAGTTCCAGCTCTCATCTTAATTTTTTGTTTCTTTCTTTTTTGGGGGGGGAGTGGGGGGACTTGGTCTGACTTTTTGAGTGTTTGTTTGTTCACTGTCCTGGAATGCTCCTGTTCGTCCATTGGAAAGATTCATACTGAGGTCATATGGAGAGAAAAGGCCCCAGGCACATAAACATGATAAACTCATCAGAGCTGGAAGAACAGTCACTGAATGAAGAAGCCATCAGTGTTGTTTTAGCCATCTGAGGTGTTCCATTCAGAGGAACACCTATCTATTAAAGGAATAGATAGATAGATAGATAGATAGATAGATAGATAGAGAGAGAGAGATATGAGTTGGCTTACAGGATGCAGTCCAATAATGGCTGTCTCACACTAGAAAGGATGAGAGTCTAGTAGTTGCTTTATCCACAAGACTGGACTCAGCCATCCCAATTTGGTGCTGGAGTCCTAAAGGATTCCTGGAGATGTCACTGCTGATCCAAAGAAGTCAGTTCTAATATTAATGAGGTAGCACTGCTGAAATGTGATAGATGAGCTTGCCTCCAAGAATAAGGGCAAGTAGACAAAAGGCAAAGTTCGTTCTTCTGTGTCCTGTTACCTGCTGTGAGAAAGTGCTACCCAGACTTAGAGTGAGTCTTCCTGCTTCAGATAATCTGTTAAGACAATTCTTCATGCCCAGGCAATGGTGGCCCACACTTTTAGTTTCAGCATTTGGGAGGTAGAGACAGGTGGATCTCTGTGAGTTTGAGGCCAGCCTGGTCTACAGAGTGAATTCCAGAACAGCCAAGGCTACATAGAGAAGCCCAGTCTTAAAAAGAAAAAAAATTCTTCACAAGAATGCCTATAGCAAGCGACCGGTGGTCCGCCACCAGAGGCTTATTTGTCCGCCACCAGAGGGTGGGCGTGCCGCTCCTCTGCAAGTTCGAATCCTTGTCTCCCATGTGACTCTCTCGCTGAGTCTTATGGGGGGGAAAAAAAAAGAATGCCTATGTGCTTGTGTTATACTTGATTACAGATACAGTCAAGTTGACAAGATTTCTCTTCATGTCTACAGTACCTAAAATAGGGACAAATCTTTCCTACTATGCCTCATCCAGTGATAAACTCATTGCTGTTTCAAGCCTGCTTTAGAGAGGTTAATCAGAACTTTGCTTCATAATCTTGGGCTGTCCAGAGTATACTTTTGGAAATACTTGAGAGTTTGGGCACCAGTTCTAGGAAACTAAGAAAACCCCACATACACATGTAGAACCTCTCTGATTAACCTGAGAGTGCAGAACTCTAAGATTCTAGAAAATTCGCCCATACCCAGACATCAGTGTCAAGCACAGGCCCTGCCCTTCCTCACTCTGCATCCCCTGAAGGCCTGGCAGAGCTGAACAACATACACAGCAGCCTCTTCCCAGTTATACCATGGCTCCAAAACCAGATTCCAGTTTTCATGTTTGTTCATTTCTTATCTTTTTTCTTTTTCCTCTGCAGTGTTCTACATACAGCTGTATATGATGAAAGAAAGAAGCTCAAGACATGGGCCTTCCATGGGTCATGTGGGAGACTACAGGGTTACAAAGTCTCCTATTGAAGCTGACCCATCCCCTCAGGCTTCTGTTTTAACTCTGGCTCCCTGCTTCTGGCACTGTTTTGAAGGCTGGGCTGAGCTATCTTGAAGCTTACTCCTGCCTGTGACTCTCCTTGCTCTCCCTGATTCTGTATTGCTACCCTCCACTGTATTCCTCCACTCCCTGCTTCTCTCTGCCACAGACAGCTGCCGTGAACTCTGCGGTGCCTTTCCTGGGTGAGAGACTGAAATCCTGTAAACAAGAGACAAAACAGATACTTCTCTTAAGTTGCTTTTGTCCGGCATTTTGCTCACAACAGCACAAAAGAAGCCACACAGCCTTTAACACTCCTGCCATGAAGAGAGGAAGCCTTTCTGACTCCCTCAAATCTAGATTGGCCTTGATGACTTATTTGCCTGGCCAGTGGATTATGAAGGATGTTACAGTCTAGGATTTCTGAGCCTGGGTCACAAGAAGCCTTGATGCTTCTTTCCAACTGTTTTAGAACACTTGCTCTGGGGAAAGCCAGGTGCCATCAAAAAATATCACTTCTCTGAAGTTGCCATACTGGAAGGTAGCTGGCTCCAACCTTGCTAGTCTATAGCCATTCAAGTCTTCTCACTTGAGTAGCAGATAATCAAGAAGCCAAGAGAAGGAATCCCTGCAGAACACAACTTACTAGTATATGAGCAAAATAAGTAGGAGTACTTGCTGAAGCAGTAAGTTTGGGAATGACTGATTACACAACAGAAAACTAACACTTCCAACAAGGACAAGAAGTCTAGTGATGTAGACCCAATTAAGAATCCACCAAGAAAGGCTGGTGAGACTAGGCATGCTGGTACATGACTTCAATCCCAGCACTGGGGAGGCAGAGGCAGGTGGATCTTTGTGAGTTCCAGGACAATTCAGAGATATATAATAGAGAGATCCTATTAAAAAGATTTTTTTTAGTTAAAAAAAAAAAAAAACAGAAAGGGTTGGTGACATGGCTCAGCCGGTAAAGATGCTTGCTGTGTAAACCTGGCAACTTAAGTTAAGCCCCTGAAACCCGGAGGAAGGTAGAAGGAGAGCTGAGTCCACAACATCGTCTTCTGACCTCCATGCCCATCCCACAGCATACGCACACACAATAAATTTTTAAAAATTTCACCCAGGTGAAATTTAATTTAATTTAACGCTCTTTTAATCCCAGCACTTGGAGGCAGGGGTAGGTGGATCTCTGAGTTCAAAGCCAGACTGGCATACAGAGTGAGTTCCTTGCCAGTCAGGGCTATATAGAAGATCCTGTCTCAAAAAAAAAAAAAATCAGAATGATCATAAAATCAAATATACACACAGGCAGCAAGCTATGTGTCATGTCTGATCACTCCTCTGAAAGTATGTCTTTTGAACACCATGGTATTAGTTATGTGTAAAATGTCTTGAGAAAAAGCAAGTTGGAAGCTGGAGAGACTGCCGTGAGGTTAAAACTACTTGCAGAGAACCCAGGTTTAGTTCCCAGCACCCACTTGGTAGTTCGTAGGTAGCTTCTATTACTCTAGCTCTGGGGGATCCACATGATCCGATGAGATCTTCTGATCTTTTCGTGTACCAAGTCTGCACATAGTACACATATATACATTCAGGCGACACTCACACACATAAAATAGAATACATCTTAACTGGGGGAAAACCAAGTTAGGGAATAAATGTTTACTTTGGCTTATAGTTCCAGAAGGGATACAGTCCATCACAGCAGACAAGGCATGGCAGGAATATGAAAGTGGCCTGGCACACAGGAGGCAAAAAGATCACACTTCATCCATACGTAGGTAGCAAAAGGAAATTAAAGGGAGTGGGGCCAGGCTATTCAACATCAAAGCCTGCCCAAAACACAGCAAGCCTTGCCTTCCTAAAGGCTCCATAATCTTCCCAAACAGTGCCATCAACTGGAGACCAAGTGTTCAAATACCTGAACCTATGGGGGATTTTTCCTCATTCACAGTACAATTCCATAAGCCTTTGCACCTAGAATTCATGCTATCCTTTCTTCACTGGTCCTACCTAGAGAAGGACCATTTCCAGGTCCCAGAAATGTTAATGCCAATAACAAACAAAACCAGCCTTTAACCTGGAATGCTTTAAGTCTAGACTATAAATAACAGAATCACTATGAACTGCCTGGTTATGAGCCACCATACAGGTGCCAGGGAACTGAACCTGGGTCCTATGAGCCTATTGGGGTCTGTGGTGATTTGAATGAGAATGGTCTCCATTGGTTCATATGTTTGAAGAGGGTTAGAAGATATGGCCTTGTTGGAGGAGGTGTGTCACTGGGAGTGGGTTCTGAAGTTCCAAAAGCCCATGCCAGGTCCAGTTTCGTGCTCTTTCTGCCTCTGCCTGTAGATCCCCATGTAAGCTCCTAGCTACTGCTCCCAGTGCTATGCCTGCCTGCCACTACACTTCCTGTCATGATGATAATAAACTCAGCCTTTGAAACTGTAATTAAGCGCCCAATTAAATGCTTTCTTCTGTAAGTTGCTTTGGTGGTGATGTTTCTTCACAGCAATAGAACAATAACTAAGTCAGGGCCATTCTCATTCAAACTACCACAAGACCTATGAGTAGTGCTTACACAGATGAGTTAATTACTGCCTCTGCCACCTGGGTTCTTACTCCCTTGACACTGGGTTAGTTTCCAGGAGAGCAAGTTGTTATACAGTGAGTCCGGCTTCCTTGGGTTTCTCTTGCTTCTCTATGAATAGACTCACTTGCCTGCTTCTTGCCATTGTGGATTGAAACACCACAAGTTTCTCACCTCATCATTGTTTTGGGCATCCTCAGATGCCAAATCAACTTTTCCTTATAATTTTCCAATTCCAGATATTCCGTTAATGGCAACAAAGAATTGACTAAGACAATTTCTCTGAAAGTGGAGCTGAAGCATCATCTGAAGAAACGGTTTATTAAGAGAATGTTATCATAAGAAACAGTGAAAGAGGAAGGAAGAAAAATCAGGCTATTAATCACTTCCAACTTTCAGTGTTCTGGGTGGAAGAACAGGTTTTTTACATCTTTCCTATTGGAAAGACATTCCTCCATTTCTCTGGAGATCTTTGTGCTGTGCTCCCAACACCTGTGGAGGCCTTGCTGGCTTAAGATAGGACTTCAGAGCCAAAGAGTGACATGACTCTTCTTAAAATGAAGGAGTGTATGCTCAAGATGAAACTGAATTCTACTTAGTCACTCAGGGACTCCTGGAGGGAAACCAAACAAAGTAAGAGTAATGGCGGGGGTGGGGGTGGGTGGGGGTGGGGGTGAGAATCCAGGCCTGTGGTGATCTGAATGAGAATGGCCATAGGCTCACATATTTGAACGTTTGGTTCTCAGTTGGTGAAGTATTTTGGAAGGATTAGGAGCTGTAGCCTCCTTGAAGGAGGTATGTTACTTGGGATGAGCTTTGAGGTTTCAAAAGCCCACACCAAGCCCAGTCTCTGTCTCTGACTGCAACTTTCTGATCAGATGTAAGCTCTTAGGTATTGCCCCAGTAACATACCTTCTGTGTGCTACCATAGTCCCTGCCAGGGAATTCAAGAACTAACCCTCTGAAACTGTAAGCAAGGCCCCAGTTAGATGCTTTCTTTTATAAACTACCTCAGTCATTGGCGTCCCTTCACAGCAAATAAAACAGGGGCCCATGGACTAAGTTTTTAATTCCAAAGCAACTTGCCTACAAAGGCTATTGGACACAGAATACAAGTGTTCCTACACTACTCATGAAATTTAAACTCAAGATTTTTTTTTTTGTTTTGTTTTGTTTTTTTTTTTTTTGTTTGTTTGTTTTTCAAGACAGGGTTTCTCTGTATAGCCTTGTCTGTCCTGGAACTCACTCTGTAGACCAGGCTAGCCTCAAACTCAGAAATCCGCCTGCCTCTGCCTCCCAAGTGCTGGGATTAAAGGTGTGCACCACCACCGCCAGGCAAGAAATTTTTTTAAGTGACTTTGTAAAATAAGTTGTACGTGGGCAAGAGCTCACTAGAATGGCTCGTGGTTACAAATAACATATACAGTATGCCTTTTGAAACTCTGTACTAAAGTATAACATAAATGCAGAAAAGTGAAACATACAACCATGAAAATCCTCAAAGTAAACATGTCCAAATAACCAGAACTCAGATAAGGGATCAGGACCCCATCAGGCTCCTGTATCCTATTCCTGCCGCCACCCAAGCAAGGGACTCACTCCTCTGACTTTGTACAGCATAGACTCATTTTACTATGTTGTTGTTTTTACATTGTATAAACAGAATTCTACAGAATGAATTCCTTTATGTCTTGCTTCTTTCACTCAGAATTCTATTTGTGACATCCAGCCAAATTATTTCAAATAGTAGGCCACTTATTTTCTAGTTCATATTCCTTTGTATGAGAATGTATATAATTTTATGACAAATTGTTAATTTATTCTGTTCCTGGGAGACATTTGGGGAGTTTCTAGTTTGAGTCTGGGAACTTTGGGTCTGTTTGCTTTTTGCTTTGTCAAGACAAGGTCTTGCTCTGTGGCCCAGGCTGAGCTCAAACTTGAGGTGATCCTCCTCCTCAGCCTCTCAAGTTCTGTAGTAGAGGCCTCAGCTCCTGCAGCCAGCTACTACAAAGCTTTATGAAGATTGAACACAGTACTTTGTATACAGTAGATGATTGTCAAGCATTCCACTGAGCCTTTCGGTTTAGGAATTTAGCCCAGATGTCTTAGTGTTCTACTGCTGTGAAAAGACACCATGACTATAGGAACTCATAAAAGGAGACATTTAATTGGGGAGTGTGCTTGCAGTTTTGGAGGGTTAGTCCGTTATCACCATGGTGAGGAGCATAGTAGCATGTAGGTAGGCATGGTACTGGAAACAGCTGAGAGTTTCATGTCCTAATCCCAAGCAGCAGGTACAGAGAGATAGAGACAAACAGACTGGGCCAGTCTGGGTTCAACAGGATGGTCTTTTGAACCTCAAAGCCCACCCTTAGTGGCACACCTCCACCAATGAAGCAACACCTACTCCAACAAAGCCATGCCCCCTAGTTCTTCTTGGCAGCTCAACAACGGGAGACTGGGTGTGCAAGTCTATGTATGAACCTGCAGGGGCCAGTCTCATCAAAACCACCACACCAGGTTTCTTGGTGATGTGCATATACTTTATTTTTCATTTTTATCTATTTTCATTCCTTTTGTTGGTTTGAGATAGTGTTTCTGTGTATCCCTGCCTGTGCCAGAATCTACTTGTACCAGGCTGACCCTGAACTCATAGAGATCTGCCTACCTCTGGATTCCTGACTGGTGGAATTAAAAGCAATGTGCCACCAGATGGGTACTTCTACTGAGTCTATACCGGAAGTGTGCTGATAAACGTCTAACTAGCAGCTCACCTGGGTGGGGAGAGGAAAGCCCACTTGTGTAACATTCATTGATTTCTATTGTGCAGTGTTCCCACAGGGACATCTTTCAAGCTAGCAACGTGTCACTCAATTCTGAATGCAGAATTGAGAATCAAGGCATAAACTCTTCTATCCAGCCTGTAGGAACCAGTTCTGGCACTGGGTATCCCTGGCAATCTATTTAGAAGCAAATGTCAAAACAATCAAACAGGCAAGGTATTTATTAGGGAGAATGTCTGCAAATGGTAAAGGGGAAAGAAGCCAGAGAAGGCAAGGAGATGAATCGGACTGGAATAAAGCCCTGATGGCTATGGAGAAAAGGGAGAAGGGGAGACCAGTTAAGAGGCATTGTCTACCTAAGTACAGTTCTGAGAAAACATTTGCTGAGCCAGTGGGGAGCCCTGGAGCCAATTTGCCAGTTGGAGCAATCCTGAGTCTCTCAGGAATCAGCCTACACTAATACAATCCCATGAGGAAGCCAGAGGAGCTGACAGTCACACTCCTCAGGTGATCTTTGAACAGTGTACCTAACACTTGCCACTTTTGCAACATTTACCCATACCGTCTCAGTGCAAATAGGAACTCTTTCCTCAGTCAGTGGCTCCTCTGCATGTCCTCATAAATCAATGGATAACCAAGGCTTGGCTGACTTAGAAGCCGAACCGGCTATTTTAAATGGCACGGGTATCAGGCTTCTTGGGCAACTTATAGAAAAGAAAGAGACTCAGAGGAAGACACTGCCATTTCTCCCTAATAAGTACCAATAACTGTTCTAATCACTAATGAAAGAAATAGGAGTTTATCATGCTACAGACTGTGCTTAACATAGGCTACATTCTGAGAAATGCTGTCTCGTGATTTCATCGCTGTGCAAACATCATAGTGCTTAACCAACTAAAATGGCTACATCATCACTAAAGTGATATAATCTGTGGGTCTCTGTGGTATACGATATATGTGTCTATTGTGTGGCATGTGACTATATAACCCCAACCAACAGCTTCTATCTTATATAAGAAGAGCATAGAAAAATCAAGCAAGTTGATCAGAAATAGAAGCTGGAATCACTTCCTGGCTTTTTGGTTAAGATCAATTACAGAAATAGAAGCTTGAAAGATCACATAATTCAAGTTATAGCTAGCTATCAAACTAAATATGCTGCTTTTTCAAAAGTAGTCCATATATTCTTTGACATTCCCTTTAAAGGTCAAAAGAGCTTTGTGCATGTGACTGCAGCAAGGGTGGGAGCACTGTGGCTGGGAAGTGGAGCACGTTAGCAGTGGTCTCTGGGCCTTGCAAGCCCAATGCCTTTCCCACTGCCCAGGCCATGTTCCTGAAATCATAAATCCTGTTTATAACCCTGGGTCTCATGGAGTTCCCTATGCAAATGCTGTCATTGTACAACAGGTTTCCTGTGGGCTACTCTGAAGCTCCTGCCTCTTCTGTTTCCTGGAGCAAATCCTACTTTTCAG
The DNA here is from genome assembly GCA_030674055.1 of Rhabdomys pumilio. Lineage (NCBI taxonomy): Eukaryota > Metazoa > Chordata > Mammalia > Rodentia > Muridae > Rhabdomys > Rhabdomys pumilio. Next base: position 193,967,710 of record JANHMN010000002.1, on the reverse strand, counting down.
ACAGGCTACATACTTGACACATCTTACATAGAGTCCTGCTCCCCACCAGGGGGCCACACCATTAGCCCTTCTCCCATTCCCCTACCCCCACTCCTACCACAGGCCTTTAATCTCACTACTCAGGCAGCAGAGGAATGCTGATTTCTGTGAATTCCAGGGCAGCCTGGTCTACATGGAAAGTTCTGAGCCCGCCAAAGCTATACAATGATACCTGGAGGGCAGGGGAAGGAGAAGGCTAGGCATCAGGTAGAGTTTAGCTATGAACCCAGGCGAGTTAAGGCTGGAGGTGTCTGGAGGAAGGAAAGGGAAGGGGGAAAAGACAGCATTATAGTCTCAGAACTAAAACTGAAAGGTCTTACGGTGCCAGTTGTAGACAAGGTTCAATGGAGACTGAAAGAAAGCAGACATCTGGGAGGTCTATGAATAGAGTCTAAGGCTTGGGCAGTGTGTGCCTGGAGCCTGGTCTGCCTTTCTGTGCACCTTTTCTCTTCTGGAAAGTTCCCACAGTCATCAGGATTCAGGTTTCATCCATGCTGGCAAAGAAGCGAGATAGCTTTGATATTAGTAAAGGTTCTCCCAGAAAGGGATCCCGAGGCAAGGATTGGAGCAGAGCATGTGGTACCAATGATTCCAGGGAGCACTTAGTGCAGCAAGGAAAGGAGATGGGAGGGGAGGCAATTACTACAAGGTACGATATCAAACCGGTTCCTCTTGAAAACAATTAGAGCTTAATTCCAAGAGAGGAGCTCTGGGAAATGCTGTAGGACTCAGGAAGGAGAGGAGCAGGAGTTTAAGGTAGGGAGTATGTGGGTGACGAATTAGTTCAAGGACGCTCCCTGAGACATCAGATGCACAAATCTCTCATATAAAATGATGTAGTAGCACATGCCTGTTCAGAAGGCTGAACCAGGATGGTCACCTGAGCTCAAGAGTTCAAGGCCAGCATGGCCAACAAACTAAGACCCTAATTCAAAAGAATATAAAATAAATGAAGACAGCTAGCTGTCAAAGAATAACAGTGATTTAAAATCTGCATAAACTCAATACATATGCCATTTTTGTTTTGAATTATTCTGATTGAAGTTGACTCTGCAGCTATGTCCCAAAGATTTCCCAGAGGTATGTCAACTCCCGTTAGTCATTGTTAAAGCCACTAGGGGCTAGATATTGATTGCTATGAGATCTAACACAGAGAGATTCAGATTCTGCAGGATGATTTTTTTTTTACTTTTAATTTTAAAAAAAAAAATAGGTTTTATGGGGTTGCACCTATAGCTCAATTGGCATAGCGCTTGTGTAACACACAAACCTCTATGTCCAGCACTACATAAACTGGGTGTGGTGTTGTGTCCTGAGTGACTGTCCTGCAAGCCAAGGGGTGGTCATGAGACTCTCATGAGTATCCAGCTGCTCCCTATCACCTCTGCCCTAATTACAGGTGGCTTCTGGGAGGGACAAGAGTACATAGGCCTGGGAAGACTAGGGGAGGAGGCTCTATGTCGGGAAGCCCTCAGCCATTTTCATGTGCATCCTACTGAGGGAGGAACACATACATCCCTAAAACTAACCCCTCCCCCATGCTCTGTAAGGAAGCCCAATAAACATATTGTTTCCCTCCATTTAGGCTCCTAAGGCACAGGAGGGTCAGAAGCTCAAGGTCAGTCTAGAGAGATGGCTCAGCGACTAGGAGCACTGTCTGCTCTTCCAGAGGTCTGGAGTTCAATTCTCAGCAACCCCATGGTGGCTCACAACCATCTATCATGGGATCTGAAGACCAGTGTAGTCACATACATAAAATAAATGAGTCTTTTTTTTTAATCACTCGCAGCAACTTTGTTTTGTTTTTTAATTTATTTTATTTTATTTTATTTTATTTTATTTTTTTATTGGATATTTTATTTACATTTCAGATGTTGTCCCCTTACCCCATTCCCTGCCCCACCCAGGAACCCCTTATTCTATCCCCCTCCTCCTGCTTCTGTGAGGATGTGCCCCCCCACCCTCGAATTCCCCCACACTGGGCATCCAGCCTTCATGGGACCAAGAATCTCCTCTCCCACCTATGCCCGACAAGGCCATCCTCCCCTACATATACAGCTGGAACCATGGGTCCCTCCCTATGCACTCCCAGGATGGTGGTTTAGATCCTGGGAATTCTGGTTGGTTGGTATTGTTGCTCTCCTCATGGGACTGCAAATCCTTTCAGCTCCTTCAGTTTTCTCTCTCACTCCTCCATTGGGAACCCCATGATCAATTCAATAGTTAGCTGTGAGCATCCGCCTCTGAATATGTCAGACTCTGGTAGACCTCTAAGGAGACAGCTATATCAGGCTCCTGTCTGCATGCACTTCCTGACATCCACATCAGTGTCTACCTGTGGTGATAGCACATGGGATGGATACCCAGGTGGAACAGTCTCCAGACGGTCCCTCCTTCAGTTTCTGTCCCACACTTTGTCTCCATATTTGTTCCCTTGAGTATTTTGTTACTCCTTCTAAGAAGGACTGAAGCACCCACACTTTGGTCTTCCTTCTTCATGAGCTTCATGTGGTCTGTGAGTTGCATCTTGGGTATTGCGAGCTTCTGAGCTAATATCCAATTATCAGTGAGTGAATACCATGTGTGTTCTTTTGTGACTGGGTTACCTCACTCAGGATGATACTTTCTAGTTCCATCCATTTACCTAAGAATTTCTCAAATTCATTGTTTTTAATAGCTGAGTAGCATTCCATTGTGTAAATGTACCACATTTTCTGTATCCATTCCTCTGTTGAAGGATATCTGGGTTCTTTCTAGCTTCTGGCTATTATAAATAAGGCTGCTATGAACATAGTGAAACATATATCCTTGTTATATGTTAGAGCATCTTCTGGGTATATGCCCAGGAGTGGTATAGCTGAGTCCTCAGGTAATGTTAGAACATCTTCTGGGTATATGCCCAGGAGTGGTATAGCTGGGTCCTCAGGTAATGCTATGTCCAATTTTCTGAGGAACCGCCAGACTGATTTCCAGAGTGGTTGCACCAGTTTGCAATCCCACCAACAATGGAGGAGTGTTCCTCTTTCTCCATATCCTCGCCAGCATCTACTATCACCTGAGTTTTTGATCTTAGCCATTCTCACTGGTGTGAGGTGGAATCTCAGGATTGTTTTGACTTGCATTTCCCTGATGACTAAGGATGCTGAACATTTCTTTTTCTTTTCCTTTTCTTTTTTTTTGGGGGGGGGGTGTGGGGAAGGGTTTGAGACAAGGTTTCTCTGTGTAGCCCTGGCTGTCCTGGAACTCACTCTGTAGCCCAGGCTGGCCTTGAACTCAGAAATCCACCTGCCTCTGCCTCCGAAGTGCTGGGATTAAAGGCATGTGCCACTACTGCCCAGCCCTGAATATTTCTTTAGGTGTTTCTCGGCCATTCAAGTTCCCTCAGTTGAGAATGCTTTGTTTAGCTCTGTACCCCATTGTTAATAGGATTATTTGGCTATCTGGAGTCTAATTTCTTGAATTCTTTGTATAGATTGGATATTAGCCCTCTATCGGATGTAGGATTGGTAATGATCTTTTCCCAATCTGTTGGTTGCCGTTTTGTCCTATTGACAGTGTTCTTTACCTTACAGAAGCATTGCAATTTTATGAGGTCCCATTTGTCAATTCTTGATCTTAGAGCATAAGCCATTGGTGTCCTGTTCAGGAACTTTTTTCCTGTGCCCAAGTATTCGAGGTTCTTCCCCACCTTCTCTTCTATTAATTTCAGTGTATCTGGTTTTATGTGAAGGTCTTTTATCCACTTAGGCTTCAGCTTTGTACAAGGAGATAAGAATGCATTAATTTGCATTCTCCTATATGTTGTCCTCCAAGTTGAACCAGCACCATTTGTTGAAAATGTTAAAATAAATAAGTCTTAAAAAAAAAAAAAAAGCTCAGGGTTATCTTCAACAACATGTTAGGTTGGAAGCTAGCCTCATTTACATGAGGCCCTGTCTTCAAAAAAAAGAAGCTGGAGAGATGACTCAGTGGTTAAGAACAGTAGCTGCTTTTGCAGAGGACCCAGGTTCCCAGCACCCACATGGAGCTCACAACCATCTGTAACTCAAGTTATTGGGGATTTAATGCCCTTTTCTGGTCTCCATGGGTACAAGGCATGTAAGTGATACGTACACATCAATGCAGGTAAAGCACCCATACACATAAACAAACAATTTGACTCTTGTAGTGTTGCTCTGTTTGACCCTGAAACCCTAGGCTCAGTTGCCCTTCCTGACTTCGCAACCTGAGTGGCTGGAACTAAAGGAATGTGGCACCGTGCCCTGCTTCTGGTTAATCTTTTCTTGACTTATTGGCTGTTTGGCTCTCACTTCTGTATTCGTGCCACTGACCCATTTCCCTATGGGTTATTTTCTTGTTGATTTGTTGTAGTGACTTATATATTCAGATACTATTTTTATTATATGTGGGAACAATGTAATTTTTCAGATTGAGGCTCATCATGTAATAAGTAGTCATTTTTAAAATGAAGGCAAATGTATCTTTTACTTATGATCCTTGTTTTAAGAATTCCTTTCTTGGTAGATGGAGTGGCATATGCCTTTAATCCCAACTCTCTGGAGCCAAGGGCAAGAGGATCTTTATTATCGGCCAGCCCACTCTACGTAGCAAGTTCCAGCCAGAGTTGCCTAGTGAACACAGATTCCAAGGAAAAGGAAGAAGAGAGAGAGGGTACAGCTTAACAGATAACTCAGATGCTCGGAAACTATATGAGAGGGTAGATTGCAGTTTCAAGACCAGCCTGGGTTATACACTGAGATTCTCTCTCAAGAAAGGAGGTGGGAAGGGGGTTGGAGAGATGACTTAGAGGTTAAAACTATGTGCTGCCTTGCAGAGAATCCAACTTTGATTCCCTGGATCCACACGTAGCAGCACACAACTGCCTGTAGCTCCAGCTCCAAAGGATCTGATACCCTTGCCAGAACTCCACAGACATTTGCACTTGCATGCTCAGACACATAGACATGTACATATACAGACAATTTTTTAAAACATTAGGGAGGCTAGTTTAGTGGTGGCACGTGTCAGGCCCTGAACTCAATCTCTAGCACTGCAACACAAAAAGTCCCAGAATGAGACTCCCTTTCCTATCTGGATATATAAAAGATGACTATTTATTAGGTATTCTTAAACTTTAATCTACCTGGAACTTATTTAGGTAATTATGCAATAGAAATCCTAGATTCAATTTTTATCATAAAACATTTCAAACATATACAAAGCAAACAAAAGAAGAATGAAAGCCAAAGGTTACAGCTCACCATTGAGCATGACACGGGGTGCACATGAGAACATGACACGGGGTGTACATGAGAACATGACACGGGGTGCACATGAGAACATGACACGGGGTGTACATGAGACCTCTTGTGCTGTTTCCTGTTCTGAGAAAAAGAAAAAGAAAAAAAGGAAGGAGAAAGAAAAAAAGAATAAACTTGACATCCCACTTTTAAAATGAACTTAATTAATTAATTTATATACTTGAATCTTTTGGCAAATGACCCTGCACTTATTTCACCTAATTAAAATGGTAATAAGCATTTATTGTCTGACACTTCCTATGGGTCAAACTTTCAAGGACAGTCTAGCTCAGTGGTTTGGCTCTGGTGTATCAGCGCTGCAGTCAAATTATCATTTGATAAATCTGAGCTACAGCCATCTGAAGTCCTGACTTGCTCACATGTGTCACTCATAAGCTGTGAACAAGTGACATCAGTTTGTCACCATGTGGAATTCTCTTTAGAGTTGCTAGTGTATCATTTCCCTAGAGCGAATCAAACAGAGACCAAAAGCTGCAAAGGCTTTTATGATCTAGTCCACTTTGAAAACACAGGGCACTCCTAAGACATAATATTAATATTAGTTGCTTTTCATTGTGACAAAGTCAACTTAAGGAAGGGCTTCTTGTGGCTGACAGTTTGAAGGTACTGCCCATCCATAGTAGGAATAAGAGTGTGAGAAGTTGGTCGCATCCTACCCACTAGGAAGCAGAGGGTGAACACCAATGCTTAGCTCACTTTCTCCTTTATAAGGTCATATTCAAATGGAGTCCCCATCCCACGGGAGGCTGTCACCTACTTTCAGGACAGGCTTTCCCTCTTCAATGAAATCTCTCTGGGTATGCCCTCAGAGACACACCCAGAAGTGTGTCTTCTGAATGATTCCAATTCCAGCCAAGTTGACAATGAAGATTAACCATCACAGTACTCATTAAAAATGACTCAAAACAAAACCCAAAACTAAAGCAAAACAAAAGTACCCAACACACTCAGAAGGAAACACTCAACACCATCTTTCAAAAAGAGGGATGATTTTAAAGGGTGGTGGAGCTATAGAGATGGTGTAGCAGTAGTTAAACAGCACTGGCTGGGCTTTAGAAGACCAAGTTTTATTCCCAGAATCTACATGATGGTTCATAACCATCAATGGTTCCAGTTCCGGGGGATCTGATGCCCTCTTCCGGCTTCCACATGCGTCAAGTATGTGCGTGATGCACAAATATACATGTAAGCAAAACATCCATATACATAAACATTTTTTAAATAAAATGTTAGCAACACTTGGGGAGTCAGAGGCAGGTGGAGTTCTGTAAGTTCAAGGTCAGCCTGCTCCACATAGTTCCAGGACAGCTAGACTCAAATAAATAAATAAATAAATAAATAAATAAATAAATAAATAATAAAAACTTAAAAAAAAAAAAAAGAGGACATTTACAATCAGGATATGGCCTGTTTCAGGTTCACTTCCGTTTGTTCTTTTTTTACAAATTGGACGGTTTTTAAGAATCTTCAGACTGGTTTGAACCCTTTTGCTCTAACCAGATAAGAATTATGGGTAGACCCGGGCAGTGGTGGTACACACCTTTAGTTCCAGAACTTGGGGGGCAGAGACAGGCAGATTTCTGAGTTCAAGGTCAGCCTGGTCTACAGAGTGAGTTCCAGGACAGCCAGGACTACACAGAGAAATCCCGTCTCGAAAAACCAAAAAAAGAATTATGGGTGGATAAAGAGAAGCTCATCCATTGACCCTTGAGTGAGTGCTACATCCTAGGAGTTGTATTGTCAGACCCAAAAGTTTACAGCAACAAGTCCTGAGAGCCAAAGGCCCATTTTAGAAGTCAGAGACTTGTGGCCCAAGGCACTTGGATGGGAGGCTTATTGCCATGGGCTTTGAGTCACTGGTAGTCCCAGAACTTGCAGCTGTTATAATCCCTACCTTCCAGCAGGAGGGAGTGGCAGCCAGAGACAGCAGCTAGGAGGAGCAGATGGTGCCTTCTACTGTTACAGCTCTCAGGCAGACACTGGCTGAGAACACCTTGAGCCCTACAGGGGCAACTACTACAGCTCTCAAGCATAGTCTGTCAGAATTCCCAGCCCTTGACAGCAGCTAGTTTTATAATTCTCAGGCCCAGTGTATGCAAGGAACTTGACTCACACAGTTTGGTAGATCCTTGAAATTTTTCCAAAGATCAGAACTCAGTTTCTTGTTTTATGTATGTATGTATGTATGTATGTATGTATGTATGTATGTATGTATATACGTATGTACGTACGTACACACATATATGTATTTTCTATACGTATGTACAGAAAATACATATATATTTATGTACATATATCTATATTTTTCTGTACATACATATATATTTTTTAAAGAAAAAGACAACAGATGACAGCAAAGGCTGGTGAGGATGGAGGGGAAGTACACTGCTACACTGCTGGTGGGCATGTATGTTGGTACAGCAAGGATGGAAATCACTGTGATCTCTCAAACAACTAAAAATAGAGCTATGATAGGTCTACTACTCATGGGAATATACCCAAATCACTCTTGCCATGAAAGCAGTAGATACTCCCTGGAAAGCCAGGGGCCATTCTGCCAGGGAAGCCAGGAGATCCTTACCTCTCCCTCCATTCTTCCAAATCTAACCTCCCAGTCTTATTCCCAGCTCTAGAGCAGACCTGTGGTGCCTTTTCTCACTCCCTGCCCTCATTCTCAGGGGACTGACTAAGCAGGTCCTGGTGGGATATCCCTCTCTCCTTCCTCTTGCAAAGTCCCTCCACTGCCCACCCCTGCACAAAACTCAACTCCAAATGGATAAAAGACCTCAGCATAAAACCAGATACACTGAATTTGATAGAAGAGAAAGTGACGACTATCCTTGAATTTATTGTTACAGGAAAAGACCCTCTCTGTACAGAACACCACTCATGCAGGCCCTAAGATCAACAATTAATAAATAAGGCCTCATGAAACTGAGAAGCAGTTTGGGACAGTTTCGAAGCCGTTTTGGACAAAGTGACAGGCTAAAGAATGGGAAAATATTTTTACCAACTACACAGTCAATAGAGGACTAATATCCAAAGTATATAAAGAACTAAAGAAACCAGACACCAAGAAAACCTGATTTTAAAATGGAATACAAATATAAATGGAGAATTCTCAATAGAGGAAACTCAAATGGCAGGGAAACAAAAGAAATGTTCAACATCCTTAGCCATTAGGGAAAACTACTTTGAGATTTCTTCTTACACCTGATAGAGTGGAATATGGAAAAAAGAGAAACACTTGTCCATTGCTGGTGGCAGTGCAAACCTGTACAGCCACATTAGAAATCAATATAGTGGTTTCTCAAAAAGATGGGAATTGATCTACCTCACGATCTAGCTTTGGCATATACCCAAAGGGTGCTTCATCCTGCCACAGAGACACTTTCTTAACCATGTTTGTTGTTGCTTATGATGCCATAATGGACCAAGATTAACAAAGGGTTGAGAATTTCAACCCCGGATACCTCAGATGAGGATGGGAGATGTTGGCTCTCTCCCTCCTCCCAACCTGGCACCATGAAGCTGGCTGCCCCATTTACCCTAGCAAGAATTTAATGCACTAACAGTTATCAGGCCTCACTCCTTGTTTGACCATATAAGGTTTCCCACCTTGTACCTGTGTGTGCAGATGAAGCATCTTTCAACACCCCTGTCACCCAATTGTACACAGCCACACAAACCTTACCCCAGAGTTCCTGGCCACTTCCTCAGGGGCATAAGTACCCCCTTCAATACTCCCACCCCCAGGAAACTGAACCAATTCTCCAAAGCTGTTCCTGGGTGTATGCCTTTCTTGCCCTTATATCCATTGCCACCAAGGCCCTGCATTGCACCCACTCACCCAATCCAGTGCACAAGGGAGTTGCCTACCCTAAGGGGGAAAAGTGGACACAGAACCATAATTGCTCTCTTTGTAATAGCCAGGAATTGGAAACAACCTAGATGTGCCTCAACAGAAGAGTGGATAAAGAAAATGTGGTAAAATTTGCACAATAGAGTATTACTCTGCTGTTAAAAAAATGACACCATGGAATTTATAGGCAAGTAGATAGAACTAGTGAGATATCCCAGATCTAGAAAGACAAATATTGGTATGTATTTACTTATATGTGGATATTAGCTGTCAATGATATCCAAGCTATAATCCATAGAATTGCAGAGGGTAGGTATAGAGTAAGGGACTAGAGGGAACAGATAGACCTCATTAGGGAAGGGACATAGAATAGATATTTGTAGATGAATGAGGGGACCTGGAATGAGAGGATCAAGTAGAGAAAGGAAAGGAAGAAGGAGAGCAGAGGGAGTCGTGTGAGGGAATATTGGGAGAGACAGCTAAAATCAAGGGACATTTGATGGATGGTGTGAAAGCCTAATATAGTAGAATCATTCTAAAATACCCACTCTAAAGGAAACCACCAAATAATGGGGAGACAGAGTCCCAATTAGCCATCTCTTGTCACAAAACGAAGCTTCCAGTACCAGGATTGGGTTACATCTAATTGAGTTGTTGACCAAAAAGGCCCCATGGGAATCCCAAAACAAGCCAGGATGTTGCCAAGACTATGTTACTCTCCACAAACTGACAAAAAGGGCCCATTGCGGAAGACAACACCTACACAATTCATTAAGCATGGAGATCAAGCTGATGCCCACATAGAGCTTTGACCTGCATCTTTGTCACAGGAAGGTACTCTGCACACTATTAAAAGAGAAACGTAAACACCAAGCCAGTGGCAGATCCTCTACCTACAATGGTATACTGTGAGATATGCCAGGGCAATGGTGGCACAAACTTGTGGGACTAACCAACCAACAACAGATCTGACGTCAGGCCCACTCCATGAGTGGAACCCATATTCAACATTGCTTGGGTGACCAAGAACCTGAGACTAGATAACCTGGGGACCTAGAGTAAAACCAAATAATTCTGGCCTAAAAATATTAAAAGTAATGATAAAATGACTCTGCTGATACTTGTCTGTACTCATAGATCAATGCCTTGGTCAACCATCATAAGAGAAGCTTCCTTCTGCAGCACATGTGAGCAAATATAGCAACCCATAGAGAGACATTATGCAGAGAGTGAGAGACCTTAGAACACTCAGCTCTAAATAGGATGTTTCCATCAAATCCCTCCCCTCTGAACTCAGAAGACCCTACTCAGAAAGAGAAGACAGAAAAAAAAAATGCAAGAGCCAGAGGGGATGAAGGACACCAAGAAAACAAGGCCCTCTGAATCAACATGAGTAAAGCTCATATGTGGTCACAGAGACTGAAGCATCATGCAAAGGACCTGCACCAGGCCCTCTGTGCTTTTCTCATGGCTTACAGTTTACTGTTCTTACGAGATTCCTGAGTGTGTGAATTAGCGGTCTCTGATTCTTGTGCCTTCTCTTGGGCTCTCCTACTTCTGTTGGTTTGTCTTGTCCTACTCTGATGTGATGATTTTTGTTTTATCTTATTATGTTTAATTTTATTGTATTTTAAGAATGAATGAATGAGTCGGGCGGTGGTGGTGCATGCCTTTAATCCCAGCACTTGGGAGGCAGAGGCAGGCGGATTTCTGAGTTCAAGGCCAGCCTGGTCTACAGAGTGAGTTCCAGGACAGCCAGGACTACACAGAGAAACCCTGTCTTGAAAAACAAAAACAAAAAACAAAACAAAACAAAAGAATGGATGAAACCTAGACACTAGTGTGAAGTAAAAAATAGTGTTTTCAACAAAAGAAAAATACAGGGTTTTTTCATGTTAATATCCTTGGTGAAAGTAGAATAGTAAGTGAGCCATTGAGACCATTTTAAAACTTAGATTACAAAGTAAAAAGAGAGAGAATATACCCAAATGACTGTCTACGTTCTAACATAGAATTGATGGCATATCTATATTTATTGCTGTACTGTTTACAATATGAAAGAAATGGAACCAGCCTAGCTGTTCATGAATAAATGAACAGAAAAAAATGGTACATACACACAATAGAACTTCTTTTTAAAAATGTATCTGGAGAGAGCATGAGCTCAGCCCTACACCACCACCAATTATGCATTCAGAAATTGTCTGGGGTTTCCTGTTTGGGGAAGTCACAAGGGTCATCACATCTAGACTACAATGGGTGAGCCTCCCTAAGGAAAACCACCTTCCTGATCATGAGATCATGAAATATACACAATATTATTTTATTTAGCCACTAAAAAAAAAAGCCATAATTTTTTTCAAGAAAATTTATGGATTTTGAAATTATTATATTAAATAACCCACACTCAGAGAAGCAATCACAGTGAATCTCTGTGATATACATGGCATAGGTTTTAGTTTTTATGTATGTGTACATATGGGAGTTAAATACAGGTCATGAAACTAAAAAGAAGACCATGAAGGAGGCAAGGAAAAAGAGGCCTAAAGGAAGGGAGAGAGTGAAGACCCTGGGGGTGGGAATGGGCAAAAGAACACATGTGACTTGAAAGTGGAAACCCCTGAGGGAGGAGGGACTGAGCAAGAAGCCAGAACCATATGGAGAGGGAAGAGGAAAGAAAGATCAACAAAAGTTATGTTTATAAATGCCATGATGAAACCCATTGCTTCATAATTATAAAACCAAATAAACACTAAAAGAGGCAATATTTCTTTTTATTTTTTTTCCAAGACAGTTTCTCTGTATAGTCCTGACTGTCCTGGAACTCACTCTGTAGACCAGGCTCGCCTTGAACTCAGAAATCCACCTGCCTCTGCCTCTGTGTCCCAAGTGCTGGGATTAAAGGCATGCACCACCACTGCCCAGCTAACAGCTGATCTTTTATAAAGTAGATAACAAGTACACACTGGAGAAAAGGCAGCACCTTCAACAAACGGTGCTGGTCAAACGAGATAGATGCGTATAGAAGATTAAAAATAAACCTATTTGTATCACCCTGCATGTTGAGGTTTGATCTGTTGCTATGTATTGTAATGCTAAATTCTATACCCTAAAGTCTAGTTGACTAAGACAGAATTCTCAGGTTTACCAGCTTTTCTTGTGCAAACCTTGTTCCTTAATTTAAAACCACTGATTAAACAAAAATGGCTAGAGCCAATTACAGGAGGGATTAGAGGTAGGGGTATTTGAGTTGCCTGGTTGGGGTTAGGAGAGGGAGGAGAAAAGAAAGGACACAGCTGCCAGAGGAGGAAGCCAGGAGAGAAGAACCATGAATATATGGCCAGAAGAAACAGCAAGCATTTGGGATACACTGCTGGGGGAAGTAGTCAGGCAAGCAGTTAGATTAAGGCTAACCCAAAAGTAATTGTCAAAGCCAAATAAAGTAACCATAGTCTGAGTCTCATTTATATATAAGCTAGTCTGGGATAAGTTTAAATTGGTTCAACTATGCCTGGATAAAACCAACTCCAAGTAAATCAAGGACTTGAACAAAAGACCAGATACCTTGATTCTGATAGAAGAGAACAAAAAGTAATCCTGAATTTGCTGGCACAGGAGAGGACTTTCAGAACAGGACCCTGATAGCGGGCATTAGGACCAACAAATAATAAACGGGATTTCATGAAGCTAAAAAAGCTTCTTACAACAAAGGACATCATCATTTGAGCAAAGCGGTAGTCTATAGAATGGGAAAATCTTTATCACCTACTCATCCGACAGAGGGTTAGAACCTAGATTATTATACTCAGAACTCAAAAAACTGAACATCAAGAAAACAAATACCCCCAAGTAACAACGAGGACGACAACTAAACAGATAGTTCTCAGAAGATTAAAAAAAATAACTGAGAAACACTTAAAAAAATGTTCAACATCTTTATCCATCAGGGAGATGCAAATTAAAACTACTTTGAGATTTCCTCTTACCCCAGTCGTCAGGATGGCCAAGACCAAGAACACAAATGACAGCAGATGCTGGCCAGGATGAAGGGAAGTGGGGACACTTAGTCACCGCTGGTGAAAGTACACACACATCTGGCTGATGGAAACCAGTGTGGCAGTTCATCTGGAAGCTGGAAATAGATCCACCTCAGGATCCAGCTGTACCACTCTTGGGCATATACCCAAAGGACTCTACATCTTGCTACAGAGACACTTGCTCATTCACGTTCATTACTGCTCTATTCAATAATAGCTGGGAATTGGAAACAGCCTGGATGTATGAGTGATGGAAATGTGGTACATTTACACAATGGAAAAATAAAATTATAAATGGAACAAGAAGCAATCATCCTGGGTGAGGTAAGACAAGCACACATTTCATATTTTCTCTTACATGTCAATGCTAGCGTTTAAACTTTAGATGTGTGTGTTTTACTTAGAATATCCAGGGAACAGAGAGCAGGGAAGGATCCTTTCTCTAAGGAAGAAGAAATACAATATAGTATTTTAAAGAGATAAAGAGAAAACTAGAATAGGGAGATTAAATGAGCAGGAGAATGAGAAGGCAGATTAAAGGAGGAAATATGGGGAAAGATAACCAGCTTTAAAGGCATTTTGATTTTTATGATTAAATGATTAAAATGTAAGCAAGTTAGCAATGACATAAGTGATTAGGTACACACTTTATTAGACACACATCTTTAAGACAGTTTTTGTTACAATGAATAGATCATTCTAACCTTAGGGATTTATAATTAATTAATTAATTAATGTCCATTTGTTTGGCCTGCATGTCTGTCTGTGTGGGGGGAGCTGGAACGTCTGGAACAGGAGTTACAGACAGTTGTGAGCCGCCATGTGAGTGCTGGGAATTGAACCCAGGTCCTCTGTTAGAGCAGCCAGTGCTCTTAACTGCTGAACCACCTCTCCAACCCCAGGAATTTATAAATCCTAACATCAAACATATCATCTGTAAGTACTCCGTAACCAATGTTCTCCATAAACCTGGTGTGACTTGCTCAGACCTTTGGTGACTTTACACTTTCATGGTTTTGTCCTTATCTGTTATTTTTTTATTATTATTATTCTTTGAACAAAATCTCATTTTGTTATACAAAATCCATCCTTATTCAAAAATATTTAACCCCCTTTTTTAAATAAAAAATACAGCCTCATACTTTAAAACATTGCTTCACATCTTCTTACTTTTTTTTCCTAAATTAAGGTTGTCTATAGTTAGACTTTTAACTGCCAACCGTTTTTTACTGTAAGTTTTAAGTGATTTTCCCCCCCTGTTTGGAATTTGACAGTTTTTTAACCCCACCCCCATCCTGCAATGGTCTCATCCTAAAGGGAAGAAAATCTACATTTCACCGAGAACCCAAAGACACTGATGACTTTGAATGAAGGAACGGGGAGGGGACTGGAAAAAAAAAAAAAGAATGAAGGAACACTTTTTTGTAAACAAGAACCAAGAAGTAGGAAGTTTCAGAGAACCAAGCATCTATCATTAAATTAGCAACTTTAACCTTCATGTACAGATTTCTCTTGATTGAAAATGTTAGCCAGGCGGTGGTGGCGCACGCCTTTAATCCCAGCACTTGGGAGGCAGAGGCAGGCGGATTTCTGAGTTTGAAGCCAGCCTGGTCTACACAGAGAAATCCTGTCACGAAAAACCAAAAAAAAAAAAAAAAAAAAAAAAAAAAAAAAAAAAAAAAAAAAAAAATGTAAAAAAAAAAAAGAAAAAAAATAAAAAAATCTTCCCGGGGGGGGGGGGGGGGGGGAAGAAATCTTCCATTTTCTGTAGGAGATTCATTACAGTATATGTGATGTTTTTTCACAGCTGCATTTGTAGGCTCTCTCCCCATTTGTGGTTCTGTGTGCTCTAGTTTCTCCAGAAAGCCATGAGAACCTAGTTGCATGCAACCTGCTGTGGGGAGTGATTGGCTACTCAGGTGAAGGTCCAATGGCCTTGACTATCTCCTTCTTTCTTAAACAGTTAGCAAACCTAGCTGTCTGTGATTATTTCAAGCACCCATAGGTGGAATCATTACTGAGAAATTTTAGACAGACAAAGGGTTGTTTTTTATCCATCATCAGTTTGTGCATGTCTACAGGTGGGGACAGACATCTGAAAAGCTTCACACACATTATACCTCTTATAAAAGCATCAAGCTGAAGAATAATATCATGACTATGTGAGGCAGGAAGATCTTAGCTCCATTGTGGGTTAAACCTCTAGTATACTTTCCATACACTGGTCCTTTCTAAGCTTATAATTATCCATAACCTAGAGGCCATTAAACTGAAAACTATAAAAACCAGACATCTAGGGGAACTCAGAAAATGTTGGCACCAGGTTGTCCCCTTTCCCTTAGTTTGTCTAACTTTATAACTGAAAAGTAGAAATAAAAGCAGTAGTGTCCAGGCTCAGTGTGGCAGAAACAAAAGAAGACCACAGACATGCAGCAAAGGAGTCCCAAGAACAGACAGGATAATCTTGTTTAGGGGAAGCAAGCTTGGAGATCCAGTAGAGTTTCTATCTCCAGCGTCCCTCCAGAGCTGCATAGCTAAGGGGCTCTCCCAGATAAACTTGCCTTGTACCCTATGGCATTCAGAAGTGAAGTCCCTGGACTCAGCAGCTGGCAAGGTTACTGGGATGCTTGGGTCTCTGGAGGTAAAGTATCGAGACTGGCTGTTCCACTCCTGTCCATAGTTGCTCCTGTGCCATGGTTCCTACAGCACTGTTTTGTGCCACCATAGGCCATCCCATTCTGCTGGCTGAGACCTTATCTTGCATAACTCAGTTGGCAAGACTTTATGATTTGCTCCCTGTGGGCAGGGGAACCCTTTGGGAGAAGGAAGACAGAAATTTGCTCTGGGTAAGCATGTAAGTAGCTGAGCAGCAGGGATGAGGGAGGTTGAGATGAGACTGTGAGGGGTGGAGAGCTGTGGAGAAGCACAAAAAGAAACTGTTGGAAAGGAAGGATCAAATGAAGCAAAAGAGATGTACATGGAGTCTGAGAGGGAAAGGAGAGAGACAGCTGTGTAGTTCATTGATGAGAGTCAAAACAGAGATGGAATCAGAGGATGGAGTTTACTGGATCCCAGAAAAGAATTGGCACCACTCATGTAACATAGGTGATATGTGCACATATCTCAGGTTGGCTTCCAGTTGCCACTAAGTGAAAGTCAGCTTAGAGAACAGACCAGCCCTCCTGTCCTCAAGACAGACAACGAGGAAGACAAAACGAGATAGACATCAATAATAGAAATGATGCTCTCAGTGCAGAACCATCCAGAATGCATCCAATCATTCAGATAGCAATTTGGCTGTTTCAAAACAGAGGTCGTTATAAATTCATAAGAGGCAGAATCAGAAATCCAGATCTTCCTCTAGTGACATCCCAATAAAGTACAAGAGGAGAAGGGAAGACTGCTCTTTGTGTGTTTCTTTCCCAAACCTTAATGAGGCTCCTCAAAGGGCCTATCTCCCTTAACCCTAAAGAGGATCCCCAAAGACCTGTCCCTCTTATCCAGAAGACTGCCAGTAGGCCAATTGTTCTTAGTCTCTGAGAAGGATCCTCACATGGTGTTAGCATTTCTTTTGGACTCCAACCCACAGTCACCTGGCAATAGCAAGGCTTGCCTGACTCAGTATAAAAGAGGCTGCTTGCCCCCTCCTCTTCTCTTGCTCTCTTATCCTCTTTCCTCTCTGTCCCTTCTCTCCCCATTACCCTCCCCCTTCTCTCTACATGCTCATGGCCAGCCTCTAATCCTCTTTTCTCTCTCTCTCTTTCTCTCTCTTTCTCTCTCTCTCTTTCTCTCTCCCTCTCCCTCTCCCCCCCCTCTCTCTGCCTTATTCTACTACCCACTCAATTCCACTCCCCATACCCTAAATAAACTCTATTCTATACTATACTGGTTGTGTAACTGTGGGGAGCTGACAGAAGGCGGCTATCATCCTTGCAGCCATCTTGAGCCATATACCCTGACAAGAGACTTGATTACAATAGCCTACAACAGCTGAGCACACTCTGATAACATCTTGTTTTAGATACCCAGGATCTTCCCTTGGGTGTGTGAGACTTAAAGGTGTGATTTAGAGATAAGACCTAAGGGTGTGACTTAAGGGCATGACTTAGAAGAGAGACATATAAAAGACGAGAGACAGATAGAAGAAATCAATAGGAATTAGGCATTAGGAGTAGGTACTTGAGTCTAGGCGCTTGGAAGATTATTAGAGCATTAGTTATTAGGCACTTGGCACTTGGAGGAAGAACTTGGAATTAGACATTAGGCACTTGGGAAAAGGCATTAGGCACTTGACACTTGGATTAGGCACTTAGCACTTGGAGAAAGAACTTGGAACTGGGAAAGAGACTAGCAACTGAAACTAGGATTAGGTGCTAGGAACTAGGGACTTGGAACTAGGGACTTGGAGAGAAGAAGAGAGACTGAAGAATAAATGGTATTGAATCACACTCTGTTCTCCCTTCTTCGCGTCCGTCCTCACTTTCTCTCTTGCTGAACCCCAACCCGTGGACCGGAGCAGCTTGGGGCAGTACGGGCTCTAACAACTTAGCCCCCAAGGCTTTTGATAGAGTGGTTCCCGAACTTTTAGCCCCCAAACGTGGGGTAGTGAGGTTCTCAACATGTAACTGGTATATCAGCATGTGCCTGCAGAGGCACTCCTTTCCCCTGTACAATACCGCACCTCCACCAAACATTCCTGGCTTCTCTTTCTTTTTATAAAACACAACACATGGCCAATCCATTTTAACCAGAACTGAATTTAGTAGAGAGTTACCTCCTAAGAGTGTCAGAGGAACTGCATCTGTGTCTGGGAACACAGAAGTCATTCCAGACCACTCCAGGCTCAGTAGGAGGCATGGGGTCCTGGAATGTCTTCAGGGCCTTCCTCAATTTCCTTGCACCCTCCCTTCTGGCTGTGGAGGTCCTGACTGAAACTGAGTCCTTGTGAGTGGGACAATCTTGCTGGGGCCTCCAAAAATGAAATAATCCATGTGAAAAGTGTACAGACCATCACAATGATTAGGACAATTAAGAGTACAAGAACCACTAATTTTTGATAGTGACCAGATGTGGAGTAATGCCTCAGAAACTCTCTTGATGCTGAAACTCAGTGGTACAGCATTGTGGGTATAAGGTATAAGGGCTAAGACGTATATAAGCAGACACAAAATGGAGACAGGACAAGATTGTGCTACTTTAGTTACTTCAACTGCAGTTATTTCTTGCCTTTTTCCTATTTTTCATGCCTATTTTGTTTTCTTTTCTGAGAAATAATTTTGCTGTTATTATTAAATTGTTTTAAGTTTTGTTGGCCAGTCTCAAACTCACAGAGATTTGTCTTCTTCTTTCTGACAAGAGCTGAGATTAAAGGAGTACGCCACCATACCCTGCTCAGTTTTAATTTTTAAAAACTTCTGCTATAATTTCCAAAATCTTTGAGATCCCTATCTCTGTTTTTGTTGTTGAAATGGTCTCAGGAAACCCAGTCTAGCCTCAAATTCACTATGTCACTGAGGTTAGCCCTGAATGTTCAATCCTCTTACATCCACCTCCAAATGTTTGTCCCACCACACCTAGCTTCTATCTATCTCTATCTTGACATACTTGTATTTATATCTGTATCTAAGTCCATAGCACATCTGCATATGATGACAACAGGAAATAAGGACTGGATGCTGCAAACAGAAGGGAACAGTCAGGAATGTGATGGGTTTTTGTGATCCGAGACTGCCAGAAGGGAGCAGTGGTTCCTTGTCTCCTGAATGAGCACATTGCCTGGAGGTTATGTGTGAGGGTGCAGTGGAAACTCTAGCCCAGACACTAATCCCTGCTGGTGAACAATTTTAGGACTGGACTTCTACATTTTCATGATAGGAATATGTTATTTTTATTTCTGAATTTCAGTTCATCTCTTAAATGATATTAGGGTTACCTCTTCAGATTGGAGAACGTTACAGTAACTTTGATCAGGGTTCTCTTGAGGCTATTTAAAGGAGAGCTATTTTCTCTTGGTCAAAAGAATGGAATCTACCTCTGGCCCAGGGTGGAGACCTAACATTTCAAGCTACCCAAAATATAGGAGCTAAAGAAACCTTTGCCCTCGGTGCCATTGCTCATGGAGCAGCTGCTGTGTGGCTGGACTAAACCTGCCTGGACTAAACCTAACCTAACTTTTCCTTTTTCTTCTTTCTCTTTTTCTTTGGATACTGGCTTATGCTGGGGATGCTTTCCTAACACCCTGGGCATTCGCTTTTTCTTTGTAGCATCTCCACATCTTCTGTGCTGTAGCTGCTTACAAAGGACACAGTTTTCTTTCCTCCTATCTCTGCCCTTCTCTTCCAAGCAGTTTCAGATTACAGTTTGCCTGTCCTAACCAAATTATCCTTACAGTTCCTTCTAAGACCATTCTTAAATTCATTTATTAGTAAGTCCAAGAACCCTACATGCAGACCCCAATTACTCTGCTAATGTGGCAGCATCCTAGTTGATGCTTCCCAAAATTTCTGGTACCATATCTATGGCATTCTGATCTTGTTTCATAGATGGAGAATTATCTCTAGTCTCTGTGGGAAATAGAGATTTTAAAAGGCTCTCTTCTTTTCTTCTTGTCCTCATCAATGCCTGTTTCCCTAGGTTCCTTTATTACACTTGCTTGAGTCTCTGATCTCACATTACCAGCATTGCTCAGCTGTCTGATGATCCATCCATGGCTTTTTATCATATGCCTGAGAACTGGAGCTTTGTTCCTCTGGATGGGGTCTGTTGATTATGAGAACAACATCATCAACAACAACAACAACAACAACAACAAAAAATTGTTGAGTGGATTGCCTCCAAATATTAGTTTCTACTTTTTAAAAATTCTGTTGGGGTAGAAGGAGCAAGTGGCCAGTGTACCTGTGGTCATCGGATAACCACTGGGAGCAGTCAGTTCTCTCCTTCTGCTATGTTGTTCCCAGGGACAGAACTCAGGCCATCAAGCTCAGTGGGAAAATGCCTTTACCAGTAAGCCATCTTCCAACCCATAAATATTGGTTTCAGCATCTATATTTCTAGATAAGTTTCCTCATAGCTTTTGCCTGGTTAGAGGGGTTATAAGTAGAAGGGGGTGGAGTCTAGGTAAGGGTTTATTTTCCCAGCTCTGAGCTGAGATTTAATAGAGGGTTTCTGTTCAAATTGTTAACTGAGTTGGTTCCCCCATAATTTACTCAATAGCTCTGCTTGCAGCTCCCTAAACCTAGAACTTCGGGAGCAAATCTTCCCAGAGGGCAGACTCTAGTTTTCTGCCCAGGTAGAGAACAAACAGTTCGACTATGTCTTCCAGCTGCCTTGCCAGCTTGCATCTCTGATATCACAGCTACCTGGTATTTCTAAGCTGTTCAAAAAGTACCCCAATAGCACAACCCCATGGCCTCCTTTTTATTGACTTATCCTCATCTCTTTGATAAAACTCAGAAAATTGAAAGCAATCTGTATGGGGAATGGAAAGATAGCTCATTGGTTAAGAGCATTGAATGCTCTTCAGAGACTCTGTTCCTAGCACCCACATTGTGGCTCACAACTGTTTGTAACTTCAGTTCCAAGGGAATGGACACCCTCTTCTGCCCTCCATGGTCGCCAGGCATGCAAGTGGTACAGAGGCATACATAAAGGCGAAACATCCACACACATAAAATAAAAATGGTTCTAAATTAAATTACTAAAATTAAAAAAGTAAATCAAAATTATCAGATTATGAATCAGAGATTATGATTATTTATCAAAACCCAATGCAACTCTTAGAGGAGGGAGCAAACAGGGACAAAAGAAGCTGGTTGGTTTGAGCTAAGAAAAACTGAACTCAGCGGTGTACAAAGGAGTATAGACGGGAGTTAGTGGAAGGAATTTCAAGAACATTCCCTGGGTATGACTCAAGGCCAGTGAAATTTCTATGGTACAATAAAATTCTGCCCTCTAACTTTACCATAAGACTATAAAAAAAAATCATAGGACCTTTAACTTCTAAATCTAAACTATAACTTTATAGAGTCATAAAACTGTCACTTCATTCATTGTGCATTAATTAAATAGGCTGTGACAAAGGAATTTTATTCCTCGGGAGTGTCTAATCTGGGTAAATTCCAATGTACAAAGTTTTGCTTTTATTCAGAGTTCAAGAACTCTGGAATCAGACAATCATAATTTTGCCATTTTTTTCCAGTTAAGAATAATTTTCTTTTTTCTTCTATGTCAGAAAAATTTATTTATTTATTTATTTAGTTAGTTAGTTAGTTAGTTAGTTACTTGTAACTCACTGTGTAGCCTATCCTGGCTTCAAATTCATGAATCTCTTGTCTCAGTCTCTTGTGTCAGGATCACAGGTGTACACACCAAAGCCAAGTTTAAAATACTTACTCTTTATGTCACTAGGCTTGTCTTGCTTTTCCAATTGTTATGTTTTTCCTTGTGGTTTTGACCATTTCTTGAATATAATGCTTGTCTGTTAACTTTAAACATCCAGCTTCACCCAGCCAGATCCTCCATAACCTTATCCAGGGCCTAACCAGACACAGAATTAACAAAAGGAGTCTGTGTGCCCTGATCTCATTGCAAAAATACAAACAGTGTGAACGATCAAGCCTGTATCTGCTCTCTAAAACCCACCAGTCCGGTGGAAATGCTTGTCAATGAGAATACATATACAAACTTCAGCACACAAAATTTAAAAGAACAATCATTAAGCTGATGTGTGGTGACACACATCTTTTAACGAGGCGGGTCTCGGGTCTCTGTGAGTTAGGGGCCAGTCTTGTCTATAAAGTGACTCCAGGATATCCAGGGCTATTACACAGAGAAACCCTGTCTCAAAAAGTCAAAACCAAACCACTACCTCCACAACAACAGCAACAACAAAACCAACGAGAACAAGAAGACAGAAACAGCTCAATGAAATTCCAAAGAGTTTATGGGGATAACCCTTGAGTGAGGCCTGAGAATTTGCAGACGAGGCTGAAGGAAATAACAAAGACAATCCAGGACTTGAAAACGAAACTCAATCAGGAGATAGAAACCACAAAGAGGACTCAATCTGAAATGAAAATGGGATTGAAGTACCCAATAACCTGTTGGGATCCCTACAACCACCATGGTTGTCATGGAAACTATCTGCATGAGGTGAAGGATGAATCAGGCAGCACCACTTTAGCCAGTGCTAGGCTAAAACCTTCTAGATCTGATCAAGTGGTTTATTTTCCTTACACATTTAAGCACAGTGAAACTGAAAGACCCCAAGGGGGGACCGTCACTCAAATTCGGATCAGCACGCACCCAAGGACACACGAGAGACCCTCTTGATGCAATTGCAAAAGGTAGTTTAATGGCAAGGGCCCTTGGGTCGAAACGTATCCCACGAAGAGGATAGAGGCTTCGACCCAGACCCCAAGAAATTTGGAATATTTATGGGTAGGGGCTGGGAAAGAGGGGAAGATTTGGCAAGATTACATATGATTGGACATTTCAAACATCAGCAACTTGCAGAAGTGGCTACATGTGAGCTGGCAGGATGACTAATTATTTTTGACCATGAAACCTCGGACCTCCCAGAAAGGGAGGGAGAGTAAAGTAAACATCAGATAGCCCATAACTCACTTAGGCTTGTCTGGGTATGTCCTTGCATGTCTTTTCATTTTTTCTTTTGGTCACCCTGCCCATGGAGAGAATCAGCAACTTGGTATTTTTATTCTGGCTAATTTGAACAAGTTGTTGGTGGTCTTTGCTGACCATGAATTTTTGGTTTTGCTTTAAGCTGCACATTTCAAATTTTGTCCTTACAAAACTTTGGGGAAAGGTGTCCATGTGACAGTCATAATAAAGCTTCAGACTCTAGTCTTCAAGTGAACAGTTATTTCCTTCCCTTATTATTTTTTTTTAAAGAAAAAACAATAGCTGTAATAGAGACCACGTTTGAATGTACTGTCTCCATGGCTAGTCTAACTATTATAAACAAAGTATAAAAGAATTATAAGAATAGCTAACAGAACACCAGGGAAAGGGGTAATCCAACTCAACTATGTTGGCCATTCAAAGGTTACTTGAGAGACTTTGGCTATCTCTTTATGCAAATCATTAATTTGGTCATCAATAGTATGGGGAAAACCTGATCCATTAAAGCAACACATGACAGGAAATTGTTGACAACAAAAATTATGCTTGAGCAACAAATAACCTACAGTAGCTCTGTCTTGTAAAGCTGAGATCCTCAGTTCACCCATCATTTGCTTGATTCCTGATAGCATCCTTGCCGTAATAGTAATAGTTTTACTAACACAAAGACCACTTTTTTTTTTTTTTTTTTTTTTGGTTTTTCAAAACAGGGTTTTTCTGTGTAGCCCTGGCTGTCCTGGAACTCACTCTGTAGACCAGGCTGGCCTCGAACTCAGAAATCTGCCTGCCTCTGCCTCCCAAGTGCTGGGATTAAAGGCGTGTGCCACCACCACCTGGCCACAGAGACCACTTTTGAGACCGCTTTCTTTTATTCCAGTGACTATTCCTGGGCTAGACAATAAAAAAGCGGTTGTGAGGACAGTCATTACAGGGTCCAATAGATGCAAAGAATCATCACGATTCTCAAGGAGAGCTCTCTTAATTCTGTTGAGTGATTGCCAGGATTTGCTGAGTGTGACAGGTGTAAGAGGGCCTATCCCACATAAACCTTTATAACCTGCAGGAAGGGTAGTAGAGGTCATCCCAGAGGCAGTTGGTCACCAGAGGGAAGGGTGTGATTAGGTTCGATGTAAAGAAGGAGGGATGTAAGTACACTTAAAGCATTAGCAATGTGATAAGAAAACACCATTGGCTGGAATGTTAGGGAAGCCCTCTGCATACAGGTGGATTCTATATTGTCCCCTGTTATTTCTGCATAGTGTTTATGACTGACTCTTATGCTATATAAACTTCTTTTGAAGAGCTCAGGAATAGATGGGTCTCCTCTGATACAAAAAGATTGTTCTTGCTGCCTGCCATGTACCAAATGAAGCCAGAGGCTATTTTCTAAACCATTGGCAAAAGACAACATTGTTCTAGGTACCATTCAACCAGTAAGCAGTTCCTCGGGTAATCCCTTTTTATCTTTGTACAACTCTAACTTCCACCATCAGACTTTCTAGAGAGTGCTTCCATCTCATTGCATTTGGACTGATCGCTTAGATTAACCCACCCAAAATATTCCCTATTTGTGTGACTAAATATTTCTATATCTTCTTTTGTCCGGACAACTGGCCCTAAAAGATTAAAAACAACTCTTAGCATGGCATAACAACACCATACTGTTTCCTATAACAGTGTGCCTTTTACCCACACCCTGACAAAAGGCATTTGGATTGACATGCTGAGCAATACAGTCAGTATGCAGAATGATATCATTTTGGGGTCAGAGTATTGTAGCCTTGCTGTTTCCACAAAGTCTCGGCTTGATAATCTAGAGCAGTGGTTCTCAACCTCCTAACGCTGCGACCCTTTAATACAGTTTCTCATGTTGTGGTGACCCCCCAACCATAACATTATTTTCATTACTACATCATAACTGTTATTTGCTGCTATTATGAATCGTAATGTAAAGATTTTTGGACATAGAGGCTTATGAAACCCACAGATTGAGAACTGCTGCGTTAGAGTCTTGCTGTCTCCGCAAGTTATCTCTCCCTGAGGAGATCTCCTCTTGATAAATTGGCTTGTCGTCTACCTTTAACTGTTTCATGGTCCGGCGGGCCAGCTGTTTCATGGTCCAGCAGGCTCCAGGATGCTGTCAGGAGCCATCTGGGACTTTATTCATATTCTGGAAAGACATAAGCATAGCCTCGCCCCATGTTAACATCAGGTCCTTTCCCGTTATCAGTTTTTATGTTTAACAAATACTTTAGGCTGTGTCTCCTCTAGGGAAGAATGCTTTGGTGCAGCAGAAAAACTATTATCCTTAAATGTGTTCTGGTCCCAGAACATACTGCAGGCAGGACAAACTGTAGATTCAAGGTTTTGTGGCTAAGTCAGTGTCCCAATCTCTCTACTTGAGGCCTTGCCAGCTTACTGAAGATGGCAGTTCAGGCTCCCTGACCCCCATTACTAGGAGTCTTTGCTAGTTACTCTCACAGATTGCATGGAGTTTCCATTGCACTAGGTTTCCACCTTGCCCCTGAAATATGCCCCCAATTTCATTTGTTTCTCCAATATTTTCTGCCCCCTGCAACCTGATCATCTTGTTCCCAGCACCACCTGCCCCAAGTCCACCCACAAAATTTACTGATAATTGATTTACTTTAAGATCTAGCTGTATCACTCCTGGGCACATCCCAAGAGATGCCCTACCATACCACAAGAATGCTTTGTCAACTAAGTTCATGGTAATTTTATTCATAATAGCCAGAAACTGTAAAGAACCTAAATGTCTCTCATCTGAAGAATGAATAAAGAAAATGTGGTACATTTCTACAGTGGAAAATAATTCACCTGTTAAAAACAAATGACATCATGAAATTTGCAGGCAAATGGATGGAATTTGAAAAAGATCATCCTGAGTGAGGGAACCCAAAAAAACCCAAACATGGTATGCACTCACTTATAAGTAGATATTACCTATTAAGTAGGTAAAGTAAAAGTACATATTGTAAAGTAAAAGACAACCATGCTACAGTTCACAGACCCAGAGAGGTTGAAGGGGAGACACAAGAATCTCCCTGGAAAGGGGAAATAGAATAAAGTGAAAAAATCAAAATAAAGTTAGCATAATTAAACATAGCATAGTATGTGGGGATATAGGTGGGTTATATACTTCTCTTTTTATTTTTAAAATTTGTCAATTCAGTATTTGATGGTGTTTTAGCGTCTAGGAATATGATTAATATTTTAAAGTATGCATTAGTACAAGCAGTACTGTTATTAACACTTAGTTGTAGTGGGTCCTAGAAAGAACATGTCTAAAGAGCTGCATGACAAAGTGTCAAATGAGGCCCAATGTTATCCTCATTTGTTTGTTTGCTTGTTTGCTTGTTTGTTTGTTTGTTTGTTTTGGAGCATTATATTTCAGCTGTGAGTGCTGTTCCTTGCCATCTAGTGGGCTTGTGTCTGATTTTTTAAAACTTCTCTAATTTTTTAAAAAAGAATTATTTTTGTTTTATGTATAGGAGTACACCATAGCTATCTTCAGACTCACCAGAAGAGGGAACTGGATCCCATTATAGATGGTTGTGAGCTACCATGTGGTTGCTGGAAATTGAACTCAGGATGTATAGAAGAACAGCCAGTGCTGTTAACCTCTGAGTCATCTCCCCCTACCCCTAGTTCGCTAATTCTAGACCTGTGTACTGAAGACAACTATTTTTGTCTCTTCCTTTTTTTTCCTTCCCGCCTTCCTTTGGGTAGGCAATTGGAGCAATGCATTTCCTCATAGGACTGAATTTACTGTGTGACAGGGTTTGTGTAGTGGTGTGTTTTTATTATATTACCTTGAGGGTCTCTCTCTCTCTCTCTCTCTCTCTCTCTCTCTCTCTCTCTTTCTCTCTGATAGAGGGAATGAAGAAGAGGAGGGATCTAATCAGGGACGGGGGAGAGAGATAAGTACAGATAAGTAAAGGAGGGAGGTAAAATAACAGTAAGGATGTCTGGAAGCAGTCATAAGGAATCACACTATTAACTATTTATCTATAAAGACCTATAATACAGCAAGTTTCTGTATAAATAAAGCTTAAATGAAATTTTCTCCTGTGGACTGACAGTGTTTCATCCAAGAGTGAAAGGCCAGCTAACAAAAGCCCCAGGCATGAGAAGCCCTTTTTGAGTTGTTTGTTGGAGTTGTCCAAGAGACCCCCCTCAAAACATATAGCCTATTGTTATTGACCTTGGGTACCAGCTCCCTTCCAGAGACAGAAGTCACTTACTGCTAAAGACACATTGCATTTCAGACACAGGGCTCAGAGTCCTCTCAGCTGTAACTGATCCGAATGTTTCCTCCTTAAGGACGGTTTTCATGTTACTAGAAGACACCATGAAGTCTTTCAAAGGAAGGAAGAAATCAACCATCCTACCTGTGTATCATACGTATGAACCACAACAACAACCATCGTGGTCCAATAAGGGTTCAGTAGAGGCACGAGTACCTTAGCAGTAACTAACATCTTTCTAATTAGACTTAGGAACCACCCAACAAGAGAGAGATCATGCTTGGCACTGGCAAACCTACCTCACTACCCATAGCTCATTACCCATGGCTAGTAAAATAATGAACTTTGTGGGAGAATCTACAACTACTACTTTATTAAACCAGAATGATCCCTAACTACATTTTAAATACATGTCCTTATACCCACAGGTAAGTGTAGCCCTAAGTCCTCATCAGGAAACTTCTCTTTGCAAACAGAGACCATCACAGAAAACCACAACCAGTCCAAATACAGAGTTCTGGAGCCCAGTCTCAGTGGATAGATACACACAAAAACCAACTTCCATACCTAAGGCTCAGGGAACATTGCAGAGAGTGGACAGAAAGATTGTAAGATGAAACGGAGTTTCCTGTGAGTCCTGTTGTGTCTCCTAGGAACGTCAGAAGCTGCACCCATGAAGTCTCACCAATACGTCTGCCTAAACGTGAGCTGAACAAGGACAGCCAAAGACATTCAAAAGAGAGTGGGGAAAGATCACCAGGCCCTCAACCCTACACAAAGAACTACAGGCAACTGAGGAATGCTGGGAGTGGAAGAAATAGTCTTCCCCAAGGAAGAGCACACCCAAACCATGATTGACCTGAAAAGCAGTAACATTATACAGACTGAGCTGGTTTTACGTAGGAATATATGTGAATATACATAGCTACATACAACCAATTAGTGGAAAAAGAGGCTAGGAATTTGAAAGAGAGCAAGGCAGGATGTATGGGGGAGTATGGAGGGAGGAAACGGAAGGGGGAAATGATGTAATTTTATTACAATCTCAAAAATAATAGAACAGAAGGGGGGATAACATCATACATCAAATGGACATAACAGATATCTATGGACTATTCTGCCCAAGCACCAAAAACCACATTCTACTCCATAGCACACAGATGCTTTTCTAAACTAGAGTGTATCCTGGGACACAAAATAAATCTTTACAAATTCAAAAAAAAAAAAAAAAATGAAATAACTCCATGTATACTATCTGACCACAATGCAATAAAACTTAAAATTGACAGCAAATTTCTAGTTAAATATACAAACTCATGAATATTAAACAACTCATTACTGAATGATGACTAGACCAAAGAAAAAATCAAGAAAGAAAATTTCCCTGTAACTAAATGAAAAGGAAAATATAACAAATCATCTAGGATACATCGAAAACCACCCTATAAGGGAAATTTGTAGCTCTAAATGCCTAAAGTAAAAAAATCAGAAAGAGGCACACAGTCATGGTGGGAAACACCCAGAGGTCAGGGTGCCACGATAATGGACAAGTATGTACTTGAGAGAAGAGAAAGAGAAGAGTGATTAGTGTACTAATTCTAGTGTATAGAGAGAGGCAGAACTGGAGTTGCAAGGGTGGTGAGGCACAGCATGATGTAAGCAGCCTGCACTGCCACCCTAGGCTGTGGTGAGGTCCTTCCTGCCCATACTGCTGCCAAGAGCCATGTCTGGGTCTGTGGTTCTGCAGCAGCTGGGGTTCATTTGTGTTGATGTCCATGGCCCATGTGCCACCAAAGGCCACAAGGAAGTCCGTGGTCTGGGTTGCTTCCTGAGGCCATGCTGAATGTCTGAGGAATGCACTGAACTGGCCCTGCCCTTACCTGGGCAGTTTGGGAGAGCTGGTCTCGATGGCATCAGCACGAGAGAGCTGGCCCCACACCTCAATTGTGAGCTGGCTGGAGGGTATGATTGTGGGAGAGCTGGCAGGCTAACCAGCTCAGCTCCCACCCAGGCCCAGATCTAGGTCTTTAAGCTGGCCCACCCCAACATCTACCCCATCAATAAAGTGTTGGAGCACGTGAAGGGGCAAGTCCTACAGAACCAGAGCTGCAGGACATCCATGACATGGGGTGACAACAGGGTGTCAGAGAGGAGTTCTGAGAAGGATCCAGTACTGACAGTGTGGATGAAGCCAGAGGCTGACTCACTGCAATGAACATTTGCCAGCAAAGCTGTTTGGGCAAAAGGGTCTACTCTGTGATAATCAGTGAGACTTTTGTTTTGTTTATTTATTTGTTTGTTTGTTGTTTTCCTTAGTGGGGGAAGTTGCAAAGATAAAAGGTGGATATAAAGGGATGGGGAGATGAGTGGGATTGAAGTGTTTGATGTGAAGTTCACAAAGAATCAATAAAAAGTAAAAAAATATATACATAGGTCAGAGCATAGATAAATGACTTAGTAATACAAATTAAAAAATTAGAAAAACAAGAACAAACCAAATCAGAACCCAGTTGACAACATGAAAATAAAAAAAAAAAATCAGAGCATAAATTAACAAAATACAAAGAAAACAATGCAAACAAAAAAATTAATGAATCAAAAGCTGGTTCTTCAAAAAGATAAACAAGTGTGACAGACCCTTGGGCTAACCAAAATAGAAAAACAAACCCAGGTCCTAAGAGCAGCCAATGCTCTTAACCCTGAACCACCTCTCCAGCCCACTGGCATTGGGCCTTCTGCCTCAGAGGAGTGGACTTTGAAGTTCTAAGCTGTACTTCTCGGTGGATATGAACATTTTGGGTGTCTTTTTCCTTTTGGTTTTGTTTGTTTGTTTGCTTGAATTGATAGTAATTGATAGTGCTTCATGGAATACAGGCTGGCCTTATATTCACTACCTCTAGAAGGATCTTAAACTACGGATCCCCTTCTGTCTACCGCCCAAGCATTGGGATTACAGGTGTGCATCTCCACATAGCTCTTGGGATCGTTCTTTATGTTAACCCTATAGATGGTCCTTTGCCTCAATTTTTTTTTTTCAAATTTTGGTCAATATAAGTAGCACTAGGGAGAGCCAGGGAATGGTTATATGTACGCACACACAAATACACACACACACACACACACACACACACACACACACACACACACATATTCTCAAATTCTACTCTCAGGATTCAGAAGGGCTGCCTAAGCATTTACATTTCATAAAGGGCCTCATGTGACATTTGGGAAATGTCATTGTAAAGTGAATGATATAGGAATAGGTTACAAGTCCATTATCCAAAATGTCTGAGGCTAGATGTTTTCTCAAATTCTTCCATTGTCCCTCTGGGAAAGATCATCTGTTGGGCTTTTGATACATAAAAAGTTGAGCAGAAGCTGTAACCCATTTTGTATGTCTGTGAAGAGCTTCCAGTGGCCTGTTGTTCCTAGAGAAAGCTGTTGAAGGGTACTGTGAGACCATTTTCTCAAATTATAATTCCAGGACCAGAAAGGTGGCTCAGTGGGTAAAGGTGCTTGCCACCAAACTTGGCAACTTGGATTGGTCCCTGGGGACCCATGTGGTGGCAGGAGAGAAGTGACTCACAAGTTGTACAAGTTGTCCTCTGACTTCCACAGGCATACCCTGGCATATGCACGCACACAAACACAAAGTAAGTAATAAAGTACTTTAAAAAAAAAAAAAAGTCACGTTCCCAAATAGACCACACTAGACTCCCTTCAATCATCTCTCCACGGCCTGTGCAACTGCTTACATAGCGGTTCCTTTCCATAAAAGTGACAAATGTGTCCAGGGTCCTTTGACAACCATGTGACAGCCAGTGTGATCTTACTGGACTTGTCCTCTGGAGCTGAGGTCCTTCCATCTCCCCTCCCAGGTGTCCAACTCTCATCAAACCACTTAATACCTTAGAATTTGATGACACAAAGGATGTTTCAGAAGACAGGGCAGGAGCCTGAGGACAGAATGTCTGCCAAAGCCAAACAGAGGCAGACAGTAGAGTTAGGGTTGAGTCTTCCCCACTCTCACTTGCTAGAGGGACCTTCTCCTCCTTCCCTGGGGCTTTGAGAAACTGACTTTGGAGACCCCTGCTCCTCTCAGCTGTCTAGACTGTCTCTGACTTTTTACCACCATGAGTCATTTAATGACAGTCTGAGAAACGTTTCTCTAGAGGATTGCATCACAGTGCAAACGTCATGATGCATCCTTACATAAGCCTGCACGGTCCCACCTTTACACCTCTGATCTATAACATAGTTAGCCTGTTGCTTCTGGGGAGAAAACAATCAAAAGGATCAGCAAAAGGTTCTGTTACTTTGTTACTACTGTTTTCTATATGTATTTCTGTATGTCTCTATATTCTATATAAATAAACATTTTTTATGAGAGAGTCTCACTCACTATATAGCCTCGGCTACTCTGGAACCCACAGAGATTCACTACCCTTTGCCTCCAAAGTGCCGGGAATAAAGGTGTGCACCACCACACCCAGCCTAAACCTGTTTTCCTAAGAAAAAGCCAGATGAGTCAGGCTGCTGATAATATAACATGGTGGGTTAGTCAGGATTCTCTAGTTGGTCAGGACCAATACCACATATGTATCACAGACATTTATTAGATTAGTGTATATGAATGACAGCTGGTCGGCCTGACCCTGCCCCACTATTCCCCTCACTCTCCTTTCTCCCACACAGATCCCTCCCTCCCTCTGCCTCCCATTACTACTTTGTTTCCCTTTCTAAGTGGGATTCAACCTCCTCATTTTGGCATTTGTCTTAGTCAGGGTTTCTATTTCTGCACAAAACATCATGACCAAGAAGCAAGTTGGGGAGGAAAAGGTTTATTCAGCTTACACTTCCACATTGCTGTTCATAACCAAAGGAAGTCAGGACAGAAACTCACACAGGACAGGAACCTGGAGGCAGGAGTGGATGCAGAAGCCATGGAGGAATGCTGCTTACTGACTTGCTTCCCCTGGCTTGCTCAGCTTGCTTTCTTATAGAACCCAAGACTACCAGCTCAGGGATGGCATCACCCACAATGAGCTAGGTCCTCCCCACTTGATCACTAACTGAGAAAATGCCTTACAGCTGGATCTCATGGAGGCATTTTCTCAAGGGAGGCTCCTTTCTCTGTGATAACCCCAGCTTGTGTCAAGTTGACAGAAAATCAGCCAGTATAGCATTCCTTCTTGTTTAACTTTTTTGGGTCTCTCACACAGAGATACTTAAAAAATAGTTTTTGCTCCTTTTGTGGTAGCACTACCATGAGGCTTCTGTGTCAATACTCTGCCTGTGACAGAGTACCTGAGGGAATAAAGTAAAAACAACAAAAATGATGTTCATTTGGCTCCATTGCTTGTGGATCTCTGGTGAGGCAGATCATCATCACGGGGAGCAAGCAGTGGAGCAAAGCATCATGGGGAGCATGCAGTGGAGCAAAGCATCATGGGGAGCTTGCAGTGGAGCAAAGTTAAAGGTGGTGGGGAAGCAGAAAGAGTGGGAGAAAAGGGGCCATAGCAAAATATTACATTAAAAGGCATGTCCCCAAACAACCTACTTACTGTAACTAGGCCAGTTTCCTCCACCCCCCTTAGTTGTTAGCTGAGCATCCATCAGTGGATTAATCCATCTGTTGCCAGAATGCCTAGCTCTAATACACACCTGTATCAAGAAAAGACAATATATTATCTGGATGTGATGCTATGTGTCTGTACTCCTGAGAAGCAGAGGCAGGAGGAGTACATCATATTTGAGGGTAATTTTTAGTGTAAAAAAAAAAGTGGAACAATTTTCTTTCTTTCTGTTTGTCATTTTTTCCCCTTCTCTGATGATTTAATTTGAGCTATAAGTTAAAATGATCTTCTCATCTTTTTTCTCCCTCCATTCTCTGACCTATAACTTAAGTTAGGACATCTCAAAATTCTATCTTATCACAAGCTTCAATTTTTTTTTTACCTATAGCTTTGATTATTAGTTTTGTTTCTTTGGGGGGTGGAGAATGGTTTCACTGTGTAGACCAGGCTGGCTTCAACTCACAGAGATTCCCCCTGCCTCTGCCTTCTGTATGCTGGGATTAAAGGCATGTGCCACCACATCTGGCCAAATCCTTAGGTTTGTAATTCTTCTGGTTTAACTGGAACCTCTTGATCGTAATTCTAGGCCACAGGAGTATTCAACTCCATTTCACAAGTCTCCTTACTCTAGGACCAGCAGTTACTGTGATATCGTGACAGAGAACAGTAAGTGCCAAGGCAAGCCACACACTTAGTTTCTATTTTTATCTTAACTTTTAAATTATTATTATTATTTGTGTATGTGTATGCATGTACATGTGTGATATACATGGCAGGTGCATGTGAAGGTCAAACAACTCAGTTGAGTTGGCTGCCTCCTTTACTTTCGTGTGGGTTCTGGGGAGCAAACTCAGGTTGTCAGGCTAGTTCTGCAAGTGTTTTTACCCACTGAAATATCTCCCTAGCCAAACAGAGACACCTTTTAAAACTCCTTACAACATATCCACTAACAGTTCATTGCTGGACTAATTCTTGTAGCAAAGCTCCATCAATGGGGTAGAAATGAATGATGTATACCCAAGAAGTGTGAAGAAATGAGGAGAGTAATCTAATCCACAGCAGAGACTAAACATTACCTAATTACCAGATTATTAGAAAGAAACTATAAATCCTGCTACGTGGGTCTGTTCTTGGGTTAAGTTCCCTATTAGCAGATCCCGGGATGGAGAATCTTCAGCGTGTCATCTTCTGAGTGTGTGATTTCAAGATCACATGTTGGGAAGAGAGACAAAGACAGTACCAAGGAAAGAAAATAAGCAGGAAAAGACACATCAGTGTATGTTTGGAGGAGGGGGCAGGTGTGGCCTCATCCAGGAAGAGAGAGAAGGTATGACCTCATCTGGGAAGAGAGGGGAAGTATGATCTCAGCTGGAAAGAGAGGGCAGGTGGAAGAGATCCCAGATTCCATGGAAGACTGAAGTGAGCGTGCTATTACAGAATTGTCCGTCTTGAGATAACGCCGTGTGTGTGTGTGTGTGTGTGTGTGTGTGTGTGTGTGTGTGTGTGTATGTGTGTGTGCGCGCGCGCAATGATTCATCTTTACAGTTGTATCCTAGCTTGATATTCTGTTACTATGTTAAAATACCATGACCAAAAGCATCCAGGGGATGAAACTTAATTTATTTTTCTTGTTACTTGGGTTTGTTCTTGGGTTAAGTTCCCTATTTCATCTTACATTTTATAGACCACCATTAAAGGACTCATGAAGGCAGAAACGCAAGGCAAGATCTTAAAGTAGAAACCACGAAGTAGAAACAGGGCTTACTGCTTTGTTTCCCAGCTGACATTCAGCTGCTCTTCTTATACAACTCAGGCCTGTGTGCCCAGGGAAAGTACCACCCAGAGTAGGTCAGGCCCTCCTACATCAATTGGCAACCAAGAAAATGCCCCCAAAGACATGTCCACAGGCCAAACTGATGGAGGCAGTTCTTCAAATGACATTTCTTCTTTCCAGGTGTGTCATGCTGACAACCAAGATCAGCCTCCTGAACTATTTACTTTTTTGCGTGGCTGTGATTAAACTAGAAGTGATTTGTGAAAGAGTTTACCTGAGATTACAGTTCCAGAGAGATAAAGTAACGTTTTATCATGCTACCCAGGAAGCCTTGCAATTTAAACCACATGAATTATCAATTTCTGGGCTTTCTTTTTTCCTTCTCTTTCCTTTCCCTCTCTCCTTTCCTCCTTTACCTTTTCTTTTTAATTTGTTCTATTTCTTGTTTTTGTTGAACTGAGACAGACCACAAACTTGCTATATACAGCTGAGAATGACCTTGAATTTCTGATCTTCCTGCTTCTACTTCCTGAACACTGGAATTATGAATGTATATTACAACGCATGGTTTGTAAGGCAAGAGCTGAAACCCAGTGCCTCATACATGCGAGGCAAGCATGATGCCAACTGATTTACATCCTTAGTTCTATTTCTGTAATTTTCCATTTAATGTTTTTGTACTGTGGTTGACTACATGTAGCTGAACTACAGAAAGCAAAACCACGGGTATGAGACAGAAGATACAGCTTAGTGGTAGAATGCTTACCTAACATGCGAGAGGCCATGGATTCCATTGCCATAAAATAAAACAAAAGCAAAAGCAGATATAAATAAGCCTGGGGTAGGAAGGAACAGACAGAACAGGTAACTGAAGAAAAGTGAAAACATATAAAGGCTTATAATGAGTGTTCATAAGAGTTATACATACAGGGCTGGAGAAATGGCTCAGTGGTTAAGAGCACTGCTTGCTCTTGTAGAGAACTTGGATTCAATTCCTAGTACCCCCATAGTAGAACACAACCTCAGTATACAACCTCATTATGTTAGTGTTGAGCAATTCTAATTCTTTCTATAGGCACAAAAGTGAAATAACTTAGATAAGGCTACCATTACCACTATGTTACAATAAAATTAATATATGCTACATCCGTAAGAAATTTTATAAACAAATTTTAAATAATGAAACAGCTGGCTAGAAAAAAATATTTGCAAGAGTTCACTCTGTAGCGGGGAGAAGAAGGCTTACTACCAACAGCCCTGGTACTGTGGCATCCATGAAACTGGATGTTATTAGAAATCTGGTGAATTTAGTCAGATATGGTAGTACTTGCTTATAATCCAACAACTTGAGAATTGGAGGCAGGGCAATCAAGAGTTCAGTCATCCTTAGTTACAAAGTGAGTTCAAGACCAACCTAAAGAAACCTGTCTCACAAATATGCAAGCAAGCAAGCAAGTTCCCTAGGGTCTGGGTATGTAGGTTAGTTGAAAGACTGCTTGCTCACATGCATGAAGCCCTGGGTTTAATTTTCATTGCCTCATACACTGGGTATGGTAGCACATGGCCTGTAATCCCAGCACTTGGAAGACAGAGGTAGAAGGGTAAGAATTTTAAAGTCACTCCCGAGTTACACTAGCAAGTCTGAGAGGTCAACCTGGGCTCAAAAATGTTAAAAAGTACCCTGATCTTCTGTGCCTGTTAGTGTTTATCAGCTTGATTCAAGCCAGAGTCATCTGAGAAGAAGGAATCTCAACAGAGAAAATGCCAGCCCTGCAGTGGTGACACAGGCCTTTAATTCTAGCACTTGGGAGGCAGAGGCAGATGAATCTTGGTGAGTTCAAGGCCAGAATGGCCTACAGAGAGTGTGTTCAGGACAGCCAGGGCTTTACAGAGAAATCCTGTCTCAAGAAACAAAAACAAAGAAAGAAAGAAAGAAAGAAAGAAAGAAAGAAAGAAAGAAAGAAGAGAAAATGCTTCCATCAAATTATCCAATAGGCAAGTCTGTGAGCAGAAGTGTCTTGACTAATGGTTGATTTCAGGGGCCCAACACACTGTAGGCAGTGCTACTCCTGGGCTGAGCAAGTCAGTAAGCAGACCTCCTCCATGGCGTCTGTCATGGTTTTGGCCTCTGTTCCTGCTTGAGTTCTCTTCCTGGTGGACTGATAAGCTGTAAGGTAAAATAAAGCCTTTCCTCCAAAAGTTGCTTTTGGTCACGGTGTTTATCACAGCAACACAAAGTGAAGGAGGACAGCTCCTGTTCGGCATGTTCTACTCCCAGGGGCTGGCCAAGAGTTTTCTCAGGACTTCAAACCAGACTGTTTCCAGGGTGCAGCTGTTGGTGCTTCAAAGGACAGGTGAAGCCTATCTGGTATTTTTTGAAGACACCTATCCATGCCAAATAGATAATGGTTATGCCAAAAGATATCTAGCTAGCACATTTCATGAATGAAGAAAATGCTTAAGAATGATAGGAAACATTTCACTCACAAAAGTATTTTCCCTTCTTCCTGTTACTAGAGGTTCTTGCTCTTTTTCTTTTCTTTCCCCTTCTTCTCTCCTGTTTTCTTCCTCTCCACACCCTCTCTGTGTAGTCCAGGTTGGTTTGAAACTACTATGTAGTTGAAGATGACCTTGGGCTTCTGATCGTCTTGCCTCTACCCACAAGTGCCAGGATCACAGTCATGTGCCACTGTGCCACTTTGGCAGTGGTTCAGAGTGGTAGAGACTTTCCCTTGTGGAGTTAAAAGTACTTAAGTATGTTTCTTACTAGTAGTTGCAGGCTGCATGGGTGTTTCCAGGGTCTTGGTGTCTTACTCAAAGAATTGAAAGTAAAAAGGAAGACAGGAAAGGATTTTATTCATAAGCAAACTGAAAAGTATAGGACGTATATACTCCAAGAAAGCAGCGAGCTATCCGAAACTTAGTACTCTGGTTATTTCCTGGGGTATCCTTTTGTGGGTCCAAGATGAGGAGGTGGCTTTTGTCTTGATTGACAAGCTTGTATTACATAAGCCTTTGTTTGCTGTGTATGTCCTTCCTCGTGATGCATTTGATTGTAATCATATATATGCCCAATCATGCATAGACATGATTTTAGGTAATTTTCCCTGAAAGTTCACTCAAGGGACATAGTCTGCCTAACTACGCACACACTTGAAACCAGTCTAGGCTGTTTTCCCACTGCCTCTAATTCCAACATATGTTCTTGAGTGTATTTGACCACAAAAAGAGAGTTATTAAGATTACTAAGGAGCTCTGATGGTTGTGCTAGTTGTCAATATGACAGGATCTAAAATCATCTGGGAGATGAGCCTCTGGGTTTGCTTGTGGGGGATTATCTTGATTATGTTAAATAATGTAAAAGGATGAATGTAGATCATAGGCACAATTATTCTCTCATCATGGGACCCAGGATTGAATAAAATTGTGAAATAGAATTGAATACTAGCAAGCAGACTCATATTTTTTAATAAAAATGTGATTTAAATGTTTTTTTATTTTATATGCATTAGTGGGTTGCATGGAGGTCTATACACCAATTGCATACCTGGGGTCAGTGGAGACCAGAAAAGGATGTTGGATTTCCTGGAACTGGAATTCCAGAAGATTGTAAACTGCCATATGGCTGCTGGAAATTGAACTCTACACCTCTGAAAAAGTAACTGTACTCTTTATTTATTTGTTAATTAATTAAATAATTAATTTGTTAATTAATTAATTAACTTTATATCCCAACTGCAGTTTTTCCTCCCTCCTCTCTTCCCAGTCCTTTCTCTACCCCAACTCCAACTCCTCTTCCCTTTCTCTTCAGAAAAGGGGAAACCTCTATGAATTTTAACCAGCACATCAGGACTAAGACACTATGACTAGGTCCATCTTCTATTGAGGAGCCCAGTAGAGGGAAAGAGTCTTGAAGGCAGGCAGTGGAGTCATAGACAGCCCCTGCTCCCACTGTTAGGGGTCCCACATGAAGACTAAGCTACACAACTGTTACATGTGCAGAGGGCCTAGCTCAGTTTCATGCAGGCTCTCTGGTTATAGCCAAGGCTCTTAACCACTCAACTATTTATCCCCATAAATGTAATTTCTTGAATTTCATTTTATGTGTATGGTGTTTTGTCACTATGCATATCTGTACATAGTGTGCAACTACATGTGTGCAGTTTGTGGAGGCCAGAAAAGGGCATTGGATCCCCTGGAGCTGGAGCGACAGAGGGTTTAGAGCTGCCTTACGGGTGCTACCAATCTGGGTCCTCTGGAAGAGTAGTAAGCGTTCTAAACTACCAAGTCATCTCTCCCAGCCCCAAGCATATGTTTTTAGTGTTGGATGTCTATAGCCCCGTTCCTATTTGCTACTGAAGTACACTTGACTATATACCCATATATTTTAGTAAGAGCCATTATAAGGCTGGATGTGGTGGCTCACATCTGTAGTCCTATCATTTAGGAGGCTGAAACAAAAGGATTCCTGCAAGTTGGAGGCCAGACAATCTAACAAAATAAAAACTAATAAACAGAATAAAAAGTAGAACCATTAGAAATTAACGAAAGCCAGGTGTATTAGTCAGGTTTCTCTAAAGAGACAGAAGTGAGAGAATGAACAGAAGCAGAGTTGAAGTGGAAATTTCCGGTTTCCTTGGAAACTCAGTTATGTCATATGATTTTTTGCTGGGGCAGACAGGTGAAAGGATGTGTAATGTTTAGAAAGTATATAAATGTGACCCCACAGATGGCAGGAAGAGGCTCTGGCATTGGTTTGCCTAGCCCTATGTAGCAAATCTTTGCTCCATAGAGAGTAACTTCCATAAAAACCTCGCATGATATTCTCGTGGCTTCTTGTTACTTCTGTGAACTTTGGCCAATTGGCAGAGCCTTGTGGTTTCTTCTTTAATTTTTTTTAAATTTATATTACAAATGTTGTTCCCCTTATTGATCTCCCCTGCATGAGCCCCACACCCCATCCTCCTTCCCCTTTGCCTCTAAGAGGATGCTCCTCCACCCACCCACCCACCCACCCACCCACCCACTCCTGCCTCACCCCTCTAACATCCTTCTTCTCTAGAGCATCAAGCCTCCACAGGACCAAGCGTCTCCCTCCCACTGATGCCAGGTTAGGCAGTCCTCTGCTACATATGTGCCTGGAGCCACAGACTGGTTCATGTATACTCTTTGGTTGGTAGTTTAGTCCTGGGGAGCTCTGAGGGGTCAGGTTAGTTGACATGGTTGGTCTTCCTATGGGGTTGCAATCCCTTTCAACTCCTTCAGTCATTCCCCTAACTCTCCCAACAGGGTCCCTAGGCTCAGTCTAATAACTGGCTGAGTATCTGCATCTTAATCAGATACTATTAGAGCCTCTCAGAGGACAGCCATACTAAACTCCTGTCTTCAAGCACATCTTGGCATCAGCAATAGTATCAGGGTTTGCTGTCTGCAGATGGGATGGATCTCAAAGTGGGGTGGTCTCTGCACGGCCTTTCCTTCGGTTTCTGCTCCGTTTTTTGTCCCTGCACTGGTTCAGATTTAAGTGGGTCTTCCTGCTTTACAAAATCTGATTAAGAAAAATCCCTCACGAGTGTCCAGCAGCTTGTGTTTTAGTTGATTCCAGATGTAGTCAAGGTGACAATAAAGATTAGCCATCAGAAGTTTGCCCCTTGTACAAGGATATAAGCATACTTTTTTATGTCATACTTAATTTCCACATGAAAACAGTAACCAGTTTGTAATCCATGTAACATTGATTTAACTATCCTAAATATAGCCACAAACACATTATTAATTTTCAAATAGATGACAAGGTATTTTGAGAAATATTTAGTCTTCTAAATATAATAATATATATTATATAGATTTCCAACACAACCTCTAGTACAATTGATATTATATTACATGATGATAGAGTAAAAATGCAAATATCTGCTTAATATGTATGTGTATATGTGCAAATATTTTCTTAATGGAATATTATAAAAATACTTGTGTCAATTACATTCCTTGTTTCTGCTACTGGTCATGTGACCTCAGCTGACATTTGTAGCTATCTTCCTCTACTATTTATTCTGTGTTTCCTCTACCCTCAGGAAAAACCTTAGCAGGTTCCAGGTCTTTGCCTGAAAGAGTGACACATATCTTCACCCCTGGAGTGTTTTGGCCTTTTGTCATCCTGCCTGGATTGGGTTATTCTAGTTTCTGATTGACTTTAAGCACAGGACACGGTAACACCAAGAGACACCCTAAAGGATCTCCTGCACTATAATCTTCCCTTATCCCCCACTATAATCTTCTTACCTCCACTGTGAAGAAGTAATCCAATTTCTCCTTGGTAGTTTGGACCAATCACCCGTCCTAACACTGTTATTCCTATTTTAGCTTTTCGGCTTAAGGGCATCAGAAAACCAGTGTCCAGGGGGAAGTCTGAGCTTCCAGATCAATGGAATGCTTGCTGTGTCTCCAGGCAGGAACACTCCTCTAGAACCAGAACTTCTAGGCCAGTAGATCTTAAGGTTGAGGAAAGAGGAAGCAGAAAATTCCCTATGGGTAAGAATGAGTGGAACCACTCCCATTTCTCTTGCTTCCTGGGCCTGTGAATGCTGGCTATAATAGAGAAACCTCATTATATACTGAATGTTGATTCAAGGCATATACTGCCTCCCAAAGAACCCTGCCCCAGCACTCCAGGATACTGCCAGCTAATTAGTACTGTAATTGTGTCTTCAAAAGGTTGTCCTAATTGTTAGTGTAACTGTGTCTTCAAAAGGTCATTACACCATTCTATCAAGTCAGCCATTTCAGGATGGTGGGGAAACAGTGGATTCCATGAGCATAGGCCCACTGTCCCATATCTCTGGCTGTGAAATGAGTTCCGTGGCCAGCAGTGTTGTGTGGAATAACATGGCTGTGGATGAGGCATTCTACAAGTACATGGAAGATGGTGTTCTAGGCAGAAGCATTACATGCAGGAACAGCAAATTTGTAACTAGAATAAGTATCTATTCCAATAAGGAAAAAGCATTGACCTTCCATAAAGGAAAGCTATCCAAAGTCAACTGACCAAGTAGGTTATTCGATGGTCACCTAGGGGAACGGTTCCTTATCAGAGGCTATATGTTAGTCTTTGCTGCTGGCAGATTTGACACTCAGCAGCAACTGTAGCCAGGTCGGCCTTGGTGAGGGCTAGTCCATATTGTTAAGCTCATGTATAACTTCCATCTCTGCCATGGTGGCCACTTTGTTCATGAGTAAGGTGAGGAAGACATGACTCTTGTATCAGTAGTAGGCTCTAGGAACTGTCAGAGACAGAGACTGAGCAGGCAGCTCCAAGGGGACATTTATCAGAAAAGATGAAGTGAGGAGTGGTTAAAGCAGATGGAAGAGAAGCAACTGAAGAGGCAGACTCTAAAATTTGGAACCAAATATGGTAGTTGGCAGAAGCTAGCAGAACAAATGATCCATACCTTAGGATAGTCAAATCAGCAGGAGAGACTGAACCCCTTGCAAAGAGGTCCATTTGTGGACCTACTGGGTGTTGCCACCAGGTGTATTCAAGGGACACTGTAAAGAAATTGCCGATATGACCACTCCATGATATTGTTAAGGTTTTAATTGAAGATATGCGAGGTCAGAGGCATCTGGAAAAGTCCAAAGCAGAGAAAAAAAAAAGTAGACTGAATATGGACAAAAGACTAGACATGAGTGGGGTTATCTGTGAGAGAAGGAAGGAGAGCAGGCAATAGTGAACAGAGAAAGCATAGAACAGCATGGGGCAGTTGGAAACCTTGTCGTTATGAAGAGAACAAATGGGTATCTGGGAGGAAGGAAGTCTGGGCAGATGAGAAGGCCTAGGATGCTAATGTGCTAGAGTGAACTTTGAAATATACAATAGGTACCTGGGATACTGCAGGAGCCTGCAGGAGGCCACCCTGTGCTTCAGCTACAGGCACATGTCATTGGAGCCATAAGTCCGTTCTGCCAGAGGTAAGGAAAATGACTCCTTTTGGCAGATGGGAACTGGTTTCACAAGTTCCAGAGGGGTGCTGGCTTTTATCTCCTAGAAATCCTCCTGTAGTCTAGGGTGAGCTCATCTCTGGGTATTTGGACTGTTGTTTGGGGTTTGGGGAATTGGGCAATGACACGAATGGCTGGGGAAAGAGGCTAACTGTCACAGGGTCATTCTAGCTACTTGATTATTGAACTCTTCAGCTGAAGTCACCTTTTGATGAGCATTTACATGGGGCACAATTATTGGGGTGTGATGGCCTATGTCTTTAATCCCAGCACTTGGAAGGCAGAGGCTGGTGGGTCTCTGAATTCCAGGCCAGCCTGGTCTACAGAACAAGTTCCAGGACAGTCAGGGCTACACAGAGAAACCTGTCTCAGTTTTTGTTTTTGTTTTGCACATTTGGAGAGAGCTATCCAAATACTTCTTCCCCAGATGTTTTCTCAATTTTTCTTTCAATCATGCTCTTTCCACACTCCTATCTAGACACCCATTGGCTACAGCCCATGATTTAGTACACAATGGCACATCTGGCCACTTCTCCTTATGTTGGGTTTGGGGTGGAAGCCAAGAAAACTCACTTCAGATACAGAAGTGTAAAAATGAAAGCTTTATTTTCTGAGTGCTCAGAGAAGTGGCCAGTTCAGGATGTAAGTCTCCTTTCTCCCGAAGGGAGATTGTACAACATTTTTCAAGAATGAGAACATAAAGTGAGGGGGGAACTGAGGAGAGCAGCAGTGTTGTCCAGTTGTAGTCTGACAT
Source organism: Rhabdomys pumilio (assembly GCA_030674055.1). NCBI lineage: Eukaryota > Metazoa > Chordata > Mammalia > Rodentia > Muridae > Rhabdomys > Rhabdomys pumilio. The sequence goes on along the minus strand of JANHMN010000002.1, from coordinate 193,924,436 downwards.
CATAGGTTAAGTAAGGGAGACCGGGACGTACTGACCCATTGGAGACTGGGTGGTACCCAGGACACCTGGTTTTGAGGTTCTTAATTCATTCTCCTAGATGATAGGTCCAGAGCTCAAAGTGGTAAGGGGAGAAAGGAACGGGTCAGCTACATGTAGTTAATTAGGACATAAGAGACAATTGCTTATGTATTTTTACAACATATGCACCTTGGTTTGGATAACAGCGATTTCTATATTCCTTACCAGGTAAGAGACAATTAAGAAAACATTTGGAGCCGGGCAGTGGTGGTGCATGCCTTTAATCCCAGCACTTGGGAGGCAGAGGCAGGCGGATTTCTGAGTTCGAGGCCAGCCTGGTTTACCAAGTGAGTTCCAGGACAGCCAGAGCTACACAGAGAAACCCTGTCTCGAAAAACAAACAAACAAAAAAAAAAAGAAAAAAGAAAAGAAAAAAAGAAAAGAAAAAAAAGAAACTACAGCCTCATATCCAGTAAGATGACAAGCCAATAGATAGATATTAAATGTTTGAGAACACATGAAATAATTGGAACCCTCTCACCTAGGTAATGTAAATATAAATGGTACAACTTTTTGGAAAACAGAAAACCTGCCTCAAATTATTAAAAACAGAGTTTCAGAATGATCAAGCAGTACAATTCTAGGAGTATACTACATATACAGGAGAATTAAAAATATGTGTACACAAAAACTTCTCGATATTTGGTCATATTGGCATTAACCTAAGGCACAGAGAACGTGGAAACAAGCCTTTATTCATTAACTGAAAAATGAATAAGCAAGATGTGATACCTGCATACCACAGCATTAGCCAAGCATCGGAAGGCACGCACGTTTGTTCTGTGCTACAAACTGCAGTAGCCATCCATCTGGACATGATGGTGCAGGCCTGTAATCTCAGTATTTAGGAGGTTGAAGCAAGAGGAACAGAGGTTCAAGGCAAGCCTGGGCTACATAAAACCTACCAAATGGGGGAGAGAGGAAGAAGGTGAATATTGCATTTGCTTGCAGAGAAAAGCTGTATTCTCAAAGCAGATTCTTAACAAAGCCGAAGATGTATATAATGTTTGGGTTTGTACAAGCTCGAGGTGTTTCAATAAACTGACGATTTAGCAATTTACAGACTCTTGGCTGTTAACAGTGGTCTACAGAACAAAGCAGCTAAGAAAGGCTCTTTCATTCGGAAGCCTAGTCATTGCGCTGCTGATTAGGCTGCTGTCAATGATTAGCTGGCTTTCAGAGGCTGTTGATAACTGGCTGATTTGGAAGCCCCTGAAGAGAGACTGTCTCTGATTGGCTGATGTTCAGACACTGTGTTGGTTACCTCTAAACAATGGTTACACATTCACGACTTGAGTCTGAAGGCAAAATTTTATTTTCCTTTAAGTATAAAAATAAGCACTTTATTTCCTCCTCCTCCTCTTTTTTTAAATTTAATTAATTTATTTTATTTTCTTTCGGCAAACCTGCAAGAGACACCTTGGGGATTGTTAAAACCTTTATGAGCGGAAGGAGGATTTTTCAGCCAGCATTGTTTATAAATGATTCAAAGGCCGATCATTGTAGCAGGAAAACTAGTCTTGGATTATAATTTACAATGAAAAGATGAATGCAGGAAATCTTGACAAGGTCACTATGTGGTGCTTAGATAGACGCTGTATATAAAGGACGCGAGCAACCCTCCACTTTATACAGAGAGGAACTTGGGCTCTGAGATTTTCTGGCCCACAGACCCAAAGCTGGAAACAATTCTAACCAAAATCTGAACTGTAAAGGCAGAGGTCTCCTGGGATACTGTGAGCACTCTGATGCCAGTGCTCTCAACAGCCCGCATCGTTTAAGGGGCTGAACGTTTCAAGGATGGATGTTCAACTGATGAGAAACAGGTAACTGTAGCCAGGCAGCGGTCCAGGGCACCTAGGGATAAAGCCAAGAACGGACCTGAAAAAGCCTAGCTCGGCCCTCACTGGAGCGAGACCCCGCCCCAGGAGCGTCCGCGAGCGTGGCTGTAGTTCCCACAGAACCCTCACGAAGCCGAGAGACCTTAGGGCCCGGAGGTGTGGTGTCTCGGAGGCTGCGCCTTGCGGCCCGCACCCCAAATCCGACTGGCTCCTCCATAGCACCGTGCAGCGCTTGGCCGGACTCACACTGACGGCCCGGCTGCGCGCGCTCCCGCCCCGCCCCCACGTGCTCGCGCGCGCCGGCCCCGCCCCCTCGGCGCACCCTCGCTCCGCCCTGCCGCTGGCCCGCTGCGGTGCCAGCCCCAGCGACCCTCCGCGGCCCCCAGATCCTCCGCCACCAGCCTCCATGGACTCGTTCCTCCCCCAGCAGCCCGGGCTGTCCCGCGCGCGCTTCGCTGGCACCTTTGGCCGTGGGGCGGCCTCCGTCAGGTATGCCGCGTCGAGACCGCCGGCGAGGGTGGCCCGGGATGCGCCTTGGGGCGGCTACGCCTCGGGGCGGCAGGGCGTGGTCTGATATGGCTTCCTTGCGGAGGATTGTTTCAAACGGCTTCATGAAGAACGTTTGCCGGGAGAAGGAGGCCTTCTGGAGGAACCGTGCGGTGGCTGTAGCTCGACAGCCCACCGCGGTTCCTGAGAAGACCCCATTGTGACATCCCCACCCCACTGACCAGTTTTCCCTTAAACCTCCCCCACCGGTAGCCCACCGCTAGAG
>JANHMN010000002.1:193916745-193919245 GCA_030674055.1 Rhabdomys pumilio | reverse complement strand
TTTGGCCGTAGACAATACACAGTTTAACAATGAGCCTTTGATAAAGGAATTTTGGTGAAGGGTCACCTCATTTCTCTACCTCCCTATGGTTGAACATGCTTTCCTTACCTATTTATTAAAGCCTTCCCTTCTTATTGTCCCTAGTGCTTTTGAAATAAATCTAAATCTGTTTCTCAGACTGGCTTTGAACTTGGTTGATCCTCCTGCCTCACCCTGCCAGGTACTGAGATTTCAGGCCTTAACACCATGCCTGCCACCCCATCCCCCACTCCCTTTCATTTTTGAAGGTTCTTACCAGGTTTGGGTTCTTTCCTGTCAACTGTGTTTGGTCTCTTTGTGCTTTCTCACTCCTGACTGATTAAAAAGGCAGGCTTAACTAATGAAGTCATGATCCTGGAGACCATAGGTAGTACTGGCAAATGCATGGTTCTCTTCTATAGGAGTCTATTCTCTCAGATGGAGAATGGAGATCAGAAGTGAAAATGTTACTTCAGAATTAGAGGCTCCTTTCTAAGGCTATGACCATAATCATGCCATCAGATAGTTTGCTTTCTGTCCCCCAGGCATGCAGAATTAAAGTTTCTTTCCCCATGTAAGTTGGCTTACAAGTTGCTCTTGGTTAATGAAATGTACATAAGAATAATGCTGTAGTCCTTTGCAGTAAAGGCTTCAACCGTGGATTTGTTACTCGCTTTCCTTCTGCTATGATGGCTGTTTTTGCTCCAAATCACTCTGGAACCCAGAATGAGCTTGAGAAAGAAGTAAAATGTCCCTGGGTTTTAGAATAGAATGAACAAATTTTATTTTAATTTTTTATTAGATTTTTAAATTGTATTTTATGTGTGACTGTTTTGCCTGCATGTATGTCCATGCACAGGGTGCATGCTCAGTGTCTGCAGAGGTCAGAAGATGCATCGAGTCGCCTGGAACTGGAGTTACAGATGGTTGTGAACCACCATGTGGGTGCTGAGACTCAGACCCGGGTCCTTTCAAGAGCATCTAATGCTCTTTACTGCTGGCCAGCCTGGATAAAAAATTTTGATCTTGAATGGTGGCCTACTCCTTTAGTGAGGCCTGTCTCAAAACATTTTTTTAAAATTACGTGTGTGTGTGTGTGTGTGTGTGTGTGTGTGTGTGTGTGTGTGTGTGAGAGAGAGAGAGAGAGAGACAGACAGACAGACAGACAGACAGACAGACAGACAGACAGACAGGGGAAAAAGGGGGAGGGATAGGGAGAGAGAACAACTTGTAAATTTTCTCCTACCATGTGAATCCCCGGGATTGAATTCAGGGCAACAGGCTTAGCAGCAAACACCTTTACCTGCTGAGCCATCTATAACCTAGTTTATATGGATTAATACTAAAGAATTAGTGGAAATCTTGCTGAAATATACTGTCCTATTACAAAGTATTTTTCTGTGTAGGGGTCTCTTGCAGAACTTCAGAAGTTCAAGAAGAACTTTAATTATATATCAGAACAATTCTCAGTTCAAGATAGTCTAGGGTCAGACAAACAAGTAACAACAACAAACCCTTCAAAATCCTCAGTTGCTCGGATGCTGATGAGGAAGGCTTGGTGTGATTCTAGAAGAAGCAGAGAGGTTTACTCATTAAGACTTGTAGCTTTATTTCTGCCCATAGGAATGGCCTCACTGTTTACCTTTGTGCTTATGTCTGGGGACAGTATACTGTGGTCTGTGGTTCTGTGACATCACTAGTGCTTAGTAACATGGCAGCGTTTCCTAGCGTTGGTGCTCTTATCCAAAGGGGGAGGAAATGTGACAGAATGTTACACAACTTAAACTGCTGGTTTCACCCTGAAGTTTGTTTTTAAAGGGTTTGGAAAGATAGCTCAGCAGGTAAAGACACTTGCTATCCAGCCTGAGAATCTGAGTTCAACTCCTAGAACCCACATGATAGACAGATAAAACCAGTTCCACAACTACACATACACCTACACATGCACACATCATGAGATACACATGCCAACACATGCAACATATAGCACACAAAAATGAATACATCAGTAGGTAGGTATTATAGTTTGGGTACTTAAAACTAGTTAGTACCTTTTATTTAAAGCCCTTGTTTGAAGAAAAGGTTGCATATTTGGCATATTTCTTTTTGAGACAGGGTTTCACTATGTAGCCTTGGCTGAACTACAGCTCGTTCTGCGGACCGTGCTTACCTCTGCCTACTGGGTGTTGGAATTGGAGGTGTGTGCTACCATACCTGGTTTTCTTTCTTTTTCTTTTTTTTTGGTTTTTCAAGACAGGGTTTCTCTGTGTAGCCCTGGCTGTCCTGGAACTCACTCTGTAGACCAGGCTGGCCTCAAACTCAGAAATCCGCCTGCCTCTGCCTCCCAAGTGCTGGGATTAAAGGTGTGCACCACCACCGCCCAGCCATACCTGGTTTTATTTTTTACCATGTTAAAAGTTTTAATTATGCTCATCGTGTGTGTGTGTGTGTGTGTGTGTGTGTGTGTGTGTGTGTGTGTGTG
>JANHMN010000002.1:193881464-193899951 GCA_030674055.1 Rhabdomys pumilio | reverse complement strand
CTCAGAAACAGTAGCAAAATTACAGAGACTGCCCTTCCAGGGTTTCCAGCCTGCAGCTTGAGGGCTGCAGCAGGCATGAATGGCTGTAAATGTTGCTCAACACAAACTTGTAGGCTTGTTTAGATAGTTATGGGATCTTACTTTATCTTTTATTTTATTTTTATTTATTTATTTTGTTTGAGTCAGGGTCTCACTGGGTAGCCTTGACTAGTCTGCAATTCAGACATTTACCTACCTCTGCCTCCCAAGTGTTGGGATTAAAGGGACATTTTACCAGTCTGGTAGAATATTATTCTGTTTAATGTATAAGTTGATTAGGCAGTTTTTTTGAGTGAGTCTAAACTTTATAGATGACAGAGTTGGATTACAGTGTCAAAAGACTTGACATGCCCATGAAGGTTAGAATTATCCTAAACTTTGTGACATTTACATCTGGGTTTCTTGGTGTCTATTTCTAATTCTTTTTTTTTGTTGTTGTTTGTTTGTTTGTTTGTTGTTGTTTTGTTTTTCAAGACAGGGTTTCTCTGTGTAGCCCTGGCTGTCCTGAAACTCACTCAGTAGACCAAGCTGGCCTTGAACTCAGAAATCCGCCTGCCTCTGCCTCTCAAGTGCTGGGATTAAAGGCGTGCGCCACCACCACCACGGCTCTATTTCTAATTCTATTTCCCTTTGGGTCCTTTTGAAGAATATGACTAGAAAACAAATTGGGATTTTTTTTTTTTCTGTCTGTAATGAATGTCATAGCAATTTCTACTCAGTATTGATTAAGAACATTTCTTTTCATGTGACTATTGGGGACACTTGGAGGAATAGGTTTTATCTCTTCCATTTAAGTCTCAACCCATTTTTAGTTGATTTTTGTTTATGAGATGCAGAAATGAAGACTATTTTTGGCCAACAAATAGGATGGCTTTAGGAAGCCATCCTTCCTTAATTGGGAATAGTTCTTTATAGATGACATTTAAGACAGTCCCTGAGGCTGGTGGTGGTGGCTCATGCTTTTAATCTCACAGTTAGGAAGCAGAGGCAGGTGGATCTCTATGAGTTTGAGGCCGATCTGGTCTACAGAGTGAGTTCCAGGACAGCCGTGGCTGTTACATAGAGACCCTGTGTGTGTGTTGGGGAAGTGGGGTGGGATACAGTCCCTGAGAGTATACAGAGATAATGTGAACGTTCAATGATGTATCTCATTAGAGTCCGTTTTTCTTTTAATTCCCCTTAGTATGAAGATGAGGAAGCAGCAGAAGAATTTAAGATTTCCAGCTTTGTGGACATGGTTCGAGACTGTAGTAGAATTGGTATTCCTTATAGCTCCCAGGGTGAGTATCTGACAGCAAGCCATTTAAGAACCTTGATTGGGGCTGGAGAGATTAAGAGCACTGTCTGCTCTTCTAGAGATTCTGAGTTCAATTCCCAGCAACCACATGGTGGCTCATAAGCATTTATAATTAGATCTGGTTCCCTCTTCTGGTGTGCAGGCATACATGCTGGCAGAACACTGTATACATAATAAATAAATAAATCTTAAAAAAAAAAAAAAAAAGAATGTTGCTTGCTTGGATGGTTTGAGGATTGAATGTTCCTCTTTCCTGGTAGATATTTGGCTGGAAAACCATTTGCTCCATTTTCACCTAGGAAAAGGATTGACCGGAATGAAATTTAGGGACTCTCTTATACAAGCTCCTTGTTCATAGCTATGAAGTTACCACTCTAACGTAAGCTACCTGTGGTCAAGGAGAACTGATGAGGGATTTAGCACAATTAACATCTAGTCTGTGTTATTTATTACTTATAGATATGATGTGTCTTCATAATAGAAAAATTTTATTTTAATAGCTATTTTAAAAATAGGTTTATGGGGCTAGAGAGATGGCTAAAGGCATGTACTGGTCTTTCAGAGGACCTGAGCGGTTCTCACCAGCCATATCAGGCAGCTTACAACTACTTGTGACTCCAGTTCCAGGGATCTGACTCCATGGGTGCCCTCATACATACATACATATATATATACATAATTAAAATAAAACAAATCTTTTTGCTAGGATGGTAGCATACACCTTTAATCCTACTCAGCACTTGGGAGGCAGAAGTAAATGGCTCTCTGTAAGGGTGAAGACAGTTATGGTCTACATAGTGAGTTCCAGGCCAGCCAAAGCTACATAGAAACCCTGTGTAAAACAAACAAGCAGGCAAGCAAACAAAAATGTTTACAGTAGCAGTTCTCAACCTATGGGCGTGACCCCTTGGAGGTTGCGTATCTTACGTCCTGCACTTAGATATTTATATTACCATTCATAACAGTAGCAAAAGTACAGTTATGAAGTAGCATCAAAATAAGTTTATGGTTAGAGGTCATTATTACATGAGGAACTACCAAATATCTAAAAAGGGGTCACAACATTAGGAAGGTTGAGAACCACTGATATACAGGGAAATTCAATGTAGAAGATGGGGCAGTCACCAAGTTTATCAGTGCTAATATTGTAGGAAGAAAAAAAACTGAATATTGAAATTATTGTTACAAAAAGAATGCCTAGTTTTTTTGTTTTGATACAGGGTTTCACTGTGTAGCTGCCCCTGGGTATGTAGACCAGGCTACCCTCAAACTCCAGAGATCTACCTGCCTCTGTCTCCCAGGTGCTGCTATTAAAGACAAATGTCATTACACTTGACCAAAAAAGAAACTTTTGGGTTTGATAGTTTTCCCTTGAGAAAGCTGATTGGCTATTTCCTTAGACAGAAGAGCCAACTTTTGGTCTGTTACTAAACGTACTCACGAAATGGTACAAACCAACGGTAGTAGAGTATAGAGTACTGTTTACTGTAAAAACCAAAATGTAAACATGCTCTCGAGAAATCTGAATTTATAATACTTGCTTGTGATTTAAATTATTCTTGAATTTGACCTTATATTTCTAGTTTCAATATCTAACCCTCTTATTGTCCTGGTAAATTTGTAAGAGATGATTCCTGTCTAACCACCTGAGATTGGGTTCAATTGTTCAGGATGGCATTTGATGTGTATTGGTGTGTGGTTCTTCTAGGTCACTTACAGATATTTGATATGTTTGTGGTAGAGAAGTGGCCAATTGTACAGGCCTTTGCACTTGAAGGCATTGGAGGAGATGGATTTTTTACCATGAAATATGAGGTATGTGTGAAAACTAGTATGTTTGGGTCTTGTCACAAAGCAAATGTGCATTAAACAAGCAAACCAACCCAAGATCTCACTGCCTAGACCAGGCTGGCCTGGAACTTCTAGAGATCCATCTGCCTCTGCTTCCCAAGTGCTGGGATTAAGGGTGTGTATTATTATGCCTGGCTTTGAGAGAGGTGGAGTGTGCACAGTGTTCTGTATTTCTTACATCTTAGAGACGACCAATAAATATCTATTGAGAGAGGTTAATGGGTTTTCGAGTCTGGAAGATGAGTTGTCAGTACAGTTAGGGAAGATGGCCTGGTATGTTACCCGAGTGACCTAAGGCATCTATCTGATGTGACCTGACTCAACAGAAAACTAGGCAAGCAAAGCATTGTCATGCTAGAAATGGGGACATCCTGTTGAATAGTACCTTTAGAAGCAAGTCAGAGGACTAAACATCCCAAAAAAAGTACACAGGGACTTGCTTAGCAGGCCACCACACACTCTAAGGCTCTCTGTGGATTTCACCTTTCTGTCAGGTAGGATTACTATAGTTACAGTGGGGGGTTTTGTTTGTTTTGTTTTGTTTTGTTTTTCGAGACGGGGTTTCTCTGTATAGCCCTGGCTGTCCTGGAACTCACTCTGTTAGACCAGGCTGGCCTCAAACTCAGAAAAATCCTCCTGCCTCTGCCTCTCAAATGCTGAGATTAAAGACATGTGCCACCACTGCCCAGCTAGTTACAGTGTGAAAATCAGGCTTTGGGAATTTCCCTTGAAATGTAGAGTAATTCCCAAGGAAGTTGGAGGGAATCAGGCCACCATGCACAGCATGTAACTAATAACTTTTACTGTTTTCCCAAGTATTCCTCCTTTGCCTGCCTCTCATTACCCCTTCACCTCCCTCTGTCTCCTGATCTTAGTTTTATTCTTTTTTGCTTTTCTATGTTACTTACTGTGTGGAACTCTTTGTTCTGTAGATCTCATCTCCTAATGCCCTCCTCAACTCTGATGCCTGGTGCCGCTCATACCTCTTTAAATGCTGGGAGGAGAGCTTCGGCTACTACAGTTTAATTTAGCATATGGCCATACCCCAAAGAATTTCATCACCTCGGGGAGGGGATGTCTTCCCAGCCAGTTACTTACTTACTACCTCTGTGTCTTTGGGAAAATTTGTTTGACAACTCTGTAAGAGAAATGAAACCCAATACCTACCCCAGAAGGTCATTGTACGTGTCCCCGATATGGTAAGTGCCAGCATGAGAGGAAGTAAAGCCCACATAGCCACCACTTAGGCTGAGCTAAACTGAGTCATTGGTATAGAGAACTTTTCTTTCCTTGAAGCAACGGGAAGAAAGTTCTGCTGGTTGAACTCCCTTGGCTCTAGCTTTCTTCTTACTACTAACATGCTGAAACTGGGACAGGCAGTGTCCCTAAGCAAAGGATCAACAGCAAACACTAAATAAAAACGAGAGTAAGCAGTGAACACTGGTTTACTGCATACAGACAAACATAAGCTCTTCAGCTGAAGGGGGGAAATGATGCTCTTAAAGATGTTTGTCACTGAGGAAAGTTCGGTAGGCTGAGGAAAGCTGTATGGGTTACTTGGATCTCAGAGGTGATTTTGTCTTCTGCTCTGAGTGTTTGATAATGTTGGCTTTCGGAGAAGGGAAATGCAAAAGAAACGTGGTGCAGAGAGGCTTGGAGTGCTTCGGGCACAAAACCACACAGGAGCATCTGCACAGGCAAGGAGAGGACAGTGGTGGCACTGTTGGGAATCCTGGAGTAAACAGACTGGGTGGAACTGTTGAAGTTCAGAATTTAATTGCTAATCCCAGTATTCAGAATGTAGAGATGGGCAGATCTATGAGTTCAAGGCCAGCCAAGTATACTGGAAGCTCTAGGCCAGCCAAAGCTCATGGAGTGAGACAGACCCTGTGTCAAAACAACAACAACAACAAAACATAGCAAAGATAATGCTAGTGAAAAAATGGAGCAACTGGTACACCTGATTGGGGTGGGAGAGTTAAGAAGTGTACTTTACCTTGGAGAGATACTATTTGTATGATCTTGATATTATAAATAGCTAATGTGGCCGGGCGGTGGTGGCGCACGCCTTTAATCCCAGCACTTGGGAGGCGGAGTCAGGCGGATTTCTGAGTTCAAGGCCAGCCTGGTCTACAGAGTGAGTTCCAGGACAGCCAGGGCTACACAGAGAAACCCTGTCTCGAAAAACCAAAAATAAATAAATAAATAAATAAATAAATAAATAAATAAATAAATAGTTAATGTGAGTATAGAGAAAAAGCGTGGTGCAATGATAGAGAAAACCTGCATCTTTGTATAAATTAATACTTCTAAATTGATAAGAAATAAATATCTCTATATAAATAACATAAATCTAGACATAAATAACAGAAAAAGCTCTACGTAGTTTTTGAATGAGACTAATATACTTTCTAAAAGGTTAAAGTAGAAGATTCAAGTTTTTTATTGTAAACCTTTTATATTTGATTTTTAAAAAAATTATGAGCATGTATTTTTTTTTTGTTGTTGTTGTTGTTATTTTGTTTTTTCGAGACAGGGTTTCTCTGTGTAGTCCTGGCTGTCCTGGATCTCACTCTGTAGACCAGGCTGGCCTTGAACTCAGAAATCCGCCTGCCTCTGCCTCCCAAGTGCTGGGATTAAAGGCGTGCGCCACCACTGCCCAGTGAGCATGTATTATTTTAATTAAGATTACAAAGAAAAAACATAGTGTGTATATGTACATGTAAATGTGTATGTGCCATTATTGAATGTAATCATATATTGAAGATTCTGAAAATAATTTTCTTGAATGAGAAAGCATTTATTAATTTGTATAGGGTCAAATAAGATTAATAAAATTGTGGTTTATTCTAATAGAATTAATAAAGCCTTGGTTTAATAATAAATAGTTAACAAAATAATTTTAAAATAATATAATAAATTTTCAGCTTATTATTCTAGTAACACTATACCAAGATAGTAATTTTTGAGTATCAGAAGATAAGAAGTAATTGACCATCCTGGTGACTGACTTAATGATTTCAGTGTCTTGCTCTTTGTTGCAGTTGCAGGACGTGAGTTTGAGTCTCTGGAATGTCTACAGCAGGATGGATCCTGTGTCTCTGGAGAACATGCTTTCAGAAGTAAGGATCCAAAGTGTATTTGACATAATTATGTTCAATTATCCTAGCCAATTACCCACCAAAGGTATTTATTTAGCTTGAAGAAATGCAAGGTACATTTTAGTTTGCTTTAATCAGAGTGGAACCTCTCTTCCCAGATTGTTTTGGACTCTTGCAGAAGAGAAAACCTGGGGGAACTGAGGCTTTTCCGTGAGGAAAACCTGCTGAGGCAGCTGTCTCACCTGAAGACTTTTTGGTTATTTTTTTCCCCTCAGGGGGAGGAATATTATACTGGACTTTAGTAAAAACAATCAGAAGTTGCCTTGTAGCATGAAAGATTAAGGATGACAAATTACTTAAAGAGATCGAAGTTTGGAACAGAGGTGGTAAACTTGTCCTGTTGCCTAGACAGTAATGTTTTAACATTCTGCCTAGGTCCTTCCCAGTGCTCGGTGGTATCTTAGTAGCACAAAAGCTATTCTAGATAGTCTTTAAACTGGGTGTGTCTGTGTTCTACCACAGGCTTGTTTACAAGAATGTGCCCCACCATAGAATGTAATTTTCTAAGTCTTGAGTCCCTAATTGTTCATCTGGGTGTGGTAGTACATGCCTTTTCTCCCAGCACTCTGGAAGCACAGGCTGCAAGAGCTCTATGGGTTCAAGGCCAGCTCTAGCTAAATAATGAGTTTCAGACCAGCCCTGACTACACACTGAGACCCTGCCTCAAAAGAAATAAACAATCTCTGGCAATGCTAGAGGATGGGAGGGGCGGTGTGCAGAGGAGACAGACTCTAATTTTCTTTGTGCAATCTCCAAGTAGATAAGTCTTAGGGACTCTTTTTTTGTGTTTTTAAATTAATGAATATATATATGAGATAATAAACATAATCTACTCAATCCTATTCTAAATGGTTAGTACAAAGTATAAGTGGCACATCTCTAATAAACTATGACCATTTATTTATTTATTTATTTATTTATTTATTTATTTATTTATTTATTTATTTTTATAGGTTAGAGAATAATTTTGTGAGATTGTTTTTTTCTTCTGTGGATATCAGGGAGCAAACACAGGTCCTCAGGCTTGGCAACAAGTGCTCCTACCTGCTGAGTCATCTCACTGGCCCCATAACAAGATTTTGTTTGTTGTCTTTGTTTACCTCTTCCAGAGAACCTGGGTTCAATTTTCCGTACCTTGATGGTAGCTCACAACCTTCTGGTAGCTCTAATTGCAAGGGATGAGATGCCCCTTCCAGTTTCTGCAGGAGCCAGACATGCACATGCACACTAAACCCATACAAAATATCTGTAACATAAAGTACTCAGGTTTTTGAAGAATCTTTACATTGATAACAGTAGTGGTTTTACCAATTTGTACTTCCACCAGCAATGAATAATTGTTGACCCTTTCCCCGGGTTCTCACCAGCATCTGCTGTCATTTGTGTTCTTGGTCTTGGCCATCCTGACTACTGGGGTTTGAGATCTTTGTATAATAATCTAGGTTCTAACCCTCTGTCAGATGAGTAGGTGATAAAGATTTTCCCATTCTATAGACTACTGCTTTGCTCAAATGATGATGCCTATTTTTATTCTTCTACATGCAGCCATCCAGTTTGACCAGCACCATTTGTTAAAGGTGCTGTCTTAGCCAGGCGGTGATGGCGCACGCCTTTGATCCCAGCACTTGGGAGGCAGAGGCAGGCGGATTTCTGAGTTCGAGGCCAACCTGGTCTACAGAGTGAGTTCCAGGACAGTCAGGACTACACAGAGAAACCCTGTCTCGAAAAAACAAACAAAAAAAAAACCCAAAAAAACAAAACAAAACAAAACAAAAAAGGTGCTGTCTTTTCTCCAGTGTGTACTTTTTTACCCTTTATCAAAAATCAAGTGTTTGTTGATGTGTGGAGTTATGCTCAGGTCTTCAATTCAATTCCACTGATCAACATAGCTGTTTTTATGCCAACACCATGCTGTTTTTATTACGATAGCCCTGTAACATGACTTGAAGTCTGGGTTGGTGATAACCTCCAGCAGGTTTAGTATTCAGGATTGTTTTAGCTCTCCTGATTTTCTGTGTGTGCTTCCATATGAAGGTAAAAATTGTTTCTTGGGTTTTTTTTTTCAATTTATGTGAAAAGCTGTGTTGGAATTTTGATGGGGATTACATTAAATTTTTAGGTTACTTTTGGTAGGATGGTCATTTTCACAGTATTGTCTCACCGGTCCATGAGCAGGAGAGATTTCTCTACCTTCTATGTTTTTTTTTTCTTCAGTGTTATAAATTTCTTATCATACAAGTGTTTCACTTGCTTGATTAGAGGTTTTCCAAGACAATTTATTTCTTTTAGGCTATTATTAAAGGTATTATTTTCCTGATTTTTTTTTCTTGGTTTATTTGTTAGTTATTTGTATGTTGGAAGACTATTGATTTTTATGTATTAATTTTGCATCCTGCTACTTTGTTGAAAGTTTTTATCAACTGTAGAAGTTTCTTGGTAGATTTTCTAGGGTCTGTTATGTATAAAATATCATCTGCAAATAAGGATACTTTGATTTCTTTTCCTATTTGAATTCCATTGATCTCTTTCAGTTGTCTAACTGTTCTAGCTAAGACTTTAGGGTTCTTTGTTTGTTTGTTTGTTTGTTTGTTTTTGGTTTTTCGAGACAGGGTTTCTCTGTGTAGCCCTGGCTGTCCTGGAACTCACTCTGTAGACCAGGCTGGCCTCGAACTCAGAAATCCGTCTGCCTCTGCCTCCCAAATGCTGAGATTAAAGGCGTGCGCCACCACCGCCCGGCTAGCTAAGACTTTAAGCACTAAACTGAACAAGTATACAGAGAGGACATATCCTTACTTTGTTCCTGATTTTACTTTGAGTTTCTCTTTTAGGACATTGACTGTGGGCTTGCTGTAAATTATTGCGTTCAGGTGTATCATTTTATCCCTAGTCCCTCCAGGACTTTAAACATAAAAGCATGTTGAATTTTCCAAAATCCTTTCTGCATCTAATGAAATGTCATATTGTTTTTGTTTTTCTGTCTGTCCATATATTAGATTACATTTATTGATTTATAATTGTTGAACTATCCTTGCAACTTTTAGATGACGCTGTCTGATCTTGGTCATGGTGAATAATCTTTTTGATGTGTTCTTGAATCAGTTTATAAGTATTTTATTGAGAATTTTTCCTCTCTGTTCATAAAGGATACTGGTTTAAAATTTTCTATTTTTTGTTGACTCTGTGTGCTTTGGTTTCATGGTAACAGTAACTTCCTAAGAAGCATTTGGAATTATTCCTTCACTTTCTGTTTGCACTTTCTGTTTGTGAGATAGCTCGAGGGGATTGGCATTAGTTCTGGGAGCACTCTGTGTTGTCTCCATTTGGTTCTGGCCTGTCTTTTATTTAAGAGATTTTTAATTATTGCTTCTATTTCACTAGGAGTTATGGGTCTGTTTATCTCATCTTGATTTAATTTTGTTAGGTCATTTCTATTGTGAAAGTCATCCATTTCTTTTAGGTTTTCTAGTTTGGTGGAACATAGATTTTTAAAGTCCTTAAAATTGTTTGGATCCCTCAGTGTCTACTCTAAGGTTTCCATTCTCATACCTAATTTTGTTAATTTGCATCTTCTCTCTCTTCCTTTGGTTGATTTGTTTACAGATTTGCTGATCTTATTGATGTTTTCAAAAGAACCACCTTTTGATTCTTTGTTGATTTGTTGTTATTTCTTGTTTGGTTGGGTTGGTTTGATTTGGTTTTTGGTTTTGTGAGATGGTTTTGCTGTGTAGCCCTGACTGTCCTGGAACTCACTATAGACAAGGCTGGCCTCCAGCTCAGAGCTCCACCTCTGCAGTCCTCCTATGTGCTAGGTGAATTTTTTGTCATTTTGGATTTTTGTTTAAGACAGGGTTTTAAACTGTACCCTAATGTACAGTTCTAGAGCTAGTAAGAAAGGTTAGTCCTACCTTAAACTATTAACTAAAGAGCATGGAAAGGGACAGCTTGTAAAAGTTTAAGTGACATTAGCTAGGACAGGACCTTAGCAGTATTCAGTGGTAGAGTTCTTCACTATCATGCACAATGTCCTGAATTCAGTTCCCTTCACTGAAAACAAAGACTGGTGGGTAGGAAACAAAAACCAAACAAACAAAAAACTCCTTAAGAAGAAATTACCTTTCAAAATCCAAGAAAAATAATTTGAAAAATTGAAAACTACAGATAATTGCCGGGCAGTGGTGGCGCACGCCTTTTATCCCAGCACTTGGGAGGCAGAGGCAGGCGGATTTCTGAGTTCGAGGCCAGCCTGGTCTACAGAGTGAGTTCCAGGATAGCCAGGACTATACAGAGAAACCCTGTCTCGAAAAACAAAAACAAAAACAAAAAAAAAAGAAAACTATAGATAAATTAGTTTTCTAATTGTATATTATTTGAGTCCATAGATTTAAATATTTGATATATTTGTATCCACTTTGCTGATACAATAATCTTTGGTGGTACTCATATTAGTTTATCTTTGGGTAGTGGTTTACATATCCTTTTAACCCAATAGCCACAGTCCTTGAAATTTCCTTACCAGTAAGGTAAGGTAAGGTAAGGTAAGGTAAGATGTTCCATGTCCATATTTTATAAATTTCCTGGCCTAGACTTAGAACTGATCTTTTCTCTAACTGCTGGTTACTTTGAGTGGGAAGCAGTATTTCATCAGTGTGATGAGTGTACGGGATGTTCACTGTGACTGTCTGGTCCTATTCCTAGACCTCTTTAGTAGCCAGAGCGCCCTTTGTTGGGCATGTTACTATATACATGCAATACTTGGGATTTGGGGGCTGGACGGACAATGTGGTGGTTAAGGATTGTTGTTCTTCCAGAGAGCCCAGGTTCCCAGCACCCACATAGTGACTTACAGCGGTTAAGAACTTTAGTTCCAGGGGAAGCTGGCCTCCTCAAGCACCAGGAACACACATGATGCTTATACATGCATGCAAGCAAACACTCATATTCATAAAGTAAAAATAAAGACACCCTTTAAAAAGATAACAGGATTTAGATACCAAGAAGAGTGTTTTTAGGCAATTTTGTCTTTGTGTAAGCATTATAAAGTATGATTACATAAACCTAAATGAAACAGTGCATGGTATATACTGTCATATGTTTGGTCTGTCATTAACCAAAACATCTAGTGAGGAATGGTATATGCATATAATCCCAGTATACGGGAGGCTGAGGCAGGAGAATAATTGATTTGAGGTCAGCATGGACTATATAGTAAGATGCTATCTCAAAACAAATTTCAACCTTTTTCTATAAATTCCCACATCTATGATTACTGAGAATTTTAAAAATATATATATGTGCATCTTATACATGTGTACAGACATCTGTAGGTAGTTTAGATGGATGGATGGAAAGATAGCAATAAGCAAAGAATTCTAGTGAAAGCCAGCTGTATTTACTCCACGCATTTGGGAGGCAGAGGCAGGCCAGCTTGGTCTATATAGCTAGCTTCAAGCCAGTCAGTGCTGGATAGTGACGCAATGTCTAAAAAATACAAGATAGAATATTTTTTATCAATAGAATGTTACCTGTGTTCATGGGCAGTCAACGTCTGTCCCCACTCCCCAGGTAACTACTGACAACCCACTTTGTCTGCAAAGATGTTCCTTTTTTGGATATTTTCTTTTCAACAATAATAAATAATCTGTGTGTATAATAGCCTAGTATTTCAGGAAAGTTCGTGATTCTTGTTCTCTAGTGTCCCTCTTATATGACACTCTTTGTTTGTTTGTTTTTAATTAGGACCTGGCGGTGTTTGAGCATCAGTGGACAAGCTTCTTTGCTAATTTTGACACAGAAATCCCTTTCCTGCTGGAACTTTCAGAATCTCAGGCGGGCGAGGTACGTAAGTAAAAAGTTTTAGAAGAAAGAAAAATGGTAAATTTATTATTGTTGTTGCTATATTATTATTATTTTGTTGTTATTTTATTATGTGGTTGCTATGTGACCCTGATTTTGGTCTGGAACTTAAAGATATACACCTGCCTCTGACTTTACAAGACAAGTGGTGGAATAAAAGTCATGTACTACTATGCCTGACTTACTAATATTTTTTTTTTTTGAGATTCACCACTGTAGAGGTTTGCTTTGGTTATCATTTCTATAAGCCATGTTTATATGTCATAAAAGATATTCTCTTCCATGCCTATAAAAACAAGTATATTCAAGGCTCTGGTTTCAGTCCCCTATACCCTGAAAATATTTTTGTTATGCCCACTTCTCTATTAGAAGGATATTCACCTTTCAGCATGGCGATGTCCCCAACCAGTAGTTGAGTTCTAGTTAGTACTTATGTACCTCTGAATACTAGTTGAGCCCCTTGATCACAAGTGCCATGCTGTCATTCCAAGGCCAAATTGGTAGTGAGTTACCAGTTACTTGGTTCAGACTAAGGCACCTTCATGACTAAACTGAATGTCTATTTGGAAAACTAGGGAACAGAATAGTCACAACAGGAAGACTCAGAAGAGCCATCTTGAGCTTACCTTTGAGCCTACCTGGGGTTTAAACTATCACTACTGGGTTCTTCAGAGTACCACAGTGGCACACAACAAGCCCCCACCTGATCATTGGGAGTTGATCTGGAGCATTTTACACACACACACACACACACACACACACACACACACACACACACACTTTCTATATATTGTTATACATTGCTGCTATTATCCTCAAATACCTTGATAATTAGGAAAGAATCTTACCTATTTGTTTTTACTTTCCTCTGGCGCTCTGCATTCCTCTGTATGGACTAGTATTCTGCTTGGCACCTTCCTCCTCTGAGGATGTCCTTTAATGTTTGTAATTAAATCTTATGATAATGAATTCTTTCAGCTTCAGTATGTACAAAGGAACATAATAGAGAAACATAGTTTTTTCCCACTATTGTTTGTTGGAGACAGGATCTCGCTGGATAGTCTGGGCTGGCCTTCAACTCACTGGCTTGCTGCTTCTACCTCTTAAGTGCTGGGATAATAGATAACATCTTGGGTGTCTTAACTGTTGCCATGAAGACACCTTGACCAAGGCAACTTACAGTTTATTGAGGCTTACAGTTCCAGAGGATAGACAGTCCATAACCATGATGACAGAGAGCTTGGGTATAACAAGAGGCAGGGTATAACACTTGGGCAGTAGCTGAGCGCTTAGATCTGAGTCACATTTAAGAGGCAGAGAGACACTGGGAATGGTGTAGGTAGGGTTTTGAAACCTCAAAGCCCACCCCCAGGGACACACCTCCTCCAAAAAGTCTACAGCTCCTAGTCCTTCCCAAACAGTTCTACTAGCTGGGGACCAAACATTCAAGTATATGAGCCTATGGGGCCATTCTCATTCGAACCACCACAGATAAGAATCAACATTCCCAGCTTCAATTGCATTTCTGAAAGATGTTTTTGCAATGTATAGGCAGTGTAGATTCTAAGTTAATGAGATTTCCCGCTTCAGTGCTCAAATGATGTTGCCGGTTATCTACTTACATTGTTTCTGAGACTTTTGTCTCAGTCATTGTTCCTGTGGATACAGGTCCTTTCTCCTCTGGCACATACTAAGATTTCTCTTTCTTTTTTATTTTGGAATCCTAATTTAATTATCATTTCTTTCTTCCCTTTCCTCCCTCCAAACCCTTCCATTATACCCTTCCACACTCTCATTTAAACTCATGGCCTTTTTTTTTTAATTGTTATTGCAGGTTGTATGTGTGTGTGAGTGTGCATGTGCATGTGTGTGTACCAGTGGCATTTTCTGTGTCAAAAGGTAATCTATTGCCAAATTCCTTGAGAACGTTCTGATTTGCATCCCACCAGCCATATAGGCTGCATGTGGCTTCACACACTCACTAGAATATTTAGTTTCATCTTGAGTGTTTTCAGTCTCAGGGGTGCAGGGACTGCTCAGCGGCTAAGATCATTTATTGCTCTTGCAGAGGCCCAGAGTTTAGTTCTCAGTACTCACCTGAGTAGCTCTGGTCTCCATGGGCACCTGCATTCATGTACATGCTGATGCATAATTAAAAATAAATAAATCACCTGGGTGTGACGACTCAGGCCTTTAACCTCTGAGCTACAGCTGTTAGGTCTCTGGGTTTTTCAGGGCAGCCAGAGCTACCATAGTAGGACTTCTCAGAAATAAACAAAAAAAAACCCTGCATGTGCTGGCATGCTTGTGATCCCTGCTCTTTGAAAGCGGAAATAGAAGAATCAGAAGTTCAAGGCAACCCTGGACCACATAATGCATCTGAGGCCATCCTTTTGATAGTTTGTCTCTAAAGAAATTCTAAATAAAATTAAAGAATTCTTACTCTGTATTTTGAGTATTTCTTCCATGTTTATTACAATAGTATTATTTATGCCTTTTCCTTTTGCCATGAAAATCCATTTGTATATATGTGTGATGTATGTGTGTATATGTATTTATTTGTATTCTGCACACACATGTGTCCACTTGCATGTAGAGGCCAAAAGTGAATGTCAGATAATTTCCTTGATTGTGTTCCATCTTACGTTTTAAAGATTTATTTATTTTTATTTTATGTGTGTGAGTGATTGCCTATATAGGTGTCTGTGCATCACATGTGTCCATGTGCCTTTTTGTTTGTTTGTTTGTTTTTGTTTTTCGAGACAGGGTTTCTCTGTGTAGCCCTGGCTGTCCTGGAACTCACTCTGGAGACCAGGCTGACCTCGAACTCAGAAATCCGTCTGCCTCTGCCTCCCAAGTGCTGGGATTAAAGGCGTGTGCACAGCTGCATCACATGTGTCTTATTGCCTGGCCAGACTAGAAGAGGGTGTTAGAGCCCCTAGAACTGGAGTTACAGATGGTTGTGAGCCACTGTGTGTGTACTAGGATTTGAACCTGGGTCATCTGCAAGAATAACAAATGCTCTTAACTCCTGAGTCATCTCTTCATCTCCCACAGCAATAATCTTGATAAAGAAGATTCAGTAACAGTTTATATATTTCAGAATAAATATGATGCAGTATAATCAGTAATAATCTACAGATATGATAAAAAAATTTGGAGAAAATTTACCAAAATGTTAACAGTTCTTAGAGATTGTGTGTGATTTACTCTATTTTTCAAGGAAGAAATACTGACAAGTTGAAAAAAAACACAAGAGATATTGCTTGAAGGCACTGAAATTTCCTTTTGAAATTTTGAACCTTTGAATGTAAGACCCTGTATGGTAACTTTTGATTAATAAGTTTAGCCTAATATTTCATTCAAAGTCAAGAATTCTTTGTTTTCCTATGAAAAGTTTATCATTATACTTCTGTGTTCTTTAATTCCCCTGATTATTGATTTAAATTAGCATATTGTAATTATGTTTAAAGTTATTGGAATGTAGGGACTTTTAACAGAAGAGAAGAGTGGGGCAAGATTAGTGGTTTGAACTGTAAATGCTGATTGATCAGTGCTCTTTCTGTGTTTGAATGGGTCTGCTTTATGTTTCTTTGCCTTTTGCAGCTGTTTTCATATTTTTTTTTGCTATTTTTTTTGTTTCATTGCTCTACTCCAAGTTCATGATTTTATCTACATCATCTTTCTGTGTTCTTAAACTCTGTACACATCTCTGTCTTTTTGCTACATACTATTCATTCTCTTGATATGTGTATGCACATATACACATATGTGAAAGCTTTATTATTTTCAAAGCTGTTATCTTACATCATATATTGACTTCTTTTTAGCCATTCAGAAGCTACTTCAGTCATGGAATGATCTCCAGCCATATTACTGAAAACAGGTATGTTTCCTGGGACGGAAATGCGAATGGTGATAGAGAAAATGGAATTGAAATCATGGGTGTGAAATATGGAGAACATCGAAGTTCAGGCTGTGAGTTGGCTATAGTTACAACATAAGATATCATAGTTGTGCCTGGCAGCAGTGACCCACGCCTCTAGTCCCAGCAGTAGGGAGGCAGAGGCAGGCAGATCTCTGAGTTCAGTAGCAGTCTGGTCTACACAGTGAGTTTTAGGACAGCAAGGGCTACCCAGAGAAACCTGGTCTCAAAAAGAAAAAAAGAAAAGAAAACAATAAAAGAAAGACAGACAGAAAGAAAAGAAAGTCTGTAGTTATGATTTGTCTGTCTTGGTGCTTTGTACTTTTGTATTTGCTTTATTTTTCTGTAATCCTATAGTAAAATGGCTTTTAGAATATTATAGATAATCAACCTCAATCTAAAGAAAGGGACTTTTATACCTAGCTCAGGAAAGCAAAACTGCAGACAAGGAATAGCAGTATTGGGTGCAGGTGGGGCTATAAAATGAATTAAGCTAAGTACCTAGCACCTTGCAAAAGATGGGAGGAGGAAGGGTTTCTGAGTAGTTCCTTCTCTTTGTTGTGATAAGCAGGTGGGTAGAGGAAGCAGCTAATCCCTGTTTTCCCCCAAGTCCTGTCCAGTCTAATAGACAAACCACTTCTGTGGGTTTCAGACACACCTTTTCTGTTTAAAGTGTAGCTTACCTTGAACCAGTTTTCAGAAGAAAAGTGAGTAGTATTCATTTGATTTGCTAGATGCTCCATGTGGAGTTTCCTTGGTGGCTCTTAGGAAGGTGCTCTGACTGATCTGTCTGAAGGGGTTGGTTATGGAATGAGCAGGAGGTGGAAGTCTAGTTGATGAAGAGGAAAAGACCACCAGGACTGGCGGTGGGTGTGTGGGAGGTGTGTGACAGGGACACCATTAGCATCCTTCTCTCCTCCTGCCCTCCTGAAAGGGACTTAGAAGTTGGTAGCTGCTCTGTGGTCTATTGGATCTGAATAGTCCAACTGCTACGATTCTCTAAAAGCTGTATTTCTATTAAAATTTTACCTTATAAAAATCGAGTATCCTCATTATATTACTGAGAGCAGACTCTTGTAACTGATTTCTCAAAAAGGTCAGGTGGGAAATCATCACTAGAATGAATCAGAGATACCTGACATCCCTTCCAAGCCAGCCAGGAACATTACATAGATTGGACTTTGCCCGTCCTATGATCACACCACTCAGAAGAGCCTGAGATCCAGACATGGAACCTTGGTTAACCACATTTGCCTTGCTGTTGTAGCCCTCATCGTCAGCCTTTTGTTCTCTTTGGTAATCACTCCACACGAGACAACCTGAGTGCAGGCAACTTCAGCTTCCCTTCGGAAGGGCACCTGGTGCGCAACACTGGTCCTTCAGGGAGCTTTGCCAAACACATGGTGAGTGGCCAGACTGTCTGCTACTTGATGAATCTTACTAATAACAAGAAAGAGCTGCTGCTCAAAAGGAACCTTTTTCAGTTATTATGTTGACTTAGTCCTGAATTTGGAGTTGTTTTATGTAGCTGGTCTTTGCTAATTTGTGGGTTCTTTTTACCCACTCTTTATTCCTCCAGGTTCACCCCATATCATTAGATAAGAGAGAAAGGAGGAGAGGAGAGGGCTCACCCACCTCTGAACAACCACCAACCACCCCACCTCTCTGGGCTCTAGCATTTATACACTGTCTTAGTAAGGGTTTTACTGCTGTGAACAGATATCATGACCAAGGAAACTCTGATAAGAACTTTTAATTGGGTCTGGTTTACAGGTTCAGAAGTTCAGTTCATTATTATCAAGGCAGAAACATGGCAGCATTCAGGCAGGCATGGTACAGGAGCTGAGAGTTCTACATCTTCATCTGAAGGCTGTTAGCAGAATACTGACTTCCAGGCAGCTAGGTTGATCATCCTAAAGTCCACACCCACAGTGACACACCCACTTCAGCAAGGCCACACCTTCAAATAGTGCCACTCTCTGAGCCAAGCATACACAAACCATCACATACACCCTCCCAAAAGCTACCAGAATTCCAAATGTCACACAGTTGCAGAAACTGTCTGCTGCTGACAAAACCTTGCCTCTGCTAGAGCGTGAGACAATTTAAAGTCAGCTGCTACAGACAGTCTGAAGCAGCCTCAGTCCCCACACCTGGGATTAAAATGAAAGCACATTCCTATAATATTTCTGTGTTTTTTTTAAAGAAACCAAAATTCCAAAATTGTCACTACAGCTTTACAATGAAAAGAAGTGACTGTGTATATTTTGAGTATTGGGTATGATTTTGAAAACATTTGTTCACAGTTATTTTAGTGTGTGTGTGTGTGTGTGTGTGTGTGTGTGTGTGTGTGTGTGTGTG
>JANHMN010000002.1:193860503-193881454 GCA_030674055.1 Rhabdomys pumilio | reverse complement strand
TGTGTGTGTGTGTGTGTGTGTGTGTGTGTGTGTGTGTGTGTGTGTGTCTTGTCTGTCTGTCTGTCTATGCGCCTATGGAACTTACCCACCGTGCATGTGCTGGTGCTCAGATGCTATTTGGCAGGATTCTCACCTCTGCTGAGTGAGTCTTGGAGATCAAACTCAGGTTGTCAGGATTTGCAACAACTACCTTTGTCTACTGCGCCATCTTGCTGGCGCCCCCCAAAAATTTAACTTTTAAATATTTGAAGGAAAATGGTTGAAAACATACTTTGCCCAGGCAACTCTTGTCAGTAGAATAGAATTTCTAGGTGAATTTGAAAGCAGTCATTCTAAGCCTAAGTTTGTTAAATCCTGACTGCTAAAAATGTTATAGAGCCAGTTCTTTCCTTCTGTCTTTATATGGGTTCTAGGGATTGAACTCAGGTCATTAGGCTTTATCCACTGAGATGTCTCACCTGCCCTCTGATAGTCTATTATTATGTGATTTATATCCTTTACCATTCTCTTTAAAACATTAAGGGTCAGGGAAATGGCTCAGGGTTCAGATCCCTAAAGCCCACATAAAAGCCTGACACAGTGGAGCAAATATGTATGAATCCAATGTGCCCTATCACAAGGTGGGAGGAGGAAACAGGAGACTCCAGAAGCTTGAGGATTAGGTAGCCTGCTGCATGCAGCAGCCTGTTTCAAACAAGGTGGAAAAGCTCAGACCAACACCTGAAGGTTATCTAAACACACAACACAGCATGTTTATGGCTGCACCCGCATATATGAACCTGTACAACCCTGATATACACACATGCATAGATAAAAGGGACCATTATACTTGAATATAGGACTCTAATGATTGTCAAAATCTATGCTGTCTTAATAAAATTTTAAACATTTTCAAATATTTCTAACAAAGTGTTTTTAAAAATGTTGCAGGATGTTAGGAAAGCTAGAATGGTAGGTGTAGTTATGTTTTAATTAGGATTTTTGGCCGGGTAGTGGTGACACACGCCTTTAATCCCAGCACTTGGGAGGCAGAGGCAGGCAGATTTCTGAGTTCGAGGCCAGCCTGGTCTCCAGAGTGAGTTCCAGGGCAGCCAGGGCTACACAGAGAAACCCTGTCTCAAAAAAAAAAAAAAAAAAAGATTCAATTAAATAAACTTCATTCCATTAACTGCTTTTTATTTCTTCAGCATTACTTGTCCGAGTATGCTCCTTTTTAAAAGTTTGATTATTGTGTGTATGTTCGTGAAGTGGGGTATGCATGCACCATGGCAGATGGATAGAGGCCTAAGGACAGTCTGGTGAAGTCTGTTCCTTCCTTCATCTTTCCATGGATCTGGGGAATGAATTTAGATGGGCAGGCCTGTGAGCCAGCTCATCATCCAGCTCCTAGGATACTCATTTGTCTTCCCCTCCCACAACCTTCAGGTCGCTCAGTGTGTCTCACCGAAGGGGCCTCTGGCATGTTCAAGAACATACTTTTTTGGAGCTACTCATGTTCCTTATTTGGGTAAGTCTCTGTAAATAGTTATCTTACCAACTCTTACCTAATGGATTTTCCTATGAAGGAGAAGTTAACATACAATTAACTATTTTATGCAAAGTTCCATCTTGTGGGCATTGACTCCTTCCCTGATTGCAGCTATAGAGTCAACTTGTCTAACTCATTCCTCAGAATACATTTCAGGAGAAAAACATTAGTTCAACCTATAGTTTGAAGTCTAACTGTGTTTATCCCCTGTGCTCAGTGTTAGGAGAAAGGCCAAGATTAATGCTACAGCTTGAGATAGCAAGGGATGTGAGCTCTGTTGGAACATGACTGGTCTCCTGCCTAATTGTTTTGTGTGAAGAGGGAGACTGGGCTGCGCTAGGACTCTGCATGGCTGAGGACTTGCAACAGTGAACTTCAGGAGGGCTAGGCCGAGCAGGGCCACCCTGCTTGCTGGGGTACTCTGAAGCTGAAGCTTCAGATATCCAAAGAGAAATGGGGGGAAACTTTTGAATTGAATGTGGCTCTCAGCATTGCTTCTCAGAGGTCAGAACATCAGAGGCCATTAATATAGAAGCCAGGAAACTCTGAAAAGAAAGATTACTTAGGTCAGATAATTAAGAAAATTAAAAAACAAAACTTAAACAACGTTAACTTATAAAAAAAAAAAATAAGTAGCCGGGCAGTGGTGGCACATGCCTTTAATCCCAGCACTTGGGAGGCAGAGGCAGGTGGATTTCTGAGTTCGAGGCCAGCCTGGTCTACAGAGTGAGTTCCAGGACAGCCAGGGCTACACAGAGAAACCCTGTCTCAAAAAACCAAAAACCCCCTGACTCTTTTTGTATAAACATTCAAGAGCCTAAGATTCTGTGAAATGAATTGAAAAAGAGTCAGGGGGTAAATGAAAGTCCAAGAAATTCTGGGAAAAGGCAAGTACTGATTGCCATCTGTGTGTGCATTGTATTTAACTCAAACCAAAACGTTTCCCTTTACAGGTGATGATGAGAAGCTGCCCAGGACAACTGAGCAAATGTAAGTCCTTGTGCCAGATTTGTCCTCTTCTCAAAGCTGAGAAGGCCTCTCCGAGGCCCTCCTGCTTCCCCTTGTGACAGCACTGCTGAGGACTGCTGCTTATGAGGCGTACACTGCTGTATATGGCCTAGCCAGTCCCAGAACTGCTCAGTCTGGAGCCTAGGCCAGAGGGCTTTGCCAGCTTTGCCATCTGCTCCTCCCTCTGGAATGCCTCCTGGTCTTCCTATGTGTATGCCCATACATTTGTATGACATAACTTCCCTTCTTGTATTTCATACACAGTGAAAAAAATGTAATTGAGGATTTTTTCCAAAACCAAAACCTTCTGCAATTTCTTGGGAAAAATCTGATATGTGGTCTGCAGAATTTTCTCTGGACTTGACATTCAGGCTTACGCACCAGAGCTGTGCTCAGTCTCAGCCATGTGCTTTAGAGAGGTCCTGCTTACTACTGACTTCCCTCCCTGTAGGAGGGAATACACAGACCACAGGAGAAGTACACAGACCAGACATAGATGCTTGAAGCTCTAAAAGTATGCTCTTCACCCAAGTCCCCAGCATAGCTGAGTTCTAGACCACTTCTTTGCAAAGGCCAGCACAGATTGGTCACAAATAAATGTCTATGATCACAGCACATTCCTGGGCGTGAGGTAGTGTGGCTGCAGCATTCCTGTTGAACATCAGGGCTGCTTCGGCTAGGTGTTAGTCAGAGTCATCACCTTCTCACACAGGCTGCGTACTCTACAGAATACCACCTTCCTTCTCCCGTCGGAGAGCAGTGAGAGTTAGTTAAGGCTGGACGAGTAGTGCGCGCTCCTAGGAGAGTCTCCAAACAAGCTCCCAGGGACCATGGATTTTATAGTAAAGCTTCTGTGACACGAGGCTACATCTGCTTACTGCACATGACAGCCTGCTTACTACATGTAACAGCCTGCTTTTTTCCCCTTGAGACAAGGTTATATTACTTTCCTTGTCATCCGTGATAAAGTACCCCCCAAAAAAATAAAACTTAGAAAGGGAGGGAGCAGCAAGATGGCTCAGCAGGTGAGAGCACTCACAATGTGCCTGACAACCTGGACTCATTCTCTGATCTCCACATGCACATGGCGCACTGTGTGTGACACTGTTTATGGGGAGGCATAAACAGACATCTCACTTTACCACAGAAGTTGAGCTTGGTAAACCAGTGAGTTTATTGGGGTTACTTCTAGAAGTGTGGATGACCTCAAAGGCAGCTACAGCTGTGGCACTGGCCTCCCCTCCAGCTTGGGTGATTAAGTTCCTCTGCACAGCTTGCGGGCAGCTCAACAGACTGAAGAGGCTCCCTGCAGCCTTTGCTGCTCACATGCCCTGGAAAGAGGGAGGGGCCTTGTGAAGGTGTTCAGTTTTAGGGACTTCTAAGACTTAGAAAGTTGTTTACTTTCCGAGTCTCAACTTTTCTTAACATTTCCTGAGTCTTACCAGGACTTGGGAGGCAGATGCAGATCTCTGAATTCAAAACCATTCTGGTCTATACACTGAATTCTAGGACAGCCAGGGTTACACAGAGAAGCCCTGTCCTGAAAAACAAAACAAAACAAAATTAATTAATTAATTAATTAATTAAAATAAAAAGACAGAATTTCCTAAGTTTTAATGAGCATTCCCTCCAAGATGGAATGTTTCATCTGGGAGGAAATTGACACATGATAGAAGGCAGAGACAGGAGAATTGCCTGGAATCCATGGACTAATTAGCATAGAGTCCACAGAGCAGCAGGAACAGCCAGAAAGACCCTGCTTCAGCAAGGTGATAGGAAAGAAGTTGTCCTCTAGACTGTGCTATGGCATAAGCGTACTGCTCACCCCATAACACACATACCATATGTATACATATAGAAATAATAATGATAAGTAAACCTGATCAGCTCAGGTATACAGTCTGTTATGGTAGAGAATTCATGGCAGGAAGAATATGAAGTAGCTGATCTTGTTGCAGCCACAGTCAGGAAGCAAGGAAAGATGACTGCCTGTGTGTGTAGGAGCTAACGTTCACAGTTAGCTGAGTCGGCACAGCTAACCTAATCTAGATAATCTCTTACAGACATGCCCAGAGCTTCCTCCTAAGTGATTCTAATCTGTTAAGTTGATAACAGTAATCATTACAAGGGTCTTATTGTACATCTCAGGCTGGTGTGGAGCTTGCTGAGATCTCTTCTGTGTGTACCTTCTCGTGTTAGAATTACAGGTGTGAGCCACTGTGCCTAGCTTAATCTGTCTTTTATTGGGGGGCAGGAGAGTCAGGTATGGCAACTCATACCAGAAATCTCAGCACTGAAGAGGATGAAATAGGTAAATTACCACAAGTTCCAGGCTAGTCTGATCTACAAAGTGAATCCCTGTCTGGGAAAATAATAATGCAAATTATATAATCAGTACTGAAAATAGGAAAGTAAAGAAAGGAAAATATATCATAATTCTCTCTGGCATTATCTCTAATATCTTATTATATACAGTATATCTTCCTGTGCAGCTAAAATAGGTTGTATTTTGGGAGGCTGGGAAGATAGCTCAGTGGTTAAGAGAACACATTGCTCTTAAGGAGGCCCAGAGTTAAATTCCCAGCACCAATGTCAGGAAGCTCACTGAAGTGATCTACTAGAGACAGCTATTGACAACCACGATAATTAAACCAATGAAAAGGATATGAGTTCTTTTATTAGCCAGTGATCAAGAACTGCTCATGCCTCAGAGTCTCTTGGTGCTGAATGAACCTCAGCGGGGTATAGAGTTTTTAAAGACGTAACCCACAATTACATCAGTGTTTGAGGGGGATCAGAGCAAAATCTTTCTGCGGAGCTTAGCAGTATTTTCCAGATGCTGCATGACAGTTAATTCTGACTTATACACATTTCTATTAGTTACTTTAGTTTATGTACAAATGTTAGTTACTCTGGTTAATACTTCTGGACCATGGTCAGGGATACAGGCAGTCTCAAAAGCATTGCCAAGGCAAATGTGGCTGTTAAGATGGAATACTGAGGAGTGTCTAGGCAGACATAAAATAGTCAGGACAAGACATCACCACATTAGCTATGTCATCACAGCTACTGGTAGCTCTGGGTCTGGGAGCTCTGATGCCTTCTTCTGGCCTCTAGGGAACCTACACACGTAATTCAGATTTGGGAGGTAGAGGATTGTGGTTTTAGATTATGTCACTTTAATCACAATGTACATATTAGATTTTCTTTTTTTATGCATTTCTCTCACTTTAATAACAAGTTGACTTTTTTTTCCCATTTCTATGTCTTCTCTGCTTAGCCACTGCCTAGGATCCTCGTTTTGGACCATTTGAAATTTGCCTACACCAAATCCATTGGTGCCTTACATCAGGGATTAATATTAAGGTGTACTTAAGCCCATGTCAGATATTGCAGATCACAGTGGTAGTGGGGACCTGTGACAGTAACACAAGAAGTCACTAAGTGGCTTAGTAAGCAGGTATTGGTTTATGTACTGAGCTATTGTCTAAAGTTCTGTATAGGGCAGGCCAAGTAAAGTAGGGCTAGCTAATAATAGATTAGGTGATACATGAATAGAGGTAATATAGAGGAGGAGGGGTACCTAGCCAGTGTTGGATTGAGTGATATTTGAACCAAGACATGGGTTGGGGTTGGGGGTCTTTGTATATCTTGAAGTTTAGGCTTTATGAAGCTTCACCCCATCCAGTGTGGTGGCACACATACACATCTCCATTTCTGTGTTAAGGAGGCAGTCAGGAGCCAGAGTTCAAGATCATTCTTGGCTACATAACAACTTCAGGATTGGCTTAGGCCTCACGAGCCCCTGCCTCAAATACAAAACAGTCAAACAATAAGAACAAAAAACATAAATCATTCACTAAGTGTCATGGTGTGTGGAAAATCTTTCTAGTCTCACCCAGAAGTAAACAAATTCATGGTTAGTGTACCTCCCAGGCCGCTTTCCATCACCATGCCCTCTGCTGTGGCCTGCCTCACAACCAGGAACGTTGCCTTTTTTTATCATTTTAATTGTGTGTGTGTACACACACATGGGTTTAGTGCTCAAGGAAACCAGACGAGTGTGTTAGATGCCTTGGTGGTTGTGAGCTGCTGGTGTAAGCGCTGGGAATCCAGTGCAGGTGGGGCTACAACTGTTCATAGCCACTCAGCAGTCTCTCTGGGATGAAATGTGGTGTCCATGCTGCTGTCAACTCCTGTCCTCCTGCCTCTCTCTTCAGCATATCCTACAGGCTCTCACTATGTAGACCAGGCTGGCCTCAAACTCACAAAGATCTGCTTATCTCTGCCTCCTAGTACTGGGATTAATGGCTTGCACCACCATGGCTGGCTTGTCATTTTGTTATTTGAGATTCTTTGTTCTGTTTTATTCTTTACTCTAATCTATGACCTATAAGATGGGGGTGTGTGACAAAGGTAGGAAGGAACTGAAGGAGTGTGACACAGAGGAGAGACACCAAGCCGAGAGTGAAGTTCAAGTTTGCGGAGAGTTTCTGTGACCTTAGACAACATATTCTACTTTCAGAGAGATTGCTTGCTGGGTTAGCCCAGATGTCAAACTCTTATCATCTTTTACTCATTGGAAGAGTCTCACAGATTTCAATCCATGTGTTCCTTGTGAAGTCTTATCAATTCCTTTCTAAGAAATCCTCTGCCTTTCAGTGTGTCTGATAGATAAGCCCTTTTTCTCTGTAATTGTCCTGAGAAGAGCCTGGGCATCCTTAATCATACAAGGTACTTGGACAGGGCCTGTCTTTTTTTTTTTTTTGGTTTTTTGAGACAGAATTTCTCTGTGTAGCCCTGGCTGTCCTGGAACTCACTCTGTAGACCAGGCTGGCCTCGAACTCAGAAATCTGCCTACCTCTGCCCCCCAAGTGCTGGGATTAAAGGTGTGTATCACCACTGCCCAGCAGGGCCTGTCTTTTAATTGAACTCAACCTTTCTTTTGCCAACCACCTGAGATTCCTACCCTGAGTTCTTAGTTGCAGCAAACCTTTAGCATGTCTACTGAGGAGAGGACATAAAAAGAGTATGGTAATGTTTGTGGAAGGCCTTCTGGCTGTATCACTTCATAGGCTCCTGATGTCTGGGTAGTCACTCCTGCTCACAGAGGCCCAGGAAGGCTACTGATTTTATTGTTTACTCACAAATAGAGAAAGTTGATTTTTTTTTTTTTACAGATGAGCTAAGTCGTTTCATAGTTTTATTTTGCTCCGCTTTTAAGACTTATTTTTTTTATTATTTTTAATGTATTTATTATTTAGATATGTTTGTATATCTTTATGGGTACGTATGTACACATGGATACTGGTGCCCAAGGAAGCCAGACATGTCAGGCTGGAGCTGGAGTTACAGTGGTTGTGAGCCATCTGACATGAGTGTGGAGATCAAACATAGTATGTTCTTTAATTCCTGAGCCGCCTGCCTGGCCCATCATTGTCACCGTTGTTCTTGAAAAGATGTATTGGGCATAGTGATGCATGCTTGTAATCCCAGCACTGGAGGCAGAGACTGTTGGATCTCTGTGAGTTCAAGGCCAACCTGGTCTATATAGTGAGTTCCTGACCACATGGTAAGGTAAAGCACTGTCTAAAAAAAAAAAAAAATACAAAAACAAAAAACATTAAGACTAGAGTACAGCAAATAAACACATGACTTTTTAAAAGCTGAAAGTTTCTTTTTCTTTCTTTCTTTTTTTTTTTTTTTTTCCAGACAGGGTTTCTCTGTGTAGTCCTGGCTGTCCTGGAACTCACTCTGTAGACCAGGCTAGCCTTGAACTCAGAAATCCACCTGCCTCTGCCTCCCAAGTGCTGGAATTAAAGATGTGTGCCACCACTGCCTGACTGAAAGTTCCTTTTTTTAATGAGTTAAAGTAGGGCTTAAACTTTTTTTACTCAACCTGCCTTTTTTATTTAAATTTTTTAATATATGAATGTTTTGCCTGAATGCATGCATATATGTATACCCCACGTATACTTGTGGAGGTCAGTAAAGACCCTCAGCCGCCTTGGAACTGTAGTTACAGATGGTTGTGAGCCACTATGAAGGTTCCAGCAATCAAACCCAGATCCTCTACAAAAGCAGCAAGTGCTCTCTTAACCACTGAGTCATCTCTCTAACCTAATAATTCTTTTTTTTTTTTTTTTTTTTTGGATTTTTGAGACAGGGTTTCTCTGTGTAGCTCTGGCTGTCCTGGAACTCATTCTGTAGACCAGGCTGGCCTTGAACTCAGAAATCCACCTGCCTCTGCCTCCCTATTGCTGAGATTAAAGGCATGTGCCACCACTGCCCTCCTAATAATCCTGTTTATTTCCTCAAGAAAAAAATTAAAAACTCTGAGTATATATGAATAGAAGTAGATGTATAGATTATATAACACATTAAATAACAAATTAATAGCCCAGAAGCTGGGCATTGTAGCACACCTGTTCTCAGTACATAGCACTTAGGACAGGGTAAGATCTTCCATGTTGGAAGCTAGCCTGGCCTGGGCTGTGTTGTGAGCTCTGTGCCAATCAGGGGTTTGTAATAAGACCCTGACAAAATGACAACAAAACCTGGGTCTAGAGACATGTTCATCAGTTAAGAGCACTGGCTACTCTTCTAGAGGACCAGGGTTTGATTCCCAGCAACCACAGTTCAAAGAGCTGTGAGATAAAGTTGGCGTTTTCTTTTGACAGTGGGTTTAGAGTTCTGTTTTTCAATTAGTCCCACTTTGGCATATTTCTTGGCATATTTAAATGTTTATTTCTTGGGAGGCAGACATGGTGCTTAATGCCTATAATACCAGCAGTTTGGGAGGCAAGAAAATAGTTTGAGGCCAGGCTGCCTTACATACAAGACTCCATCTTTTTAGACATCATTATAGACTACCATTTATGGACAGAGAACTTTTTTAAATAATATTATTTTTTAAATTTTATGTGAATGGGTGTTTTGTCTGCTTGTATGCTGTGTACCATGTGTGTTCAGTGCCGTTGGAGGACAGAAAATGACATCTCATCCCCTGGAACTGGAGTAACAGACAATTGTGAGCTGCTGTGAGGGTGCTGGGAATTGAACCCTGGTCCTCTTGGAAGAGCAGCCAGTATTCTTAACCACTGAACCATCTCTGCTGCCCCAGGCATACAGCTTTTACAAGACTATGTGCTACTATATTAACCATTATTTTTTGTTTTTAAAGTAGGCTCTTATCCCAGATATATGCTGCTGTTATTGAGGCTGTTTTGGCTGGCATTGCATGTTATGCTAAAACTTGCAGTCTGGCAAAGGTAATTTAAGTACCATATTTCTGTTTTGGTAGTCATCATTTTAATGTAAATCATCCTAACGGTTTGTTCTTTGGATGCCTTGCAGTGCTCACTTCTGTGTGACTTAGGGCCTTGGCAGCCAAGGCTGTAGCACTTGAACTGCTGCTGCCTGTGGCCATGCTGCTGTTATTTTATGAGCCTTTATAAATACTCGATTGTGTTAAAGGATAGTCATTGTTTTATTCATAATTTAGACAAGTTAAAGAAAAGCAGATTATCCCATTGAATTTTAATGACACTATTAAAGCTTATTTTGAGCTACATAGTTGGTTTCCTGTAATTCAGTGTTTAAAACTCAGTACAGGTTGGAAAATCTGACTTACCTTTCCTAGGCCAGTATCCTTGCGTATACTTGCTCTCTGACCATTTTCTCCTTGCTGTTTTGCGGTTAACCTGCCCTGCTGAGTTGGATTCCTAAATCTGACCCAGTAAGATGAGAAGAGACGGCTTGATGCCTTCAGCAAAGCCAGTAGGACTTTTCCTGAAGGAAGCCAGTTGACAGTGGAAAGGTTGTGTATGATGTAGATATCAGAGAGACTGTAGCTGTAGTCACCAGCTCCTTGGCATCCCCTCCTACTGAGCGCGATTCCTTGTAACAATGTGGGTTTTCTCAGATCCTTTAGCGCTGCATAGTAGAAAGCTCTGCAAAGCCATTAGATGTCCTTCAACTTTAGTTCTCATTGTCGTTTTCCCCCTAACTGATCTTCTGTAGGTTGAGTTGTTTGAATATCCTCAATGTCTAGCAGAAACTGGGGGCATTGGTCCCTCCCCAGAGCCAGGGAGAAGGGAGGAGGAAGCACATTTCTAGTGCTCACTTAGCACTCCAGCTGCCTAACCAGCTGCTTACGTCTCTCCAGCAGATCAGATGCCAGTGTGCCCCTGCCTAAGTACGTTTCCTGTGACTCCAGCATAACCTGTTCCCCATAACCTGATGCTTTCACTTTAATCTTTTGAGGTATACAAAGTAGTCACATAGAAGGGAAGGGCACTGGCCAACTTTTAGAAGGGCCTTTCCTATCAGAGATATGCATACTTCTGCTGCTTGAAAGGTAATGTTTTGTTTTGTTGCTGCTTTTACAGGCCAAGGAGGTAGCAGAGCAAACTCTGGAGTCTGGGTTGGTGTTCACTGAGTTGGTTCCATTCAAAGCAGATCTACGGTAAGCAATAGCTGGTATTTTTCATGAGAATTTATTTTTTAAAAATTAAGATCCCCCTGTTCTTTTTTTTGTTTTTTGGTTTTTCGAGACAGGGTTTCTCTGTGTAGTCCTGGCTGTCCTGGAACTCACTCTGTAGACCAGGCTGGCCTCGAACTCAGAAATCCGCCTGCCTCTGCCTCCCAAGTGCTGGGATCAAAGGCGTGCGCCACCACCGCCCGGTGATCCCCCTGTTCTTATAACTTAGATTCCACCTCTCTCTCACTTTGAGAAGTATTCAAGTCAAGTAGTAGGACATAGGAAAGAGAACCACTTGTGACCAGTGTGGAGAAGCTATATCAGGAAAACGCGAGTCTGTTCTGAAACTAGAGTGTGAGGCAGATTCATACTGGAACTGTGGGAGCCTGACAGGCCTGGTGCCAAAGCTAAGGAGGAGAAGCAGGGAACCGGAAAGGCAGAGTTGCAAGTGGCAGGAGACCACTAATAAAAGAGAGCTTACTTATTCAATTCTGCTTCTTCCTGGCAGCAGGGAGCCTAGTGTCTTGAAGTCCTTCAGTCACATCCCCAGAATGTCCTGTTACAGCTCTGTGCTGGCTTCGGCCTTAGCTACATTTTCATGAGCTCAGTCCACTCTACCCTCAACCCTACAAGAGGACCATTTGTGTACAGTTTTATATAAAGGTCGTGAAATACCAGCACTGGAAATTTACTTAAGAATACTTCAAGCTAGGCTTGGTGGCACATACCTCTGATGCCAGCACTCCAGAGACGGATACAGCTGGAAGTCTGCATGAGTTAGAGGCCAGTCTGATCCACATGGTGAGCTCTAGGACAGTTAGAGCTACATAGTAGAGCACCTTATCTTTTAAAAAAGATACCTGGATGTGCTCTGCCATACTGCCTGTTACTGCATGTCCCACGATGTTTTATATCTGTGATTCTGAGTAGTGAGGAGAAAGGAGAACTTGATAGATAGTTTAGTTGGCTGACATGACAAGAGGGATTCTGTTGTCCGCAGCTCCATGAGTGAAAGGCAGAGCCTGAACTCTGTGATGCAAGACTTTCATCTTGTTGCATGTCTCCTTTCTCAAAGCTCCCAGTTTTGAAAAGGGAGAACTGAAGGAAGCCCCTTCTCCTCCTGTGCTGCCTGCGTTGTGCTGTGAACCATCTGTTGTTAGATGAGAACCTTAGTTGAGAATGTGCTTTCACTTCCTAGCTGTGCTGATTTAAGGACAATAGAGGACACGTGTGTTTCTGGAGCGCTGGCTCAGTAGAGTGATTGAACAGATAGTTATTAGTCGATGTGGTAGTGAGTCCTTCTCTGTTACCAGACAGGCTGATCCAGCCATTCTGGTCCTCCTGTTATTCCAGCTCTTGCCCATGCCACCTGTAAAGGTTCTTGGGTCTGAGTGAACCATCCTAGCAGGAGGAGGGCAGGAGGAGAAAACCTCCCAGACTAGTTACTGTTCAGACTGAAATCATAACGGCTTCCTCCATCAGGGCTGCCTCACTGAGGTTCCAAAGTATATCACATACACATATCTTCTCCGAGAAAGGGAAGGAGGACAGAGCAATTACTAGACATAGGAAGCTCATGTGTTACTGACTCGTTCTTGCTGAAACATGAAGTTAGGCTTATATAACCACATACAATTTAAAGTCTTCCTTGGGCTGGGAAGATGGTTTACCGGGTAAGAACACTCACTGCCAACTCTGTTGGCCTGAATTCAATTCCCAGAACCCACATGAAGGAGAGAACTAACTTCTGCAAGTTGTCCTCTGATCTCCACATGTGCATGGTGGTATGCTCACCACTACACACACTAAATGTTTAAAAAAAAAAAAAACAAACAACTTTTTGAGAAAGAATAAGCCAGGGCTGACCATAGTTGCACATGTCTGTAACTCAACACTCAGGAGACAGAGGCAGGAACGTTTGTGCAAGTTTGAGGCCAGCTTGATCTACAGAGCAAGTTCTAGGCCAGACAAGGCTACACAGTGAGACTGTCTAGAAAGACCCTTGTCTCCCAGAGGAAAAGCAGGAAAGCTCTTCTTCAGCTGTAGCTTGACCCTGCTGTCGATCCATAGCAGTTGACTTTAGACAGCAGAAGCACCTTCTGCTTGGGTACAGAGAAGGGCTGGCAAGTTGACCCAGAGGTACTGAAAAGGAGGAGGATCTGAGCAGTCTGTAGACACTGAGGAGCAGGAGGCCCTGGGCCAGGAGAGGGCCATTCCCAGTCAGGCTGCACTGGGTATTGTGTCTTTTCACAACCTAGAGTTGAGGCAGTCTTGAGAAGCAGCACAAATACGGGACCATGGATAGAATATATCCTGGCTTCATACTTAGTAATGTCCTGGGACCTTGAGAAAGGATGACACTCTAGCTGTTGTGGGTGCCTTTGAGCCCAGCATTCAGGAGGCAGAGGCAGGTGGATCTCTATGAAGTGAGGCCAGCCTGGTCTACAGAGTGAGATGTAGAACAGGCAAAGCTGCAGAGTCAGACCCAGCCTCAAAAACAGAAACAACAGCAAAGGGGATGGCATTCACTTGATTGAGTGGCTTTAACAGTCTGGGGAAGATACAGGGAAAGCAAGTATTTTTAAGGATTCTAACCCAGTCCTGAACAAGAGACTTGACTTCTGGTTTGTTCCTTTCTGCTCTACAGCTCCAAGGTGGCTTTTCATATACATGCTGTGAATAACCAGGGAAGGTAGGTATAATTATGGTGATTCCCTTCATAGGAAAATGTGAGGACACAAAGAGAAGAAGCTGTCCAGTTGTGGTACATGTCTGGAATCTCAGCATTCAGGAGGCAGAGGCAGGAGGACCCAGAATTTGAGACCCGAGTGTTAGTGAGATGACCCAGGAAGTGGCAAGAAGAGCAGAAGTCCATGGTCATCCTCTGATGCCCAGAAAGTTCACAGCCTTCCTCGGATATCTAAGGCTGTAATTGAGAGAGAGGGGAGAGACAGAGGGAAGGGTAGGGGGTGAGAAAGAGTGAGACAGGCAGGCAGGCAGAGGCAGAGACACCCCTTTTAGCTGCTACCATTATTGATGTCAGCACATTCCACTTGGGGAGAGGTGCTATTCTATACTTGGACCTAGGCTTGGCTGAATTCCTGTACCCAATTTTTATCCCTTGGGAAGTTGGGAGACTGGAGTCATGCACTAACATTACTTTTTCCAGTGCTAATTCTACACACATGTAACCCAATGCTTGTTGTTTTGTTCTTTGTTGAGATAGGGGTCTCAAATAGCCCAGGATGGCCTTAAACTTCTGTGTTTCTGCCTCCACTCCTCAACTGCATAGTGAGTTTGAGGCCAACCTGGGTTACATGAGATCCTGTTTTAAAACAAGGAGAAATCATAATCCTTTAATGTATTTCTCTCCTGTCTCTTTATTCTAGAATTGTGCCTCTGAATAGTGAAGATAGCTTATCCTTTGTGAAAACGGTAAGCGGTTAGCAGAACTGTTACAGGTCAGCTGCCTGAGAATGGGTATAGAGGGGCATCTGCAAAGGATCTGTTGTAAGAAACAGCTGGAAAGTTTTTCAGGCAGCTGAGGTTGGGACAGTATTGTGAAGAATTGTGAACTGAGCACAACAAACCAAGTTTTCAGTGATTCCATTGGGTTTTTTTTTTTTTTAAGTTTTATTTTCATTTGTATGCATATGCTGCATTGGTGCTGGTGCTTGTGGAGACCAGAAGAGGGTGTCATATCGTCTGAAGCTGGAGTTACAGGCAGTGGTAAGCTGCCCAGTGTTGATGCTGGAGCCAAACTCCGGCTTTCTGAAAGAGCAACACATGTCCTAACTGCTGAGCCTCCCCTCCAGCCCCTCAAGGGCTCCTTTTTATTATAAGATCTGCACTTGTTGACTTAAAAGGAACCAGGGGGAAATTAGACAAACAGCAATCTACAGATGCCTGTGTATCTTGTGAAATTAGGTAGTCAGAGCAGAGTTTTCCATATTTTTTGCTGGGACCATGGAATGATTTTTAAAATAAACTGAGCCATGCATGGCACACCTTTAATCCCAGCACTTGGGAGGCAGAGGCAGGCAGATTTCTGAGTTCGAGGCCAGCCTGGTCTACAGAGTGAGTTTCAGGACAGCCAAGGCTATACAGAGAAACCCTGTCTCAAAAAACCAAAAAAAAAAAAAAAAAAAAACCAACCAAGACTCTGGTTGTAGTATACGTGTCCATTTTCTTAATTCCAAAAGGCTTTGGTCATGAGCAACTGAGTGGATTAGGTGTGGATGACTTGGTGCAAATGTATCCTCTCTCCCCCGAAAGAATAATAATGAAGGGACCCCCACCCCTAGTAGAAAAGCACCTCAGAGCTCTTAACCCTGCAAGAATGGTTTGTAAAGTTGTGAGGAGTGAACATCCTACACTATATATTGTCCCTTTGAAGAAGTCTAAATTAGCCTCATGGTGATAGTGCATGCCTTTAATCCCAGCACTTGGGAGGCAGAGGCAGAGGCAGGTGGATCTCTGAGTTTGAGGCCAGCCCGGTCTGCAGAGTGATTTCAGGCTAGCCAGGGATAGATACATAGTGAGACCGTATCGTTAAAAAAAAAATTATTTGAGATACTGGAGATGATTTATTTTTTTATTTCTATAGCTTAGATTTTTTATTTTATATGTATGGGTGTTTTGCCTGACATGTGTCTGTACAGCACATGTATGCAGTACCTACTGAAGCCAGAAAGGGTGTTTAGCCTCTGGGCTTAGAGTTTCAGATGGTGTGAGCAGCCATGTGTCTGCTGGGAATCAAACCCAGGTACTTCTGTGCCACTACTCTTAACAGATGCCAAGCCATATGTCCAGCCCCAGATATTTCCCTGCTGACCTCTAACCCCTTTTAGATTTTTGTGAATCACTTTTTAGGGTGCTTTGGACAATAATAAGTGATTTGTAACAAGTTAGATTTATGGGGTTTTTTGTTATTAATTCATTCAAAGCCATAGAACTATAGAGGTAGCTACTTGGGAGGCTGAGGTAGAGGATTCCTTGAGTCTGTAAGTTAAAGACCAGCCTGGGTAGCATACTGCACCGTATTGCATACATACACCAAACCCTGAATTTGATCCCCAACACAGTCTGAACTGGGCACACAAGTCCATGCCTATGATCCCAGCACTTAGCAGATAGAATCAAAAAGAGAGACCAAGAATTCATAAGTCCCTTTTAAGAGGGAATGTACAGAGGGCAGAGGAGGACATTGCATGTCTTGCTGTACTGCTCTTCACTTCATTCCTTTTTTAAAAAAGATTTATTTATTTATTATTTATCTATTTATTTATTTTTTGTTTTGTTTTTTTGAGACAGGATTTCTCTGTGTAGTCTTGGCTGTCCTGGAACTCAAACTCACTCTGTAGACCAGGCTGGCCTCGAACTCAGAAATCCGCCTGCCTCTGCCTCCCAAGTGCTGGGATTAAAGGGGTGCTCCACCACCGCCCGGCAAGATTGATATATATATACATACACATACATACACACACACACACACACATATATACACACACACACACATATATATATATATGTATATATATTGTCTGATTGTGTATCCTGCCACTTCGCTGAACATGTTTACCAGATCTAAAAGTTTTCTGGTAGAGTACTTGGGGACTTGAAATATATATATAATCATGCCTTTAATCCACCATATGGGAAGCAAAGGCTGTCCATTCCTAGTTTCTTCACAAGTTTTATTAAGGCATGCTGAACTATGTCAAATGTCTTTTCAGCATCTGTTGAGGTGATTGTGTGATTTCTGTCTTTAGGTTTGTTACTGTTGTATATTTCATTTGTTGACTTGTGTATGTTAAACTAGCTTTGCATCCCTGCTATGAAACTGGTTTGGTACTGATATATGATCTTAATTTCTTCTAAAATTCTGTTTGCAAGTATTTTGTTGAGAATTTTTATATCTGAGCTTATCAGGAAATTGGTGTATAGTTTCCTAGTTTTGGCTGTGTCTTTGTCCAGTTTCGGTATCAGGATAATAATATAATGGCTCTGTAGAATGGATTAGTGTTCCCCCCTCCCCTTGGTAATTTGTAAAACAGTTAGAGAAATGTTGGTATCCAGCAAGCCCTCTGGATCTGCATGTCTCTACCATCAGTGCTGGGGTTATATGCAGCCCTAATACCTGGCTTTTATGTGGGTGTTAGGGATGGATCCAAACTGAGGTACTAACATTTGGACAGCATGTGTTTTATCTACTGACCCATTTCTGAGCACTGTTTGTTTATTTGTTTATGTGAGTGCTCCTGATGAGTTGTCTTACCCTGGTTTTATGACCAGAGAGAAGCCAACTACAGTAGCACCTGTGATAGATAGCGTGATAGTATTTCCAGTGTGGGTATAAGAGATGATACTGTTATATCCCATATAAAGTTTGGAGACAGGGATACTAGGGTAATGGACAAAGAAAATGGAGCACACATACTGGGCTCAGTGTATCAGTATTTAAGTAGTGAAGTAAAGGAGGAATGGGGAGGAAGGAAAGAATGGTGAAATACAAAGGGAAGGATGTGGCTAAAGAGTCAGCAAATGAAAGCAGAGCTGGGGAAATGGTGGCTCAGAGCTTAAGAGTGCTCACTCACTCAGCAAGCATGAGGTCCTGAATTGGAATTCCCAACATCTATGTAAAAAGCCAGACATGGCTACATGTACCTGTAGCTCCAGCATTGGAATCATGAAGGCTGGTGAATCTCAAGTGTGCTCTGGCTAGCCACCCTAACAAAAAAAAAAAAAAGGCAAGCGTCAACTTTAGTGAGTGTCTTCGTTAGGGTTCCTGTCACTGTAGTAAAGCGCTGTAGCCAGTTCTACTTCTACTTCTAGAAGGTAGAGTTTGGGTGGTAGGGCGATAAGAGTCCATCAGCATCATGGAGAGGAGCATGGAAGCAAAGCAGGCAGGCATAGCACTGGAAGAGCAACTAAGAGCTTATACTCAGTTCACATACAGGAAGCAGAGAGATCTAACTGGAGATGGCACAAGTCTTTTGAAACCTCAGAGTCTACCCCAATGATGTACTTCTCCAACAGGGACACATCTCCTAATCTTCCCAAATACCACCAACCAGGGACCAGGTATTCCAATGTCCAAGATGGTGGGGATCACTCAAACCACCACATTTCACTGCCGGGTTCCCATAGTCTCATAACTATGCTGTAATGCACATTTAATTCAGCTTCAGTGTTTTTTCAGTCTCAAGATTTAAAAGGTCCAGTCTCGCCAGCAGTGGTGGTGCACACCTTTAATCACAGCACATGGGAGGCAGAGGCAGGTGGATTTTTGAGTTCAAGGCCAGCCTGGTCTACAGAGTGAGCTCCAGGACAGCCAGGGCTACACAAAGAAACCCTGTCTCAAAAAACCAAAAAAAAAAAAAAGTCCAGTCTCTTTTGAGACTCATACTTCTAACATAAAATGGCACAGAATATACATTACTATTCCAAAGGGAGGAATCAGGGCATAGTGAAGACCAAAGCTGCTGCAAAATATTAAATATGAAATATTAAAAAGAATGGCAAGTTCCCATGCTATGCCCAGCACTGACAGGCCACATGGCACCAGCAGAGTGTTCTCATCTCGGCAGACTCTCTGACCCAATGGTTCCTGAAATGTCTCCACTCATCATTCCCACTGGTGGGTCACTACCACCATTCCCCTGCTTCAAACCCCCACAGCCTTTGAGGGGCACATCACACAAACCCATGCTTTGCCTTCATACCTTCCTCTCTCGAAGTAGGTGGAGTCTGTGAGAAGAAAAACACCATACAAAGTTCAGAAACAATGGTAACTCAAGTCTCTGGTTGAAACAACTAGAATCCTAATCTTGTAAACCATATTAAATCTAATTCCTCTGGTGGTGAATCCTGGCTGATCCTCCATGAAACCAGGAGACACTAGCAGCTACATCTTGCCCTTTCTCTGTCCCTGATCCAAAAGCTCCTAACTCTGTCCTGCTTCCTCTCTCCCTCTGTCCAACTCGGAAGTCCCGCCTACTCACCCAGTGATTGATCCCTTTATTCTTTGGAGAGGTTATAAGAAGTCACCTGAGTGACTCATTCCTCATTCCAGACAGCCCCTCCTCGAAGAGCGGAATTAACATCAAAATGCAGGCAGCACAGAGCCATCCACAATACAAAGCAAGACCAAAATTCATATGAGTAAACTCCAAATCTCATAACTCTATGTCCAGTGTCAAAGGACTTAGGTGGCTCTGCTCTTCCTGCTTTTCTGCCTGCACTATACATCAGGCTCTTGGGCTGCTTTTATTTTTCTGTCTGCAGCTCTGTGTAGCAGACATCACATGGCTCTGGCACTTCTTACATTTTGTGGTCTCTAATGAAACTCAGGATTCACTCATTTAGTTTCACACAAAGACCTCTGGTGCCTCCATGCAGGGACTCCCCTACCACACACTCTTGGCGTCAGTGGCTCTCCTTAGCCACAGAGTATTTTTCATGACTCTAAAGCAGAACCATGTAGATGACTGCTAAATTCATGCAAAGGATGTACCCTCACCCCCTTGGATCACAGTTGCAGCAGGTTTTGTTTCTTGTTCCTGTCGAGGGGCAGAAAAGTCCTTTCCATTCACAAGTGGGATCTTGCCTTAAGGACACTCTCTGTATTCCAGGGCATACTTGGACCCTCTTCAATGGCACTGATATCCTGAACAGTTGCAGCCTTTCTTCCTGCAGAAGCCTTGGCTGTACCTTTCTCTCACCAATGTCCTTGTTCTCTCTATAAACTGTACATGTTGTATTTCTTTCTGCTCCACTTGTTCTTCTTCACTATAGATCAGCATAAGAATAATTACTAATAATCGTGCAACAGAATCAGTATTTGTCTTGGATTCTCTTCTGCCAAAGAAATCATTCCATTGCTTTTAAATGTAT
Organism: Rhabdomys pumilio; assembly: GCA_030674055.1. Taxonomy (NCBI): domain Eukaryota; kingdom Metazoa; phylum Chordata; class Mammalia; order Rodentia; family Muridae; genus Rhabdomys; species Rhabdomys pumilio. The sequence continues at coordinate 193,861,541 of JANHMN010000002.1, read as the reverse complement.
CTTCAAGCAGCATCTTAGGAGGAAGACAGAGACAGCCACATTCTCTGCCAAAGTATTACAGGAACAGGCTCTGGCCCAGTTGCTAACACAACCCATGAAGTTCAACCTTCACAGTCCAAACAGCTCTCAGCACTGCTGTCTTCCAAGCTCCTACTATGATGGCTCATTAAGCTCTGCTTACAGTCTTCAACTACTTTTCTAGTCCTCAGTCCCAAAGGCTTCAAAAAAGGAAAGAAAAGAAGAAGAAAAGGGAAAGAAAGAAGGAAGGAAGAAGGAGAAATAACACATGATTAGGTCTGTCACACCAATAGCTTTAGTTCCTGGTACCAACTTTTATCTTACTTGTTAAAAAAAAAAGTTTTAAACTTAAATATTTTTATTTATTGCTGGGCATGGTGGTGCATACCTTTAATCCCACTACTGGGATTTTACAGAGAAGCACTGTCTTAAAAAAAACAAAAACAAAAAGACATTTACTTATGTGTATGTTTATGTCTATTTATGTGTATGCTGTGTGTGTGCAAGTGTGTACACATAAAGAAACCTCTGACATGACAATGCTGATGTAATTTTGTTTCTAACTCACTAAAAACCTTTCATCTTACTTACTTTGCCATGTATGATGGTTTGTATATGCCTGGCCCAGGAAGTGCCACTATTAGAAGATGTGGCCTTGTTGGAGTAGGTGTGTCTCCATGGATGGGTCCTTTGAGACCCTTGTCCTAGCTTCCTGGAAGCCAGTCTTCTCCTGTTTGCCTTCAGAACAACAGTTCCTCCTGTGCCATGTCTGTCTGGACACTGCTCCCATGATAATGGACTGAACCTCTGAACCTGTTAGCCAGTCCTGAATAAATCTTGTCATTATAAGAGTTGCCTTGGTCATGGTGTCTGTTCACAGCAGTAAAATCCTAACTGAGACTCCATGAAAGTTTGAATTAGTTAGTTGTTCCCCTTTTCAATAGGAGCTACATTATAAGGCTCCTGTGGGTACTGTGTGTGTGTGTGTGTGTGTGTGTGTGTGTGTGTGTGTGTGTGTGT
>JANHMN010000002.1:193839317-193860493 GCA_030674055.1 Rhabdomys pumilio | reverse complement strand
TGTGTGTGTGTGTGTGTGTGTGTGTGTGTGTGTGTGTGTGTGTGTGTAAACATACATATATGTATGTATAGTTTTTCTTATATACACAAAACTTTACCCTTTTGCCTTGAGTCAGGTTTTTTTTGTTTTTTTTGAGACAGTGTCTCACTGTCAATGTAACCTTGGCTATCTTGGAACTAGCTCTGTAAACCAGGCTAGGCTTGAACTCATGGAGATCCTCAGGTCTTTTTGCCTCCCCAGTGCTGGAATTGAAAGTGTATACCACGGTGCCTAGCTCAGGGTCAATTTTAAGTAATTGGAATTAATTAGCAACTATCTTAGAGAAACTCATATCTACTACTGGCTAGCCTGGAACTTACTAAGTAGACCAGGCTGGCCTTAAACTTATAGATGACTGCCTATGTGCCTAACTTTTCTTTCTTAGTGCCTCTCTTCCCCTCTTAACCCTTATGCTTACATCTGAACTAAAATATCTTATATTAAGTCCCAACTCTTAAAAGATAAACCCTTAGCCGGGCGGTGGTGTCACACGCCTTTAATCCCAGCACTTGGGAGGCAGAGGCAGGCGGATTTCTGAGTTTGAGGTCAGCCTGGTCTCCAGAGTGAGTTCCAGGACAGCCAGGGCTATACAGAGAAACCCTGTCTCGGGGAAAGAAAAAAAAAAAAAAAAAAAAAAAAAAGATAAACCCTACTTGATTGTGAACATTATGACACTATGACAAGTCAATCTGATAATTCAGGTGGCTATTGACTAGCAGATTAGCATATGCACTGGATGCTCTGCTCAGAGGCACGACTCATATCCTCAGCAAGATGGAAAGAGATAGCGTAAGATGTGGTCATTCTCTGCAGAGTGGTGTGCAGTTCGAGAGCCATGCACTGCTTGTTTCTGGAATTGACCTTTAATATTTTTCAACTACTGTTGCCTCTGAATATCGGGAATCACAGTGGCTCAGCCATGGCTAAGGGGAGGAGGCTCTGCTGTGCTAGAAGGATCCTTTACAGGTCCTGCTGTGCACTCAGAAATACCCATGGAGCCTGTACACCAGCTTAATGGACATCTTTCCCAGCTCACTCAGAGAGAGCTGAAGCCTAAGCCAAAGGACTGGTTAATGTGATGCTGTGGGGTATGAGGTGTATGGGTGTTCAGAAGCCTGGGAGAAATACCTCTAACTCTGTAGGATGTGGGATGTCATAACTAAGAGTGAAGGCCTTGGGGCTGGAGAGACGGATGGGCTCAGCAGTTAAAAGCAGTGCTGCTCTTGCAGAGGACCCAGATGTAGTTCACAGCACCCTGGCCGGGGCAAGGGGGCCTCACAACTGTAACTCCAGCTCCAGGGCATCCAACACCACCTTCTGGCTTCTGTAGGCACTTGCACACACACAGCATACACATAAACAGACACAAGCATACACATAAGTAAATTCCTTTTTTGTTTTTGCAAGACAGTGTTTCTCTGTAAAACCCCAGTAGTGGAATTGAAGGTATGCGCCACCATGCCCAGCAATTAATAAAAAATCTTAAGTTTAAAATTTTTTTAACAAGTTTAAAATTTTTTTAAAAAGGAAAAAACAGAACACTGTGCTGTTTCTTAAAAGGATGACAATTTGACGACATTTATAAAAACACTGCCTTTCAACCTGTGCATGTCTCTAATCAAGGATCCACCTGTTAGAAAGTCTGAAGTCCCTTCCAGGTCAAAGTGTGTTTCAGCATAAGTCCTTAGAGATTTGTCAGTATTCTTTTTCTTTGGGCCTGTCTGTTTCCTGTGGACCTACCTTCTGAATTGCTAGGCTGATAATGGCCTGGCCCTGCTTCTCACTGACACAGGCCCGTATGACCGTCTATGACATTCCTGACTTACTGGGAGGAGGAGGAGGATGCTTAGGATCTGTGGTCTTCTCGGAGTCATTTTTGACATCTCGGATCCTGGTTAAAGAAAAGGGTAAGTGCTTGTGATGTCAAGAAAGCAAACCTTGGAAAATGTTTTTCGTTTTTTACAAAATAAACTATAAACTAAGCCAAAGATGACATAAACTGATTAATATGTTAGAATACTTAAAATAAGCAAATGGTATATAAATGTAATTTATATAATGTAAATGTAAATAAGTGTAATTTAATGTAAATAAATAAATAATAAATAAATAAATGTAATAAAATGTAAATAAATGTAATTGATGAATAGCACTTATAAACTAATAAGAAAAGTGTTATTCAGTAGTTACATGGTCAAAAATACAGGCTTTTTATGGAAGTAGAAAGTAAAAAATAAGGCAGGATGGATTTATGTATGAAGATTTGCAGCCCCAATAATAGTTAAAAGGCCACAACCTAAAGTCAAAATCAATTTCCATTCACTACTCCTGTTGGTCAAAGGAAAGAACTACAGAGAATGACAACATGTGGTGCTGGCAGTATCACCAGTTAGCCAGCTGTGCAGTTTCACCAGTTAACCAGCTGTGGTTTTTTTCTTCTGCCTGGGCAGAAATCATAGTTGCACAGTAAGTCCATCAAGTGCTTCAGCAACTTTTGTAACTCTCAATGTGTGACAGCAGCAGCAGCAGCAGCAGCAGCAGCAGCAGCAGCAAGTGCCCCCTCTCGTGTTATAACCCTCATTACAGGCCTTGGGTTGCAGAGCTCCAGGTTCTCCCAAGTGTGAGCCTCTCTTATAGGCCTAGGAAACTAGGACGCTGTGCTCTACAAATGTCATTTCCTACGCAGACTTAAAGAATTGGGATTTCTCAGCCCCTAGCTGCAGCTGTAGCACCTGTTAGCACCTGGTGGGCTTGTGTCCTTCAGCCCCAGCTGTCCACCTTCTCGCTAATTCTGCCATCCCTCCTGTTCTCACCGTAGCTGCTGTCAGACTGTCCCTCTGCCTCTCCTTCACTGTTACGCAGCTAGCCACATTGCTGTTCTTATGGCGTGGCCTGTGAACGGTGCAGTGTTCCTGCTCCTTTACTGCCTCTGCTATCATTGTCACTCTTAAGTCCTGACTGCTTCCTTCTTCATACTATGTTAGCCAGCAACATTAAAAGTAGACAAGAAGCCAGGCAGTGGTGGCGCACGCCTTTAATCCCAGCACTTGGGAGGCAGAGGCAAGTGGATTTCTGAGTTTAAGGCCAGCCTGGTCTACAGAGTTCCAGGACAGCCAGGACTAAACAGAGAAACCCTGTCTCAAAAAACCAAAAAAAAAAAAAAAAAAAAAAAAAAAAAAAAAAGTAGAAAAGAAAAGACCACTTGAGAGAAGTCTAATTGGACTTTAAGGTTGCAGTACCAGGGGAGGCAGCAGAGGAGGGTATCTCCCAGGCAATTCAGCAAGTGTGTTATGTAACCTGAGAGGAAGGCTTTGCACCAATTACAGTATGCCTTGCATGTAAACAAAGGAGTGTTTTCACTATTCACATCATTGTCTTTTTGGTGCCAATCATAGCAGTCACTCTGCTAGGCCACTAGGGGAAGTGCCCACCTCTGACCTAAGTAAAATGGTTGCAGGGTTTGGCTAGAGTTTTCCAAGGTGTATGATAGCAAAGTCTGGTACAAACTGAATAGTTATTGCTGAGGCTGCACTGTCAGGAGCCAGAGCAGTGAGCTGTTACAGTTATGTAATTTTCTCGAGTTATTAGTGGGGTGTCAGAACAGTTAGCATAAGGGTCATCTAGGCAGCCATTTGACTTGCAGTCCTTCAGTTCAAAATACCCAGGTCAGCAAGGGGAGTCCCAAACTCCCAGTTAACCAAATAGCCCTATCCTGTACCAGCTCAGCTTGTTTACAAGAACATAAAACAGAAATATGTACAATAGGAACTTGTTTGTAGTGGTGAGTACAGGACATGTCTGTAATCCTAGCACTCTAGGTCAGAAATGGAGAATCACGATCACAAGCTCAAAGCCAGCTTGGTCTACAAAGCAAGATCTAGAAGAGCTATCACTACATAGTCGGATACTGTCTCAAAGGAGCAAAAGGAAAACCAAATGCCCAAACATATCATTATTATGAAGTAGGATTTTAACTGATTTTTCAGAGGTTAACACATGTTCAGTGCTCCAGTCAGAGGGCAGCTTCCCTCCTCTGTCTCAGTAAAATTGTCCTGCTCTCTTAGTCACTTTTCTTTTACTGTGACAATATGACCAAGGCAACTTACAGAAGAAAGAGTTTAATTGGGGTTATGGTTTCTGAGTGCTAATGTCCATGATGACAAAGCAAAGATAGAACATCAGGAACAGCTGAGAGCTGACAGCAGGAGGCAGAAAGAACTCTGGGAATGAGGGAGACTTTTGATGCCACAAAATCCCCCACTCCACCCACCCCCAACACGGCCAGACCTTCTAAACCTTTCCAAATAGCTCTACCAATTGGGGACCAAGTATTCAAACATATGAGCCTATGAAAGCCATTCTGAAACCACAGAACTTTTTTCTCTGACCTCCATAGTGCATGCATACACACACATACACACACACACACACACACACACACACGCATTTAGTACAACTCCAAAAGTCTTTAAGTCTCAATACTGCTTAAAGGTCCATAGTTTAAAATCTCTTCTGAGACTAAAAGCCATCTCTTTTTTTAAAAAAATATTATTTTTATTTTATTTACAGTGGTGTTTTGACTTAAGTATGTCTGTGTGAGCGTGTCTGGTCCCCTGGAACAGGAGTTACAGTTGTGAGCTGCCATGTGAGTGCTGGGGATTGATCCTGGTGCTCTAGAAGAGCAGCCAGTGCTCTTAACCACTGAGTCATCTCTCCAGCCCCTCAAAGCAGTCTCCTAATCGTAAGCTCCTGTAAAATCAAAAAGCAAGTTACATCCAACATCCAATGGCATAGAACATACATTTCAGAAGTGAAGAATCGGGGCATGCTGAGGAAACACTTGACCAAAGCAAAACCAAATCCCAGCAGAGCAAACTGCAAATCCTGTGGCTCCATGTCTGAGGTCAAAGGACTTAGGTGGCTCTCGCCTTCCGGTTTGCTGTCTGTAACACCTGGTGATAGTAGATGTGGGTGCAAGTAGGCTTGCAAGGTGGGTGGGCTAAGGTGGCTACATATAACTGACATGTCTTTGGTCTTCCTACAGATGGCACTATCACCCCAGAGACCAGCTACATCATTTTGACATCTGCCATCCCCAGATTCTGTTCCTGGCTGGTCAGTATTATGTACATGTCACAGTGGACCTAACCAGAAGATCCTGGGGCAAACGTTTAAGGAAGAACCTCCTTATGGGGTCCCTGGATGGCTGTTAGATTGTGATCTAGCCTTTATTTAGGAATAGAATCCAATTATAGTCTTAGAAAGCTTCAGAAAAGGAAGCTTAAGTTATTTGTGAAGTCATGCAAGGAAGACATTAACTCCCCACATTGGAGATGAGAACACTAGAGCCTAGGCTGATATCCAGGGACTGGTTCCTGTGCTTCATCAAGCCTCTGCCTGTCCAGGGTCTCACAGACTTTGAGACGTTGATTCGTTCTCTGGTCAGAGTATTTCTCTACATGTAGAAAAGCCTCTTTTTTTTTTTTTTTTGATGAGGCTAGGTCTGAAATACAGTTTGGTTTCATTGCTGGTTTGGTTTGGTTGTTTTGTTTTGTTTTGTTTTGGACTAGGTCTCATCTAACTCTGGCTGGCCCCAGACTCTCACTGTGTAGATGGGATGCTTGGAATTCTTGATCCTTCTGCTTCCATCTTTTAAATCCTAACTACACTGCACGACCATTTCCAGATTAGTGTTTTGGGACATAGAAAATATGTTAGCAGGAAATCTTGTATTTAAAAGTTTAAGTACTAGCTGGGTGTGGTAGTAATGGCTTTTAATCTCAGCACTGGGGAGGCAGACACAAATGAATCTCTGTGAATTTGAGGCCAGCCTGGTCTAAAAATCGAGTTCCAGGACAGCCAGGGCTACACAGAGAAACCCTGCCTTGAAAAAGCAAAACAAAATGAAACAAAACAAAGAGTTCAAGTACTGCAGTGCTGCACGAGTTTTGATGAGAGCATATAAGGCCGCAAAAAGAAGGGTGATGAGCAGACGGGCCCTACGCTGCCCAGGAGTGAGTGGTAGCGAGGTGACTTCCACGCACAGAACCTGGAGTCTTCCTTTTCCTGAGCTATGGTCCAGGGCACTGCAGGTATCTGATTAGGAAAGGACAAGGTTAAAGGAAAGTCTCATTTTGTCTCAACTCAGTTTGCAGAGGGCACTGACATGTAGCTCTTTTTTTTATTAAAAACTTTACATATAATTTGCTTCCAGTAATTGAATCTAAATCACTTGAGATTAAACATATGTACAGCATAGATTACATACTGTAAACAGGCAAGGTAATACATGTAAGTCCAGCTGAAGCAAGAGAATTACAAGTTCGAGGCTTGCCAGGATTATTTAGTATCATATAATGAGTTCTACAGCAGCCTGGACTGAATAAGACCTGCCTTTAAAAGACAAGGTTGTAGAACCTATTTTAGAATCTGATTTTATAGTTCTGATCTAGTTATGGGGAGAAACACAAAATTGTCCTCTAACATTGTTTAAGTAAGAGTGCATTCAAGCCAGGCATTGTGGCACATACATTTAATCTCAACACTCAGTAGGCAGAGACAGGCAGATCTCTATGAATTTGAGGCTAGCCTGGTCTCAGTAGTGAGTTCTAGGCCAGTCAGGGCTACGTAAAGACCCTGTCTCAGAGTACTCACCAAAAATATTTTACTGTATTCCCATTCATTGTGATCTTCCCCCTACAGCGAAAGGTAAATAAAGATTAGGCATCTTCTCCATGTATCTGAGGCTTATTAGTTGGGCCTAATGTCCTCCAAAGAAAACCCGCTTTGGCCTAGAGCTTGAGCCCTGATGACCATCAGCATCTTTGCCACTATGTCAGGGCCTAAAAGAACTGGATGTGGTAGAGAAACTACCGAGGCAGAAACAGCAGGATTCTATCCTTGAAGCACTAAATTGAACACTCTTCATTTCTATTGGACACAGGTAGAAGATAATGAAATAAAATTGTCTGAGAAAATCCTGCAAGCAACAAAGGTAAGCAGCACTTCTGTTTCCTAAGATTAGCATGAGATGGGGCCAAAGAGCTGGCTCAGCAGTTAAGATCACATGCTGCTCTTGCAGAGGACCTAGGCTGGGTTCCTAGCACCCACAAGGCAGGTCATAACTGTTTGTAACTCCAGTTCCAGTAGATTGAGTGCCCTCTTTTGGTCTCCCTGGGCACCAGATAAACGTGGTGCACATACATGCGTGCAAGCAAATCACTCCTACACATAAATAGTTTTGTGAGATGGCCCAAATATAAGCAACTTGTAATGATAAAATATATCATCTTGGGGCTGGAAAGATGGCTCAGCAGTTAAGAGTACTAGCTGCTCTTTCTGAAGACCCAGGTTCTATTCCTACCACCTACATGGTGACTCACCATATACTCTTGGAATCCTATTGCTCTCTTCTAGCCTCCAAGGGCACTAAGCATTCATAAGATACATGGACATACACGCACACACAAACACCCTTATGTGTGTAAAATATATAAATAAAAAAGTTTAAACTATTTTTAAAATATGTCATCTTACTGCTAAGCAGAGGACGATTCCATACTTTTTGTCTTTGACTACTATTTGCATTTCCCACTTCCTATTAGGCTTCTGGGGGAAGAAAAATGCTTATGGGAAACAAAGTGAGAGGGATTCCACCTCATGTTATTAAGGATTTTAAAAATCTCCATATGTATATATTAATACATATCAATCAGCACTAGGGATTAAACCTAAGGCCTTGTGCATTCCAGGCAAGCACTCTTTACCAGGGAGCTCCCTCCCCTACCTGAGCAATATTAAAGGCAGATCTCAAATTGGCCTGCACAGAAGCTGAGATGGCAAAGCCTTAGGTCAAGGAGAAGGGAGCTTCTTTTTCACAGACATAAGTGCACTAGAACAAGAACACCACGAATAGGGCACAGAAGCCAGGTGTGATAGGGAGTACTCACTTATCCCTACAATCAGGAAGCTGAGTCAGGAGAATTACTGCAAATTCCAAGCCAGCCTGGGCTACAGTGAGACTCTGTCACAAAAAAAAAAAAAAAAAAAAAAAAAAAAAAAAAAAAAAAAAAAAAAAACAACCCAAAAACAAACAAATAAAAAAACAGAATTCAGAATGTCTTTATTGCTGTTATGCCAAAGAACAGATGATGCCAAAGCACATGGTATATTTTCAGTATATTCAAGTCTGACTCAGGTTTTTAGTACTGATAAAATGGATAAGAGTTTGATTCTGTTTGTTTTTATGCTTTAAGTCACCAATTTTTTGTTGTTGTTGCTAATGTTTTTAAAGGGGGATGACTGTTTCTTGGGCACCTTGCTAACAGGAGGAAAAGGAGCGTATCTTTATTCCAACAGTCCACAGTCTGGGCCTGAGGAAGGTAAGCAGCTATGACTGTGTTCTTAGCTGTATCTGAGTCCCTTATTTGCAGGGGTTAACACAACTGTTGTGCTTAATAACACACCTGCTCTTTGAAAAGAATGTTGCTTTCCTGTGGCTGTTTCCCTTTGGCTCAACCACTTGAAGATGAGGAAATGTGTGCTAGTTTCAGGAGCACAGGCACGGCACCAGAACTGCACCTGGTTGCCTTGCTGCTACCAGAACTTTGTTCTCAGCATGGGCCAGAGTGCCAACACTTCCAGCAGAGAGAGAAGCCATAGACCTACATGGTTTTCTCCTGTGTAACAAACTACTATAGTTTCATATTTTTAAATTAACTCAGAGTTTTGCAAGTCAGTAGCCTAAGCAAACAGAGTCTGGTGGCACATGATTGTAATCCAAGCACCAGGAAGGCAGAGGCAGGACGTTCTGACCATGTGTTAAAGCATCCTGGACTACATCATGAGTCTGGTACCATACAGGTCTGTTAATCAAATAGACAAAAAAAGAAAACCAGGCATGCTTGTATAGATCAAGATCTAATGAGGCCCAAATCAAGGATCAACCAGGCCTGACTGTTTAATTAGAGGCTCTGGGGAAAGAGCCTATTTCCAGGCTTATCTGAGTTGTGGGTCCACCACTTCTCTCTGTTTATAGGACTGAAGCCCCTTTTTTATGCCTGGCTACTGGATATGGACTGGTCTCATACCCTCCCTTGAGCCCTCAGCAACCAAGAATGGCCTTTGTGTTGAACCTTTCTTACATCAGTTTGCTCTCTGGCTTCTGTGATTCATACTGTTTTCCTTACTATATAGTCACTCAGTTGCAAGCACCTCATCCTTTTATGGCAACAGATAAAGGCCTTAAATCTCATGAGCTCAGACATTCCAAATCTCATCTTCATGATCATCTTGAGGGGCTGGATAGATGGCTCAGCAGTTAAGCATACTTGTTGCTCTTGAAGAGGATCCAAGTTCAATTCCCGGTACTCATGTCAGATTACTCACGATCCCTCTTACTTCCAGGGGAGTCCAATACCTTTGGCTTCCAAGGGTTCCTGTGCTCAAGTGCACATGCCCATACATAAACATACATAATTAAAAATATTTTTCAAATGAAAACCTTGACAGATGGTGGTAGTACATGCTTTTAATCTCAGCACTCAGAAGACAGACGCAGGAGGATCTCTTGAGTTCAAGGCCAGCCTGGTCTACAGAGTGAGTTCTAAGTCATATGGGACTATACAGAGAAACTCAAAAAAACAAATAGGAAAAAAAGAGAGAGAGAAAAAAAAAACCTTTTAAAAAGACAGAACATCTCCAGGCATATCCAACCTGCGGCCCATAGGGCATCTGAGATAGGGTAGCTGTAAATACAGCCTAACACAGAATCATGAAGTTAGTGAAACACTGAGAGTTTTCTTTATGCAAATTGTGTGGGTTCCAGGGAACTTGATTTTATGGTTCTCAAGTATGAACTTGATAGATGGCAGTTGTGTTGCAGTGTTAAAGCTGGACACACCTGAACCATGTATAGATAGATGTATAGATAGATAAGCTCAGGACAGTACCCACGTACAGTTCTAAAATGTAACTTTGCTCTTTATAGACTCATGAAACTAGAGAACTGCTTGTACCTTGCTCTCCCATTATAAAGGCAGAGCTAGCCTGGGATAACTGCTACAGCATCGGGTTCAAAAGCTGGAGGAGGAGTAAGTGAAAAGCCTAAAGCAGCTTCAAGATCCATCTGGGAAACATGCTGAGCCTGGTGTCCAGGCCTTTAACCTCAGCTGTGGGAGGTGAAAGTCTCAAGTTCAAGACTAGCCCCTGGGCAACATGGTAAAACCCTGTCTCATATCAGAATAAAAGTAAAGGCATGTGAGCTTCCAGAGGACCTGAGTTCAATTTCTAGCACCCACATGATGGCTCACAACACTCTGTAATCCCAGGCCCAGGGAATCTCATTCCCTCTTCTGGTTTCCAAGAGCACACATTGCATGCACATGATGCACTTACAGACAGACAGACAAAATACTCATATACAATTTTATTTTTTGAGGCAGGGTTTCTCTGTATATCCTTGGCTATCCTGGAACTCTCTTTTTAGACCAGGCTGACTTTGAACTCACAGAGATCTACCACCTGCCACTGCCTCCAGAGTACTGGGATTAAAGACATCCACCACCACTTCCCAGTCAAAATGAAATCTTAAGAAAAAATAATAATGTCGGGGCTGTATCTCAGTGGCAGAGTGCTTGCCCCATGTGCTCTGAGTCCAGCTGCCTTGCTTTAATACCCAGTGAGTGTGTAATCAGGTGGTCAAATTGTAGGGGTTATTTATTATGGTCAAGGCCTGGAAATTGTGTGTGTGGGTGTGAGGTTGGGTGTGTGGGTGTGTGTTGGTGTGTTGGGGTTGGGGTAGGGAAACAGAGACAGATTTGCTGGGGCTCTAACTCAGAGCCTTGAGCATGCTAGGCAAATATTATGCTACTGAGGTGTAACCCTGGGCTCACAAATAACATTCTCGTGTGAGTCCTGTTCATTCCCTGTTGAATATAGCAATTCTGTGGAGTTTGAACTCTGACTTCACAAATTCCTCAGCCTCTACAAAGCAAATCCTCTTTCTGGATGATTTGTTCTTATTGAAAATATTTTAGCTGGTGGCAAATTCCTCTCCCTGTTCTTAGAGCATTGGTCAGCTGGTCAGCTTCTTCATTCACATAGAAGACAAGGCACACCAAGCTCGGATTTTAACCCGTGGTGTTCTGTGGAGCCATGTTCTGCCCTTCCAGCTCCTGTTGGTGAAGACCTAGGAGTCAGGGGCATTGAGGAAATCAAGTAGTGTGACTGTGGTACTAACCTTGGAGCAAGATCACATCCGGGGGCATATGGGGTGTGAGAGGGAGTCTCCTGTCTCCCAGGGTGGCCGCAAACTAGAGGTCCACCTACTTTGCCTCCCATGTGTTTGTATCTTCTCAGCAAAGGACTCGTTAGAAAACTGACTTTGCATTATTATATTATCCAACAAGATTTAACGTATCCAGTCTCTGTGTGATAATGAAGAGTACAACTAGAAATGTCTGTGTCCTTATTAGTCACATTGTTTATGTTCTGCACAATTCCAGTTCTTCTGTATGCTCTGCAAACACTCTACCCATGCCACTCCCCAACCCAGTCATGCCACTTTAAGATCTTAAACTTCAGTAGGGTATGGTGGCATGTGTTTGTAATCCAGCACTCTTGTGCTCCTGACACTTGGAAAATTGAGGTAAGCAGGTCACCACTTCAAAGCCAGCCTGTCCACATTGTAAGTTCAAGGCAAGGCTGGATAGCAAAACCCTCTTTGAACCCCATATCTTTAGAAAAGTCCACATTTACCCCAGTGTATATCGTCTGCCTGCAGAGCACTTCCTTAGAAGCAGAACATTTTAACAAGTGTTTTCCGTCTCGGTGTATTAAGCATTTTACTGGTTTAGAGCTCATGGCCCAGGATTATTTGAGCTTTAAATTTATGCCATTTAAGATCAAAGCCTGCCCTCTGTTTCTCTCCTGTCCCCATTTTGTGGTACTGGAGGTTGGCCCCCAAAGCCTTACACATATAGGCAATAACTCTTCCACTAAGCTAAGTGTTCTGGGTTTTATTATTGCTGATTTTTATTTTGATATGTGGTCTCTCCAAGTTTCCCAGACTGGCCTTGAAATATGGAGAGGTGTTGAACTTGAGACCTCCTGCCTCAGGAGATCTTAGGCTTGTCCTACGTATCCTGCTAGAGACTCTCTTTAACAAAAACAACAACAACAACCCCACAGGATTGTTGCCTAGGACTTTTCTCAGGCTTTGGAAGGGGGATTGCAAAGGCCCTGAAATTCAAATGTTGTTAGTATCTTAAAATATGCCTGTGGAATATTGGAATACGATGAGTTTGAAACTGGTGTCTTCTCATCCCTAAAGCTATTTGTCTTGAATTCCTTAGTGTGGTTGAGCAAAACTTGATCAAAATATTTATTGGTCAGATTCTGAGCTCTGTTGAAGGTGAGCACTTGCCTGTGACTGTAGGAACTGGCAGAGGCATCTGGGATAGTTGAGATGCAGACAGTGGGTCTGCCCTTCAGAGTACTCAAGGCCGAGAAGAAAGAGCACTACTCCTTGAACTGCTTCCAGTCCAGTACTTTTTTCCTTGCCTAGTCCAGTGGCTTTTATTGTCATAAGACTTCTTGCTGTTCAGCTGTCCCATCATTCCTGTCCTTCGTGTGTCCTTAGTCAGGCAGGTTGCCCAAAACCTAATCCCTAAAAACTTGCTTTAGCCTCAGACCATTATCCTTAAGCATTTTCTGTTTTTAACTTAACCCAAACAAAATCACAGCATGTTTGTTGTCCTCAGGCTTGCTTTGGGGTTCGATATTCTGCTGCTAGTGTTTATCCAGATTGTGCTGTGTTTGCTTGGGGCCAGCACAGCAGTGCAGTGGGAAGCAGAACTTGCAGAGAGACTGTGCTTAGGCAGCACACTGCTGCTGTGTCCAAGGAGGCTGACAAGGGCAAGTTTTTAATGACAAAAATGAAGAAGATCAGGTGTTTCAAAGCCAACTGTGACACTGCTGAATAATAACAAAACTAGGTGTCAGTTTAAGGTAAAACAGACAGGTGCTAGGTAGATGTCTTGGTTGAAGTAGTTTTTAATATAAGGGTCCAGTGGACTCTGTACAAGCTATAGCTATGGCTCTGACACTCTTCTGTGATAGCCACTATCAAGCAATAATGGTTAAAAATTCTTCATAATTTGACATTACTTTCCTTTTGGAAGGATTGATATAAAGGGGCTCAATTTAGATTCTTAAAGTTTTCACCATTCACAGCTGTACAGATTCATATACTTTGTTGATTTTCATAGCTCCAAAGTATTCCTTTATATGAAAATGAGTCATTTATTATTTTAATTTTATGTGTATAGATGTTTTGCCTGAATAGATGCCTGTGCACCATGTGTGTGCCTGATGCCCAGGAGGCTGGAAGAGGGTGTCAGATCCTCTAGAGCTAGAGTTACAAATGCTTGTGAGCTCACATGTGGGTTCTGGGAATTGAATGCAAGTCTTCTGGAAATATTCTTAACTCTGGAGCCATCTCTCAGCCCCTCATTTTTATTCTTAGTGGTCATTTGTTTTGTTTATAGTTTTGCTTTGTTTTTTATTATTGCTGCAGTAGTTACTAGCATTTTTCTTTCTTTTTGGTGGGGAGGGGTGGCTGGTTTTGGACTCAGAGCCTGCCTCACTTATACTGAGATTAAAGGTATGAGCCACCATGACTGCCCAATTCTTAGAATTCTTTTTTTGTTTTTTTGAGACAAGGTTTCTTTTTTTTTTTTTGGTTTTTCAAGACAGGGTTTCTCTGTGTCACCCTGGCTGTCCTGGAACTCACTCTGTATATTAGGCTGACCTCAAACTCAAAAGTCCGCCTGCCTCTGCCTCCCAAGTGCTGGGATTAAAGGCGTGTGCCACCACCGCCCGGCAAGACAAGGTTTCTTTGTGTAGCCTTGGCTATCCTAGACCAGGCTGACCTCAAACTCACAGAGATCCCCCTGCCTCTGCCTCCTCAGTGCTGGGATTCAAGTAGTGCTCCACTAGCACCTGGCCTTCTTAGAATTCTTACATGCTTCTTTTGAGTTGTAGAAACCCCAGGTTTGATAGAGATCTGCAGGCCAGCCCATTCCCTAGAGTACTCAGTGCCAAGGCATGCTCTGGTGAGTGGGGTGTAGTGTTCTGACATTTGGTCAGAATGCAGTGCTATGCTGTGAGGATTGGTCTGAGTTGTATGTCTCTGATTCTTAGTGAACATTGGCCACATTCTCAGTTATTGGCCATGCCCTAATCTTTTGTTTGGTTTCTTGTAGAAATTGCTTGCTTATTTTTAGGAGTTATTTATAGATGTAAGATACTAATATTTTGTCAGGTAATATATCGTAGTTTTTTTTTCCTTGTGTATCTTCATTTTGTGTATGACAGTTTTTAGCTGGATTCTTTTTCTGCTTTGGAGGGAGGAAAGCAAGTGCTAAGGATTGGATGCAGAGCCTTGCTGATGATCGGCAAGTGCTCTGCCAGTGAGGCACGCTGCCACCCTTGATCTTTATTTGATAGTTGTTGTTCTGTTTACTGGGGATTGGACCTAGGGTCTTCTGCGTGCTAGGTAAGCATTCTACACTGCGCTACACCTCTAGGCCTATTCGTAATGTTTCTGAAAGCAGGAAAAGTTTTAACTATGTGTAGTTGTGCACACTTGTAGTTGTAGCACTTAGGAGGCTGTGACAAACTGTTACGAGTTCTGAAACAGTCTGGGCTGTATCTATATACCCTTTCCCAGACAGAGGAGGGAGAGGCAGAGCCAGACTGATTTCACATTGATGTCTCCTAAGTATAAAAATTGACAATATGACCACTCCATGGTATGATTAAGGGTCAGGTTTTTATTGTAGACATGAGAAAGAACAGGCAGAGGCAACTAGAGAGTCCAGAGCAGAGAGAAAAAGAAGTAGACTGAACACGGCCAGCAGACTAGACATGGCAGGGTTGTCTGTGAGACAGAACAGCAGACTGAACACAGCCAGCAGACTGGACATGGCAGAGCTGTCTGTGAGACAGAGTAGCAGACTAAACATGGCTGGCAGACTGGACGTGGCAGGGCTGTCTGTGAGACAGAACAGCAGAGATCAGAGCAGAGAGAAACAGAACGAGAAGCAGGAGCAAAACAGAAAAACAGAGGACTATCAGGATTATAAGGAGGATGTGTGACTGTAGGGAGGGAAGCGTTGAGCTGCAGGGAGCTGAGGGTGGGGAGGAGGTGAGAAGCATGGTGAGAAGATGCTACTGTCCGACATTGACATGTGTGACAGGTACTGAGACACTGAGGACCCTGCGGAGCAGCACGGGCTGTGACATGCTGATAGGGGCCACAGGTAGTGTGTGTTTCTTCTGTTGGTTCTGAGAGAAATGAGTCTTTGATAGATGGGAAGCACCTTCACAAGTTTCTGAGGAGTGCTGGCTTTTATCTAATTGCCAAAAATCCTTCTGTAGTTCAGGCAAAGCCCAATTCTGATTATTTGGACTGCCTTTGGGTGTCTGGGAAACTAGAGTTTTCTTTTGGACCGGACACTAAGTCAGAAATTTTTTTCTTCTTTGATCTTTGAAAGTAGTCTGTGATAAGAGGACAATTTATAATACAGAGATGTAAGCACCTGTCCCTGCAACAATCTTTAACTAAAATTCTTTGCCCATTGCTCTGCAAATGCCAAAGTTAAGTCTAGGCAAACCTTCTACCACTGAGCGAAATCCCCAACCCCTAAATCAAGTCTTGTTCTGTGCCACCTCTGTTGTGTTCCATTATTCAACTCTTCCCTGAGAAGATACCATATTGTATCAGTTAGATTTCTAGCACATTTTAGACTGGGTGACTGTGGTGGTTTGAATATGCTTGAACCAGGGAGTGGTACTTTTTGGTAGTGTGGCCTTGTTGGAGTAGGTGTGGCTTTGTTGGAGGAAGTGTGTTACTATGGGGATGAGCTTTAAGGCCTTCATCCTAGCTGCTTGGAAGTCACTCTTCTCCTAGAGGCCTTAAGATGAAAATGTAGAATTCTCAGCTCCTCCTGCACCATGCGTGTCTGTAGTATGATACCATGCTTGATAATACTGGACTGAACCTCTGAACCTATAAGCCAGCCCCAACTAAATGTTATCTTTATAAGAGTTGCCTCAGTCATAGTGTCTGTTCACAACCGTAAAGTCCTAACTAAGACAGTGACTTAAATAATAATTCTCTTAGGCAATTCTAGAGACTAGGAAGTTCAAAATTAAAAGTAGAGACAAGGTAGGTTTTATTTTGAGACTGCTAGCCTTAGCTTCTAGGAGGCTATTCACCGGGGATTACAGGAAGGGTGTTATGTACACCCTTATGTACACAGGGGTATACAGGAAGGGTGAGCTCTGGGGATCCCATTCTCCTGGGATTTTGTTTATTTTGGGTTTTGTTTTGATATTGGTTGGTTGGTTGGTTGGTTGGTTGGTTGGTTGGTTGGTTGATTGTGATAGCATCTCGAAGTATAGCCCTGGTCAGCCTGAAACTTACTGTATAGACCACACTGGCCTCGAACTCACAGAGATCTGCCTCCCAGTATTATGATTATGCTTTCTAATTAATTTGTCTTTATTTATGTCTGAATGTTCCAATCTCTTTATCTTTTTTTCAAGTCCTGATTTCCTGTCATTCTCTTGATTCATTCTATAGGTAAAACTCTCCATAGAACCTTTCATTTGAATTACTGAAGTTTTCATTTTTAATTTGATTGTTTTTTGATATTTTTATTGAATTCCATGTTCATATACTATGTTGATTTTATTTATTCATTCAGCTGTTTGTGTTTTCTTAGAATTTATTCAGTAGTTTATTTGTATTCTCTTTGATTTCTTTAAACATACTTTTAACTAGTCTCTTGGATTCTTTATCTGGAGTTTTGTTTATTACCAGGATTAGTAATTTTGGAGGGGTCCTTTGACCTTGGTTTTTGTGGAGAGCCCTGGTAAACGGTGACAGCATACGCCATTGGAACATGGCGCTGGCACTGGCACTCATGAGTAAACAAGTAAAATTGCGCATGTGCAAGTGGTAAAGGCCCGCCAAGTCAATCGTTTCGCCGGCAAGAACGCACGTGGGCACCAGGATCCTTCTGCAGCAACTGTTTATTACCATGTGTGGAGGAAGAGAGAGCGGGAGCCAAGATGGCGCTGCTTTATATACACCCTAGAGTGGCGTGGACATATTTGATTGGCTGCTTGCTCAAACCCCGTATGACACCCCAGGTTGGGCGTTGACTTGGCGGGCCTTTACCACTTGCACATGCGCAATTTTACTTGTTTACTCACGAGTGCCAGTGCCAGCGCCATGTTCCAATGGCGGATGCTGTCACCATTTACCGCGGCTCTCCACAGGTTTTTCCTGGTTTTTGTTTTTTGGCTTTGGCACTTGTATTTTGTTGAAATTCTGTTAATTCTTTCATTGGATATAATCACAATATTCAAGGTAGTCGTGGGGTAAGGCTCTCTTCTCTGCTCCATTAGTGTCTGAGTTACAAGCTTGATCCCCAGTGTTCACCTGAGGGTAGAATACTGTCTACAAACACTAGCAAACAGTACATTTAGTATGAAAGTACAGCAATGACCTAATAAAAAGCATCATCCCTTAAGTGCCAGTCATGTTAGGAATTAAAAGACCACAAAAGTTCATGTGCACTGATATATTAGATAGATATTAGAGTTATAAGTAGAAAGGCAGAAAAGCACAGATAGACTGGTGATTAGTATTGGGTTGATAAAGAAAAAGAAGATGAGAAAAAACAAATAGAAAGGGAAAATGGTAGGATAGGAGGTATGAGGCAGTTAAAGCTAATAGTGGAAGAAAAGGGTTAAAAAAAATCAAGTACTCTTAAAAAAAAATAAAAACCCAGCTTTTAGAAGTCTGAGGCAGAGCTACAGAGAAGGCCAGCCAATGTCCTTTGAAAAAGTCTATGAAAAGGAAAAATACTGGGACAAGAGGAGGAGACAGAGAGGACACAAACAGCAGGCTGCTAAATTAAATTATGGATATTGCATAATTAAAGACTACATGTGAATAACAGACCGCAGGGTGGGGCTATTGAATAAGCATGCTGTCTGGCCTGCTTGCTGTTTCGAGGCTTTGGGCTCTTAGATTTCCTTCCCTAGTTCCCTGTGCCTATCACACTCCTGAATGTTCCTTATCTGAGTTGGATTATAGGGGCAGTGCATGGCCCTGGCCAGTCTTCTGGGCAGTCATCAGATTAAGCTACAGATGCTGGCCCAGTCAGTAGAAGAAAGTCCTTCCCAAGCGATGCCTCTGGATGGTTGTGAGTGCTGACTGTGAGCTTGGAAGCTCCTCACAAGGTCTGGATGCTGGTCCCATCTTCAGTTGGGTTGTAGATGTTGGCCTCACCAGTCCTTCCTGATATCCAGAGCTCTTGGAGCCTGAGTCTTTGTTCCCCTACAGACTCTGGCTCTGAACAGGATTCCACATTCCTGAACCTTGTACAATTGGGGTTAAAGTTCTTCTCCACAATCTTTAGATATTCTCTTGGTCAGGTTTCAGCATATATTCTGGTAGCATTTGCTCTTAAATTTCCAAAAGTGTGGCCCACAGGAGTTATAGGGTTGCCATGCCACCAACTCAGCAGATGGGATGCTAGGGGAAGAGCTTCCTCCCACGCACTTGCACTCACCTCTGTCATGCTCTTTACTGAAACACCTCTTACTGAGCCTGTGGTATGGCTCTCCTGAGCTGCTCTGCTTCTGGCCATCTGCTGACGGTATTCTATTCGTATTCGCTCTCCTTTCCTCTCCTGCTTTGTAAAGCTGGAGATAGGGGCTGAAGAGAGACGACTTAGCAGTTAAGAGCACTGGCTGCTCTTCCTGAAGACCCAGATCCTATTACCAACACCCACACAGTTGCTCACAATCACCTGTAACTCTAGTCCTAGGGGATTCTATGCCTTTCTCAGGCACTGTGTACATGTGGTAAAACACCCATACACATAAAATAATAAGTGACAATAATAAAACGTAGAGCTATCCAGCTAGGCAGTGGTAGCATACTCCTTTAATCCCAACACTCAGGAGGCAGAGGAAGGCGGAGCTGTATGAGTTCAAGGCCAGCCTGGTCTATAGAGTGAGTTCCAGAACAAAAAAGGCTACACAAAAAAATCCTGTCTCAAAAAGTCAATAATAATAATAAATTAAAAAGTAGAAATACCCAGCTGTCCACACACCTCTGAGGACCATTACATAGTTTCCCCTGTATATTTTAATGTTGTGGCTACCTGTTTGCCATACTCTTAAAAGTTGTTCTTGAGTAGAAATCTACTATCCTGGTATCTTTTTCTCTCTGTTTTAAAGATTTTTATGTTATCACTGACTCTTTTGTTTTATTTTGTTCTGTGAGGTGCCTGGGATAAGACTTTGTACATACATACTAACAAACGCTGTATCAGTCATATGCAGGCTGTTTGGTCTGGATGTGTTTGCCTCTGGCTTCTTGATTTGTTTGTATTCAGGATTTGCTTAACTTTATAGATCAGTACAATTATACTTTTCCACAAGATAGAATTGGGAAATTCTTCTGTAATTTCCTTTTCTTTTAATTAGGGATTGAGGTAGAGTCTTCCTGTGTAGCCCAGAATAGCCTCACACTTGCCGCTGACTTAGCCTCCAGGTGAGTGCCACCATCAACCTTTTCCATCCCAACGACATGCATTTGCTTCATTGAAGTTGTACCGTCCCTCTTGCTCTGTGAAGTTGTTCTGAGTATTTTTTCTTAGCATTTTATGTTGCATAGTATCTATTTCATTTATTCTTTGGGCAGAGTCTCTCTCTTGTGGCACAGGCTTCGGAATAGAACTCATTGTGCAGCAGGGCTGGCCTTGAATGAATGGTGATCTTCCTACCACAGCCTCTCAAGTTTCAAGTGTGAGCGCCCAAATCCTCCTGAGCGCTTGGGCTGTAGGCATGTGCACCTGTACCCAGCTTGTATAGTCTCTGTTTCTATGCCTGTCCATTTTCCCATATCATGTATTGTTCTAGAACCCTCTGTTCCTCAGAATCCATGGAAGCTTCAGTGCCATAAGTAAAGTGGGATCGCACTTCCATAAACCTTCTGTATTGTCAGCTTCTGTACTTCAAGCTCCAGATTAGTTAATGCCATGTAGATGCTATGTAAATAGCTGTTAGCCTGTAATGGTTAGAGAGGAATGGCCAGAACAGTTGTATGTGTGTTAGGAGCAGGAGTGACCACTATATTCCTAACCACCCAGTGTCTCTCCTTGAGCAGCAGCACAGCCTTTGTTCTGTAAACTGTCCTCACCTGAACTAGTTTGTGGACCCAGAGATCCGTACTGACCTGTGCCTTGCATAATGCCACTGACCTTGTCTGTTGTATATTTCTGTATTTTTCACCTGTAAAAGTTCATTTTGAATCTTCTAAAAACTATTCTTTATATACCAAGCTAATGTAGTTCCCCCCGATTCTTGAACATCTAGAACATTCTTTTTTTTTTTTTTTTTTTTATTTTTCGAGACCGGGTTTCTCTGTGTAGCCCTGGCTGTCCTGGACTCACTCTGTAGACCAGGCTGGCCTCGAACTCAGAAATCTGCCTGCCTCTGCCTCCCAAGTGCTGGGATTAAAGGCGTGCATCATCACCGCCCGGCCATCTATAACATTCTTGAATATACGGTTATAATCACTGACTTGGTCAGGCCCTGCCACTGAAGTGCAGTGGTTGCCGCTCAGCCGCTGCTCTGTTGTGTCTTCCTTTGCCCTTTCATCTGTGTCTTGGTTGTGTTTATTTGGGGATTCTGTTTTGTTTTGGTTTTTGAGACAGGGTCTCAGGAGGTAGCCTTGATTGACCTGGAACTTACTCTGTAGACCATGCTAGCCTAGAACTCATAGAGATCCCCTGTCTCTGCTTCCCGAGTGCTAGAATTAAGGGTGTGGGCCAGCACACCAGATGTCTGACTTTTACTTTGAAGCTTTGTTCATTAGACAGGAATTTTGCCTTACCTGAGTTGGAATCCTTCTCAGTACTCACTGTTCCTGTGAAATAATGACATTTTCTTCTGTGGCTGGTGGCAACAGGTAGAATTTCCAATGTAAGGGGTCTTTTTGAATGCTCGCTTTACATATGAATATCTAGTTTTTACAGCACCATTTGTTG
>JANHMN010000002.1:193813450-193839307 GCA_030674055.1 Rhabdomys pumilio | reverse complement strand
AAAGAAAGAAAGAAAGAAAGAAAGAAAGAAAGAAAGAAAGAAAGAAAAGAAAGAAAGAGGAAGGGAAGGGAAAAAAGAAAGAGAAAAAAAGGAAAAGAAAAGAAAATTGGGCTTTTGAGATGGCCCAGCAGTGAAGAGCACTGGCTGACTGCCCCAGGCAGTCTTTCTAGAATAAACACTTTGACACAGGTTATGAGTGGAAAACAGGAGATGTCACAGGAAGGCTGAAGCCAGGACAGCTCCTGAAAGGGCTTGGTTTTAGGTCCAGTTTGCATTCTCATTTTGTACTCTAAAACCACAAGATGGGTGAGCAAGCAAGAAAGATTTTACAGAAGTGTACATGGTAGTCTACTTTTTTGGAGGCATATGTTATAGTTAATTGGTATAAGTGTTAAGCTTTTGTGGTTACTTGTTAAGGGCAATGACCCATTGTTTCAGCTGTTTCTCCAGGTCACTCTGTGCCAGGTAACAACATATGAAGTCATGCTTGGAAGTGAGCAGTACAAGTAGTGCTCATAATTGGTCTTGTCTACCTTATTCTGCTTCAGTCTCACAGAGGCCTTGGGCTCAGTTACTGGGTCCCACATGATGACTTACACTCAGTAACTCCAGTCCCAGGGCATCCAGCATTTTTGCAGAGATAAACTATATAGCAGCCTCTCTGACTTTCCTTCATGGTCTCTCGCTAAGGTCTCTTTCAAGGTCTTCTGGCTTCCAGAGCCACTGTACACATGTGGTGCATACACATACATACAGGCAAACACTCATACACAGAAAATAAAAATTAAAGAAAAAATTTAAAAGAATGTTTCCAGGGACTAGAGCAATAACCCACCCACAATGATAGTTAATAACCATCTATAACTTCAGTTGTATTTGACACTCTGTTTTGATGTCTGTGGGCATCAGGTATATGTGTGGTACACATATATACATGCAGGCAAACATTTATACACATAAAATAAATAAATCTAAAAAGGGAGAGAAAAAAAAGCCCTGTTAGGTATTTGTAAAATAACTGTGGCCATTGTGTCTTTTGGGCTCTAGATGAGCAGTGTGATCGCTTTAAGGTTGAGTTAGCCTCTGCCAAACCGGGAGAATCCACTAATGTGTTAGAGTCTAAAGAATAATCTCAGGGAGGCACAAAGGACCATGCAAAGAAAGCAAAAGGAACCTGGCAAGGCAGTTTCTTTTTGTAAAAAAGGGTGTGGGCCAGAACCCAGACTGAGCTAGGAGGTGAGTCAAAGACTGGAACAGAGGGATTAAGGCTGACAGCTCCAACTAAAGCATGAAGACTTTATAGTGACATAAAGGAAAAAGTGGGCGGAGTCCCGGCTGAACACGGTGGGTTGACTAAACCAGACTGTGAGAAGAGATAGGGGAGGGAGGGCAAGAGAGGAGCCCCAACCAAGAGAGGCAGCCCAGGCCCACTGGAGGGAGAGGCACAGGGTAAGAATGGGCCTAGGGTTTTGGGAGGAGCCACGGACTGAGTGAGACTTGTCCTGGGTTTGGTATCTAACTGGACACACTTTGGTTTTTATTCTAACACAGGTGGTCATGATATCTTTTCTGATTGTCCTGGGTCTAACCACACAGTCTTTCAAGATTAGCTAATTTTAAAACAACAAGCACAAAAGAAATGATAGAGAAGGGGCAGGAGTCAAGTTCTGTCAAGTTCTGGGAATACAGAAGGATCTTTGTGTTAAAGAAAGCTTTTTCAGGTAGGGAAGATTAAAAGATTTCCATACAGGTTCTACAAGGTGAGGGAGATTTAAAAAAAAAATCACACAAACGGAGCAAACATATCCAAATTGTTTTAAACATATTTCCTTTGAAGACATCCAATAAGGGAATGTGAATTTTGCTTCTCCACATCAGCTGACAATATGTATGCTTACTGTTGTTGGCTTTCGATTTTTGTTTTTAGGGGTTGTTTGGTTGGTTGGTTTTTGTTTTCTTTTGGGAATTTTTGGAGACAGGGTCTGTCTATGTAGCTCAGGCTAGCCCAACTCCTGGCAGTGGTCCTCCAGCAGCTTCCTCAGAGTCAACAAGCAAGTCCTGAGCAGCACACCTACTCTTTTCCCTATTCTTATGCAAAAACTGTATCTGCGCTGCTCTTCTGTTTGAGAGTCTGCAAGATTATTTGAGCTTCCCCAGACCAGAAGGACCAGCATGCAGGTTGTGTACGTGCACCTGATAGTGGTGTCTAGTTACTACTACTGGAGTTATTGGGTGAAAGCCTGGTCTCGGTAGCCCCAACGAGGGGGATGGAGTGTCTTCAGGAAAACAGCTCTTAGTTATGCTGAGCACGTCACTCAGAACCGGAACCAGGCAGTCAACAGCAGGTTTACATTGGCTAATTTGTAAAGAGTCACTGAAAAGGAAAGGAAAGAAAAGGGGAAGACCTTGGACATTTAAGTGACTTAAGTTCTGAGAATGCAGCAGCAGCCTAACAAAGGGTTACCAGTGAGAGGATTGAGCCTTTAGCATAAAGGTTTTACCAGGGGAGATAAAAAGTTCTGAATTCCTTTCCATAAGCAAAGGTTTTACAGTGTGTAATAAACTCCAACGTTTTTTAAATGTTTCTTATAGTCTCCTATGTAACTTGACTTATACTTTATTGGTTGTTAATTTATTGGTTGTTTAGACAACCAATAAAGGTAGGAGGAAGGGACGGCCACTTGGGGATGTAGCAAGGTCTCTGTAAGCATTTTTGCAAAGAATATTTTTGTATAGCAGCCTCTCTGACCTTCCTTCAAGGTCTCTTGTTAACAGGGAGTGGGTTGCAGGAGAGTGTGCTCAGGTTCATGTACATTCAAGGTCGTTGTTGAGCCTATGTAGGTGTATGGCTGTTTTCTGTTTTTCTTTTCCTTGAGTCTCGGACACACACAACAAGCTACCACACAAGGTAGGTTGGGCCTCCCACCTCCATACAGCAGTTAAAGAGGCAGGCAGAGAATAGAGATGGATCCCATGTAGTCTCATTAGAAAAAGGTCAAATCACCCATCATGGAGTACAGTGATACTAAGTCTGTCTTCCAGGTTCTGTGCAGGGCGGGGTTTCAGTTTTCTGTTTCATTGGTTTTGTTTTAGAGAGAAGGTGTGTGTGTGTGTGTGTGTGTGTGTGTGTGTGTGTGTGTGTGTGTACATGTACATGCTGGTTTTTAGTTTGGTTGTTTTTTTTCATTTCTAACATGGTACAAGCTGGTTTTGGGTTTGTATAGCCAAAGATGATGTCGAACTTCCTAATTCTCCTGCTATCACTTTCTGAGTCCTGGGATTATAGGCGTGAACTATTGCCACACTCAATTTTATGAGGTTCTAAGAACTGAGCTACATTTCTGAAGGTTTAGGTTTGAATCGTGGGCAAAAAGCCAAGCTTGGTGGCACACACCTTTAATCTTAGCACTTGAAAGACAGAAGCAAGCAGATCTCTGAGTCTGGGGCCAACCTGGTCTACATAGAGAGTTCCAGGACAGCCAGGGCCACATAGAGAAACCTTGTCTTGAAAATCATAAGTAAATAAGTAAGTACATAAAGAAGGCGAGTAGAGGCAGGAGAGTGCTTGAGTAAAGAGCACTGGCCAAGGTGCTGTCCCACTCATCGTGAATTACATCATTATCTCAGCTCTGTTTGGTCCTGCCTGTTGGATAAGTCCTCAGAGGTGTGTGAAATCTGCTTTCAGGATGCAGTCCTTCCCTTTCTCAGCTTGTGATTCCTTGGGAAATTTTAATTCTTTGGGGTATATTATTTCAGTAGTTAGAATACCAAAAGTAGAAACATGTCTTTTGTCAGACTGTTTCTTCTCCTTCTAGTACCTTCAAGAATCTAGCCCAAGGATTAGCACTCCAGCTCTGACCAGCATTCTTTTTCTTCTAGGTATTGTGTATTTCTTCTCTGGTGGTCTTCTATTTTCTCACCGTCATCATGGAAGTATCGTCATTTCCAAGGACCACATGAATTCTGTCTCCTTCTATGATGGGGTATGTGGTCTTTTGGCCCTGGCTTTAGTGCTCTGAAATACATCACGTTTTCCCTTTCCCATGGTAGCCAGGGCTACCATGTGGCCGGATGCTAGAAACCACAGTAGCCATTGGAGCAAACCAGCAAGGAGAATGAGCAGAAGCCTGTGCACTCCCAGAATACTTCCGTGCTTAACTAGAAAGGCCTTCTAGTCGGAGGAGTCAGCCCAACCCCATGGCCAATTCTTTGGCCCCAAAGACACATAGAAAATATCTGAAAAAGACCTCCAGTGGCTCCTCATACAAACCCAAGGCTCACACACTTCAGAGCTGGAAGTTTCACCATGTGGTATTGATGGGGCTTTAACATATCCCTTAGCCTCAAGAAAGAATTATACATACAACAAAGATGTGAAAATTGCTCACTGCCTCCATGAGAGTTTGAGAGTTTAACATCAAGTTTAACCTCTCCCTTCACAGATGTGCTCCCTAAGAACCATCTACACCAGCATTACTCAGCCCCTTAGGTGGCAGATCCAGGTTTTCCCCATTCTGTACTCACTGACTAAAACATAGGTGGTCTCTCTCAGTGGAGTACAGGGGTGGGGCTTCCACTTGGTTTGGTCTCAGCCTCATCTAGAACAACATGGTGTAAAGTAGTTTGGCTGGGTGGCTCAACAGATAAATTCATAATCAAATCTTTCTTCAGCAAAATCCTGCTAGAAACTTGGGAGCAGCAGCTAGGCAGACTGGATGATCTTATTAGATAAAAGAAGGTTTTGTTCATTTTTTTGTTTGTTTGTTTTGACAGGATTTTCTTTGTACCTCTGGCTGTCCTGGAACTCATGATATAGACCAGGCTGGCCTTGAACTCAGAGATTCACCTTCCTTTGCCTCTTGAATGCTGGGATTAAAGGTGTGAGCCACCACCTGGCTTACTTTCTTGTTTTGTTTTAACTTGTCTGTGTATATGTATATGTACAGTTTCCTGTGAAAGGCAGAAAATGGCATTGAATCCAGAGAGCTGTAATTACAGGGAGTTATAAACTTCCTAACATGGAGTACTAGAACTTGCACTCAGGTTCTCTGGAAGAACAGCAAGCTCTCTTACATCACTTAGCCATCTCACCATTAAAAGGGTTTTAATGTTAGTTTTTATAAATAGTCACAGGTGGTGGTGGCGCACGCCTTTAATCCCAGCACTTGGGAGGCAGAGGCAGATGGATCTCTGAGTTTGAGGCTAGCCTGGTCTACAGAGTGAACAGAGTGAGTTCCAGGACAGCCCAGGCTACCACAGAGAAACCCTGTCTCAAAAACAAAACAACAACAAAATCCAAAACCATCATCATCATGATCTTCTTCATGATTTTCCTCCTCTTCCTCCTTTCATCATTAAGAAAGAATAAGTCATTTAAAAAGCAGTGCTAAGGACGCTAGAGAGATGGCGCAGTGGTTCCGAGCACGGGTTACAGAGGACCCAAGTTTGTTTCCCAGTACCCATGGCAGGCAGCTCACAACCACGTGTAACACCAACTCCAGGAATTCTGACATGACAAATACAGGGCTGACAGTCAGAGACGCACAGGAATACATTTTTAAATTTTTTTTTCTTAAGAATAAAAACTTGGGTTGAGTAATGGTTAAGCAGTTAAGAGGACTTTTGTTGCTCTAGCAAAGTACCCAGGTTCAGTTCACAGCACCCACATGGCAGCTTATAACCATCAATAATTCTAGTTCCAGGAGATTTGATGTCCTCTTCTGACTTTCATGGATATCAGGTACACATGTAGTGCATATACATATATGCAGGTAAAACATTCATTATAAATTCATATTTTTATTTTTATATCCATCTAGCTTCCAAGTGAATGAAACTCATACTATGATGTATTTATTAGGCTCTGAACAATTACTTGGGGAATTACCCCTAATCTAATTCTCTAATAGCTGGCGACTTCTCAAGTGTGTTCCCCAAATACTTGCTGTTTGAAATTTTCTAAGTTATTTCTGCTCTAGCAGTCTTGTTCTGGAGAGGCATTTGACTCTGGCACCTGCTGCTGGTCCTTCATGACTAATGGAGACCTCCTGTTCTCTCTCTCTCTTCTCCTCTGTGCCCCCCTTTTCTTTCTTCTTTTTCCTCCACATGTGATCCCCCAGCCATATAATTGAAAACCCACCTAATTCTATTTCCTCTAATAATTGTCTGTAGCCATTTTTATTTAACCAGTGGTTTTAAATTGGAGTGCAAAGTTTGCACAACAAAAGATGGTGTATGTAAAAATTCACTTGTCTTGGGGCACAGAATTTAGCATTGAAATACATAGCAGCACCAAATCAACTCCCAACTGTAGGCTTAGATTTTTCAAAACCTACTTTTAATAAGGGTTCTTAAATGCTTAAGCCTCCCTTCTAGCCCACCACCCACCAGAGGTAGTGGGAAGGAAAGGTTAATAAAGCAAAGGAGGATGTGGACCTGTTTAGACATTGCTTCTTTGGAGCAAATCCTATCTATGTTGTCAGGATATCAGCAGTTCATTTTACTTGAGGCAGCAGCAGCAGCTCAATCAATCCACTTGCAAACACCATTCACTTATCGGCAAGGGCAGGTCAATCTAGAAGAAACTGAAAGGTTCTTCCAATGAGCCTTAATCTGAGAACATGGCAAGAAGCTGCCAGAACACCACCAGAAGATTTTTTGTGCATTTCTCTCTATGAAGTCACAACAAATGATGACCAACAAAGAATGGTAAGGCGAACCAATACCACCCAGTATTGTCAGTGAAGACCAGAGTCAGCAAAGCCCAACAATGACTAATAAAGAATGGCAAGGTGTACCAATACCATCCAGCATCGTCCACTGTCTGTTGGGTTATACTTATATCCTTTCTAAGCATCACATGTCCTCTCAAGCATCTGCTCTAGCAGAACATCACATGCCCTTTTCCTAGGCTGCCTCCAGAAAAACACCATGGTCTGTTCTTAACAAAACATCTTCCCACATGTCTGCTTTGGCAAAAACATCCTCTCATAAGACAGTTTGCAGAAAAACATCAGGTGACACAGCTGAGTCTCCAAAGAAACCAGAAATTTCCACTTCACCCAACAATTCATAAAGTAAATTAAATCTTTAAAACAAAATGAAAAAAAAAAAACAGTGTTGGAGTAGCAAGGTTAGCTAACTTTTAGGGAGTAGTTTTTTGGTTTGGCTTGGTTTGGTTTAGATTTTTGAGACAGGGTCTCTCTCTACATAGTCCTGGCTATCCTGGAACTCATTATGTAGAGCAGGTTGGCCTTGAACTGGGAGAGATCCACCTGCCTTTGCCTCACTAGTACTGGAATTAAAGGCATATACTACCACACCCAGCTTCTGAGGGCAGCCTGATCTATAAAGTGAGTTCTAGGAGAGCCAAGATTACATGGAGAAAACTTGTCTTGAAAAACAAAAAGTTAGTTAATTGATTGGTTGATTGATTGACTGATTAATGATTTTTAAAAATTTAGTCAGAAATGGTGTCACATGCCTTTGATCCCAGCACTTGGGAGGTAGAGGTAAGCGGATCTCTTTGAGTTTGAGGCCAGCCTGGTCTACAGAGGGAGGTCCAGGACAGCCAGGGCTACACAGAGAGACCTTGTTACAAAACAATAACAACAACAGAATTCACAGTAGGGTCTAAAGAGATGACTCAGTGGTTAGAAGTTCCTGCTCCTCTTCCGTAGAATCAAGTACCCATGTTGAACTGCTCACAACTGCCTTTAACTCAGGATCCAAGAAGATTCAGCCTATGCTCTGGCCTCTTCTGCTGCCTGTACTCACATGCAGACATGTATACATATATATATATATAATTAAATAAATCCTTCTAATCAAAATAAATGCCTACTAGATTTTAATATTTTAATTAAATATTTTAATATAATAATTTTAACTTTTAATTTTTCTCTAACTTATTACTGGTAAGGCAGAGGCACACATACCACATGGTACACACGTGGAGCTCTGAGGGCAGTGTTCAGGAGTAAGTTAAACTTAGGAAATATTTAAAAGTGCTAGATGTGGTGGTATGTAACTGTAACCCCAGCACTCAGGAGCAGATGCCAGAAGATTGCACAAGTTTAAGGCCAGCCAGGGCCACATAGGAAGTTCATGCCAGCCAAGGCTATATATAGAAAGACCTTGTACACTAGCTTCTTTCAGTTGTTATTACAAATACTCTGACAAAAAGCAATTTAGCAAAGAAAGGAGTTACAGGTTACAGTCCATTTAGGAAGGGAAGTCACAGTGGTAAGAACTTAAAGCAGATAGTCATATTACCTTCATAGGCAAGAGCAAAGAATGGCCTGAAGAGATGGCTGAGCAATTAAAAGTACTGGCTGCTGCTCTTCCAGAGGGCCTGGCCTCTATTCCCAGCACCCACATGGCAGCTCATGACCATTCCCAGGGAATCCAGTGTCCTCCTCTGATCTCTATGGGTAGTGCACACACATAGTGCACAGACAGACATCAGGCAAAACACTCATACACATAAAATAACAAGAGCAGAGATAAATGGAGACATCCATGCTTGCTTGCTTGCTTGTTGTTTAGCTTTGCCTTTTTTATACTGTTGCAGATCCTTGGCCTAGAAAACGATGCCTCTGGTACACAGTGGGCTGGGTCTTCTATCAGTTAACAAAACAGTCCCCCACAGCTGAGTCCATAGTTCAGCCTGATCTAACCTCAGCCTTGCTTGTTTTGTTTGCTTGCCCACTTGCTAGTGCTCACTTGGCTTTTTCTATCCATACAGCCTCCATTCATACACATAGTGGGGAATTGTTGCTACCCACATCTGGCAGGGTCTTCCCATGTCAGTTACTAATCAAGACAGTCCTCCATAAACACACAGACCAACTTGTTATGACAATTCCTCAATTAAGACTCTTCCTAGGTGATTCTAGATTATGTCAAATTGACAGATTAAAAACTAACCGTCATACCAGGCACAAAGCTTTAATCCCAGTACACTAGAGGCTAAGGCAAGTGGATCTCTGTGATTTCAAGGCCAGCTTCATCTACATAGCTAGTTCTACGACAGTCTGGGCTATATAATAGACCCTGTTTCAAACAAACAAAAATGAAACATCATACCATGTCTTTAAAAAATTAAGTTCTAAAGAAGGGCTGGAGATGATTCAGTAGCTGAAGTATTTGCTTAACCTGAGGCTGGGCATGCTGGCATGGCCTTTAATCAGAGCACTTTGTGAATTCAAGCACTGTGGCAGGATATTTGATCATACTCTGAACCCTTGAGGTTCCTTGGGGTGGAGTTTAACATGGGGTGTGTTTGGAGGTTAGAGAAAAACTTGTGGGACATGATTCTCTCCCTCCACCTTGTAGATCTCCAGGGATCAAACTCAGGTTGTCAAGCTTGGCAGCAGTCACTTTTACCTGCTGAGCCATCTCACAGGCTTAAATAATTCTTAAAAATTGTGCTCACTGAGCTTGATGATATTTGCCTGTAATCCCGGGACTTGGGAGACTGAAACAGGAGGCTCACTTCGAGTTCCAGGTCAGTCAAGGCTACATAGCAAGACCCTTTTCAGAAAACTAAAGATAAAGATAAAAAGCTGCTGTGCATCAAAGCAGATGCAAAAGAGTGAGCAACAGCCCACCGAGTGGCAGAAATGCTTTCTATGGTAAGGAATGAATACCTTACCTGGGAGAGGCGACCCGAGCCTATCAGAAATTCAAGGTCACCCTCTATATCATCATAGTGAGCTGCATCCAACCTGAACTTCATGAACCATGCACAAATCACCCCCATCCCCCTAAAACAATATGGTAGAAGGAAGGGACATTTGAAGTGACATTATCTAAGCCAATGGGACAACACATGCCTCTAATCCCAGCTTTTTGAGAAATGGAGGCAAGAGGACTGTGAGTTCAAGGTTACTTGGGTCTTTAGTGAGACCACGCCCCTCCAAATAAAAGAGACCCTGGAGTGATCTTTAGTGAGACCACGCCCCTTTAAATAAAAGAGACCCTGGAGTGATCTTTTTTTTTTTCTCCTGTAGGTGGAAGTTAGAAAGCATATATGTTTCTAAATTCATTAAATAATAATTGGAAATAACTTAAAAGCAGCTGGTCCTTTGTGTGCTGACACCAGTGAGACTGAGATCCTGCAGATAGCTCTGTCTGAAGCTCCTCCTTCTCTCTCCAGGACTCTACCAGCATAGTGGCTGCCCTTCTCATAGACTTCCGAAGCTCCGTACTTCCTCATCTCCCAGTTCATCTCCACGGATCAAGCAATTTCCTGATGATCGCCCTTTTCCCCAAATCAAAGATATATCAAGCGTTTTACTCAGAGGTAACATCAGTTATTAATTAGCAAAATAGCTACCTTTTTTTTCCTCATAGCAATTAAAATGGTAAGATAGTGTCTTAGAACAAACTAATAAGTAGTGGCTTATTCCTTTAATCCCAGCATTTGCGAGGCAGAGGCAGATAGATCTCTTGTGAGTTTGAGGCCAGCCTGGTCTCCATAGTGCATTTTAGGCAGCCTAAAGCCACATGGTAAGACCCTGTCTCCAAAAAAGGTACAGAGTAGGGGCCTGAAGAGATGACTCAGTGGTTGAAGAGCACTGGCCACTCTTGCAAAGTATTGTGGTTTGATTTTCATCACCCACACTGTGGCTCACAGCCATCTATAACTCCAGTCTAGGAGATCCAATGTCCTTTTCTAGCCTCTGAGGGCAGTACATACATGTGGTACCAAACATACAGGCAAAGCACCTGTACAAATAACTATACATGTTTGGGTTTTGTGTTTTAATTAGAAAGAACTAACAGTGATGTCATTAAAGTGATAGTTGAAGCCAGGTGTGGTAGTGCAAACCTGTAATCCTTGTACCTAGGAGGTGGAGGCAGGAGGATCAGAAGTTCAGGGCTAGCTTTAGATAGATATGGAATCCAAGGCCAGCCTGGACTTTGTAAAACACTTTCTAAAAGCATAAATAACAACAAAATAAGATTAAAAACAATGTTGAGAACATTTAGGGAATGGAGGCGTTGCAGGTGTTTTGATAACCATTTGTTTTTTAAATGGTGAAGGGTGGGAACCTACAGAAATGAAATCTGTCCCCTCTTACGTTCATGATGAGGGGTGGGAGCCTACAGAAATGGAATCTGTCCCCTCTTACGTTCAATAACAAGCCCAACTTACTGGGCCAGAGCTCTCCATCCCACCCTGTGCTCTCCTTCCCTGTGGACTGCACTTCCCTCCCTGCCTTTGTAAATAGCTCTACTGTTACTATTACTGTTACTGTGGTAGTCTGCTCACAGTCATGCTCAGTACATATTCTATAAGGGAAGGGACTGACCACTAATTCCATGGCTCCATAAGGTACAGTGGCATGTGACTATAATTCCAGCACTTGCAGGTAGGGCAGGAATATTAGGAATTCTAAGACTAACCTCAGCTCTAGTGCAAGCATGAGACCCTGTTTCTAAAAGGGAGCTTGGAAGGGGGAGAAAGAAAGAATGGATGATGTGATGTACTTAGAGACCACTCCGTAGCCAAAGCCAGAATAGTGGCTGGGACCATGACTAGTGGAACCTCATGAAAGAATGTGGATCAGCTCATGAGCAGCACCCCTTCTGCAGGACAGTCATAGAGTACAGAGGAACAAGGATTGTCGGCTGAAGAGTTCTCTCAGGCTCTGTCTCCCTTCCCTGGGCTGTCCTGCCTGACACCTGCTTGTGCTCGCATTCCACCTGGGAACCTAGACATAGCCTTTAAAGCATTCCATCAGGCCACCACTGCCCTCTGGTCCTGTCACCAGGGAGAAACATGCTCTTGCAGCCAACAGTGTTCCTGACACCTTCTTCCAGGCTTCCTACTTCTGGAAGGTCATAGTCTCTGAGGACAGGAACCCAGAAAGGCATTTTTGGCTCTGAAAACACTGAACAGAGCCAGAGCTTTCCAGGGTCATTTTGAAGCAAACTTGTTTGTGATGATGTTTTTCTGTGCACAGATAGTGTTGATTTTCAGCAGTCATCAGATCCCATGTGGATTCCATATCCTGTTATTGCTTTAAAGTGTTCTTTGTTTAAATTCTGTTTTGTTTAGGTCTTCTCCCCCTGGCAACAGCGGGATAACTCAGGGCTTTCTTTAAAAGTGATCCAGGAGGATGGATTATCTGTGGAACAAAAGAGATTGTAAGTGGCTGTCTCTAGTGTTTGTGCTGGATTCACTAAGCTTTGTGGGTGTGCTTTCTCTGCAGGGTGACTCACATTATGTAACAGAGGGGTCTTGGCTTCTGAAAGGGCCTATAGTCATGTCATTGTTGCCTACATGCAGGTGGTAGGTGTGCTTTGGAAAACAGAGCAACAGACAGATGAAATCCAAGCTGAGGATGTGGCTCAGTTGGAAGAGCACTTTCCTAGCATGCATAAGTGGCATGGTGGCACATTCCTGTAATCCCAGTACTTGAGAGGTCGAGGCAGGAAGATCAGAAGCTCAAGATTGTACTCAGCTATGTTACAACTTGGAAGCTAGCGAGGGAACTTGAGACCCTGGAAAGAGTAGAGGGGGAGGAGGAAATCTGGTGATGTCTTCTCGAGGTTTCTGATAACAACATGACCAAGTCAGTTTACAGAAGGAAGGATTTATTTGGGCTTACAGTTCCAGAGGGATAAGAGTCCACGATGGTGGAGTTGGGCAGCAGGTGGCTAGAACATCAGCTCAGAGCTTAACATCAAACTACAGGCAGGAAGCAGAGAGAGCCATGACACACCTCCTCCAGCAAGACCACTTTCACTATTCTCCCCAAACAGCCACCAACTAGGGACTAAGTATTCAAATGCCCAAGACTTTTAGGGGACATCTCTTTCAAATAACTATAACTCAGAATTAAAGCCCGAGACCTTGTCAGAACAAGCAAGGCCAGTCTTGAATGGGCATGCCAGTTGTTGTAAACTGGCACTAGGCTTTGTTTAAGTCAGTGCAGTGCTTATTTTGGAGGTATTGGCTGTTATGTCTCTGGTTTGGAAGCCTTGGAACTAGCTGTGTAAGGTACCTTTGCTGTGGGAGGTGCGGCACTAATCTGAGCCCTTGGTGATCTAGGCACTCCAATGCACAGAAGCTCTTCAGTGCCCTGAGCCATCCTGCACAGGACTGGAGCTCCCCGAAACTGCTCTCAGCTAAACTCCCCGAGTTGGACCGGTGAGTTCTATGCATCTAGCTTTAGATAGTCACTGTTTCAGCATTTGAAATGTAGGAGACCCCAGTGCTGGTCCTTTCTGAGCTCCTTTTTTATAGTTTCTTACAGCTGCCACATACACTTATGTATCATAGAAAGAATTTCTCTATGGGTTATGTTTTAGCACTTAGGTAAGAAGTTACTAATTGAGTGGACATGTCAAGCAAGGCTGGTGACAGTGATGTGACAGTTGTCTTTGTTTGTCTAGGTTTCTCCAGCATTTTGCCATCAGCAGCATTGGTCAGGAGCCTGTGATGCGCGCCCATCTTCTAGGCCTGCTGCAGCAAGCTGAGATCAGCCCCACTCACGAACTAGAAAGTGACAAGGTAGAGGAGTTCACCAAGTGTGTGCTCGGAATTTACAGAGGGACAGTCTGCAGGCCTGGGTCAGTTACCAGGGCACAAGTGGAGTTCTTCCATAAGTGTGTCCCCTTCCTTGAATACTGGTAGTGAGACATAGGAAACCAGCTTTGTACACTGACGGTCAGGCCAGGCCCCGCCCCATGACAGGGACCAACCCTGGTATCTTGCCATACCCTCCTTTCTTCTCCAGGACTTTTAAACTTTCACTGTGTGTTCTCAGGCTGTCAGATTTTTGTGGTTGTGACAGTGACTTAACCTACTAGTGGATGACACCATGTGTTGTTATAAAGGGAAGGCTGCCCATGTTGCTGTCACCAGGGTGAGGTGATATTCTGAGCACTTTCTTCCTCAGCATAGACCTTAATGTGCTCCTGCCTCGTGTTTCCCAGTACTTGCCTCCGCCCACCGTTCCTTTGGCAGCCATCTCTCACAGTTGTCTCTGGACTGTAGAAGATGCTTGTCCATAAAGGGCAATAGCACTTCAGTAGAACAGTTCATTCTTCCTTTAGACAACAGGGTAAAGAAGAAAGAAAAATGTCTGCCTTGTGATAGTTACTTAAAACGTGCTATAAGACTGGGTTTAAATAAGAGTACTTGGCTGTGTGACTCTTAAGAAGCACACACGCAGGGCTGTAGAGATGGCTCAGTGGTTCAGAGCACTGGCTGTTCTTCCAGAGCAACTGGGTTTGATTCCCAGTAACCACATTGCAGCTCACATGGGTTATAACTTCAGTTACAGGGGATTCTTGCTTCCAAGGGCACTGCACACACATGGTGCACAGGTATCCATGCAGTCAGAACACCCATACACATAAGTTAAATAATAATTTCATATATAAATATCTGCACCACCATGTGGTTGCTGTGAATTGAACTCAGGACCTCTGGAAGAGCAGTCAGTGCTCTTAACCACTGAGCCATCTCTCCAACCCAAAACTTTTTTTTGAAAATAGAAAGAAAAACGTCCTGTAGACAGACATTCCTCAGCTTTGTTGTTGTAATAAATGTTCTCCTGTGAGTGCATGATTCTTGTCCTCCTCAGCTACTCAGCCTCGCTAAATCCCGTGGCTGGCCTTGGAATATCTACCTGAGGGAAACCTGCGGGGGCGCTGATGTAACACAGCTCCTCTCTTCCTCTAGGAAAGGCTGTGAGAGAGCCTGTCATGCAGGGGAGTTGTGACTCAGCACAGGTCTTGTGGCTTGGCAGACGCAGCAGCCCCCAGAAACACCTTCAGCATAACTCCCCTGCTCACCAGGCTACTTTATACATAGTGAATGTCCCGAATCCTCACACCTACTCTGGAAGGTCAGTAGGTGTCTTAGCTTGGTCTCTAGTGCTGTGACAAAACACCAGGACCAAAAACAATCAACTGTCACCTCTCAGGCCACACTCCACTGAAGGAAGTCAGAGCAGGAACCTGAAGGCAGGAGTAATACAGAGGCCATGAAGGGGTGCTGCTTACTGGCTTGTTCCTCATGGCTTGCTGAGCCTGCTCTCTTAT
Organism: Rhabdomys pumilio; assembly: GCA_030674055.1. Classification (NCBI taxonomy): domain Eukaryota; kingdom Metazoa; phylum Chordata; class Mammalia; order Rodentia; family Muridae; genus Rhabdomys; species Rhabdomys pumilio. The sequence continues at coordinate 193,824,244 of JANHMN010000002.1, read as the reverse complement.
AGCACCCAGGACCACCTGCCCGGGAGTGGCACCTCCTCCAGTAACTGGGTCTTCTATCAATTTGCAGTTAAGAAAACTTCCCACAGACATGCCTACCCTGAAATCTGATGGAGACATTTTCTCAATTGAGATACCTCTTCCCATTTGACTCTAGCTCCTGTCAGGTTGAGAGAAAACTACCCAGGACCTTAGACTTCGCCATTTACTCTAAATCTTAGAACAGTGGTGCTGAAGTTCAAACCCACAAAGCCTTGCTGTGGATATGGATTTCTTTACCTCTTCAGGACTCCTCAGTTGAGTTAGAAACCCACATGGCTTTCTTTCATGTAGGTTGTCATCAGCATTGTAACTGGTCTCCCAGGCTGTCATGCTAGCAAGCTCTGTGCTTTCCTGGTCACTCTGCATAAGGAGTATGGCAGGTTAGTATGTGTCTGTGTTTGCTTTGGGGAGAGATCATGTTCCTGGGCCCGCCCTGGTGTAGGGAAACATTAGACAACTACTGGCATTTAGCATGATGTCATCAACACAGCAGTCATCAACTGTCTCTTCATTTAATAAACTGTGTTTACAGGTTAACCAGATCCTCACTAGGGTTTTGTCCTATAAGCTTTCTTTTTATTTGGGGGATAGAATTTTATTACTTCAGGATAGCCTTGAACTTGCTGTAGCTATGGCTGAAGGTGACCTTGGATTCTTGATCTTTCTACTGCATCTTCCAAATGCCCAGTTTGTGTGTGTTTCTCTCTTCCCCCTCTTTTACCTCTCCCTCAGTTCTTTCTTCTTTCTCTTTTCCCTCTCCTGCACCCACTCCTCAGCCTTGCCTCTGTCTCTCTGAGATAACCAGAGTGACCTCAGATTGATTGGCAGTTCTCTGCTTCAGCTTTCTGAATGCTGGCGTTGTTGGCATGTGCCACCATTCCTGGTTCTTATTCTAAAACAGTCTGGATTCATGACCTTCTCATTTCTTACTGGCTTTGCAGAGTGTGAAACTAAAGCCATTTTATTCTTGAAATCACTACCAGGTCAGAAGTCTTTGTCCCTGCTGAGGCTTTCTGGCCATGCATTACCTGCCTTTTTTTTTTCTCCTGTGAAAGGATATTTCCTATCAAAAACTCGATGAATTTGAGTTTCAGGTTGCTGAGCTTCCAGCCCAGCTACTGCCCTCTGTCTTTTTTTGTGATGCCACAGTAGCTTTCTCTCCATAGTCATTGGCAGCATGTCTTTGGGAATACTGGTCACATTTACATCAGTGACAGGGCTTCTCGGGACCTGGTCATACATAGCCTTATGCTTAGCTTACCTTTGTTGCTTCCAGATGGATGGTATACCGCCAAATCATGGACAGCTCTGAATGTTTCCATGCTGCCCACTTCCAAAAATACCTTTCCAGTGCCCTGGAGGCCCAACAGAACCGTTCTGCCCGCCAGTCAGCTTACATCCGAAAGAAGACTAGGCTGCTGGTAGTACTCCAAGGGTGAGTGTCAGAGACCTGGGGACGGAAGTGAGGATGAGAACCTTGTCGTTTTTTGTTACTTTATATGTGCCCTAATGCTATCGACACTCCGCAGAAAGACCAGGATGCTGTTGCCATCGTGTGGCTAAGGGCAACTGATAGCTACACATTTTGGCTTCCATATTGTAGACTCGCTAAGAGGTGAGGAGTTAGGGATCTGGTACAGGTTCTCCAGTAATTCTTAGAGTGATAGTAGTGTTTAACCTTGCCATCTAGACACGGGAGCCTCGTCTGTTGTACTCCTCCCTCTTCTGGAACTGCAGACCTGGCACCCAGGTAGTCTGTAAGCACCATGCCCATTTCCCAGTAGCTATCCCAGAAGAGTTTCATGAGACCCGCAGTGAGAAGTATGCAGAGTACAGTTGATCAGGGAGTCTCTGCTTTCTAATTTATGTCCTAAGTCCCTGGTAAGTACCATTATTGTCAGAGGGAATGCACATCTCCTGTCTCTCTGTGTCTCTGTCTCCCCCAACCCCCATGCCTATCTGTGTGTGTGTGTGTGTGTGTGTACACTATGTAGATGGATATGTATGTATGTGTGTATGTATGTATGTATATATGTGTATCCCTGTGTACTCACCCATGGAACCAGAAGAGGACATAGGATGACTTTGCATCTTATATTTGTGCAGTATCTCTGACTTACTCTTTTGAGTCAGGGTCTTTCACTGAAAGTGGAGCTAGGCTGGCAGCCTCCTATCTCTGTCTCTCATAGCACCGGGGTTACAGGCAGGCACAGCCATGTCTTTTTGTTTTTTCTTTTTTTAACCTGGGTGCTGGGGATCCGGACTTACATCCCCATGCTTGCACAACAAATGTTTTACCCACTGAGCCATCTCCTCAGCTAAGAGGAAAGATTTGGCAGATTATTTACCACTGCTCCAGAGAACTCCTGTTTATCACCTGGACCCAAGAGGGAATGTGTTGGGTCGGGAGAACAGAACAGGGCTGGGCTTGTTTCTAGTGTTATGGTTGTAAAGAAGTTTGTGCTATTCTCACAATAATTGGTGTTTGCAGCAGGCTGGTTGTTTCCAGTAAAGAATAGGCCCAGATCCAGAGCTCTGTTTGGGCTCCTGGTTGTAATGATGAGACCTGGAAGGAGCTCGGAGAGTGTCCCTGAGAAGGGAGGCAGGTGCAGATGTGCTTCCGTGGGGCTTTCCTGCACTCATGGGCCTTGTTGCAGTGTGACCCCATCTGCAGTTTCCTCCTGCCAGCCCTTTAGGCCATGTGATCATCAAAGGGAGAATCTGGCTTATTTTCTTCAGGTTTTCTGTCATTTGTACTAGTCAGAGTACAAAGTCAACCCAGCATTTCTACCTTCTGCCCTTGCCAGAACTGAGTCACTGGGAGTGGGGACCTGGAAGAGAACTTGCCGACTTGTCAGTATACACAACTAAAGGCGTTTCCATTATCAATTATTTCAGAGAATATTACTGATACTTTATCTGACTCTACAAGTTTGTAAAAATGTTAGACATGTGCCTGCTTGTGGTCTGCTTTAAGACCCAACATTTACCTAGTCATACCACAGGATATGAGGGACATCAATAGATACCCTTAATGGACTCCAGTCAGTATAACAGGTATGTCCAGCCATGATGGCACACACTTACAAATCCAGGACTTGGGAGGTGGAATCAGGAAGATCAACCTTAGCCAGGCAGTGGTGGCGCACACCTTTAATCCCAACACTTGAGAGGCGGATTTCTGAGTTCGAGGCCAACCTGGTCTACAGAGTGAGTTCCAGGACAGCCAGGGCTACACAGAGAAACCCTGTCTCGAAAAACCAAAAAAGAAAAAAAAAAAAAAGGAAGATCAACCTTTGGCTACATAATGAGTTCAAGGCCAGCCTGGATTATGTGAGAATAGCAGCTAAAGTGCTGTCTGTAACTCTTACTAAGGCATGTGCAGATTCAACCCCCCTTTTTTTAATCCAAAAGATGACATAGTTACCTGCTTTATAGCTTGTAAAACTTCTTGACACTAGGCCTTATTGAGGTTGTCGGTAAAGGAAGATGGCAGGGGTTCCTCACATCAAGAATTTTCTCCCTCTTTCATCTTACTGTGTAGTCCAGGCTAGTCTCAGACTTGTGGTCCTCCTGCTTTAGTCTACAGAGTGCTAGGATTGCAGATGCACCGTAACACTTGGCTTGTTTCTCAAATCCAGCTTCTGTCTTCAGCAATATAGCTCAGATTTTTTTGTTTGTTTGTTTGTTTTTGTTTTGGGTTTTGGGTTTTGGGTTTTGGTTTTGGGGTTTTCGAGACAGGGTTTCTCTGTGTAGCCCTGGCTGTACTGGAACTCACTCTGTAGACCAGGCTGGCCTTGAACTCAGAAATCCGCCTGCCTCTGCCTCCCAAGTGTGATTTTTTTTTTTTGAAGATTTTTTTAATGTGTATGAGTGTTTTGCCTCTGTGTATGTATGTATACCATGTGCATGCAATGCCCAGATAGGGGCCAGAAGAGGGCATCAGATTCTCCTAGAACTAGAGTTAAGAGACAATTTTAAGCCACCATGTAGATGTTAGAAACTGAACCTGAATCTTTGTTAGAAACTGAACCTGCGTCTTCTGTAAGAGTAGCAAGTGCTCTTAACCTCAGAGCTGTCTCTCCAGGCCTGTTTTTTTTTTCATGTGTGAGTATCTAATATGGATCACGTGTATGCTGGTGTTCACAGAGGCACAGGGAGGCCATCAGAGTCTCTGCAGCTAGAGTTACAAGAGACTGTGAGCTACCCAGGGTGAGTTCCGAGTCTCAAACTCAGGACCTCTGGAAGAACAGCAAGCACTTCCAACTGCTCAGCTAACTCTCCAGGCCCCTCCCCCTCCCCCTCCCCCATTATCAGCTCTTCTTTGGTCTTTGGAGAAAAACTTGTGATATAGGACATAGCTTTTTTGTTTCCAAAGTGGCATGTTTCCACTCAGCTTAGTACCATCTCAGAGACTATGAGAACTGTTGTTTCAAAAATGAAAGTAAAGGTTTTTATTTGTTTCTGTTTCGTTTTTGAGACAGCCTCAGTTCTTGTGAGCCAATCTCAAATGTAGCTGAGGATAATCTTGGATTTGTGATCTACATCCCAAATGCAGGGATTATAGGCATGTATCACGATGCCCAGTTTACTACAGGGAATTGACACTGTTGCTTCTACTCTAGCAGCTAAGCCACGCCCCCAGCTCCTAGAGTGCTCTTTTCCTTTACAGAGTCAGATGTATAGTTGCAGGCTTTCAGGGATGTGGTAGGCAATGGTGAAGTAGACATGGTTATAAAAGGGATCTTCTTTTTTGGAAATTTAACTATCTTGACATAAAATAAATACATCTGAAACAAAACAGACCAACGAAAGACTGGCCTTGTTCCATAGCCTTAGCTGACTAGGTTTCTTGTTACCTAACCCATGCTGGCCTTGCACTCACAGAAGTCCCTTCCCCTCAGAAATCCTTTATCTTCCAATGTGTTGCTGTAAAGGCCTCAGGTTCCTTCCCCTTATACCATCTACATGGTATACACATATACATGGAAGCAGTGTCTGGGGCTTTCCTGCACCCAGGCCCACACTGCACTGCACTGGATATAGGTGCACACAGGTCCAAGGAGAGAAGCCAGGGAGCAGGAGCCAGCTAGGACTCACTCAGCAGTCTCTCAGCAAGCCAACCATAGTGCATGCCAGACATAGTGACAGAGGCTGGGAATCCTTACACTTTGGATGCGGAAGCAGGATTCTACAAGTTCAAGGCCAGCATGTTCTAGGTAACAAGTTCCAAGCCACCGTTGGGCTTCATGGTGAGAGCATCTATTAAGTGAAAAAATTAAGTAAATAACACTCCTGTGGGGAAACTAGAACTTAGCACAGCCTGTCTTCCCTGAGGCTCTGATGATTGGGCAAGACCAAGGAGGATGTTCTAATCTGGGATAAAGCCAAGGGCCTTTTACAGGTGAGTTGTTCATAGGAGCTCAGGACATAGCTCTGGCAGGCTGCACCCTCTCTCCCACCTCCCACTGGTCTCCCTAAGACCCACACAGGCACAGGTCCACCTGACCTGCCAGTCTGACATCAGGTTTGATGTCTCTCCGTAGACTCTGACATAATAGTCTATGTCCTGTGGGACAGTGCTGTCCTCCGTGGTGTGAGGAGGTCCCTTCTTAGAGCAGCCCCAAGGTCTGCTGGAGGTCGAATGTCCAGTTTAATGTTCTACATTGCTTTAGACTTCAGAGACTGTAACACTGAACAGACACCTTACTACAGAGAAATAAATGAGGAAAGATGGGGCCAAAGAAGCACAGGAAGAAAACAAAGCAGCCAGGAGAGGCTGTAGTTGACAGTCAGTGCGTTCAGAGAAACCTGTGGGCGAGAGACATGAGAGCGTCACCGTGACTGCAGTGTCTGTAAAGGCACAAGATGTCTCCATATGATGACACTCAGTGTAGCTCAGAGGTGGGACACTCAGCTAGCATGTGCAACACTCTGAGTTCCATCCAGTACCATAGACCCCAGCAAAGTGACACTTGAGCAGAAACCAGGAGGAAGCCAGCCAGGTGGATGCCATAGGAAAAGAGCATTCCAGCATGAGGGAGCAGAGCAGAGGTATGCCTGGCATGTTCAGAGAGAATCCAGGAGGCCAGTGTGCTGGGATTAGGGGACAGGCTGGGGTAAGTAACAAAATCCCCCACCCCTGCACTGTGAGAGGTCAGAGGGTGCAGGGCTGCCTGGCCCACGGAAGGGCCTCAGCTTTTGCTCTGAGATGAAAACCACTAGAGGGTTTGAGCAGAGCAGTAACTGGATCTGTCAGAGGGCTTAGCACAGCCCTCTAGCCTCCCTGTTGAGAACAGTGTGCACCAAGGCAGAACAAAAGTAGGGGGGGCAACTGGGAGACCATTGGGGTGTACTAGGTAAAAAATGGTAGCAGTTTGGACCCAGTGGGAGTGTTCGTAGTGGTCTCTTTCAGGTCTCTTATGCTGAAGACTAAGAGAAAATGGAATCAAAGAGAACCCGGATCTTTTGGCCCAGCATCTGAAAGAGTAAAGTCCCCTGGGCTTAGAATAACAGGAACTTGGGAGGAACCAGCTTGAGGGTTTGGATTACAAACATATTCACTCCTAAGTGAAGACATCAGACTGGTTCTGTAAATCAAGACTGGAGGGAGTTCCGGGCAGAAGATAGGAATAGAAATGGTATTTGACAGATCCGATGGCCTTATGAAATGGGAGGAGAAGGGGAAAGAACTAAAGAAAACAGAGTCTGGCAGGGCTCCTGAGCTGTACTAGAAAACACAGTCCCGCCTTCAGAGTCCAGTCACTAGGTTCTTATCTCCAGAATAGGTTGGCTCCTGCACCCACTCTTCCTCTAAGGGGAACGGAAAGAACTTGGGAAATTCAGAAACACACTGTGGATTCTAGGGGCTCTGATCACAAAAGAGGACTCTGGGTCTCCCTTCTGCTTTGGGTCTCCCTTCAGCCCTCACCCACGCACCACTCAGTGCTCCCCTCTTCCCTATTCTGTAGCCCCAAGCAGGAAGCTTACTGTGTGCTCTCTTCCTTTAGCTACACAGATGTCATTGATGTTGTGCAAGCCCTGCAGACTCACCCAGACCCAAACGTCAAGTCCTACTTCACCATCGGTGCCATCACGGTGTGTGTGGAGCCCCTGAGCTGCTACATGGAGCACAGGTAGACACTTAGGACCGCTCAGCCCACAATATGGAACTGAAATCAACTGTAGTCAGTTTCCCTCCCTGTCAGATTGAGTCAGGTCTTTACGCATGCTTGGCTTGTGGAGCCACAAAGTGAATGAGATTATGGAAGACAGGCTTCATTCAACCCTGTGAGAATAGGAGCTTTGACTTTTCAATGTGTAGTGCATAGTAAGTGTTCATGAAGGATCTATTGTAGGTGGGTTTTGCCAAGTGTATGTAATGGACCTTGAGTTCCATCCCAAGCAATGCAAAAAAGGAAAGAAGGGAACACAAAGGGGAAGAGGAGGGGCATGAGAGAGGGTGGGAAGAAATAAATAAATCTGAGAAAAGCTAAATGGGGTGGCTGAAGGTCTATAATCCCAGCACTTGGGGCAGAGATGGGAGGATCACTAGTTAGAACAACTTAGACTATAATGAGACTCTGTCTCAAAGAAAGAAATACTTGATGACTGAGTAGGTGCTCAAGGCTAGCCTGGGCTCCACCAGAGTATGAGATCCTGGCTTAAAAGAGCAAAACAAACAAGCAAACAATAAAGGAGTATACCTACATATGAGTGTACCACAGACGTAGTTTAACAAGATAGGAATGGGGTAAGTGTATAGGTATTTAAATACAGAAGTGAAGCTGAACTGAGCAGATATTTAAATACAGATGCCAGCATAGGCTACACGAAACCCGTTCTCAAACAACAAGAAAAGAAATATCAGTATCTTTTAGTTGGATTAAGAAGAAAGTCACTGACACAGTGGTGTATGCCTTTAATTCCAGCACTTGAGAGGCAGAGGTAGACAGGTCTCTGTGAGTTGAAGGCCAGCCTGGTCTACAGAGCTAGTTTCAGAATAGTCAGGGCGACACAGAAACCTTGTCTCAAAAACTCAAGGAAAAAAATAGAAAAGAAAGCCACCATGTTAATTGGAAGGACAAGAATATCAAGATATGAGAATTTTTATTCCATTTTTAAGAAGTCATGCTTAATGTCTGGTGGTTTGAATGAGAATGCCATCCATAGGCTCATGTGTTTGAATGCCTGGTCCCCAGTTTGGGAAGGGTTAGGGGGTGTGGCTTTGCTGGAGGAAGTGTGTCACTGACTTTGAGGTTCCAAAAGACTGCTCTGAGTGCTCTCAGTGTGTGGAAGGCCTGGGGCAAGATGAAAGGTCTCCTTTCCTGACCTCAGCCTAGCTTCTCATCTGCTAATGGATAACCGCACACTTTGTCCTAACTGCTTGTTTGGTGCCCATCTTTAGTGGGGACTCATGCAAGGTGGCTCCTCTCAACAGTGGTACTTCCCCTCTCTAAGAGGAGTATTATAACATTGGAGTTTTAATTTGTTTCTTATTTTAATTTTTATTATTATTTTAAATTTTTGAGATGCCGGGCAGTGGTGGTGCACGCCTTTAATCCCAGCACTTGGGAGGCAGAGGCAGGCGGATTTCTGAGTTCGAGGCCAGCCTGGTCTACAGAGTGAGTTCCAGGACAGCCAGGGCTACACAGAGAAACCCTGTCTCGAAAAATAAAAAAAAAAAAAAAATTTGAGACAGGGTTTTACTATGTAGCCCAGGCTATAGATTAGGCTCAGAGATCCACCTGAGTGCTAGGATTAAAGGCATGTACCACTATTCCAGATCTGTTTTCTTTGTTGTTGTTGTTGTTGTTGTTTTGTTTTTGTTTTTCGAGACAGGGTTTCTCGGCTGTAGCCCTGGCTATCCTGGAACTCACTCTGTAGACCAGGCTAGCCTCGAACTCTGCCTCTCAAGTGCTGGGATTAAAGGCGTGCGCCACCACCGCCCGGCTCCAGATCTGTATTTTAGGAGAGTGACCTTTTTTTTTTTTTCTGCATTCTAAAGAAATAAAGATCAGCTCCATCTTGTTTGGTTTTTGTCTGTATCAGTGTTTTGGAAATGGGCCTCTGGAAGCCCTGCTGGTCTCAGTCTTGATTTGAAAGGGAGAGCCCCTTCCTCCGCTTCCCAAGTACTTTCTGTTTCAGGCATGTGCCACCATGCATGATTGGAACTCTCACTTGTATCTTTCCACCTCCTCTCCACTCTGTCCAGTCAGTCTTCTTCCTGCTTCTGTTCTTTTTTTAGACTTGAGAGGAGGACTGGGTTGAGGATATAGTTCAATTACAGAGTGTTTTCCCAGAATTCAGAGTGCCCTGGATTTGATTGCCCCAACACTTTGTGGGGTTGGGGGAGATTAGAGAGGAACTTTATAGCTTCCACATAAAGGAATGCAGAAAAGCATGACAATGCCAGCCATGGTAGCACATGCCTTTAGTCCCAGTGCTCAGGACGCAGAGACAGGAGACTCTCTGTGAGTTTGAGGCCAGCCTAGTCTACAGTGTAAGCTCTAAGATATTCAGGACTATACAGAGAGACCCTCAAAAACAAAAACAGCAATGATGACAACAAAAAAGAAAAGTAAAGAAGGGAAGCACAGTAGGGCCAGCAAGATGGCTCAGCAGGGACAGGCACATGTGCATGCATGTGCACACTGACACACAAAGTACTAAGTACCTTTACAGAACAAAGCCATGGAACCTTGGACCCTAAGACCCTAGTAGAGGCCCATGGCTACAACCCTTACCATTTTCCCTTCACATTCCTGTTACTCGAAAAGGTATCTTTTTATTTTTTTATTTTATTTTTTTATTTTTTTTTTTTTATTTTTTTGGTTTTTTTTCAAGACAGGGTTTCTCTATGTAGCCCTGGCTGTCCTGGAACTCACTCTGTAGACCAGGCTCTTTTTATTTTTTTAAAGATTTACTTTTATGTTTATGGGTGTTTTGCCTACATATAAGTACGTGAACCACATGTATGCAATGCCTGTTGAAGACAGAAGAGGGTGTTGGATCCCTGGAACTAGAGTTGCATCTGCCTGTGAGTTGCCTTGTGGGTGCTGGGAATCAAACCTGGATCCTCTGGAAGAACAGCCAGTGCCCTTATCTGCTAAGCCAACTCTCCAGCCCCAACAATATATTTTTCTAAAAGCCCAGCTTGGGCTGAGGTTGTAATTCAGCAAGTCAGTGATCAATGCTCACTGTCCCCTAGAAATCACAAAGACGAAGCTTAAATGAGGCAGCCTTCCTTTTGTCTTTGTTTCCTGTGAGCTGAAGAGCTCTCAGTGCTCCCATTATCCTCCCTGTAGTGTGCCATGTTGGACTTCTATGGAACGGAACTTCAGTGTCTGTCTGACTATCTTAGATACTACAGGTTACTCATTGCTCACACCCACCTGGCACTTGAGTTATCTCCCAGATTCATGCTTTTGTGAGAAATAATGATCACTCTGAAATAAATGAAATACTTTTTTTTTCTCTTTAGATTTCTCTTTCCTAAATGTCTTGACCAGTGTTCACAAGGTAAGCAGTGTTCAACTTCCTGTTTCTATGCCCATCACATCAAATACAGTAGGCTTTCCTTCAGGCTGCTGTCTCTGAGATCTACAGCATATGGAATTGTTCCAGAGAAAGCTCTGGCATCTTCCTTGTATCCTGCTGGGTAGACATACATCCTCCAGAATTCTCTTTTAATGTACTAAAGCTCCCCCAGCAGCAGCAGCAGCAGCAGCAGCAGCAGCAGCAGCAGCAGCAGCA
>JANHMN010000002.1:193724844-193813440 GCA_030674055.1 Rhabdomys pumilio | reverse complement strand
CAGCAGCAGCAGCAGCAGCAGCAGCAGCAGCAGCAGCAGCAGCAGCAGCAGCAGGAGTGCTGCTCTGGCCTTGCAGCCCATGAGCAGTAAATGGAACCTCTGAATCAGCAAGATCCTTAAGGGTCCTGGAGATCCAGAATAAATCATAAATTCCCTGCAGTGTTGCTGCCATGCTCCTGCTCTGTGCTCTCACGGGATGTGCCTGGGGGCGGGGGAGTGGGGGAGGTGCCTCATTGGGGGTGCTGACTGGGAATATGTTTGTTGGGGTTGAGCTTTCTGAATCAGCCCAGCAAACAAATATCTGATAGAAGAAAACAACTTAGTGTCCCCAGCATACTTGTGCCCTGCTGATCCCACTGCCAGTCCATAGGGACACCAAAAATATTGTCTTAGCAGACAGCTGTGCTAGCTGCTATGTAGGCAGGAGGCTAAGGAGGAAGAAGGTTCTTGTTAGACTTAGTATACCAGGTAGAAGGAGGCTTTCTGGTCCTTGGTTCTGGACTTGAAAGTCATGATCAAAAGGCACAGACAAGATATTTGATACCCAGATGTTTGAAAAGTTTAGAAGACTAGAAACACGAAGGAGATTGGGAAATCTTGGAGACCGAAAAATGAAACAAGAACAAACAATACTTCAAATACTAATGGCAGGAAAAATCAGTTATGTTTAATGTTGCAGAGACTCAAGGGAAGGACAATTTAAAAACAACAACAACACATTAGTTTCACAAGTGTGAAGGGCACTGGCAACCTTGGCAGGACTATCTGAGTAGATAGGTCAGAAGTGAAGGCAGTCTGGATTAGAATAACCAGTTAGACATTGCAGGTGAAAGAGTGGGAACATCAGGGCATGGGGCAGTGACAGCTGGAGCAAAATGCTTTCAAAAACTGTCATTTCTAACAAGGTATGATTAACACCTTTAGTCCCAATACTCAGAGGCCTTCTCTGAATTAGAGAAAAGGCATAGTAAGTTACCAGGCCAGTCTTGGACTGCATCATGAGACCCTGTCTGAGAAAACAATTGCCATTTCTTTCAGAGAGTAGCAGTCACAGCCTGGGTAGTAAAATTATCTGGGTTGCATAGTGAAACTGGTGTGTGTGTGCGTGCGTGTGTTGGTTGTATGCCTGTATCTGTGTTTGACATAGAATCTGTAGTTCTGGCTGGCCTGAACTTACTTTCTCTTATTCATTCATTCATTCATTCATTCATTCATTCATTCATTCATGGTTTTCGAGGGAGAGTTTTTCTGTGTAGCCTTGGCTGTCCTAGAACTTCCTCTGTGGACCAGGTTGGCCTGAAACTCAAGAGATCCACCTGCCTCTGCCTCCTGACTGCTAGCATTAAAGGCAGGTACCACTACTTACTGCCAGGTGAGACCCTGTCTTTAAAAAAAAAGTTTAATTTTTCTGAAATTATTCATTGAAAAGTAAGTGTGTGGACTGAGAAAGCACTGATGATAGGGGACACTGAGAGATCCTACAGCTGCAGCTGGGAAATGAAGGCTGACTAGACAGTGCTAGCTTCTGAGGAAGCTGAGGAAGTACTAACTTGGCAGGTAGCACTCGCTGACCAACCTGGGCTTGGTGCCTCACACTAACAATCACAGACTTGGGAGCCTGGAGCAGGAGAATTGTCAAAAGTTCAAGGGCACCTTGACTACAAAGTGAGTCCATCTCAAGCAAACAAACTTAAAACGGTAGTGACCTGCCTTGACGCCGTTTTGTCAGTGTTGAAGCCACATCTTGGTATTTCCCCTTCAGCATCTTCCCACTTGTCTTTGTGGAGCATAAGCACAGGTGGTCAGGTGCCCTGGCAGAGAGCCTTGAGGAAATACTCTGTCTTTATTATCCATAAACTTGGAGCAACCCTGGGCTGGTATCTCAACCAGAAAGCCTCCTTCTAGGCTGAGCCAGGCTGAACTCCCTTAGCCCTTCCAACACAGTGTTCAGTGGCAGCTCACTCCAAGTTTATACTTGCTGGCGTGCGGGCAGAGGAGCTTGATGCCATCCACTGATTCTTTTCTTTTCTTCTTTGGAGACAGGGTCTCTTTGTGTATCCCTGGCTGTCCTGGAATTTAGTGTGTAGACAGGCTGGCCTCACAAGATCCACCTACCTATGCCTTCCTAGTGCTGTATTAAAGACATATACTGCCACACAACCGAAATCTTGTCCCATTGAATGCCAAGGAACTCGGGAGTTACAGTGTCTTGGTAAATTATCTTCCATTTGTATCTGGGCCTGAGGACTCTGAGTTCACCTTGGATGGACAGGAAATAAAAAACATCAGCTGTATTCCTTCATTAGAGAATCGATGGCTATCCTGGGTGAGCTCTGTTTTTATGTTTAATGTTCTGCAGCATTTAATGTAGCAGAGGCTCACATCCTTATTAGCAGGGCTCATTATAATATAAGCAAAGTGAAAATGCTTTAACTCCCTGCTTTTAGAAGTGAATATAGATAAAAGAAAGGTGTTTCATTCATTCCTAGGCTGCTGAAAGCCTTCAGACAGCAAACGTCTTTCTCTGCTCTTGGTAACAGGCTGCCTGTTTATAGCTTAGCTTGTAATCTTAGCTAGTCTTGCTGTTCATTCTTGATGCAGAGCAGAAAGAGGCTCCTGACCCTAGTAAGGTGAAACTGCTCGCTCTGGCCTGTTTGCCCTGTGTGCTAGACAATAGCTCTACCTGCCTCACAGATGGCATTTCCTCTTGGCAGGTAACAGTTTACATAGCTGGGCTAAGGAATGCCAGAGATGATCCTTTTGCTTTCTCACTATGCAGTAAAGTCCCTTTTCTGTGCCCAGTTCCTGACCTAGAATCCCACCCCTAAAAAATGGGTCCATAGAATATGTATATAGCAAACAGAACATTAGACGGGGTTCATCTTAACAAACCTCACAACCTGGGCAAGAAAGGAGCCAGGCCAGGACTGTCTGACCCTGGTACACACTGTTTAGAAGGTCAGGTTTGTACTAGTTTGACTTGCTCCTTTTGGCCGAGGAAATGCCATAGTCTCTGGGCCCCTATAGATCTTTGCTAGCTTTCCTGGCTCCTCACTACAAGACCTGCCACGTTGTTGGTTCTGCCTATGGTGCTCTCAGTCACTTTACAGGGACTAACAACTCCGGTTTCTACTAATCCCAGGATGTACTGATACTTCAGGGATTCTCTCTGCTTGCCTGTGGGGCCACATTTTGGGCACTACCTTCCGACCTCGACTTAACTTAGTTTCCAAAGGCTCCAGTGGCTTCCTGTGGCTGCACCAAGGCATTCTAGACAATGATGTTTCATGTTTCCCTGCAATCCCCAAGTAACAGGTGTCAAAGCACAGATGCCACCAGTGTCCCCTCCTTTGGAGGCTTCCCTGGCGCTGGCAGTGAGGAAAGTCTATGTTGATGAGAAAGGGAATGTGCGTAGCCCTTTAAGTAAACGGAACGGGCTGGAGAGGTCGATGAGTGGCAACAGCTGCTCTCCCTTAGGCCCCAGGTTGTCATCAGCATCCATATGGTAGCTCACAACCTTCCATGACTCTGAATCCAACACCTTCTGGCTTACATCAGCTATATGCACACCTATGAAATACACACAAACACGTACACATAAATTTAAAAATTAAGAGAGGTTAGAGAGATGGCTCTCTAGATGGTCCCTCTACTAGAACTTACAGCTTTTATAGAGGGACCAGGTTCAGTTCCCAGAACCTACATGGTGGCTACCAACCTTCTATAACTCCAGTTCCAGGGGTTCTAACACCTGGCTTCTTTGGGTTCCTGCATACACATGGCACATATAAATTCATGCAGATACATACACATAAATAAAAGTCTTTAAAATGTAAAATAAAATAAAACTAGGCACATGACACATACTTTTAGGCGCAGCACTGATACATGAGATTGACTTAAAAATCATCTGGTATGTGCTATGACCTGAGTGTTCCGGTCTTAGAACCTGACTTGGGTAACAGGAATGAAGAAAGGACAGACACACATACTGAAAAGCTGGACCAGGTAGCCATGAACTCTCACAGAGATGTGCCAGCAGCTAAGAAACTCAGATCTTTTCTTGTATGCAGCTAAAGGAAAAGGCAGGTTCGCTAACCTTGGAAGGAGCACTCTGTAGAGAAGCAGTTTGATTGCAGTAAATGGTTTCAGCTAATGATTAACCGTTTGTAACAACCATACTTGGGCCAGAGGAAGACATTACCATCCTCTGAACCTGACCCACAAAAGGCTTGCTGTTCTTGTGGATCTGAGGTTTTGCGTTCCTTGATGTGGCAATGTTCATGTCATGGATTCAGCACCCAGAGAGTATTTGTAATTCTTGTTTGTTTTTTCGAGACAGGGTTTCTCTGTGTAGCTCGGGTTGTCCTGGAACTCACTCTGTAGACCAGGCTGGCCTCAAACTCAGAAATCTACCTGCCTCTGCCTCCCAAGTGCTGGGATTAAAGGCGTGCGCCACCACCGCCCGGCGAGAGTATTTGTAATTCTTAATAGCAGAGGATGAGCCTGGGATACACAGAGAATCCTTGTCTCAAAAAAACAAAAAACAAAAAACAAAAAAAAAAAGCAGAGGATGGAGCTACTATTCTTCTTAATATTATACACATACACATTAATTGTAACTGTCAGCACCTAACGTGTAGGTGGTAAGTAGATGTCTGAGCTGCTAAAGCCAGACGGCACCAGTTTCTGATAGGGTTGAATGTAAGGGATGGTGGAAAGTTCCTTAATCAAGAACTCCAAGAAACTATCAAAACCTGAATTAAGAGAGGCTAAATTAGTTTGGGGGCCTGTGAAATGGCTTAGTGGTTAAGGCGCTTCCACCAGGCCTAGAGAACCTGGATCCAGTTCCTATTATCCACAAAGTAGAAGGACAGAGCTGGCTCTTGCAAGTTTTTACAGTACACATGCACATGCACAATATATTTTGAGAGTGTGAAAAAAGGAAGAGCAGTTAGATTTGGAGGCCCAAGTTTACAATCCCAATATGTAGGATCCTGAGTCAGAGGACTAATGGGAATCCAGGGCCATCCTGTACTACATTATGATTTCCAGGCAAGCTTGAACTGCATCTTAGTTAAATCATGTCTCAAAAAGCAAAAGCCAGCACATACCTATAATCCCAGCATTCAGGAGGCAGAGGAAGAAAGGTCACAATTTAAAGGCCATTTTATTCTACATAGTAAATTCCAGGCCAGCCAGAGCTACAATATGAAACCCTGACTCAAAATTAAACAAGCTAAGCAAACACAAAACAAAGTGTATGAGAGTAGGAAGTGAAGCAGCTAAGAGGTGCAGCCCGTATACTCTTAAGATGGGGCAGTTCCTACATGGGGAGGAAGAGTGGTGACTGGGTCTTGGGGCAGACGTGAAAAGCTGGTCAGTGGAAGCAGCAGAGGCTTACTCGATTTGCGTGAGCCTACATCCCCAGTCAGGATTCTGCAGGCTGATAAGTTTTTGTTTCTTCTTCAGGTGTGGTGAGTAATGTCGTGTTTACCAGTCACACGACGGAGCAGAGGCACCCTCTCCTTGTTCAGCTGCAGACCCTCATCAGGGCTTCCAATCCCACTGCAGCCTTCATTCTTGCAGAAAATGGGATTGTCACAAGGTAAACTTGCACCGGCTTCACTCTGGTGCCCATCTTCTTTCCTGGATACAGCACCTGGCTCACAGGGTCTTCCCACTAAATCTCAGACACACATGGTGAAAGGAAAGAACACGCTACTGCACAGTGTTTTTATTCCACATGCATGCTGGTGCACGCACACAAACACACACACACACACACACGTAAAAAGTAGTGTTGTTTATTTTTTAATGTATGTAGGTGGTTTTTTTTCTGTATGTATGTCTGTGCACTACATGCATGCCTGGTGCCCATGGGGACAGAAGAGGGTGTCAGATACTCTGGAACTGAAGTTACCATGATTGTGACGTACCATGTGGGTGCTGGGAATTAAACCAGGGTCCTCTGAAAGAGCAGCTAGTACTCTTAACTGCTCTTCCAGCCCTGTAAAGTACTGATTTTGTTTGTTTGATAAACCCTGGCTGGCTTGGAACTCAGAGAGACTTAACCTGCCTCTGCTTACTAGGCTGTGTATTAAAATCAAGCGCCACTATACTCTTCTGTAATACAGTGCTTCTAATGCTATGTAAAAGTCACCAAAGAGACCCCATTTGTCACCATGCTATAATTCTTTAGAGATCTTGCTTTGTCAGGGTCATTCACACATTGAAGCCTAGAAATCACAACTGTCTCAATGGCTCATGTGTTACTACAGTGTGAAAGAAGTGACTTAGAGAACATGGAGAAATGACGGCTTTACTTCATGTTCTTGGTCCAAACTGCAAACTAATAATAGAGAATTTGTAAAAGAGAAAAAGCATTTGTTATGTAGTAATTTGATTTTCTCTACTGGCAGACTCAAAGGGATAGAATATTTTATATAGTTTTAGTTTTTCAAACCATTTAAGTACCTTATTTATAAATAAGGTACATACATAAACACACACACACACACACATGCACACACACACACACACACACACACACACATACACACACACAGAGCACAGTACATTCTTCAATCCCCAGCATTTGAGAAGCCAAAATGAGGTTAAGTTTAAACTAGCCTGGGCTACATACTGAGAACCTATCTTAAAAACAAAGAGCAGCTTTGTTTGGGCAAGAGGACTGCAGGTAAAAGCACTTGCCACCAAGCACGGCAGCCTGAGTTTGATCTTTGGAATTGACATTGCAGAGGAGAGAAATGGCTCCCACAGCTGTCCTATAACACCCACACACAGACCACAACTACACATGTGTACACACCTAAAGTGGCATTTGGGAAGTGTGTCTCTGTGGGCCATCATCAGGTGTGAACCTACAAAAACTAAATGTAAAAGAAAATCGTTTTGTTAGCCAGGGAAATACCTCAGTCAGTAAATCACTTGCCATGCAAGCGTGACCTCAGGTCAACCCTCAGCACCCGTCTGAAAGGCCCAGCGCAGTGCTACATGCTTGCCAGCAGGTGCACCTGTGTACAAGGTGTCCCTTGTTACACAGAGAGACATAACATGGCGGGCTGGAGACATGACTCTGTGTACCACATGCTTGCTTGGTGCCTTGGAAGGTCAGACAAGGGCATGAAGTCCCCTGGAATAAAAGTTATGGATGGTTGTGAGCCACTGGGAGAGCCTTGAATCAAACTCATGTATGTCCTCCTAAGAATAACAAGTGTTCTGAGCCAGCTCTCCGGCCCCCACCTTTACATTCTTAAGATCTGGCAGGCACTGTGTTGACCAAATGATTAAACCACAAAAGCAGCAATGGGGCTGCTGCTGTCATGTGCCTCTGCTGTGAGTTCGTGATCCCCATCGGCACACAGACCAGGCTTCTTGGTGCTTCATGTCTGCAATCTCAGCACTTGAAAAAGGGGAGGTAGGAGGATCAAGTTATCTTTAGCTACTTAGTGAGTTCAAGACCAACCTGGACTACAGGAGACTTTGTGTCAAAAAAACAATTTGTTTTTAATTTTTTGATTCAGTGAGTTAGGGAAAGGGCCTGAAATTTTACTTTACTACTTCAGATTATAGAACTAAATTCCTCAGGCATAATAGCATACTGTGGTCCTGTAACAGAAAGTATCCTTTGTATTTTGGTTTTTGGCAGGTTTTGTTTTGTTTTGTTTTGTTTTGTTTGTTGTGAGACAGGATCTCTATATAACCTAGCTGGTCTGAAACTCACTATGAATGTAGAACCAAGCTGTCCTCAAACTCACAGAGATCTGTCTGCCTCTACCTGTGAGAAGCTGTTCTTAGAGGATACATACTGAAGTATTTAGAAGTGAACTGTTATGCACACAGCTAGTTTTCATGTGTCAGGAAAAAAGCGTGCATGTGTGGGGAAGAAACAAGTTAACACTGACAATCCTGATTAACCAGTGTCTTTTCTGCGTTTTTAAAGGAATGAAGACATTGAACTGATTCTCTCAGAAAATAGTTTTTCAAGTCCCCAGATGCTACGTTCTCGATACTTACTGTTCCCTGGCTGGCAAGTATCTTTACTGAATTGTAACCTTAAAAAGAAATGCGAGCCAGATGGCTTATTTATTTACAGCAGAGAAAGCAAAACTGAAAATAGCAGGTATGCTTCCCAAGGGTCACTCACACGTGTTAACTGGGATAAGCTGCCATGCACCAGTAGTCCTGTCAAAGGGCCAGTGCCCCCATCAGAGCCTCTCTGGACGCTGCCATTCAGGAGGTCATCCTGCAGGCACAACGTACTCTAGTTCATTGTGGCTTGGTTCCAAGACTCGAACTCACAAAGTAGAAAAGTGCTCTGCCCAGTAGTCAGTTCTCTTGCCTTCTCATCTAGAGGCAGGCTTCTGCTCCTGAGGTCTGTGGACCATTCTCTGCAGCTGCCTCACAGCCCACAACCTCTCCAGGGAATGAGGAAAGGAGCCATTTAAAGTCCACTGTAATCTTGCTCACCACTCTCACCTGAGCTATCCCCAGGGCACACACTGTTCTGAGACTGCGCTGGACTAGCCACACAGCTGCTGCGTGTAATTGTAATAGTAAATATAAATGGTAAAACTCTAACAAAATGTAGCGGTCATCATGGCTGCCTTGCCTGTGGTTGGGAGCCACAGCCCTGGGTAGTTCAGAACCAGAGCGTTCGTTCCCACAGTGGCAACAAGCTCTGCCGTGCAGTGCTGCTCAGAGCTTCACCTGTCTTGACTTCTTTATTCTCACATCAGCATATTATATAATAAATACCATTACTGTTCACATTTTATAGATGAGATAATAGAAGCAGCAAGAAGTTCACTGATGTATTCAAGGAACAACTAGAAACTTAAAGAGCTAGATTCCAACCAGGTTCTGAGTCCAGAGCCCACTTTGAAGGCACAGCCCTACCATACCCCAGGCTAGTCTTTTTTTGTTTTGGTTTGGTTTTTTTTGTTTTTCGAGACAGGGTTTCTCTGTGTAGCCCTGGCTGTCCTGGAACTCACTCTGTAGACCAGGCTGGCCTCGAACTCAGAAATCCACCTGCCTCTGCCTCCCAAGTGCTGGGATTAAAGGCGTGCGCCACCACTGCCCGGCCCAGGCCAGTCTTTAACCTGCTACCTTTCTCTGCTCTCTCCTGCCTTCAGCTATCAAGTACTAGGATTGCAGGCTTGGTGCACTATGCCAGGCCTTTTGGGGTGTGTGTGTGTGTGTGTGTTTGAGAAGATCTCAGTATGTACCCTAGGCTGCCCTTGAACTCATGGTTCATGGTGGTCTTCTTGTTTCAGCTTCCCAAGTGCCAGACTTAAGGCCTGAGCCACCATATCTAGCTCTAAATCTTTCCTCCCTCCCTCCCTCCCTCCCTCCCTCCCTCTCTCTTTCTCTCTCTTTCTCTGTTTCTGTGTGTTGAACAAACATAAGTGTGTGTGCACACGTACAAGTGCACTTGTCTATGCCTGAGCTCGTAGAGACCAGTAGTCAATGTCAGGTGTCTTCCTCTCTCTGTATTTTGAGACAGTGTCTGTAAACCGGGAGCGCACTGGCTGGGCTACACTGGTTGGCCAGCTAGCCCTTAGGAGGACACTCCCGCCCCCATCTCATCCCCAGCACTAAGGTTACAGGTACACGTCAGTCAACACATGTTTACGTGAGTGCTGGTGACTTAAATGTGGGTTCTGATACTGCTGTGGCAAGCACCTTACATAGTGAGCCCGCTCTCCCACCCCAGCGCCTGTTTTATTGAGCCCTGACTGCATTTGTCCCTGTATACAATGGATACATCCTTTTTTATAGGTTTAGAGAAAAGGTTTAGTAGAAGACATTGTTAAAACGTGGCCAGAATTATTCTCTGTATTTTTCTAGATTATCTTTGCTATCCTTACTTCCCCCAGGCACTTTATTCAAACATAACCCTTCTACCACAGATTATTTATAAAAATTAAAAACTGATTGCACTATGCTGTAAAACAAAGCAAAATCATTTTTTAAGTTGGGCAGTGGTGGCCCATGCCTTTAATCCCTGGCTGGTCTATAGCACAAGTTCCAGGGCAGCCAGGGCTACACAGAGAAACCCAGTCATGGGGGGAAAAGTTTTTTTAAAAAACTTAGTTTAAGGTTTGGCCTTGGTTGCTTGCCCACCATTTCAGAGACTGAGGCAGTAGGATCACTATGAGTTCTAAGCCAGAAAGACCCTGTCTAAAAATTTAAATACCCTCAGGTTGATACCTAAAAATCAGAAGTTTTCAACCTATTTTTAAAAGAAACGTCTGATTGGGGTCATATCACATTTCCTTAATAGTGGCTGTGTCCTTGTGCATAAACCAGATACATCATCTATCTTATCTAAGAAGAAGCAAGTGGAGGCTGGGCTGCAGCTCAGTTACGGAGTACTGCCTAGCATGTTGGAGCTGTGTTTTCTCCCCAGCACCATACAACCCAGGTGCTTGCTGTGTGCCTGTAATCTGTGAAGGGGGATCAAAGCCTCAAGGTCACCCTCAGCTACATAACAAGTTTAAGGCCAGCCTACACTACATAAAATCCTTGTTTAAAAAAGAAAATTAAAATTATGAATTAAAAAAAAAAAAAAAAGAACGAAAGCAGGGTGTGGTAGGCACACTTTTAATGCAGAGAGGGAGAGGCGTGGATCTGTGAGTTCAAGGCCGAGGTTTCTGCTTGTCCTTGGCTACATAGCAAAAGAGGCCAACCTGAGATAGCTAAGACCCTAATTCATAGGAGTTTAGCCCTTTGTTACTGGATCTAACAAGTATTGTGATTGCTGAGGGGAAAACAGAGAGAACACCGGGTTGGCATCCTGTCTTCCAGTTCCTTCTAGAGAACTCTGTCTGTTTTAAGCTGTCCACAGTGAGATGGGCATGCTTGGGGTACTGAAAGTCCTAGTTGTTTTGGAAGCTGAAGCAGGCGAATCTCCAGTTCTAACTGGGGCAGGGCAGGGCAGAGCAGGGCAGGGCGGGGCGGGATGAGACTCTCGCTGTGTTAGGAAGGACTTTAGGAAACTAAGCTAATCCAGCAAACTTAGACCTGTGTTCTCAGGAACATCATGTTCCAGGGGCTTATATGCTTTTCAGTCTCACAGTGAAACAGAGACATACACTTTACAAAGTGTTTCAGGAAACAGACCATCATGGAGAAGGTGGAGCAGGGCCCCATGCAAGCAAGCCCCAACTGTGTACCCATCTTCAGGGAGATTGTAATGCCCAGTCTGAACGTGGCAGAGCTCCTCAAGTAGCCCTGTCCTGCTGCCCTGTGTCTTTACTGTGCAACTTCCTTGTTGTCACCTTAAAACAAAAGTCCGTCTTGGAAGGAAGGGAGGGAGGGAGGAAGGGAGGGAGGGAGGAAGGGAGGGAGGAAGGGAGGGAGGGAGGGAGGAAGGGAGGGAGGGAAAAGGAAAAAGGAAAAGAAGAGAAAAGAAAAGAAAAGAGTTTCAGCTGAGTGGTGGCACAGGCCTTTAGACCCAGCACTTTGGAGGCAGAGACAATCGAACCTCAGTGAGTTCAAGGATAGCCAAACCTACACAAAGAAACCCTGTCCCCCAAAAAACAAACCAAACAAACAAACAAATGAAAAAGTGTTCCAATAGTTTGGTGAGACTGGGAAGTAACTTAGTTGATGGGACACCAGGACAGTAGCTTGAGCTCTTGTGCACACACACACACACACACACACACACACACACACACCTACCTTTAATCTCAGCACTACCAGGACTACTCAGAGAAAACCTATCTTGAAAAACAAACCAAAATAAAAAACAGAGGCCCCATTCAGTTCAGTCCCTAGCGCCATATAAACTAGGTATGGTGCCTCATGGCTTTAATCCCTGCATGTAGGAGTACACGCCTAAATTTCAGCTCATCTTTGGTTATGTAACAAATGTGAGGCTAACCTGAGATAGATAAGACTCTAGTTCATATAAAAGGAAGGAAGGAAGGAAGGAAGGAAGGAAGGAAGGAAGGAAGGAAGGAAGGAAGGAAGGGAGGGAGGGAGGGAGGAAGGAAGGAAGGGAGGGAAAGGGGGAGAGAGAGAAGAAGAAGAAGAGGAGCAGGAGGAGCAGGAGGAGCAGGAGGAGCAGGAGAGCAGGAGAGCAGGAGAGAGCGGGAGAGCGGGAGAGCGGGAGAGCAGGGGAGCAGGAGCAGGAGCATATTGTAAGCAGAATAGTATATTAGTGAGAGTGGATCAGACTTTACAGAGCAGATGGCCCATTGTTCATTCAAAGGTAGCATATAGAACACTAAAACCCCAGCCACTAAGCAGATGAGATGGGAGCAAAAGGGACTACAACTTATTGTATATGTACATGAATCTGACAATGAATTAAAAATAAATTAAATACTTGTCTTTACATATTTAAAAATATTTTAAGGTATGAAGGTAAATTTGATGCTGGCTCCGTCTTTCCACTAATGGTTCAGATCTGTGTGTGGTTTGACCGTCCCCTGGAGAAAACCCGCTTTGTGACCAAGTGTAAAGGTGAGCTGTGACATGTTTCACACCAGATGCAAGAGTTGTCCCTTCCCCATGGCCTCATTTCAATCAGTATCCTCAAAAGCAGGTTGGGGGGTTGTTAAGCTTGGAGCCCATTTCTAATCATGTATGGCCATACTTGAATCACTCCGTGGGAACAGTGGCAGAGGCCCTGGATGGGAGGGATGGAGATGGCAGCTCTGACCCTTCCAACCATGTTGGCCTAAGCTTGACCTCTGCTTCCAGGTAGCTGATACCCTGTCCTTTTCCTCCTCCAGCAATTCAGTCTTCCATCAAGCCCAGTCCCTTCTCTGGAAACATCTACCACATCCTTGGCAAAGTGAAGTTTTCAGGTAAATGGGGTGAATCCTGGTAGCGTGGATACTCAGGGCTCATGGTGTGAGCTCATGATGTCTTTTGTCTCCTGGCATTGCTCTGCTCCAAGGACCTCCTCTTCAAGTCCTGTCTTCCCACAGTGGAGAATCTGCCCTCTGCTCTGGAGTTACTTTACTCACATCTCCAGCTCCACATTCTGAAGGACTGCACCCTAGCCATTGAGCCACCATGGCCTCCTAGCCCTCCTACCAGCCCTGAGGGGAGGCTGCCACTTCCCTGAGTGTCACTGTCAATGCAGATGTCATGGGGAATGGTCCAGCTTCTCCTCTTGCCTAATTGGCCTTTTCTTCCTCTTATGTTTCTCTGCCCAGTTAACAGTGTGTGTCTGATCACCCACATCAACCAAGCCATAAACTTCTACCCCAGCCTTTCTATCTTGTCAGTTCTGAGGGATCTGTCAACCTGCCAGCGCTGTTCTGGTGTAGCATTCATTCTTTTGGTATTTTGTCTCAGGGACAAATGTGTTCTCTGTGCAGATTCTGAAAAGACCATGGAGGTCTGCCACAACACTTTAACCAACACCCTGACCATTGTGCCAGTTTTGGAGGGACCTACGCCACCCCCCAACTCAAGAAGCACCCCTCAAGACAATGGGCAGCCAGAATGCTACCTTGTGTTCATTGGCTGCTCCCTGAAGGAGGACAACCTCAAAGACTGGCTTCGGCAGTCAGCTAAACAGGTGACTTGAAAACTCTACACAGCTTAGCCTGGATATGACCAGCACACCCTACAGAGCCTAGCACCCTTCCCTCTGACACCCCTAGTCTATACCTCAAGATTTAACCGACACTTAGGGACATTTTGGGATTAAGAAGAAGCCTTTGGGGGCAAACTCCAGACTGACATGGCAATATTGTATTGGGGGGGTGTTTTTTTGGTTTTGTTTTTGTTTTTCTGGACAAGGTCTCTCTCTGCCTTGGCTCTCTTGGAATTCACTCTGTAGAACAGGCTGACCTCAAACTCAGAGATTCACACCTGCCTTTACCTCCCTAGTACTAGGTTCAAAAGCATGCACCACCACATCCAGCTTGGGTTTTTTGTTGTTTGTTTTATTTCCAAGACAGAGTTTTTCTGTGTAGTCCTGGCTGTCCTGGAACTTGCTCTGTAGACCAGGCTGATCTCAAGCTCAGAGATCCTCCTGCCACTAGAGTGCTGAGATTAAAGATGGTAGTTTATTTTATTTTATGTGTATGGGTGCTTTGCTTGCATGTATGTTTATACCACATGCATGCCTGGTGGAGGCCAGAAGAGGTCAGAGCTTCTGGAACTGGAGATAATAGATCATTTTTGCACTGGAAATCAGATCCAAGTCCTCTGGAAGAGAAGCCAGTATTCTTAACTGAACCATCTCTTCAGCCCTAATACTGTATATTTTTTACACCTGGATTCTCTAGAAGCTGTGGGCACTAAGCCTGCTAGCACAAAGAATATTGGTGGTTTGGCTCATCCTGGAGCACCAGAAGTTAGGGTTGCTGGGTCCCCGATCTTTTGTGCATTGGTGATAGTCTTCTAGGAGCTATAGCTGCCATACATGGTTAAGCTCTTCTGCCTTTGCTTCTGTTTAAGGAGGTGTTTTTAGAAGATTGGGTGTTTGAGCTGTGGTGGTTAGGCTGAATCTTACTATGTAGACTAGACTGCCTTTAAATTTTTAGTCCTCCTGTTTCAACCTCCCAAGTGCAGGGATTACAGGTATGTGTCACCACTCCATTTTGGAGAAGGTTTTAAATGTTAGAGACTATGGAACTCCAGGCTGCTTTTGTGCATTGTCTGTCATTGTCATGGGTTGTGCATGGCAATCTGCCAAGAGGCAGGGTTGTGCCCATTTGTAAAGCACTGGGCTTGGCTACCATTTGGTCCTGGCTATCTTGCAGGACTCTGTGGAAAAGTAGTTTCCTTAGGAATAGAAAAGCAAAATAGCATGTCCATGAAAGCCAGCTCATATGCCCTTCCCTCTTCTGGGATCTTTGATATGTAACTGGCTCCAAACTCTTTGGAATCTTCAGCTACCCTTGTGTTCCATCAACTCTGTTGAAATGTCTGTTTTCTCTACATTTGCATAGAGGCCTCAGAGGAAAGCTCTGAAAACCAGGGGCATGCTGACCCAGCAAGAGATCAAGAACATCCATGTGAGTGCCCTGCCCTAGCTTCCCCTCCATGGCTTGTGCTAGACTTGTTCTGCTGTCTTAGGTTCCCAGAGTAAGGGTCTGTTGTAGGATGTCCTGGCAGTCTTGCTTCTCAGTGGAGTTGGGGTGGGGGGCTGGTCAAGAAGCCTAACCCTGTAGCTTCAGTAAGTGGAGTGGCTGCTGAGACCACTGAGATGAAGTGGAAAAGATCTGGTACCTGAAAGAGGACTGGATACTGAGACGCCTGGCCTGCCCAAGGAGTGTTACAAGGTCACTGCTTAAGCTGAACCACACAGAAGTGGGCTGAGGCCCAGAAGAAAGCTGTATAGATAGAGCTGTTCATAGGAAGGCTATGGGATCCTAAAGCCAAGATGAGACTTTCTGGGTGAACCTTCCTAATGGCAGACTGACTCCTAAGCCCCTTTTCCAAGTCCATGCTCTTGGAGGCCTTTTCTCAAGGGTCTTGGGACAAAAGACCAAAAGCCACAGCCCGAGCCCCATCATGGGCTGTCACTAGTCCCAGTGTCTGTACAGCATGCTTGGTGCCTAAAGAAGCCAGAAAAGGTCCAGACCCCTGGAAGTGGATCCTCTGAAAGAACAGCTAGTACTCATAACTACTGAGCCGCCTATGCAGTTAGCTGGCCTGGAACGCACTATATAGAGCAGGCCAGAGATCCATATACCTCCCCCTGCAGGATGCTGGGATTAAAGGTGTGGGCCACCATGAACAGCACTATTTATTGGTTTTGAATGAAAGGAATGGTAAAAAGTGGCAGATAATGCAACAAGATTCTTTTCCAACAGGTGAAACGCCACTTGGACCCCCTGCCTGCAGGCTACTTTTACAATGGCACCCAGTTTGTTAACTTCTTTGGGGACAAGACCGATTTTCACCCACGTATCCTTGGAAACAGTTTGGTCGTAGTGTGAAGATCTGGGAGATACAAGTGTCTCCTGGAAAACAGGGGTCTGCTAGGACTAGCCCAGCTAGGAGCAGGCAGGGTCTGCAGTCCTGGGGGCTCACAGGGACAAACCCCACAGGCACACAGTCCATGTTGGGGTTAAATCTGCCCTTTATTGAGCAGTTGTAATGTTTACTTTGTGCAGTGTGGATTGCAGGCAGCATTGGTAACAAGGTCATGACGAACAAATTGAAGATAGCCTGTTCCAGCAGTCCATGTGTGAGGGGATGGACAGAGTGAAATGCAGGGCTACGAGCTTCAGTGTGCTAATAAAACCCAAGGGCTCGGTTGTAGGACTTCACGATACCTGCTACCCTCATTGTAGCTATGATGCTTTGTGGCAGATACTTTGGTTTCCTACACCTCACCTACCCACAAGATCCCCTAGGATAAGCTGTTCTCCTTGTCCTCCAGACTTACACCTCACCTCCTTAACCAGATGCCAGTCATGGACCAGTTCATGAATGATTACGTGGAAGAGGCCAATCGGGAGATCGAGAGGTACAACCGTGAGCTGGAGCAGCAGGAGTACCGGGACCTCTTTGAGCAGAAGCCCTAAAGAAAGCTGGGCCCGTGCCCACCAGAGATGAATGAATGAATGGGTGTCCAGCTTTCCTGGAGGCCCCTCCTGAAGGGGCTGTCTCTGTCCTTCCTGGCCTGTGCCTGCCAGTGTCGTACATGTTGTCTTTATTCTCTATTCTCTGTGCACCCTGAAAGGCATTGTGTGGACCACTGAGTGAGGGGGGGCACAGGATAAGCAGCTAGCACTGCCCTATGTACCCAGCAGCTCTGGGTGCCTGGTAAAAAACTCTTATTGGACTGATGGCACCATGTAAGGATGAGGAGAAGCCTTTGGCTTGTACAGTGTAGCTGCTGGGATTTAGAAGGGCCCCCTGGTTGTCTATATAGTGGCCAGGCAGAGACCCCAATGCCTTCTAGATGAGAGCACTCCTGTGGGATGAATGGAAGTAAGATAGGATGCTTTCTAGAAATGCAAGGCTCCTTTGCTAATAGCAGCACCTCGTGGGGTTGGTCCTTGAATTCCTCTGTGGCATCACTTGGTTGTCTAATTCAGGGAGAAGAACAGGCCTGCTGTCCAAGCCCTGGCATGCCTCACCTTCTGGTTAAGGTGGATATCCTGTAACTAGCTCGTCTTGGGCCCAGGGTCCAACCATTTGAGGGCTGTTGGTCTCTAGCACACAGCCTCCCCACACCCGGCCATGGAAGACAATACATTTCAGAAAACCTCCCAAAACTGCCCTAGATTTGTTTACTTGGTTCCCGAGGACCAGGAATTTGAAAATTTTTGATATATAAATTAGAATTCCTTCCAGTGGTTTTGATTTAGGTTGGACCGTACAGCAAAGGTAAACCAGCTTGCATTCCCAAGACTGGCCTTCCTAGTTAGTGTGAGGAATGAGGTTACTAAGGACTGAGGTCACTAAGGACTGAGTGCTGCTGCTGCTTGACTGTGAACATTTTCTGAGTTCCATGTACTTTTCGCATGCCTTAGGAAGAAGCACATAGTAAAACCAGCATAGTGTTCTGTAACGTAGAGAGGTCTGTGAGACAGGGCCCTGGCACAGGAGACGTAAGATGGAGCATATGGGTCCATGTGCCTGGTAACACAGCGCTCTTTGGGCAAATAGCAAAGTAATAATCAAGGACTTGTCAATAAAATATACTTGTGTTGGGGGGGGGAAACATTGGAAGCTGAATGAACCAAATTACAAGTCCCATTGGGTAAGAAATCTTGCATTAAGAAAAGCTTGTGAAACTCAGGCCCATATGCTCCAATCCCAGCTCCAACATAGAGTGGTGACGAGGCCCTCCTATTGAGCTCTAGTCTGGGAGTCCCTGACTTCTGGCTAGGGATCAATAATATAGATCTTAAGTGCAATTGATTAATAAGCAATGAGTTATTATAGCTCCCTTTACCTTCACCAAGCTCTTTTTAAAAACTAAACTTTGAGCTAGCAGCCTTAGAAAAAGGAAAGGGGGACCACAGGCTCTCTTACTTCCTTGGGGGGTGGGGGGAAACCACGGGCTAGTTCATTTCCTGCAGAGTTACTGTGAAGTTTTCAGTGAAAGCTCTAGATTAAGAGCTCTGGCTGCTTTGGCCCGGCAGTCTGGCTGCTGCACAAAAGAAAAGTTTTTAAAGAGAGGTTGGGGCTGTGCTGCGTGGTGAGCTTGGTTTCTGACCCTTGTCCATAGACATGTGCTTTCACCAACCTGCCCCCACTGCCCCCACTGCCCCCATTCCTCTTGTTAGAGGGAAAACTGATTACCTCAACTTGAATATGAAACTGTGGTTGAAGAAAAGGCAGAACGAACGTTCAGCTGTTTCTAAACCAAGAGGGCAGGCTAGCTGAAGCCTCCACAGATGCTCTCCAGCCTGCTCAGAAGTCTGGGTGGCAGCAACCACACACTGAGTTCTGAGGACCAGGACGGGGATCTGCTTGTTCCTATGCAGATCCCTGCGACCTGCAGGTCCCTTGACTTTGATGTGGGGTTTAACATCCACTCAACTCCTCTTGGTCAGAGTGTGGTCTGAGGCTATCCTCAGAGGGAAAGCCATGATAGAGTCTTGGCCTCTAATCTTAGAAGTGGGTATCAGGGACCCAGCAAGGATGTTAGGGATCAGCTCCCAGGACAGGCAGAAGCCCGCCCCCCTTCCTAGGACTTACATGCTTTCTACCAGCTGCCCTGTGAGCGGCTTCGGTTTGTATCACAGAGTGAGTGTGACAGTGGTGCAGTCACTGAAGTTATGGGCGGTTTTGTTTTCCTGCGGGATTCCCCTTGTTGACTGGAGGGAGAAAAGAAAGCAAATATTGGAGGCAAGTTAGCCCCACCAAGGCCTCAGGGTCTCTGACCTGAGGCCTAGACACTAGCCCTTAAGGCTGTGATCAATAAAAATGTCCCTCCTAAATCCTGTTAGGATTTTGGAGAATTTTTGCACAGTAATAAGCTCTGGCTTCTCAAAAGGGAAAAGTTAAATTCAAAGACTGTAAACTGTTAAGTATTCCAGCCATGCTGCTGACTAGTTGGATAGCTGTACCTCAAAAAATAGGTGGGAAGTGGCTTTCTCATGTCCCACGCCGTCATTAATACTAATGAAGAGCTCACTTACGTGCCAAAATTCACTTTTATACTAGTTTTTCAATGCTTTAATATTTGTAACTTAAATTTTAAAATTCATATTTACAAACACTACTATAACTTCAGTGAAACTGAATTGTGTGATTGAAACTCTTCGCTTATAGTATTTATTACACTACTTAAGTCAGTAAATATAAAAGTAGCCTTCAATTTATTTTTATATTATTTTACATGTTTTTATCTGCAGTTGTGTCTGTGAATTTCACTTGGAGATTAAGATGTAATGCTAAGGACCAATAAACTGTCACTCAACAAGCTGCCTCTGTCTCTGCCTGTCCCCCAGTGTCTCTGGTGTGGCTTTGGAGGGTGAAACCCTGGGTACTAGAGACTTTCTCAGTTTGGCTTTGATGTTCCTGGCTAGGACTGCTGGGAGAAGAGCCCTTGAGGCTCACACTGGAGCCCCCAGCACACCCTCAGAGGGTAAAAATCACATCACACAGTCACCTGCCCTGGCTTAGACACTTGAGGAGCCCTGGGAGCTAGAGACAAGGCACACAAAACTGACTGTCCCAAAGAAAAGCTACACTCACACAGACACACACACTCCTCTCTTCCAAGGCTCAGGGTGGGTTCACACCCCAACTCCCTCCACCTGTTGTTTTCTTTTTGTGTGTTTGGTTGGTTGGTTGTTGTTGTTTTACTAGGATGTCATGTAGTCCAGGCTAGCCTTAAATTTGCTATGTAATGAGCTGGAGAGATGGCTCAGCAGTTAAGAGCTGCTCTTAACTGAGTTAAGGTCCTGAGTTCAATTCCTAGCAACCACAGGGTGGCTCATAACCATCTATAATGGGATCTGATAACCTCTTCTGGTGTGTCTGAAGACAGTAACAATGTACTTACATAAAACAATACATAAATCTTTTTCTTTTTTTTTTTCTTTCTTTTTTTTTTTTTTGGTTTTTCGAGACAGGGTTTCTCTGTGTCACCCTGGCTGTCCTGGAACTCACTCTGTAGATCAGGCTCACTCGAACTCAGAAATCTGCCTGCCTCTGCCTCCCAAGTGCTGGGATTAAAGGCGTGTGCCACCACTGCCTTGCAAATATATCTTTTAAAAAATGTTTGCTATGCAACAGAGGCTGGCCAAGAACTCCTGATCTGTTCTCCTAAGGAGAAGGTTAATAGTATGAGCCACCATGCTTACTCCCCTGCTTTAACGGGCTGGCAAGGCCCCCATTGGCACAATGCTTTTATGGGTTGGTCAACTCTTTGTACAAGCTCTATGGGTTTGCCCCCTTGGTGTCACTTTATAAGTGTGGGCAACTAAGTCACCAGCAGGTAGAGTAATTGGCACAGCACTAGGGACACTGGCAGGCTTTTAAATCTGGAAGAGCATCTGAGTGGGTTGTGGAAGCACAGACCCAGAAGCCTCCAAAGTTGGCCCAAGTATTTACAGCACCAAAGGAAGAAAGCAAACATGCAAATG
Organism: Rhabdomys pumilio; assembly: GCA_030674055.1. Classification (NCBI taxonomy): domain Eukaryota; kingdom Metazoa; phylum Chordata; class Mammalia; order Rodentia; family Muridae; genus Rhabdomys; species Rhabdomys pumilio. The sequence continues at coordinate 193,792,885 of JANHMN010000002.1, read as the reverse complement.
GGTGTGACGCTTGCACCACATGGCTCCCAGTCACCCTCATCCCCAACCCCAAAGCTGAGGGCAGGGAAAGGGGCTGATCCTAGAGCTTCAGCTCTCCAGGCCTCCTGGTCCACAGAGCTCCTGCTTCCTGTCATTCCTACAGGGACCTGAGGCAAAGGGAAGCACCCTGGGGGCAGCTTTTGGAGTTGGCCCAAAGAGGAACCTCCTAAAGCAGCTCGGAGGGTTTGGGAGTTGAGAAGCCACATGACATGGACTGGTTTGGTAGATGTGGGAAGGGGTGACAACAGTAACCCTGAGCCCCCCAGCAAGCCCTCTTGCTCACATCTTACAGACCTCTAGCCCAAGTTCCCACGCTTGTCTTTTCAGCAAACCCCAGGATCTGGGGCAGATTGGAAAGAATTCCCAGAAGATTGTGTGGGGAAGTGTGAGGTCAGGGCCTTGCTTCCGAGCCCATCATTGCCTAGCTCCAGTAAGCCCCTGCAGGGCTTTTCTGTCAGCTAGATTCCTGATTGAATTCCATAATAACTGCTTCCTGGAGACTTTTCTAATACACCTTACATGAAATAATTTGGTTTTTTATTTTTTCATTGTTAATGATTGTAATGATTTTTGACGTAGAAAAGAAAAAGTTTAAAAACATTCCAAAGCCAGACACGGTGGCACACCTGTCATCCAAGTCATTTGGTAGGAGGATCAGGAATTTTAAGGTTAACCTTGGCTATGTAATTTGAGACCAGTCTGGGCTGCACGAGCTTTTGTCTTTAAAATAGTATGACAAGGTTGGTCAACACAAATCACTACACAAAATGTGTGTGAGCCTTTTTTTTTTTCTCCAAGCAAGAGAACAAAGCTGAGTGAGTAGGAGGATAAGGGAATATCTGGAAAGAGTTGGGGAATGGGAAGGAGGATAATCAAAATATATTGTTTGAAATCTTCAGAAAATAAAGTCTTGGGGATTTATTTATTTAGTTATTTATTTTTAATCTATTGACTGGAGAAATGGCTTAGTTTCAGGACCTCAGTTTAATCCCCAGAACTCAATTAAAAAAAAAAAAAAATTAGCGCTTGCCTTTTTCCCAGCACCAAGGAGGCAGAGGCAGGCAGATTTCTGTGAGTTCGAGGCCAGCCTGGTTTTATAGAACTAGTTCCAGGACAGATAGCACTACACAGAGAAACCTTGTCTTCAAAAACAAAAAAAAAAAAAAAAAAATCTGGGGCTGAAGAGATAGCCTATGAGCCACCTGGCATACTAGGGAGAGATGACTCAGTGGTTTAGAGCACTGGCTCTTCCAGAGAACCTGGGTTTTATTCCCACCACCCACAAAGTAGTCCACAACCATCTATACCTCCAGTTCCAGAAGATCCATCCAACACCTCTTTTTGGCTTCCACACGCACCAGCCACACAAGAGCTGCATAGATACACATGAAGGCAAAACACTCAAACACATAAAAAGTAAAAATTAAATCTGGGTATGGTAGCACGTTTATAATAGCAGCACTTGGAGATGGAACCAGGTAAGTCCTCCAAGGCTCGCTGACCAGCCAGCCTAGCCAACTTGGCAAGTTCTGGATGATAGACTGTGTGAGAGGGGGTGAGCCTCGGGGTGGGGGGGAAGGTAAATGACAGTGAGGAACTTGACAGAGGTAGGTTGTCCTCTGGTCTGCACACTCATGCATGCACATAAGCACAGGCACATACACATACCAGAATAATTCTCAGGCTTGGGATGCTCTTAATAGAGTGCTAGCCCAGCACGCCAGAAGCCCTGGGTCCCATCTTCAGTGCATAAATTGGCACAGTGGCACACACTTGTAATCCCAGCACTGGGTGGCAGTAGAGGCTGGCAGACCAGGATTTCAAGGTATTTCTAACAGCACAGAGTTTTAAACCAATCTGGGTTACTGCGCTCACAAGCATCCATAACTCCAGTTCCAGGGGACCCAACTCTCCTCTGACACTAGTCACCAACATGGTGGCAAACACTCCATACACAGTAAATATAAAAATTATTATTAATGTACATTAAAATTAGCCAGACACAGTGGCACGAATAAAAGTTTGAGGCCAGTCTTGGGTAGATTGCAAGTTCCAGCCTGCCAGGGCTAAACAGACCCTGTGTCACTCAAAATAATTCCCCACACACACACACACTGACAAAAGGCTGTGTAGTTCCTCTCTGCACCAGTGTACTAAGGGAAGTCTATTTGACAATCTTCTTTTTCCCTTTAAAATATACTTACTTATCTGGGGGGGAGGCAGGGCTGCTGCTCCGAGTTGGTGATGATAAAAAGTAGACCAACCAAAGAGCCATTTTAAAGGAACAGTTGATGACAAGACAAGACAATGACAGGCCAGATAAAGCCAAGGGATGACTTGGAGGTAAAAGTGGAAAAAGCCAAAATGGAAAAAAACCCAGTGTTCTGAAACAGTGCCAAAAATGTCTCATTCTACAAAACTCTGAAGAAAACTAAATGTGTTTATCAACAGATTATTCTTCTTTCCCCTCCCAGGCCTCTGAGTTGGTAAACTGATCTGATCACCTTAAAGCAAAAAGTGCATGAGGCTCAAATATTTTATTCCATATTAATGAGTATAAATCTGCAAAGCTGGAAAGAGATAAGCCAACAGTTTTGAGAGTGCATCTCCTTGACCACACAGTGACAGCACTGTATCAGTAAAGAAACTGAAGTCTTTCTTCTCATCTTGTATCTTGAGAAATTACATCTCTGAAATTTCAAGCCTGGGTGAATGTTCAAATAATAGAAACATAAGGACAAGAGGAAACAGGAAAGATGGATTGATAAGAAGAACAGTTTCAGTCTGAGACTAAATCTTCATGGAATTTTCTAGCTAAATAGACTCATTTCTGGGGCCTGGGGAGTCAGACGGGTCAGTTTGTAAGGTGCTTGCTGAGGACCTGGGTTCTATCTGGGGCACCCACGAAGAAAACAAAAAGATGAAATCCACCGTTGACTGGGAAGTGGAGGCAGGGAGATGCTGACCAGCCTAGCTTAGCTTAGTTGGCAAACCCAGGTACCGATGAGAACCTTTCTCTTTTTTTTTTTTTTTTTTTTTTTTTTTTGTTTTTCGGGACAGGGTTTCTCTGTGTAGCACTGGCTGTCCTGGAACTCACTCTGTAGACCAGGCTGGCCTCGAACTCAGAAATCTGCCTGCCTCTGCGGATTTCAAGTGCTGGGATTAAAGGCGTGCGCAGGGTTTCTCTGTGTAGCACTGGCTGTCCTGAAACTCACTCTGTAGACCAGGATGGCCTCGAACTCAGAAATCTGCCTGCCTCTGCGGATTTCAAGTGCTGGGATTAAAGGCCTGTGCCACCACCGCCCGGCATTATTTTTTTTTATTTTTTATTTTATTTTTGTTTTTCGAGACAAAGTTTCTCTTGCCAGAGCGTTTGGAATACCGATAAGAGTGTACATACACGAGGTGAGAGGGGTCTAGAGTGTGTGCTGGCTGGATTGCTGCCTCTGGTCTTTAAGACAAGAAAGAAATACTTGGTTGAAGAAAGTCTCTGCAGCTGGGCAGTGGCAGCACATGCCTTTAATCCCAGCAGAGGCGGAGGCAGGAGGAGTTCCTGAGTTTGAGACCAGCCTGTTCCCTGGCTGTCTGGGAACTCACTCTGTAGACCAGGATGGCCTCGAACTCAGAAATCCACCTGCCTCTGCCCCCCAAGTGCTGGGATTAAAGGCGTGCGCCACTACTGCCCGGCTTTGCCTACTTATAAATTCCGGCAACACTCCAAATGCCTGCCCAGCTCACCCTACCACGGTTGAGCGACTGTGTAAAGAACTGTAGTGTGGAAGCTACCACGGAGTGGGAAGGAGAACAGTACTTTGCTTAAGTGTGTGCTCCAGGGACAATCGAGGCTCCAAGTCTGTAGAATCACTTACTGGGAAGCCACCGGGGGTTGGGGAAAGAGGTGCTCATCGCACTTACCAGTACTCGCCACAAGCGGCTTTCCATAGACCCGGCCACCTCCTAACCTGGGAGAGGATGCAGAACCCATGGCGGGCGCCAGCGGGTGAACATGCGCGAGCGTGGGCGGCTTAGGGCGCTAGCCCACGGGCAAGTGCAGAAAGCGGCAAGGGCGGGGGTTGCGGACCGCCCAGGCGGTCGGGGGCGTGGCGAGGGCAAAGGGGCGCGGCAAGGGCGAGTTGGGGGCGACTCAGCAGCCCGAGGGCGTGGCTGGCAGTGGCGCTCTGCTAAGGTAGGGGCGGAGTTCCTCCAAGCTTTTAAAGCAGGCGCGCCCCTGCCCTCCGGGCTCCGGCGAGTGGCCCTGCACTGTAGGACTGTCCCGAAACTTCGTAGTCCCTCCCAGTCCGGCACCCCACGACTCTCAGGCCTCCGCACGCGATCTGCCTCCGATCCAGAACAGACCTCGCGGGTGAGGGCGCGACGTCGGCTGGAAGCGGCCTCACGCCGCAGGGTTGGGAGCGCAGCGCGGCGCGGCTCTCAGGAGTGTCACCGGCTCCGGCTGCTAGCCAGCCTGGAACGACGGAGTCCAGAGTGAGAAGCCCGAGTCCCGGCCACGCCAGGCGTGTACGCCAGCGCCGGCCGCTCAGGCCTGGGTGGGCGAGAGGCTGTGCGGACTTCGCGCCTCCGGGGGCGGGTTAGACCGAAAGAGGTTCGAATGCCAGTTCGCGCGCGCGCGCCACAAGGGGCTGCCGGGGACACAGTGGGCATCCTGTCGGTGTTTGTTCTGCCTTCGCCGTCTTGACACACCCTCAGCAATTAAACGAAAGATGTAACGTAACCGGCGGAGGGGAGGGTGGGGAGCTCAGAAATGGGCAGGGTGGCGCTTCGGTGTCCTCAGCACTGGATTGCGTGCCGCCGCCTAGAGTTACAATCCATCAGAGCCGGGTGTATCCGACCACTCACCTGCAGGTGGGTGTGATCTGTTCCTCTACCGCCCCAGTGCCGCCGAATCCTGCCCATCCAGTCACAGTGGCTGCGACTGTGAACTACATCCCTTTCTCGTGCAAGCCCCTCCCTCCCGTGCGTCCTTCTTTGCACAGACATCCCAGATAGTAGTACTTCCAATCTTAGTGTGTTCTGCATATCCACTCCACCCCTTCTTTCTGGGACAATGGCTCCTTTCTGGCATCTCAGGACACGGTGCAACCCTGAGACAGGCAGTTGCTGGGTCGGTCCCCTGGGTGACCCCTTAGGCGTTTGAAGAGGTTGGAAGAACTGCGTCTGAGATGGGTGTATGTGGCCACTGGCAACCGAGGCAGATCCGAAGAGAGGCTCATGGACACACCCCCACCTCAAAGTGCTGGGCGAGGCTGGGCTGGATCCAGGGAGGAGGCGATTTCCAGTTGCCTTCCTCCAGAGCTGGATGGGGTTCAGTCAGAGACGCTTGGGTTAATGAGCTGAGTACTGATGATAATTTTAGTGATGACATGACCTGAGGAAGTACCCTTTACTTCCCTTGCATGCATAGGAAGTCCATAGTAGACGGACAAAGGGGTTTAATACCCTAGAGTAAGGGTAGTCTCAGGCACTGCAGGCTCTCGTTGGTAGAGTCCTTACCTCTTGAAATGGGCTTGTATGTGTTCCTAGGAAGGATGAGGAGTCAGCAGGCATGGGGTGAGTTAAGGCACAGGAGCTGTTTAAGGCTGGTCCACAGGGTTTGGTGACTATTCTTTGGCTTCTCTTGTAGAAAACTGTCCTTGGACCATGTCACAGAATGAACACTGTCAGGACTCCAGTGAATACTTCTCAGGTGCGTATCTAGAAAATCTGGGGAACTCAGCCCATGTACCTACCAATGAAGGCACGGCAGAGCCACTTGTCTGTAGCCCAATGCTGGAGTGGTTAGCTCCCACCTGTCTGAAGGCCACGTGGCTTGCCAAGTAGGCAGCTGATGAGATTGGCCATAGGTAAGCAACCAGGGGTTCTGAGGTCCAGAGAGGGCCGATAACTACCAGCACCGCTTGCAGTTTTCACTGTTCCAGGGCAATTTTCACTGTTCCAGGGCCAGTCATACCTGGCTAGCTCAGGCTACGTGCTGTGTATGGATGACCTTGACTGCTCAGTCCTCATTCGGTTCTGGAGAGAGAGGCTGCAATTGTCCCTGCTTCAACTGGCTAGCTTCTTCTCTGCATTTGGCCCCACGCTACTTTATCTGTGTATCCTTTATTTCTCTGTTTTGTTTCATTTGATTTTGTTTGAGGGGGAAAAAAAACCCCAAAACCCTCATGTAGCCCTACTGGAGGGGGAACCAAGCCTCGTGGGTTCCATACATGCTAGGCACATATTCTACACACTGAGTGCATGAACCAAGCCTCGTGAGTTCCGTACATGCTAGGCACATACTCTACACACAGCTGCAGCCCTAGCTTTCCCATGTTGTTTAGTAGCACAGCATGCAGGCATCCTGGTGATGTGTTTTTACCCAGATTCCAAGGGTGTGAGGCCTCTTTGTGTCAGGCTGGTAGCTGGCAGGTTAGGTTTATGGCTGTGCTACTTGGAATGACATGGCAGGAGACCTAAGAGGTCTGAGAACCAAGGCTAAGGAAAGGTAGGGCCCAGGAAGAGAAGGATGTCCAAGCTGGGAGTAGCAGCAGAAGCCAGACTGAGCTTGACTGCTGGAGGAGCCAAATGGATTTACTTAGTTATTTAGGCAGAGTCTCATGTAGCCTAGATCACTATGTAGCTAAGGATGGCTTTGAACATCTGAACCTCTTCAACAAGCCTGTGCTACCTGGCTCCCCTCCCAACCCAAGCAGTTTTAAATAAGGTGGGCCCACATTAAGGAGTGTGGTTGCCATGTCCTCCACAGGAAAGGCAAGGGGGATTTCTTTTGGCTCAGTGATTCTCCAGGTCTGGGGGTGGGGTGATCACCAGGTCCGAGCTCAGGATATCAAGGTACAAGGCCTGGGGTGTTCAGAGGCAGCTAAAGGCCAGGAGTGGAAATGAGTCAGGGTGAGTCACTGGCAGGTGTGGGCATGCCACTGACCTGTCCCTGTCCCTGTGCAGGTGTTTGTCAGTCATTAGTGGGGTCTGGATTACAACGTCCTCTTTCTGAAAAGTGCCCACAGATGTGGAGCTCTAGGACAGTCTGAAAGAGGTTCTGGCTGACCCAGAAAAGAAAACTCTAGAAAGAGGGTGTGAAAGGAGCTGAAGACAACCCTGAAGGGAGAGACACTCTCTGCTGGCTCACAGGACAGAAGTGGGCATGCATGCCTCTGACCCTCGCTGACTGGCCCAAGGAGAGATGGAGAGTCTGACTGACCAGAAGCAACAGGGCCAAGGGCAGGAATAACAGGCTGTGATTTTTTTTTCCAGGGCTACAGGGAAAAGGGACATTTTCATGTTATATAGAACCCTTCCTGCTGCATCTTGGAAAGGGCAGGATGGGAACCAGACTAAGGAGGCCTTCCATCTTCCAGGTGTTTCACAGGCTTTTTTGCCTCCTGGGTCTTATTCAGCTGCTGAACTGAGTCTCAGCCTTGATGTTCTGCCCTCAGTCTTACCTGCCCTCCCTGGGAGGAGGGCTCCAAACCCCGCACCAATGAGGCGAGGGAGGTGAGGGTCATTTGGATCTGCAGCGGCTTCACCTTCCCCAGGGTTCCCAGCCTGAGAGAGCTGGAAGAAAGCAGTCTTTTTTATTTTATGTTTGTTTTCACACACACACACACACACACACACACACACACACACACACACACACAGCCAATACAGACTCTTTGTGTTTTTGTGTAAGTGCATATGTGTATAAGGCCAGAAGAGGGTGTCAGCTCCCTTGGAGCTATAGTTCAGAGCCTTTGTGAGCTGCCCAGCATTGGTGCTGCACGTGATCTGAATTCCTATCCTCGTGATTAAGCAGCCTGTGCTTATCTTAACCACTGAGCCATCTCACCAGCCCAACTTTTTGAAATAGAGTCACACTAAAGCCCAGGTTGGCCTGGAACTCATGTAATCCTCCTACCTCAGCCTTCTGAGTGCTGGGCTTTACAGGAGTGAGCCTCTTGCACAAATTGTTTGTTTGCTTTTTGTTTTTGGTTTTAGACTGGGCTTAATTGTGTAACTCATACTAGCGTTAAGCTCCTGCCTCAGCCTTTTGAGCTTTACATTATAGGCATGTGCTGGCCTGTACCTCTGTATGTAGACCAGGCTGGCCTTGAACTCATAGAGATCTGTCTGCCTCTGCTTCTCAAATGCTTGGATGAAATGTGCCACCTTACCTGACCTAACATTACTATTTTTAAGTCAGAATAGTACAGAGCCCTGGTTCTTGTAGTTGGGTATGAAAGATCACCCAGCAGGGCCTTCAGCTCTGTGTGCCAGCTGCCACACTCTGAGTAGGGCCAGGCAGGACCAGCCATCCTGCCTCCCTAAACCAAAGCTCCCTCCTTGACTGGTGGGAGGCCTCTTACCATCAGGAAGTGCACTCGGGAGATGGAGCATGGGTACCATGCCTTGGGCTGAGAGCCCCTTCTTACGGCAGCACTGATAGATTATCTCTCCTGGTGACAGCTGCCACTCTGGGATACTTCAAGAACAGCACGGATGATAACCCTGAAGTCCGGGAAGACAGCCTAGGGGATGAGGTCTTTGACACCGTCAACTCCTCCATTGTGTCTGGAGAGAGCATCCGGTTTTTTGTCAATGTCAACCTTGAAGTGCAGCCCTCCAAATCTGGTATGGGGGATGGTAGATGGCCCTGCCCTGCTGAGGAGCCCTGAGAGGGTGGGGCAGCATACTGAGCTCTCTTCCTACTTTTCCAGACATGGAAGCTGCAACTGGTGGATGTGTGCTCCTACACACCTCCCGCAAGGTGAGGCCCATCCTCCAGGACTGTGCTGGGTCCCCAGTTAGGGAGATTCAAGAGATCTGATTCCCTTATATCCGCTGTGTTGCCCCCATGTTCCTGGGCATTCCTAAACAGGGATTTCAAAGTAGCCCAAGCCTGAGCCTTCTCTCCTGGACATGGTTCCTGGTGGGCAGTGATATTCATAGGCCATTGTGGAGGGCAGGTAGGGGCAGTCAAGACAAGGGTCTAACAGCCTGTGTCATTCTGTACCTGGGGTCTCCACAGTATCTGAAATTAAAGAACTTTGAGGAAGAGGTCCGTGCACACCGGGACCTGGATGGCTTCCTGGCACAGGCCAGCATCATCCTGAATGAGACAGCTACCTCCCTGGATGATGTGCTCCGAACTATGCTAAACCGCTTTGCCCAGGACCCCAACCATGCAGAACCTGACTGTGACCTGGACCTGCTCATGGCCAAGCTCTTCACAGATGCTGGAGCCCCCACGGAGAGTAAAGGTAAGGCTGTCTCCCTGCCCTGCCGCGTGGTGGTTTGGCCACAGCAGCTGACACTCCTGTATCTTTTTCTCTGTCCTCAGTCCACCTGCTGTCAGATACCATCCAGGGAGTCACCGCCACTGTCAGAGGGGTGCAGTACGAACAGTCATGGCTCTGCATCATGTAAGTTGCCATCCTACAACCAACATGCCTGGTCCCTTACTATTATCTGGAGCTAGCCCAGGTATCTCATATCCCTGGAGAAACTGGCCTTCACACAAGGGACACAACTGTGACGGCATCTCCAACATGGGAAACAGGATATGAGCTCTCTGTCCCATCTCATCTTCTGTTTTAATGTGTTTGGGTGTCGTGTGCACACCATATGCATGCCACAGATGCCAGAGTTCCTGGTGTATTGTAAGCTGCCATGTGGGTCCCGGGAATTGAACGCTGCTCCTTTGCAAGAGTGGCCAGTGCTCTTTACTGCTAAGCCATCTCTCCAGCCCTTCTGTTGTCTATTTCTTTCCCATAGTAACCTCTGTCACAGGCTTGGCAGGGTGGCAGGAGCCTCTGCTCCTGAGGGTGGCAACTGTCCTTTGGTTCTTCTCTCCTGAGCAGCTGTACCATGAAGGCTCTACAGAAGCGACATGTGTGCATCAGCCGCCTGGTTCGACCACAGAACTGGGGGGAAAACTCCTGTGAGGTTCGCTTTGTCATCCTGGTGCTGGCCCCACCCAAGATGGTGAGTTTTAATCTTGGGTGCCTTGTGAGACAGGTCCCCAGGTTGCTCTGCCCTTCCCTTGAGAACATCGCCACGGGCCACCTCCTACCTGCTCTTCCTGTCTGTTTGATGTGTATTGGAGATGTTCTTGCACAGTCCCTGTTGCATCAGAATTTCCCTGGAAATGCTCAAAAGATTGGCTTTCCTACTGAAAAGAAATGCTTTTTTACAATTACTGATTCCGGTGGCTGGCAGTGTAGATTGGTGGCAAGGCAGGTACTCAGCATGTACAAGCCCTGGATTCAAGTCCGGGTGTAATGGCTATATGCACTGGGGACATTCTTTGGCTGGCTTCCCACCAGCCTTCCTCCTTTAGGGTTTTCTGAACAAGGACCTTCATTGCTTGGATCCATCCTACTTTGGTTGGGGCTAAAACTGGTCCAGTCTGGGAGTTGTCACAATAAGGGAAAGGTTTCAAATCCTGAATGGGGAACTGTGAGCCCCCTGACCAAAGCCATAGCCTGGCCTTAATAGATAAACTTTGAGGCGCTTCTGCCCTTTGTGCTCTTTTTTTCCCTGCTGGGAATGGACCTCAGGGCCCTCCCATACACACGCATGCGCTCTGCCGCTGACCCACACCTCTACCCTTCTAGTGAACTTGAAACAGGCTGGAGGCTGGCCTCGAACTCCACACTCTTGCCTTCCCAGTGCTGGCCTTCTCCAGAGACATCTGCTTTTCTTTCTTTTCTTTTATGCGCATTGGTGTTTCCTCTGTACTATCTATGTGAGGGCGTCAGATCCCCTGAACTGTAGTCACAGTCACGAGCCATATGGGTGCTGGGAATTGAACCCAGGTCTCTTCAAAGAGCAGTCAGTGCCCTTAACCACTAAGCCATCTCTCCATCTCCAACGGCATCTACTTTTCATTAGCTTTTTATTTTTTTAAGATTTATTTATTTTATGTATGTGAGTACACTGTAGCTGTCTTCAGACACACCAGAAGAGGGCATCAGATCCCATTACAGATGGTTGTGAGCCACCATGTAGTTGCTGGGAATTGAACACAGGACCTCTGGAGGAGCAGTCAGTGCTCTTAACCCCTGAGCCATCTCTCCAGCCCCTTTCATTAGCTTTTTGATGACTCTGGTGCAGGCTGCCTTCTCTGGATTTTCTGGGTACAAGGAATAGGGGGGCTGCCCTACCAGTAGTCCTATAGATATGCTGCCTGTATCCCTGTGCTAGAAGAAAAGAGAGCACCTCCTGAGTTACAGGGAGTAGCGCTGGCAGTGTGGCCAGAACACCTTGAGGAAGTCAGGCTGCACCCAGCATGGACACACAGTAGGCACAGTCCGACTGTTGCTCCAAGTCTGACAAAAGGGCCTCCTGAGACTTGAGCGAGGGAGTGAAAAGCCATGTTAGCTGTCACTGTGAAGGGTACCTCAGAGGACCAACTTGAAGGAGGGAGATCTACTTCAGCTTGGGGTTTCATTCCTTGGCTGGCTGGCTTCGTGGCTTTGGAGCAGAATATCATGATGGCAAGTGCTGTTTTGGGGAAACAGAGCTGATGCCCTCATGGCAGCCAAGAAGCTGGCTCTGGCTCTGGCTCTGTGGCAGCAGGCTGGCATAACATGTGATGCTCTGAGTTTGATCCCCAGCACCTCACAAAAAGTGGGGTAAGGCTCCTGGGATAGGATATACCCTTCTAAGGAGTACTTCCCAATAACCTACTTCCTCAGCCCAGGTCCACACTGTCATTTTCACTACCTCAAAGTCATGCCGTGAAATTGTAACTGTGTCAGAGTGTGACTCTATGATGAGGTCAGAGCCCTCAGGACCCAGTTAATCCCCCTTTCCCCCTTGACCAGACCCATCAGCTGGGGTCTAGCCTTTCAATACATGAGTCTTTTAGGGGACGTTTCATACCCAGACCTTAACACTTGATCATGTCAGGTAAGAGAATAAGGTCCGATGGGCCTGGACCCCTTTCCGAGTCAGACAAACCAGAAGACACCCAGGCCTGCTGAGACGTGGCTAGGAATGTGCTAAGCTGCATATGACTTCTTGTTGGTGTGCAGTCCTTGCTTAGGACAATGCTAGTGTCTGAGTTATAAGAAAAAAATAGTAAGCAAGGCATGGTGGCTCACTGCCTGCAATCCTAACACTTGGTTAGCTGAGGTACGGAGAATGCCATAGTTCTAGACCAGCCTGGTCTACAGAGTGTGAGCCTATCTCAAACAGAAAGGAAAGAAAACCACCAGGTCCATGGTGGTTCTGAGGACCTGCTGGCCCAGGGGGACGAGTGACAAGGCGCATTAATGCCTGAGTTTACGGAACCCACTGCCAGCTGCCTGCGCATGACCGCACTTGGCAAAGACAGCGTTCCTCTGCTGCGGGAGCTGGAGGTGTACCTGTGCCATCCTCTGTCCCCAGAAAAGCACCAAGACTGCAATGGAGGTGGCACGCACGTTTGCCACCATGTTCTCAGACATCACCTTCCGCCAGAAGCTCCTGAAGACCCGCACAGAGGAAGAGTTCAAGGAGGCGTTGGTGCATCAGAGACAGCTGCTCACCATGGTGATGCCAAGAGCAGCAGGGCACAGCATGAGCTCCCTCCATACTCACAGACACCCTCAGGTACTGCAGAGAGTCGACGTGGTGGGAGGAGCATGGGCCAGCCAGGGCTAACTCATTCTCTCTCTTCTCCCAGCCCCCGAAATGCAAGGACTTCTTCCCTTTCGGAAAAGGCATCTGGGTGGACATCATGCGCAGGTTCCCTGTGTACCCACTGGACTTCACCGACGGTATGTGCCCAGCCAGAACTCAGCCTTTCAGGCCACGAGGCCACATGTGCCTGCTATGCATCCTCGGCAAATGCTGTCTGTCTTGCATTCCTAGGCATCATTGGGAAAGGCAAGACTGTGGGCAAATATGTCACCACCACGCTCTTCCTCTACTTCGCCTGCCTCCTACCGACCATTGCTTTTGGATCCCTCAATGATGAGAACACAAATGGGGCCATCGGTGAGGGGCTGGGGGTGGTAGGGATGTGTCAGGAAGGAGGAGTCTGGGCAGTGGTGACCTCTGACCTTACCACCTCCACAGACGTGCAGAAGACCATAGCTGGACAGAGCATTGGAGGCCTCTTGTATGCACTGTTCTCGGGGCAGCCCCTGGTGATACTGTTGACAACCGCGCCGCTGGCCATCTACACCCAGGGTACAGTGGTGTTGAAATGGGAAATGGTCCTGGAACCCAGCTCAGCTCTGACTGTCCATCCTGCCCTGTTGTATACAGTGATTCGAGTCATCTGTGACGACTACAACCTGGACTTCAATGCCTTCTATGCGTGGACAGGCCTGTGGAACAGTTTCTTCCTTGCACTTTATGCCTTCCTCAACCTCAGCCTGCTCATGAATCTCTTTAAGAGGTGATTGGTCCTGGGCTACAGGGGCCAGAGATGTGGGTCAGCCTCATGCCAAAGCCCTATAACCCCAGGATAGTGTGTTCTCCAAGATCCTGAGGTGGGCTTATTAGGAGTGGTCCCATTGAGGAGTGTTCTTTCTAGGGGACGGTCTATGCAGGAGTTCAGGGAAGCCCGTACACACTTGAGGCAATGCCCCTCTTTGCAGGTCCACAGAAGAAATCATTGCTCTGTTCATTTCCATCACGTTTGTGCTGGATGCTGTCAAGGGCATGGTCAAAAGTGAGTACAAGTCAGGTGTGGTGCGCACGCCTTTAACCCTATCATTTGGGAAGCAGAGGCAGGAGGATCTCTGAGTTTGAGGACAGAGTGGGGACCTACTTGGGGGATGGGAGCTCTCAGCTGTGGCCTGATGGGGCAGAGAAGGTGTCAAGTAAGGTTGTTCTTCCCATGGCAAAGATGCTGTAGGAGCTGTAGAGCAGCAGCACTACATTCTGCTGAAGGAGAATAGCTTCTAGCACTACATTCTGCTGAAGGAGAATAGCTTCTCCAGGAGAAACCAGAGATGGGGCAGAGACACTGGGCCAGGCATGATGGAGTGTCAGGTACAGAAGAGACTTGAGAGACGAAAGATAGATAGACAACCGGTGGCTCCTGGTTGACTGGGAAGGGCAGAGCTCTCTCCTATTCCTTCTGTCTCCCTTTATGGCCCCTCCCCTTCCCTTCAGCATCCTGATCTCCCTTGGGACACCCCTCCATCCTATTTGTGTAAAGAAGCTAAGCTACGGCTTCCCAGATACCAGATGGCTTAGGCCTGTTGACCTGTCCCACAGTCTTCTGGAAGTACTACTATGGACACCACTACCACACAAAGAGGACTTCCTCCTTGGCGAGCCTGTTGGGTGTTGGCAGAAGCCCCAACACCAGTCTCCACACTGCACTCAACACCAGCCTCTTCTCCAGCCACATAGAGATGGCCACAACCAGCAGCCCTGGCAGCACACACTCTGGCCAGGCTACAGCAGTGCTCAGCCTTCTCATCATGCTGGGCACACTCTGGCTGGGCTACACCCTCTACCAGTTCAAGAAGAGGTAAGGGGACACTTTTGATCCCAGTGCTTAGGGGTGGAGGCAGGAGGATCTCAAGTTTGAAGCCAGCCTAAGCTATATAGACTCTAGGTCAAGACTTCCTCAAAAGAAGCGAGGGGGCTCATGGGGTGGGGTAAGGGCCAGCCCGCCCCCCGGCCATGCTGACATGCCCGCCCATCATCTCCAGCCCCTACCTGCACCCGTGTGTGCGTGAGACCCTGTCTGACTGTGCCCTGCCTATTGCCGTGCTCTCCTTCTCCCTCATCAGCTCCTATGGCTTCCAGGAAATTGAGAGTGAGTTGGGATGGGAGGGATGAGCTGGGGGTGGTGTGTGGCTTTGCTCCCTGGGAACCATGGGCCAAGCCTGTCCCCTATTGCAGTGAGCAAGTTCCGGTACAACCCCAGCGAGAGCCTTTTTGAGGTGGCACAGATCCACTCTCTGTCCTTCAAGGCCATCAGCAGTGCCATGGGTCTTGGTTTCCTGCTCTCCTTACTTTTCTTCATTGAGCAGAACCTGGTGGCGGCCCTGGTCAATGCACCAGAGAACAGGTACTGAGGACTGCGGGAGGGTGGGACCAGGTCCCAGACTTCTGACAGCCAACAGGACTCTGTCTATGCGTGCCTGTCTACCTCAGGCTAGTGAAGGGCACTGCCTATCACTGGGACCTCCTGCTACTTGCCATCATCAATACGGGGCTGTCTCTGTTTGGTCTACCCTGGATCCACGCTGCCTATCCCCACTCCCCGCTGCATGTGCGGGCACTGGCCTTAGTGGAGGAACGCGTGGAGAACGGGCACATTTATGAAACGTGAGTATGAGTGATTCCCCATAGTCCTAGAGCAAGAGCCAAGTGGATCTGAAGGGGGACAACCTTGGCCGACAGGTGACCTAGGGAAGAAGGTGGCTTACTTAGAGACGGGCTCAGAGGTAATGCAACCCTAGCTACACCCACATGTAGCCCTGTGCTCTGGGCCCCACAGGATTGTGAGTGTTAAGGAGACGCGGCTGACCGCGCTGGGTGCCAGTGTCCTGGTGGGTCTGTCCCTGCTGCTGCTGCCATTCCCTCTGCAGTGGATCCCAAAGCCCGTGCTTTATGGACTCTTCCTCTACATTGCGCTGACCTCCCTGGACGGCAACCAGCTCTTCTCACGTGTGGCCCTGCTGCTCAAGGAGCAGACATCATATCCACCCACACACTACATCCGGAGAGTGCCCCAAAGGAAGATTCACTACTTCACGGGCCTGCAGATTCTGCAGCTGCTGCTGCTCTGTGCCTTCGGCATGAGCTCCCTGCCCTACATGAAGATGGTCTTTCCCCTCATCATGATTGCCATGATTCCAATCCGGTATGACCAGGCTGGGCAGCTGTCAGGAGGGCTCAGCCCAGGGCTGGACTCAGTGGGCGTCTGCTATAACCGCCCACCACTCAATTTACCTCTCCCTCTACTCTGCAGCTATAATCTGCTACCCCGAATCATTGAGGCCAAGTACTTGGATGTCATGGATGCTGAGCACTGACCTGCACCACCCTCCCCAGCCTTCAGGCCTGCTCTGTGGCAGCATGTGAGGAGTATGAGCTGGCTGTGGCTCTGGCCCATCCTCATTGCTGCCTTGTGGCCTAAAGCCCCTTGGCATCGTGGTTTTGAGAGGTGTGTGCTCACTCCTCATCTCATTAACATTTAGTTTGGGGTCAGAAGCACTGTCGGGCTGGGGCTAATAAGAGTGGATATTCTTTTGATAAAAGAGTTGATGCCCAGGAGAGAGCCCATTTCCTTGATTGTATAAGGAACTCGATTGTGCACATTAGTGAATAAAAAAGTCTTGTTTCCATGCTTTAACATGTTGCCATCCTCCTTGGTATATGAGTACACCATTGCTCTCTAAAGACACACCAGAAGAGGGCATCAGATTCCATTACAGATGGTTGTGAGCCACCATGTGGTTGCTGGGAATTGAACTCAGGACCTAGGAAAGAATAGCCAGTGCTCTTAACCACTGAGCCATCTCTCCAGCCCACTGTAGGGCAAATAAAAGGGACCAATGTTGAGTACCCTCTATATGCTGTGACCCTGTTGAGAGGTCACTACAAGAGATGTATTCTGGGAACAAAGACCCAGAGGAAATGGTTTGGGTAGAGCAAGGTGCTGTGTGGTGCAGGAAGAAAGCAGCTGTAGGATACGGCAGGGGACGAGGACAGGAGTGCCCCGCACAGCCTGGTGAACTGGATGTTGACTATTCTCTTCCTGTTCCAGTGAATTACTGAGCCCTCCTGCCTCTGGTCATTCCTGTCTCTAAACACATCTGTTGGCAAATCTTGACAAGAACAGAAGAATGCCCAAATGGGTAGAGTCCATAGTAACCTGGGGTAGTGAACTCACGTGGGTAAGCACCTAACAGTCACTTACTTCTCCACTAGAACCTATGACTTCCCTAGTCACAGGTCATCTAAGTTCCCCGTGCCAGATGTGAATTTCCTCCCTGCAAAGCAGGCCTCCAGTTCAATCAGGAAGTTGTGCACACTTGTGCACTCCATCCACCAAGGCATCTTACCTGGCGTTTCCATCATGAAGCATGCAGGGTCAGTGGCTGGACAGAGGCTCCATGCTTCGCAGCCTTGGCAGCAGCTTCTGGCACTATGGGAGCTGACTCTCAGGGAAGGGACACTTCCAGCCCAGTCTTAGCTTTATTTTTCTAATCAGATAGCCAAAGCAGCAACTTTTCCTGCAATAGGGTCTTGCTGTTAAGTTCTGGAAGACAACCAGCAATTGTGGCAAAGCCTTTATTGTCTTAGGGGCCTCAAAGTCCCTGTGGGTTACCCACTCCTACCACTGGGATTCCCAGTTAATCACCTATGGCTTCCAGGAGTATCTGGTTTTGCCTTTCATGTGCTCTAACATTTTTAGACACAGGCGACTGTAAGCCTTTCCTAGTCACCCTGGAGGGTAATAATTATGCCTTATCCAACCATACAGTTCCTCATCCACAAATTCCACAGCCATACCCGACCTTTGCACCCTTCATGAACTAATTCCACATGGTGGTTCCTTGGGATACACTCACATCTCTTCAGTGAGTTGTTATCTCTGTGTAACAAACCCTTTATTCTGATAATGGACAGGACAATGGCTGCAACGTCCTGAATTGCCAATGCATGTATGTGTTGTCACCTCCAAGAGTGGGCACTGGCTCAACTATGAACAGTAGACAAACGAGGGCTGTAGATGCAGCAGCTCGGTGTTAGTTTTCTGATTTGTGCAAAACGCTGGTCTGGTTCCCAGCACCACAAAAGAAAAATTAAATGCCAGACAATACTACAGAGAAAATAGAAGGCCTCCATACTAGGACACCAGTCCTGCACACTAGCAAGAAGATGAAAGGATACAGGAATGGCAAGAGATGCCCAACGCCCTTGACAGAGCTAGGGGTGTGGCTGTACAGAATGCCTTGAATGCAGGATGCTCTGAGTTTGCCCACTGTGCTGGGAAGACAAAATCAGAAATGTAAGCCAAAAGGAATTCTACCTTAGACTTGAGCTGGCAAACCAAAGGCTGACCATGCGAGGATGACAGTGGTACACACCTGTGCATAGATGCAGGGTGTGGATCTACATGTAATTCTACACTGGGGGCTCAGGTACAGTATTTTCTCCATGGCTGTTTATAGGGACAGGAGAGCGTCAGAAAGGACTGAGCAGGAAACACACCTGTGTACTCACCCCCTCCTGCCTAAGTGACCCAAAACTTAAGTTGGGAGGGGTGGATTTCCTCAGCAGTGTGGGCATTCCCTGAAGGAAAAGGCATGGCAGAGAGGCCCCCAGTACTAAGTGGAGCCAGGCAGAGTGCTGGGACCGGCAAGGGAACAGGAGGGGAAGAAAGGTGTTCTACACTAACCCACACTCTCTGTCTGCGGTAGGAGGAATGCCTCTATCACCACATGGCTAAACCTGGGTTTGGGGCCTAAATCTAGAGGGAGTGTCTACAGAACTGCCTGGGCCACAGGAACCTGCTTTCCTTCCTCGTCTTTCCTGAGCATACCCTTCAGGCACTGGCCCTTTAAGTTCCTTCCAGGGACTGGTTTGGGGAGAAGGGATGCACATCATGGCACAAGGCAGCTTAAGCAGGAGTCCTTTTTATTGTTTGGTTTTTCGGACAGGGTTTCTCTGTGTAGCCCTGGCTGTCCTGGAACTCAGAAATCCGCCTGCCTCTGCCTCCCAAGTGCTGGGATTAAAGGCGTGCGCCACCACCGTCCAGCTTAAGCAGGACTCCTGTGGGCTTCTGCTGACAGAAAAGTCTGTAACATTTACTAGTATAGGTGGAACAGGGTATGTTGTATGGCATACATATGGATGTCAGTTCTCTCCCTCTTCATGTGGACTCTGGGAATTGAACTCGGGCCATTTGCCAGCCCATAATGTCCATGAACACAAGGTAAAACATTCTACACTGTGACACCTCCTCCCCAACCCCAGCATGATCTGACATATAGAAGAGAGGCCAGCAACTCCAAGAACTCAAGTAGAGAGAGTATGCCAGCTATTCAAGCAGGTGAGCATCTTAGACAGCACCGCCCCTCCAATCACCCGTCAAGATGGCTTCCCACCTGTCAAAGGAAACTCAAAAGACAGACAGGGCTCCAACAGACATACCATTTATTTTGGAAACAAATGTCTTCCAGAATTTACATCTGATATATTCTAAAATCAAGTTGTGTGTTTCTTTGCCAAACTCAACCAGATAAGATTTAGGTGTTTAAGTGCAGACACCTAAAATCTTCTCAGGGTCCCAGAGCCAGAGGCCGCAAGAACAACTTGTTGTCGCTTTGGTTTTGACAGTGTCTCACTATGTAGCTCTGGCTGTCCACGAATTCACTATGTAAACCAGGCTGGCCTCGAACTCACGAAGATCTGTTTGCCTCTACCTCCCAAATTCTGGAATTAAAAGTGTGAACTACCATGCCTGGCCAAAGGCAACTCTTGAATCCCAAAGGGCAAGGGTTTAGTGTCAACTGGCCCAGAGTCCACCATGTAGAGCCAACTGCTCTTCCAAAGAACTGGCTGCTGAAGCTGCCTGGATCCCCTGGCAGAAGGAAACCCAGAGAAAGCCTGGCAGGAGTGCCTGCCTCCTGAGGAGTTCTGCACTAGCCCCCACCCATGGCCCTAGTGGTCACCAGCCCCAGCAGTCACACTAAAGTACTCTTGCAGCTTGTGCAGGGCACGGAAGCGATGAGAAATGGTGTTCTTCTCAGACTTTGGCATCTCTGCATACCTAACAGGAAAGAGAAGCAGCTCAGAAAATAGGGAACCCAGATATTGGGACGACAGGCACGTAACTGCCACCCTGGAGCCCAAATCTTTTTTTTTTTAATCCAATTTTTTTTTTTTATTTATTCTTCTGTCATATATTATTACATCCCAACTGAAGCTTCTCCTCCCAGTCAATCCCCCATCTACCCCCAAATCCACTCTTCTTTCAGAAAAGGGCAGGTCTCTCTGGGATATTAACCAAACATGGCATATCAAGAGGCATATCCCCTTGTATTGAGGCTGGACGAGGCAACTCAGTGGGAGGAAAAAGGTCCCAAGAGCAGGCAACAGACCCCCATTCCCACTGTCAGGGACCCTACAAGAACACCAGGGTGCACGTCCATAGCACACACGCAGAGGCCCAGCTCAGACCGGTACAGAACATGTTTGTTGCTTCAGTTTCTGTGCTCTGTGCGCCCCATGGACCCTGGTTGGTTGAGTCTGTTTTTCCTTGTGGTGTCCCTGTCCCCTCTGGCTCCTACAATCAATCCTTCCTCCCCCTTTTCCCCAGGATTCCCTGCAATGAATTCCAAATTTAATGATTCTATCTTTGGGGGTTGGAGGGTTTCCCCTGAAGGCAAAAACTATATCCAGAACCTGGGCACAGGCAAAAGGCTGACAGGCCTCAGCACACCATGTCTGAGCCCAAGCAAATGGCCTTTCCCCAGGAGAAAGCTAGGAAAGCAGGCAATGAGCTGCCAGCTTACTGGCCTGTTCAATCAGTTTTAAATTCCTCTGTAGGACAGAAACCCACAGTAACGGTTTAGAGAGAAGCTCAAGTTGCTGTACTGTGTCCTGGGTTCTTAAGGAAGCTGGGGACAAGAATGAGCTGAGGGCTTATGGGAAGCAATGGAGCCGGACAGGTCAAACAGCAGCCTCTGGGCTGGGAAGTCACTGGCACACAGGTGAGAGTCACACCCTGCCTGTAGGCTTCAGAAGGAGCTACATGCAGCTGAATTAATGACAACTGAGTAACTGGGGCTGCAGATGCTCCGTGACTAAGATGCTCACAGTGGTTCACAACCAGCTGTCACTCCAGACCCTGGGAGCCAACAGTGTCTTCTGACCTCTGGCCGGGATACTCATCTGGTGTACAGACATGCATACAGGCAAAACACCCATGAACATAAAATAAATAAGCAGAAAAAAATAAACTCAGTTCCTCATCTAACTATTCCAAGTGCTCTGTGACCATCCAAGCAGAGAGCACATCAGAGGACACTCCACACCCAAGGACATGCCGGCCAGGGCTGCTGCAGTGTTCTTGGCCCTATGAGGTGCTGGCAAGGGAGCCACAGTCTGGGAAGCCTGGTCCTGTCATGGCTATGTACCAGTATGTGGAAGTAAGAGGGTGCAGTTAATGTGAAGTGGCAGGAACACGTGCCTACCTGGAGCTACAAAGCTGTGCATTCTCCCAGCCCAGATGGAGCTAGTGTCATCCCATAAAACCACAAGGTTTGTACAGCTTATAGGCAGGGTCAGAGAATGGGAGTCAACCGGCCACAAAACGGGAGCTGGGAGCAGACAGAACCTAGGATTATTTGTGTTGCCCTGCCATGGACTGGGTAACCTGTATCCCTGTGTCCGCTCCAGCAGAAATGGCTTCAGCTGAAAGAGGGGAGTCTGCCTCACCCATAATCACATGATTGCACATGGGCAAAGTACCCACCCAAGCCTATGAACTAGAGAAAAAACTTGGGCTTCTTACGTTTGCTCATATCCATCAGGCTGAAAGCAGGGATCCCAGCCAAAGTCCCGGCTGCCTCGTGGCATCACAATCTGTCCCTGGAGGAGGGAGGACAAGTGTGTAACTGGAGATGTTCTAGACTACAGTGAGTTTCTCTAGTTTGTAAATCTGAATAAACCAGAATTACTCAAAATGTAGTTCAAAGGATCCACAGTGCCTATAAATTTGTTGTAGAGCAGTAACTGGGTGAGATAGGCCAAGCCTATGATCAGAGCACTCAGGAAGCTGAAACAGGAGGATTGCTGAGTTACCAGGGCAGTCAGGACCACATGGCAAGATTCTGTCTTCAAAATAAAAATAAAAATATAAATAAATAAATAAAATCAGAAGAAGCCAGGAATGATGGCACACACCTTTAATCCAAGCACTCAGGAGGCAGACAGATCTTTGTGAATTCAAGGCCAGCCTGGTTCACAGAGTGAGTCCAGGATAGCTAGGACTACAGAAAGAAAACCTATCCCAAAAAATCCAAAACCCAAAGATGTCAGGAGGCGGAGGCGGAGGCGGAGGCAGAAGCATGCAGCTTTCCTGGTTATCAAGCCTGGAGTTCAAGGTTATCCTGATCGACACAGTGGGAACTTGTAAACAAAGAACCAATACCACAAAATGGAGAGCAACCCGAGGCTGTCCCCTGGCATCCACATGTGTCCATGTGTGTGCACACATATTCAAACAAAGGATGCAGAGCAGGCTCGGGAGGAAGAGCTCTGCATTTGAGTACTGCCCATCAATACCGCTGGGAAAACCCTTTCTATAGTTTTGATAATCTGTAACCTCACTGATGAAAGTAGAGCCAACTTTGAAAATTTGACAGAGAACACGCAGTCTGGCAAGGTGGCTCAGCAGGAAACAGTGCTTGATGTACAAACTACCCGTTCACTCCCTAGATCCAACCAATTCCCAAAAGTCAACCGTTGACCTCCACACATGCAACATGGCATACGTGTGACACACACACACACTACATTCACACAATAACAATTAAAAATTTTGGAAAATCTGCTCCTAACAAGAAGGTAAGGGTCCTGAACTGTGTATGGTGTTTCTCAAAAGAAACGAGCTGAGGACGTAGCTAAGAGGCACAGTGGTTGCCTAGCATGCCTAAGGCCCTATATCTCAGCACCTAGGAAGTAGACTACAAATTCTAAGCTATCCTCAGGTCTAAGACTGAGAATAGCCTGAGCTACAAATGACTGCCTATAAGAAAGTACTCACACTGTAAACGAGCACTTGGGAGGTGGCAGCAAAACACAAGGAACAAGAAGACTTCAAGGCCAGCAGGGCACACTGGTACACACCTATGATCCCAACATTTGGGAGACAGACGCAGGCACATCTCTGTTAATTCAAGGCCAGCCTGGTCTACAGAGCAAGTTCCAGGCCTGCCATGGCTACACAGTGATACTGTTGAAAGAAGGGAGGTGGGATACAAATTCAAACATGAAAATATCATAAAGATGACAGACAAACCAGTGTCATGAAATGCCAATTTATCAAGTAAAAAGTCTGACCTGGATCAGGGATGAAATTCAGGGTGGAGCATTAGGTTAGCATGAGACCCCAGCAGGGGCACCACCCCTACCAGCACAGACAAAACAAGACAAACTAACCTAGAGCATGGTGGCATGCTCCTGAATCCCAGGTCCCAGGCCAAGGCAGGAGTACTCCAAGTTCAAAGCCAGCCTGGGCTATACGGTGAGTCTGTGACCAGCATGGGCAACAGCAAGACTGTTTCATAACAAAAACCAGCAAAAAGGGCTGGGAATATAGCTCAATGGCAGAGTGTTTGTCTACCATGTAGAGTATCTGGCTTCATATCCTAGCACCTGGTAGGTAGGGGAGAGAAGGGGGCACAGGACAGTGACAAGAAAGGTTATAAATAACAGAGATTAAGCCCATAAATAAGTGCCAAGTTTCACGGGGACAACGGGAAGTTATGCTTTTGCTAGTGGGAAGCTATGTGGCTGAGACCCATGAGCCTTACTGCAGTTGTCAACATTCTCAGCCTGAGGTCCCAGCACACCCAGACTTCCCCTCCTACAACAGGTGCTATCGGCCAACAGCTACCACAAGGACAATGCTGTTCACGAGCCACTGTGGACACTGTGTATCAAGCACACCAAAGACAATGAGCGAGGGCCCAACAAGGATGGGGAATCAAGGCCACGTCAGAACTGGGAGCCGGTTCAGCAGCAAAGTGACAAAGTGACAGCCAAAGCTGGACAGAGATCAGAAGGGACAGCAGTACTGGCCAGTCCAAGGCAGTCACTACTTAGTCACTGCAGGAAGTGGCTAACTGGAGATTTCTGGCAAAGCGACAAGCATCACAACTAATTGTTAACAATCTAACAAGGCTTCGAAAAGCTGCCACTCACTCCACGTTTGACCTAAAGAACAGACAACAAGACCTTGACACCTCTGCACTCTTGGGTCATTTCAGCATTATTCACAAGACCCAAGAAGACGAACCTGAAAGTTGCCAAAGACCAAGTAAGGGGCACATGCATGCCCAGCTCTCGGGAATCAGAGACAAGAGGATCACAAGTTCAAAGATATCTTCAGCTACACAGTCAGCTAAAAGGCCAGCCTGGGGCTACATAAGACCTTAACTCAAAACCAAAAGAAAAAACAAGAAAACGATATATATTATGTGTGTCTACACACACACACACACACTCAGCCTTAAAACTCTTCAGAGCTCTGCTGTGCTGGGCAAACCTTGAGACTATCATGCTAAGTGAACTAAATCAGTCACAAATAGCAAATACTGAGCAGTGCACACCCACAAATCTTGGTACTCTGCAGACTGGATACATAGTAAGATCCTGGCTCAAAAATAAACAAAAACAATAAACAAGAATGAGGTATGGTGGTGGTGGCGCACGCCTTTAATCCCAGCACTCAGGAGGCAGATGCAGGTAGATCTCTGTGAGTTCAAGGCCAGCCTGGTCTACAAAAAGAATTCCATGACAGCCTGGGCTACACAGAAAAAGCGTACATTGAGAAACCAAACCAAACCAAAATAAAAGGGGGAGGGCTAGAGAGAGGACTCATCTGTTTAAGAACGTGTTAAGAACACTGGCTGTTGCCGGCGGTGGTGGCGCACACCTTTAATCCCAGCACTTGGGAGGCAGAGGCAGGTGGATTGCTGAACAGAGAAGTTCCCGGACAACCAAGAAAAAAAAAAAAAAACCCGGTCTAAAAAAACAAAAAAAAAAAAAAAAAAACCAAACCAAAACAAACAAACAAGCAAACAAACAAACAAACAAAAAAAACCCACTGGCTGCTCCTGCAGAGAACCTAGGGTTTATTTTCACGCCCGCAGGGCAGTTTCCAACCCTCCCTAAGTGTAGTTCCAGGGAATCCAAAGCTCCCCCTTCTTCCATGGGCACCAGGTTACACATGTGAACAGATATACATGCAGGCAAAATATCCATATGCATAAAATAAAAATAAATAATAGTAAAGTAGTCAAACTCTCACAAGTGCTAAGTGAAAGGGCAGCTGCTAGGAGCAAAGTGAAGAAGGGAGAGATTTGTTCACTGGGTACTTTCTGACCTGTAAGACAAAACATCCTGCAGACCTGGTAAATGCAAATACACTTAACCCTACTCTAAGTGTGCAGTAGTGCACAGTAGTTAAGGCAGATCTGCCGGGGCTGGAGGGTGACTCAGTGGTTAAGAGCACTTGCTGCCCTTCTAGAGACCAGAGTTCAGTTCCCAGAACCATCTGACAGCTCACATTATCTGTAACTCCAGAGGGGACGTGATGCCTCCTTGGGCACCTGCACTCATCTGCACAGAACCATAAGCAGACACAAACGCCTACACACAGTTAAAAGAAACAAGATGGCTTTGGGTTCTTGGGGTGCTTCCTTTTGTTAACACTATCCAAAATGTTAACCCAACAGACTAATATAAAGTGTCTACACAGCCCCAACTGGGGAACTAGGTTTTATCTTGGCTGAAGGGACACAGAACAAACTGGAAGGCAGATGGGGCACTGCCTTGACTAGCTCTATGGGTGGTTTGGTGGACCCCAAGAAAAGAGACAACACCTAAGGTTTGACAGGCAACACTGGGGGTTGCTGAATGGCCACTGGCCAAGAAGTGAGCATAAGTGAAGAACTGAAATTCTGGGCTGGACAAGTGGCTCAGTGGCAGAGCATTTGCACAGCGCGTAAAGGATCTGACCTCCACCTCCGGCTCCACAAAACTTTAAAAAAGTTCAGAAAGAGCCTCGTGGTGGTGGTGGCACACACCTTTGATCCCAGCACTTTCAGGAGGCAGAGGCAGGAGGATCGATGAGCTGAAAGCCAGCCTGGTCTACAGAGTGAGTTACAGGACAGACAGGGCTACACAGAGAAACCTTTCTATAAAAACCAAAAAAATAAAAATAAAGAAATCAGAAAGTCTGGGAGACCAGAGAGGCTGTGGGCCAGTCATAGTGGCACACACCTACTTGGGCCAGCCCGATCTACAGGACACTGAGATCTACATAATTAGAGACCGTGCCTCAAAGTAAAAATGGGGCTAGCAGAGGACAAGGGTGTACTGCAGAGTAGACAAGATGGCAGAGGGCCACAATCCCCCACTTGGAGGTTAAGGTTTGTTTCTGAAGCTCAAGGTCAACCTGAAACACATGAGAGACTATCTCAAAAACCTGAGTATGAATGAGACTGGCCCCAGCAGAGGAACAAGGCCGTCCCAGCAGCTGGCCTATAACTTCGGCTTTGAGAGCAGTTACCTTCTGTTTATGCATCTGCATCTTACCAGGACCTACAATGGCAACATCTACATATAAGGTTACGTGTCAAATAGGCTTGGGGACTAACATTTTTCTAATTGTGGTTTGTTTCACAGCAAGCACAGTACACAAAAAGCTGCTGCTGACTCTCATGTCTTCTTGTTTTGTTCTGAAGATCATGAGCTCAAGCCACAGTGTCCTGTGGTGACCTGCAGAACTGTTCAGGTGGGTACGCACCGAGGTCTGGCCTCTGAACAGGAGTATTGGTTGGCTTGGGTCCCCAGTGCTGAGAGCAAAGGTGCAGAGGGCATAGGCTGATTTGTCTTCAAAGCCGGCCAAGAGCTGGTGGAGACCTGCAGGCACATAGTGAGGTTCAGTGAATCCACGCCTTCTGGTCCCTACCCTTACCCCAGAAACCCAGGGGTGTGGAGGGATTCCCCAAATTGGATTGTGCTGGGAGGTTGAAAAGGCTGCATTCAGCCAGGCAGTGGTGGCTCACGCCTTTAATCCCAGCACTTGGGAGGCAGAGGCAGGCGGATTTCTGAGTCCGAGGCCAGCCTGGTCTACAGAGTGAGTTCCAGGACAGCCAAGGCTATACAGAAAAACCCTGTCTCGAAAGAAAAAAAAAACAAACGAACGAATGAACGAACGAACGAACAAACGAACGAACGAAAGAAAGAAAGAAAGAGGCTACATTCTGGGCCTCAATGGGGAGCTGGAGCCTCTCTTTAGGCCCCTTACACACATAAACTAAAACAAAGGTCTTCGTTGAGATCAGGGTCTCATGTAGCCCAACTTGGCCTTGAACTCACTTTGTAATCCAGGCTGTACTGGAACATAAGATTCTCTGCCACAACCCTGGGACAGCAGGTGTGCGTCACAACACTTGGGTTACACGGCAGCTGGGCTGCATGGCATGAGGGAATGAATCCACAACGCTACACTAGGTAAGCATTCTGACAACAGAGCCACATCCCAAGCTGTTGAGCCCAGGGCTCAGGGAGTCCTGACTAGTCTTTAACTTACCACATGGCCGAGGAAGAGCTATAGTTCTGATCCTCCTGTTTACAGCAATTAGGATACAGCCTTAGAGTGCCATGCCTGGCTCTATTTTTGTTTTAAAAACAGTTTCTGGCTTTGTAGTCTGAAACTTGAGAGCCTTCCTAATACAGGTATGTACCTCTATACTTTGCTACCATAAGATTGTACCAAAGAACAAAATGATTTTGTTTTTAAGAATTTATTTATTTTTTTATGTATACAAGTGTTTTGGCTGTATATATGTATACTGGTGCCCACAGAGGCCAGAAGATGACAGACTGTCTGGAACTAAAGTTATGTGCAGTTGGAAGCAGCCTTGTAGGTACTGGGAACCCAACCTGGGTTCTCTGCCACAGCAACAAGTGCACTTAACCACTGAGCCATCTCTCCAACCTGTTTGGGGTTTTCTTGTTTTTTTCTTTTTAATTTGAGATTATAGAATGCAGCACTGTGGGACATTCTGGCATACATCCCTGAGTGTGAAGATACAGACTCCTGGACCGAAGGCAAGGCTAGGCCGTGACTGAAGCAAAGAACTACAAAGCAGTCATTACTGCCAAGTCCCCTGACACCCAGCACCGACTACAGTCCCTTGTCCCTCCAATCCAGAGCTCTTACCACCTCTCCCAGCCCTCTAGCTCAGTGGCTACCAGTGTGCAAACTGAGAACAAAGTGGAGGCTGACGGCGGGGCCAAACGCAACTGATTACTACGTGGGGGACTACTCCCAGACGCAATCCCACAAGACCCTGGGAAGAAACAACAGGGATACACACCTTCCGGCTTCAGCTTCTGCAGGAACCATTTTCTGCAGAAGAGAGAATGAAGAGTCAGGTACCAAGAGTAGAATCCTCCTGTCGCCTGCTCTGCCCCACACCAGACAGGGATCAAGTTCCCACACACAAGAGAAGCGAAAAGGCATGTCCCAACCCAAAGGCTGGAAGTAGAGCTCAGCAGTACAGGGAAAGAGATGTGAGGGAAGGGCAGGGGCTGGAGGGGAGCCAGGGAGACAGAAGGAAAGGCAAGAGAAAGAGAAATATAAATCTAAGAAGAAAAACAGAGTCAGACAGGCAGCACACAGGAAGCTCAATATACAAAGGAAGGCAAGACCCCCAGTGGCCACTAGGAAAACACCTAGGCTGAAGCAGGAAGACTACCACAAGTTCTGGGCAAACCTGGGCTACATAGCAAGTTTAGGCCAGACTGGGATAGAAAGAGGCACACTCTCAAGAAAACAAACCAAAACCAAATCAAATAAGCAAGTGGTAAAATTTCACAGTCCCTAAACTGCAAAATACTAGAGTCACAATGGAGTTGGTATGGCTGTGGAGCACGAAGACTGTGTTAAGTGTATGCGCTGCAGTTCTGGCAGAACAGGCAGGCAGCAGTTTTTATCTTAGGTTTTACTTTTTTTTTCTCAAGACAGGGTATCATATTATCTCTGAAATGAGTAGACACCACCTTTTAATCTCACACAACCACATTCTCATAATTAAAGAAAACTCTGATTTCTGAGTGGTAAGTTAAAGACTAGCCAGGACTCCCTGAGCCCTGGGCTCAACAGCTACGGCTTGGGATGTGGCTCTGTTGTCAGAATGCTTACCTAGTGTCTCTCTGATTGCCTGCTTGGTTTATAACAAGATCTCATGTGGCCTACACTGGCCTAGAACTCCCTATGTAGCCCAGGATGACCCAGAACTTTAGATCCACTTGTCTCTCATCCTGCAAGTGCTGGAATTTTAGGCATACATTTACTACCATGCCTGCTCACCAGGTAAGTCCTACAGGGCGAGGGGTTAAACTCAGAGCTTTATTACACAATAGAGGCAAGCACTCTACCAACTGAGTTACATCCTCACACACCTCTGGTATCCTTTTATCATTTTATATATATATACCACTGTTTTGCCTACATATATGTGTATGCACCACATGTGTGTCTAGTGCGTGCAGAGGACAGAAAAGGATGTTAGATTACTTAGAAAGGGAGCTACAGATGGTTGTGAGCTGCCATGTGGGTGATGGAGATTAAACTCATGTTCTCTACAAGAGCAGCCAGTGCTCTCAACTGCTGAACCATCTCTCCAGCCCCTCTTTAAGATTTACTTATACAATATTCTTTTCTTTTCTTTTCTTTTTTTTTTTTTTGGTTTTTCGAGGCAGGGTTTCTCTGTGTAGCCCTGGCTGTCCTAGAACTCACTCTGTAGACCAGGCTGAAATGTTCTAAGATTTACTTATGTGTATGTGTGCATGTGTACATATCTGAGTGGCTGAATGTGCACATATATGTACAGGTACCTGTGGAGGCCAGCAGAGGGTGTTGGATCCCTTGGAGCTGGAGTTACAGGAGTTTGTAAGCTAGATGTGGATGCTGGACTCTAACCTCCAGTCCTCATGACTGACCAACAAGTACTCTTCAGGACTGAGTTATCTCTCCAGGCTTCTATCTCTGATATTCTTTGAGACAGAGTCTCACTGTGTAGCTCTAACTGGCTTGGAACTCAATATGCAGACCAGGCTGGCCTCAAACTCATAGACAGCTGCCTGTCTCTTGCTTTCTAGGTGCTGGGATTAAAAGTGTGAGCCAGTACACCCAGCTCTTTTTCTTTTCTTGTTTTTAAGATTTATGTTATTTTTAATTGTGTGTGTGTGTGTGAGAGAGAGAGAGAGAGAGAGAGAGAGAGAGTAAGTGTAAGTGATACAGGTGCCCAAGAAAGCCAGAAACATCAGATTCCATGAAGCTGAAGTTATAGACAATTGTAAGCTGCCTGATTTAGGGCTAAGAATCACAGCTGGGTCCAGTGGTCGAGCAGCAAGAAATCTCAACCACTGAGCCACTTCTCCAGCCCTATCTTTGGTAGTCTCAATCCTTCTTTGGTGTTGATGCCGAGATAGTGAATGGTCCATAATATCAGGTAACTAATCATTTACTGTTCTGATAGTTTTGTGGATGGGATCCTACAGGGGTAAAGATGATCGTGCAGTACTCACATGTAGGGGCCAGGCAGTCCCCCAAGTGCATTAAAGCACAGACAGGTGTCCTCCACCAGTACAGGGCCCTGCACCTGTAACACAAAGACAGTCCTGAGTCATCCAGGCTGGGGCCCAGCCCACAGCTAGGTAAGGGTGAGATCCGCAGTTATAGGTCTACCAAGAGCCATACAGTTAAGCTTTCTCTGTCTTCAGTTGAGCGGTGTGGACATCAGAGCACTGGAAAGATAAGTTTAGCTCAACAAAGAGCAATAAAGTGCTGGAAATGAGCTAGGGAGGCTGACTCTCCAGAACATGCTCCTTCCCAGGTCTATAAACAGTGTGAGTGCCGGGGTGTGAGTGGCCATGCAGGAGGAAAATGTATGGCTGGAATGTATGGATGTAAGAATCAGAACGGTGAGAGTTGGAACAGAAGACAGTGTTCCAAGCCACCACTGAAGCAGTCCAGCTGGGCAAGCTAGACTGTATTCTCTGCTATTCCCACAAGGCACAGGCCCCAGAAGCCACAAGAAAACAGGATGGGGGTCGGGGGGTCCACAAAGGCTAAGTACCTGGCGAGCTGCCTCCTGACACTTCTGTATGGAAATCTCATCCGGTTCTCCCTGGTACTCAGGCACTTATCAGGGAAACAGACAGACAAATGTACAGAGTCAGGACACAGGAAGACAGACAAATCAAAGTACTTTTTAAAATGAAACAAAACAGAAACATACGGTCAATTTTCTGCGCCTCCAAAGTGCATGGAAACTTATCTCCTAGAATCTGAATGACCTGTTCCAAAATGAAAGACATTTGTCACACCACTTGGATTTACGCATTCACAAGCCTGAAAGCCTGAGCTTTGTCAAGCAAGCCACGTTTCAAGAAGAGAACCAACTCCTAAGTTATCCTCTGACCTCATGCCCCCTCCCCCAACACATACACACATAATTAATTTTTTTTTTTTTTTTTTTGTTTTTCCAGACAGGGTTTCTCTGTATAGCTCGGGCTGTCCTGGAACTCACTCTGTAGACCAGGCTGGCCTCAAACTCAGAAATCCACCTGCCTCTGCCTCCCAAGTGCTGTAAAATTTTTTTTTAAGGGCAGGGAAGTAGAAGAAAAGTTCTTCTTCTGAGTATCCAGTCAGGAGAGTACTGCAACTCACACCTGTCATTCCAAATCCTGTCCCTAAGCAGGTTAAAGGGGGAAGATCAGAAGTTCAGGACCAACTCAGAGTCCCTATTTCAAAAAAATGGGAGGCTGGGAGGATGTGGGGCTGGAGAGATGGCTCAGTGGTTAAGGGCACCTATTACTCTTGCAGAGGACCCCAGTTTGGCTCCTAAAACCCACATGGTGGCTCACAATCATCTGCAACTCCAGTCTCCGTGGATCCAGTGCCCTTTCCTGGTCTCCACGGGCACTGCATGCACGTGGTACACAGACACACACAGTTCATAAAGTAAGTCACTTTTAAACTGGGGATGTTGTGCTGTGGTAATGACTCAATGGGAAGAGCACCTGTATCACAGCACAGTGACCTGAGTTCTGATCCCCTGCATCACATACAACTCTGGGACAGTCCAGCTACCTGTATCCTCAGCACTGGAGGAGGCAGAGACAGGATTGCTTGAGCTTGCTACCCCACCAAACAGCACACTCTAAGTTTATTGAGACTCTGTCACGAGAGAATAAGGAGGAAGACAATCACTGGTTGTAAGTCCTGGGTTAGATCCAAAGTACCTACTGTCAGAAGAAAACTAAATAAAGTCTCTGGGTCTCTGTTCGAAAAGCTGTAGCATGTATAGTTTTGACAAACTTGTCACATTTTTTCTTTTGTTAACCTGCCTTTTGTTATACTGTGGTCAGCTATGATTCTTATGAGGTATTACACATCTCAGATATGGAGGAGTTGATGAAACTACTCAGGTTGGATCAAACACACACACACACACACACACACACACATACACACACACCCTTTACTTTTGAGGAGGTGAAGTGTCTGAACTCAGGTTTAAAATCTAAGTCTTAAGGGGTGATCTATCTGTCACAGATGCCACTACCCCAGCTCCCATAGCCCGCTGACTTTACCAGCTCATCTAAAAACACGTGAAGTGGAGCATGCGTGCAGACTCAGAATTTGGAAGACAGGAGAGTCAAGATAATAAAGTCAATCCTGGCTACACAGCAGGGTCAGGCTAGCCTGGACTACACGAGCCATTATCTCCAAAATAATAATTATATAAAAAAAAAAAAATCCTCTGACCCTCAAGGCGCCACACTCCACGGCGGTCTCTCCCCAAGCCCAGACCTTCAACACAGCCAGGGGCTAACCCACATTCCCCAAGGGTCCAACTCCGGATGTTTCCTGCCTTCTCTCCCATGCTTCTCTCGTGAAAAAAAAAAGCCCGCCCAACAGCCCAATCTCCACCCCAGTCTCCAAGACAGTCTCCACACCCCACAACACCTCCTCCAGCTTCTTTGCGTTTCCCGTCACAAACACTATCTTCTTCCCAACCAAAGACGCAGCCATTGCTAGCGAGCGTTACGGTCCAGAATGCCCAGAAACCCTTTACCGGGAAGGCACTTCCGGCTGGAGGCGGAAGTAAGTAGCTCGGTTTCCGGCCCCATCTGAAACCTGAGCTTGCCTCGGGCTGCTGCTGCCAGCAACCAGGTGGTGGCAGCCGCGACAGATGAGCATTCCACAGGGACTGCTGCCTGAGGCGCTAGGGACACGCTGAGGGGTGGAGAGGTCTCTCAGCGTGCAGATCCTCTGCTACGCCCCTCGGGGAGCCCAGAAACCGCGCCCTGACCAATTGCAGACCTGTATCGGGTGTGGTGGCGCCGCGCCCTGACCAATTGCAGACCTGTGTCGGGTGTGGTGGCTCCCCTCTGGCACCTCCAACTCTGTCAAGAAAGACTGTCACCTAGACATGGGCTCTAAGCCTGGGTGTCTATCCTAAGCTCACTGCGAATTTAAAACAGCATAACCAAGAAGTCTTTTACCTGATAGGCTTGTAGCTCGTTTCGACTCCTTTTCTCTTGCCCAGCTAACCCCATCCCTTCTCTATTCCTTCACCTCAGTCTCTCTGCATTGGGAACATAACAAGGAAGATTAGAGTGACCCTGTTAGCCCTACCCTGTGCATGCATGAGCCCGCTAAAGCAATGCTTGGGGTTGTGTTTTTGGTTTTTGTTCTTTTCTTGGTTTTTCAAGACAGGTATAGTCCTGGAGTTACAGGTGCTTTTGAGCTGCCTGGTGTGGGTGTTGGGAACAGAACCTAGGTTCTCTGAAAGTTGTAAGATCAAGCTGGAGGTAAGGCTCAGCGGTTAAGTACGCTGACTCCTCTTCCAGAGCTGACTTCTCAGCAACAACGTGATGGCTTTCAGTTGTCTGTAATTCTAGTTCCTGGGAATACATTGCCCTCTCTGGTCTCCGAAGGCACCAGGCATATATAATGCAGTACACACATGTGCAGCTAAACATTCTTACATTTAAAAACAAATCTTAAGAAAAAAAAAGTACAGGTGCTAGCTAGAAGAGGTGGACATTTGTAATCCCAGCACTGAGACTAAAGCAGGAAGGAAGATCGTGAATTCAAGGCTAGCCTGGGCTATATAGTGTGTCAGGGATGTAGCTTGATGGTAGAACATTTGCAGAGGATGGCCAAGGTCCTGGGTTTGGACCCCAGAATCACACACACAAACGATGGAATCCTAATCATGCCTGGTTGTTTAACTTAATGTTATTAACCTCTTATCGCCTTAGGTATTGTTATATAGATGCAACTTAGGGACTTCTGGAACTCAGGCAAGCACTGTACCACTGAGCCACATACCTAGCCCACTAGTGAATTTTTCTTAAACTCTAGAACTGTCCTCACAGAGTAGCCAAAGCTATATTCTCCACAAATCTTTGCTCAGTGACCTTAATATTGTATGTCACACAATTCAGAAGCTTTGCTGAATAGTGTCTTTGGAGGTAAGTCATGGTTTTTCCTTCACTGGCCCCCAATGATTTTTTTTTTTTTGAGGACTTGTGGTTCATTAGAGTTGACTGGGAAAGTAGCATCGCCCTTCCTGCATGGCACTTGTCTCCCTCCTCTATGAAGTTAAAGGGAATCCTCAGAAAAGTAGAGAAGTAGAGGTTTTTAAAGCAATGGTTACTTCTTGGATGTTAAATGCCTCAGCTCCAGTCTCTCCCTAGGAGGAGCTTGTCATGGGCTTGGATATAGGCATTGACAGATACCATGTAGTGTAGTCAATTAAGTCAATAATCCCCAGATACTACATTCTGAGCAGTTTGGTTCCTAGAACCTAGGTTAGGGCAGTGAAGGACTGAAGAAAAGACACATACAAAAGGAAGCTAGAATCAGGTGGGGTTCTCTGATACCTTTACCCAGAACCTCAACATTGTTTGATCTGCAAATGGTAACTTTGTATTAGTAATGAACAGATAACTGATTTATTACTTTAAATCAGTATTTAGAAAATCTAAGTATTTATTCAGTGGTTATAGACAGAAATATAAAAATATGTGCCAAAATGCTTGGGTTTTTTTTGTTTTTTTGTTTTTTTTTTTCATTTTTGATTTTTCAAGACAGGTAAAGTCCAGGCTGTCCTGGAACTCTCTCTGTAGACCAGGCTGGTCTTGAACTCAGAGATTAATTTGTAAAGGCATGTACCATCACTGCCCAGCTTTATTTTTCAAACTTACACACACAAAAAAATACTCTAGGAAATTATTATGAACCCTTAATACACACAAACTTTCAATAATTAACATCTATTTTTATTATATTTATCCTGACGTTTTTACTTTTATAAAATTTAATTTTAATGTTGGGTGGAGAGATGGTTCCGTGGTTGAGTGCTTACTGTTCTTGTGGAGGACCCAGGTTGCTTCCTCTTCCGACCTCCTCTAGGACCTGGTATGTATGTATAATATATATATATAATATATATATATATATATATATATATATATTATATATATATATTACACTCACATATAAAATAACAATGCAGGAGCCCAAAACGTCTGTGGTGCCACATGCCTTTAATTGTAACCAAGGCAGAGGCAGGCAGATCCCTCTGAGTATGTGGCCAACCTTGTCTACATACTGAGTTTTAGTCCAGGCAGTGCTATATGATGCAACCTCAAAGAAACAAAACAAAACATCCTACTCACAAAAGATGGAGGAGCATCTGGACATCAGGATGCATACCCAAACTCTCAGATAATCCAAGCACTTGGGAGACAAAAGTAAAAGGATCAGTTGAAAGTCATTGTCTGCTATACACCAAGTGTGAGGCCAGCCTAGGCTACCAGAGACCCCGTCTCAGAACAAAACCAAACAAGTAAAGTAGGGGCCTAGGCTGAGATAAAGTTCCAGCAAAGCCTTAGCCTGCAAGCACATGGGTCTAAGTCTCCAAATATACAGAACGAATGTAGGTGTTAGAGATAAAACTAGTACAGTCCATGCCTAACACTTTGGCCTCAGATTTATCAATACTGAGAAACAAACTACAAAATATTCAAAATTTACAGAAAGTAATGAATTAGATACTTAAGTTGCAGTATTAATAAGATATTCCCATACACGTTGTCATTTTTCAGTGCTCCAAGTTCTAAACTAAGGTCCTTGGCCATGCGTCTTCTACTACTAATCTATAACACCAGCTTAACTCCTTACCTACCCCACTATTTTCGTTTTTTCTTTCTTTTTCTCTTAACCACTTATTTTACATGTATGAGCGTTTTGCGGTCATGCATATCTGTGTACAGTGTGCGTGCCTGGAGCATGAGGAGGTCTGAAGAGGATTTTGGGTCCCCTGGAATTGAGTCACAGAAGGTTGCAAGCCACTATGTGGGTGCTGCAAACTGAACCCTGACCCACTGGAAGAGCAGTCAGAGTTCTTAACTGCAGACTGGCCTCCATGTCGTCATATAGCCAGAGACCTTGAGATGCTGGTCTCCAGGTATCCACTTCCGGAGCACTGGGGTAACAGGCAGGGACTCCGGAGCTAACCTAGGCCCAGGTCAAGCCCAGGGCAGGGGCGGAGCTCAGCGAGCAGAGGGGCAGGGCGGACGCTAGTGGGCGTGGCCTGGGATCCGGGTCCCGCAGGCGCGCTGGCTGCGCTGCCAGGCTGGCTGTCGTCATGGTGGGGCCCTGGGTGTATCTGGTGGCGGCGGTTTTGCTCATCGGCCTGATCGTCTTCCTGACTCGTAGCCGGGGTCGTGCGGCAGCAGGTAGGAGGTGCCGCCGTCCCAGGGCCGAGGAATCCGTTTTTCAGACTTCCTGGGCTTTAGTAGGCCGTCGCTTCGTGACTCGTGCGCGTGCACTGACGTGTTTTCCTGCGCTTACGAGAAGCTCGTACGCTGGCCGGAGACAGCTTTGCGCACGCGCCTAGGGATACATTCGGAATTAGTGCTGAGACCAGTGCTGGGGACGCAGCCTAGGCACCAAGCCTGCCTTTCTACACTGCACCAATAGGAGAGGCTGCCCGTTTTCTAACCCTGCCCAGTGTGTTCTGCTTACCAGGGAGGGCTAGGCAGCCTCAGGAAACTCCGAAGGCATCTCCCGCCAAAGAGGACACCCATGGTGCTTTGCCTCTCCTCTACCAGGCTTAGAAGGCCAGGTCATTGGCCTGGTACAAACAGATAACGTGACAGTCTCCCTTACTAGCACTTCATGTATGCGTAGGAGTTTCTGTATATCTCTCTGATCCCTGACCCCATAAGCTACTTCAGAACACCTCTGTGTCCCAGGGGCAGAGGAGACAGAAGCCGAGGTAAAGCTGATCGCCAGTAAGTCTTCCAGGGAGGGAGAATAAAGCCCCGACTGTGACATGTAGTCTCTGATTGGAGTACCCTATAAAATCACAGCATTGCGTTAAGCAAGAAGTAAATGTGATCTTGCAGTGGGCATCCAGTGAGATTTGTAAACGTCAGCGTGAGAGTATCCTCATAGGTCGCCTGAAAGTGGGTTGAGTTCAAGAAGATGACGGTATTAAAGGAGGTAGGAAATAAGAAATGAGCATCAGACCAAGGTGTGAGTAAAAACATGCCTTGACAAACCTAAGTGGGGACGTTGTGCTGTGGGCGCAGTGGTCTGAAGGGGGGTTGAGCAGGGGAGGATGAGACTCCTGAGAGGCTGTTCCTCCCCTATCTGGAGGATAGGCTACTTGACAGTGTTATTGTACCTCCCTCCCCAA
Source organism: Rhabdomys pumilio (assembly GCA_030674055.1). Taxonomy (NCBI): domain Eukaryota; kingdom Metazoa; phylum Chordata; class Mammalia; order Rodentia; family Muridae; genus Rhabdomys; species Rhabdomys pumilio. The sequence goes on along the minus strand of JANHMN010000002.1, from coordinate 193,755,356 downwards.
AGCTGATGGAGAACCACTGCACAATGAGGAAGAGAGGGCAGGAGCAGGCCAGGTAGCCAGGTCATGGCCCCAGGAGTCGGAAGAGCAGAGAACTGGAAGCAGGCCTCGGCGTCGGAGGGACTTGGGCAGCCGTCTACAGGCCCAGCGTCGAGCCCAGCGAGTGGCCTGGGAAGAAGTGGATGAGAACGAGAGTGAAACTGTTGTTCCAGGTGAGAGGGCCGAGCCTGGGGGAGAGGGCTGAATTAGAGGGGTTAAGAAGTCCCCCAGGGTAGATATTCACAAGGAGCGTGAAGCCAGTGTAGGAAGGACATTTAGTGGCAAGGTTGGAGTCTTGGGCCTGGGCTTTGGTCCTCAAAATCAGCATTTCTTAACCCAATCCCTATTCTATTGGCTCCTTTTCTTTGATCTTGGTTTAGTCAGTTGTAACCCTAGAATAAGTGCTTAGAAATAGAGACATTTCTGTTGACATTTACCTCCACATACTAGATATGGGGAGTCTTACAAAAGTCCTTATGATTGTGGGAAAGAATGTGTCTTCTCTAATACTTGAAAGCTGGCTTCAGTATGAAGAAGAGAATTTAAGGGAAATTGGGCTTTTGCTTTGAGTCCTTGGGAGTATTAGCCCCTTTGGCTTAAAAAGAGTCCTCTAGTGGATGTGTGTGCATGGTTATAATTCCTGCATCAGAAGGTGGAAGCAGGAGCATGGGAAGTTTCAGGCCAGCCTAGCTTATATAGCTGTTTCACAAGCAGCACCCACAACAAGAAAGGCCCTCTCTTTACCCTCCGTCCTGTCTCAGATTTGGGTCATGTACTCTGAGGCTCAGGCATCAGCTTATCAACTATTTTCAGCTGACCCTGAGGTTAGGGTTATTTTTTTTCTGTCTGGCTCTGTTAAGATAAAGGAAGAGTCCTGGTTGAAGGAGTCCAAGACATTCATCAGTTCCTGACTAGAACATACAGGATGTTGGATTTATAGCAGGAATAAATTTACCCACAAGGCTATCCTTCCTTGGGGGGTTTGGCACAGAGACAGAAATTAGGGACTTCTGCAGGTCCAGACACCTGTGAGCCTCAAACATTCAGGTGTTGCCGTCCTCTTACAGCTGTGCAGTATCTAAAGTCTCATTGTCCTCTTGACCTTCCACCTCTCACCCCCCAGTTACATAATGTGAATGTTCTCACACCGGTATGTGTATGCATATTTATTTATGGTAGATGCTTCTGGAAATCAGGGGTAGGTAAAAACCACCCCTTATGCATGCACCTACCCCCTGAAGAAGGTGACAGAGGGTTATGTAAGTTTTCTTTGTCTAGGGTTTAAATTGTCTTTGTCTGACCATACCCAGCCCAGGAGGAAGAAGGCATTGAGAAGCCAGCAGAAGTTCACCCAACAGGCAAAATTGGAGCCAAGAAGCTAAGAAAGCTAGAGGAAAAACAGGCTCGCAAGGCTCAGCGGGAGGCAAGCAAGAGCTGGGGCATAGCTCCAGGGGGTGGGGAAGACCCACTCTCTAGTTCCCATAACAGACTGCCCTTGGGGTTCCTTTTATGCTGAGCTGGTTGGTGTTTGCTGTCTCCCTGGCTTTGTGTCCTGCAGCCTTAGCCCATGTCCTGGCCCAGGCAATGGCTTTCTTTGGCATTTCTTGGGCAAACTAGCTAGAGGAAGAGGAAATGTGCTATAGAAACCTCTCTCCAGGCGGAGGAGGCTGAACGTGAAGAACGGAGACGCCTAGAGTCTCAACGTGAGGCTGAATGGAAGAAGGAAGAGGAGCGGCTTCGCCTGAAGGAAGAACAGAAGGTAAGATTGACCCTGGACCCTGTTGTCTGACCCATTATTATCTAGCTTTGCTCCCAAATGCCTCCATGCTACAAGATAGGCCGAGTACGAGTACACTTGTACTTGGTGTACTGGGTGTGGTAGTGACTCCTACCTACAATCCCAGCACTTGAGCTGAGGCAGAAGGACAGTCTGGACTAACTATCTAGCTCCTATCTCCAAAACAAAGGATGGGTCTAGACCCAGCACAAGGGCCTGGCTCAAAGCATCACCTGCAGAAGCAGCATGGCTTTGAACTGAGGATTTCTTTCTTTTGTTTTCCTCAATTTTATGTGTATGGGGGTAAAAAAGGAACCGGGTATGACGGTACATGCTTTTAATCCCAGCACTTTGGGAGTCAGAGGCAGGCCGATCTCTGAGTTCCAGGACAGCCAAGGCTATGTAAAGAGATCCTGTCTCCAAAAAGCAAAACAAAACCTTTTATGTTTATGGGTGTTTTGCCTGCATGTACGTCTGTGCACTGTGTATGTGCCTGGCACCTATAGAGACCAGAAGAGGGCATCAGAACTGGAATTACAAATAGCTGTGAGCCACCATGTGGGTTCTGGATTGGAACCCAGGTCCTCTGGAAGAATGACCAATGCTCTTAAGTGCTGAGCTCCTTCCGGCCCAGAGCTAGGGATTCTTGTAAGCATGAGCTATGGGTGCCTAGGCATTTGAGGACTATTGAATGTGGTCAGAATATCCAGAACTGAGAAAGCAATGAGGAGCAAAGTAGAGAAGTACGGCAGTTCTAGATCCTCAGGACCCTGAAATTGTCAGCAGTTTTAGGAGAGAGTGAATTCACTGGGGCCTGGCATAGGACCAGGCCTGGAGAACTGGAGCCACTATTGAAAGATGGTTAATGAATTCTTATTTGCCATATTATTCTAGAACCAGGTTTCTAAGAAAGGGGAAAGTGCAAACATGTAGGGTGCATAAAACACAAGGGCCTCTGGTTGGCTTGTCCCAGAACTCTGTATGTCTGGAGGAAGCCTGGCCATGGACACTGGGAAGGGCAGTGAGAGACATGAACAGAGAACACTCTTTACCTTTGAATAGTGGTCAGTGTCCTGGCTTTCTCCCTGTTTTAGGTTTTTCACATATTGGTACATTTCTCAACAAGAATAATAGCACATTCTTAAATTAAGTGGCACATTTTATTCAGATTCCTTCTTTCCTTCTTTCCTTCTTTCCTTCTTTCCTTCCTTCCTTCCTTCCTTCCTTCCTTCCTTCCTTCCTTCCTTTCTCTCCTTCCTTCTTTTCATTTTTTTTAAAGGCAGCAGATTGGCCTTGAACTTGCTGTAGCCAATGATGTCCATTCCTCCTGATTCTTCTTCCCAAGTCCTGAGAGTAGAGGCGTGCGCCACTATGCCTGGTTTAGATAGGAATTGAACCCAGAGCTTTGTGGACAAAAATCTTACCTACTGAGCTACATGCATCCCCACTGGCCCTAGTATTTTTTTTTATTTAATTTAATTTTATATATATGGTACTTTACCTGCAAATATGCTCAGAGGCCAGAAGAGGGCATCAGATCCCCTTCAACTGCAGTCAGAGACAGTTGTGAGTCCCTATGTTGGTGCCTGGATTGAACCCAGGTCCTCTGGAAAAGTAGTCAGGGCTTCTAACTATCTCTCCAGCCCAGGTATTTTTGTTTTTCAGGGTCGTATCTAACATACTGTATTTTGGTTACTCGTCATGTCTTCTTAGGCCTCTGTGGGGTTTGATTGTTAGTCAGGTTTTCCTTGTTTATCATCTTACTAGCTTTGAAAGATATTGGAAAACTAGTTTGTAAACTGTAACTTGATTTGGATTGGGTAGTTTTTATTTATTTTATTTTATTTGTTTTTTAGATTAAAAAAAAATAGGGGCCATCATGTGGGTGCTGACAATCAAACTGGGTCCTCTGCAAGAACAGCCAGTGCTCTTAACTGCTGAGCCATCTCTCCAGCCCTGATCTATCTGTCTGTCTGTCTATCTTCCTTCCTTTCTTTCTTTCTTTCTTTCTTTCTTTATTTTTTTTGGTTTGTTTGTTTTGTTTCAGATGGGATTTCTTTGTATAGCCTTTGCTGTCCTGAAACTTGCTCTATAGACCAAGCTGGTCTCCAACTAAACAGATCAAACTCAAGAGATCCTCTTGCCTCTGCTTCCCGAGTGTGGGGACTAAAGGACCATCATACCCTGTTCTGATTTTTATTTTGAATTAATTTGGGTTTTTTTGTTTTGTTTTGTTTTTGTTTTTGTTTTTTGGTTTTTGGTTTTTGGTTTTTTTTGTTTGTTTTTTTTTTTTTTTTTGAGACAAGGTCTTATTATGTAAAAATAGGCCTAAAACTCTCTGTAACCCAGGCTGGCCTTGAACTTGTGCTTTGCTTACTCCACATTTGGAATCCTGGGATGATTTTATCTGGAGTCATGCTGGGGTTTGCTTTTTGTTGCTGTTTCCTTTGTTCAGTTTTCTTTACCCCCAGGACTGAATATTGAACACAAAGTCTATGAGTTTCAGGGAAGTGCTCCACTACTGAACTATTACTGGATGCTTTTACTGTTTTCCCCATCTCCTCATACTTGTATGGAAATAAGTCACTGTTCTGCCACAGCTAGGAAGTGGAGAGGTGGGTCAGTGTGAGGGCTCACTGCTTTATCAGAGGACCAGAGTTTGGATCCCAGCACCCTTACCAAGTGGCACACAAACTCTGGCAAGCCAAGCTCAAGATCTGGTGCCCACTTTTGGCCTCCATGGGGAGAGGGAGGTGAGCAGAGAGACTGGTTGAGGGAAAGGCAAGACAATGTCCTTCTGACCTGCCCTTGATCTGGGCTGTCACCAGAAGGGCCACCTTCCCGAATCAAGCAAGATAGTCAGAATAGTTCTTCAGTGAGACTCTCTACTCAGATGATTCAGAAGCCAGATGACAGTGGGCTGGCTGTATGCATGGCTGGTAAGAAACAGTGGGCTGACTATGTGCCAGCTGGTTGGGAGTAGAATCGACTGCTTGTTCAGACCTGGACATGGCCAGGAAGAAGTTGTGGCAAGGTTTTCAAGGTTTTTTTTCTAAGTTAATCTCCTGAGCAAGGGGACAGGGGAAGGGTCTGGGCAGCATGGCCTGGGTGATGACAGGGCCGGTGAGGAGAGCCTCCGCCTGTTGTTTAGCTTGAGACCAAAGGGTGAAAGTCTTGAAGAAGCACTCTCTCTGGATTGTATGAGCTTGTGTCCTGCAGACAGAAGAACAGATGTGAGTGGGCAGTTGCCTCAAATACCTGCCTCTTCTTTCTCTATGTCCACAGGAAGAGGAAGAGAGAAAGGCTCGGGAGGAGCAGGCCCGGCGGGAGCATGAGGAGTACTTGAAACTGAAGGAGGCCTTCGTGGTAGAAGAAGAAGGTGTTAGCGAAACCATGACTGAGGAGCAGGTGGGCCCGTAACTCCTGGGAAATCTGTGCCACGAGAGTAGTGTTAGGTAGTTAGGTCCGAGGCCACCCATACCACCTTAAACACTTGGGGCTGTGTACTGAGAAATGTGTCCATCAGGTGCCAGTAAGTGTAGACCCTTGTGACTGTAGCCTTGGTCTCAGCAGAGACCTTGTCCTGTCATCCCTTAGTTTGGGAGGTTCTGCCTCTCATGAAAGCAGGTGGTGGGGTGGGAACCCATGACAGGTTGCAGTCAGGCAGCATGCAGGTAAGCAGGCCTTCAGCCAGGGTTGGAGCTCACTGCTTTCTCTGCCCTTTAGTCTCACAGCTTCCTGACAGAATTTATCAATTACATTAAGGTAAGAGGCTCAGAGAATTCTGGTATTTCCTGCCATGTGAGTATACATGTGTCTGTGTATATTTTGTGTATGTTCACAGCACCAATGACTGTCTCATTCAGTCTTGGATCAGCATGGGCATGGGGTCCAGAAGGGTTGGCTACTGGTTCTTGGCCAGGAAGGTCCCTTTTCTTTAGATCTAGAAAGTGGAAAAGGACAGAGGTTTGTGTGGGAGGCTCAAGCCTCCAATGGCTTCCTAATACTTGATTGACAGTCCCTCTGCTCTTCAGACCCCACGCTCAATGAGTCATCGTGTTTTGAAGTCAATTCACATGTGTTTTCTGTCAGCTCTGTCATGCTGAGGTTTCACTGAATTGGAACAAATGTCCCATGCTCTGTGGTCCTGATTGGGAGCTTAGGCCTTTTCGAAGAAGTAGAATGGTGTACACCTGAGCAGTCAGCAGTGTCCCTCAGTCCATAGCCACTCCATAGGCTGCCCTGATGCTGCTCTGGGTTGCATAAGCACATCCTGATCCGCTTTGCTGCTAAGCAACTTGTCTCCCACAAAGGATGCGAGTAGGGGAGAGGTTTTCAAGTGCAGCTCAGAGGTGCAGAGGCAGCTGAGGGAAGGAGTGCAGAGGGAGCGGGGGCGATACTGGGGGTGGCATCAGGGGCTGCCAAGAAGCTGGGGCTTGCATAATCCTCCCCCACCTCTCCTAAAAGAGAGCAGGGCTTAGATATCGCTCAGCCACACTGAGGGGCTGGGCTCATGTCTGGGGCCCAAAATCCCTAAGAAGGAGAAGCCATAGCATCTTCCAGAGGGTCCTTTTCCCTTAAGTTGTGAGCATTCCGCTTTGATGAAGCCCACATTCCACCCTGGCATTCTACCCTGAGCAGAAATTTTCACACTGTCCTGTTGAGAACTCACTGTCCCTACCTATACAGTGGGAAGCAGCATGGGTCTAAAATACTTCCTTCACGAGGCCTCCCAGGTGGATTTAGGGGTCAGCTTCAGTGTTGCCTTCATTTCTGCAGGGGCCAGAAGAAAGTTCGTAGTTCTGGCTCTTGCTTTTGGTGACTCCCTGGAGATTCTATTCTTGGTGTTCTCCAAACTCTTAAAGCTACCATCTTGGAGGAAGGAAGATGACTTCTGAAGTTCACTCGTTCTCACCCCAAGGGATCTGACCCTTTAGACAGAGTTTCAGAACTGGAGGTGTCTGCACACGACTCACTTCATGTGAACAGTAAGGATGCCTGTTCCACTTTCTGCCATGGCTAGGGATGTCTGTTTGTGTAAATACACTTTGACTCTAATAGTGCCTCAGGCTAGCTCCTCAGGAACCAGGCAGCACAGGAGGTGACTCTGGTCCTGCTCTGAGAAGGATTACTGAGATTCTAGTGCCTGGTTGTTTCATAGGTAGAAGCTGGCCAGATCATTTTGCGCTTGCCTGCTCCCTGACCCAACTGCCTCTTGATTGTATTCTTCCCAACCCTCCCACCCCCACCCCGCACCCCTGCTTGCACATACGGTTTGGCACTCCAACAAGTCACATGCCATATGTAGCTGAGGAGGTGTCACCATGTCATTACTCCCCCAGCTCATTTGCTGTGGAAGATTCACAGAAATGCAAAGGACCGCCTTCTCTCAAATCATCTGCTATATGTGGCAAAGGTGGGGGCAGATGCATGCGTGGACCCAGCTGTGACTCCTTGACTGAGCTGCTAGAAGCTCGTTTCTACTAAGGGTGCAAAAGCAGCCATGAGACATGGCCCAGGACCACATAGAGCACTTTTCACTGTTCATGGAGTTACTTTGTGTGTGTGTTTGTAGATGTGTGGGTACTCCTGTGAACCGGTGTGTGCATGGAGATACGCACATATTTGGGGGCCTCGGTACTGCCCACCTTTGTTTTTTTTTGCAAGGAGGAGAGTGATATGCTTTGTTTCACTGGCCTGGAATTCATGCAGGCCACACTAGCTGGCCAGTGAGCCACAGTAAACTACTTGTCTGCCTTTCCAGCAGTGAGGAGCCAAGTACACGATGCTACCCATACCCAGCCTGCTTGCTTGCTTGTTTTTGAGACAGGGTCTCACTCTATAGACCAGTCTAGTCTTGAGCTCTCAGCGATCCATCTTCCTCTGCCTCCTGAGTGCGTGCACTGCCACTTCCAGCCACACTCAGCTTCTTTAGTGAGTTCCAGGGATTGGACTCAAGTCCTCAGAAGCACACAGGCCATCTTGCCAACCCTAGTGATAGTTATTTGGCCATTGCAGGTGAGAGAGTGTGAAGAGACTGAGTGAGAAGTGTGCACCTCTCAGGACTGTAGAGGTCTAGACTGAAGGGTAAGAAGCAAACACGAGAGAGGAACGAGTCTCTGTGGACCTTGTGAAAGAGGAATGAGTCTCTGGGCCTTGTGAAAGACCCAGGCTGTTATCATCTGATCTGTGCACGTCTGTTTCACCAGATAGGCTTTTAGCTCAGAGGCATGAACTGGCTCTTGTTTACCGTTCCTGCAAGCTTTTTCCTTTAAATGTGTGTGAATGTACGGTCTTGAACTCCTGACCTTCCTGCCTCTACTTGCCAAATACTGAAATTACAGATAGGTACCACAGCACTTGGTTTAGGTAACCATTTTCTATTTTTAAAAGCTTAAAAACAAAAGACCGCCAGGCAGTGGTGGCGCACGCCTTTAATCCCAGCACTTGGGAGGCAGAGGCAGGCGGATTTCTGAGTTCGAGGCCAGCCTGGTCTACAGAGTTCCAGGACAGCCAGGACTACACAGAGAAACCCTGTCTCGAAAAACCAAAAAAAAAAAAGGACCAACTTTTGGGCTGGCAAGATGAGTCAGCAGGTACTGGCAGTTGCTGTCAAACCTTAAGATCTGAGATTCACATGGTGATTGGATTGTCCAGTGACCTCTCTACATGTGTGTTGGTTCACGTATACACACATACATACACACAAATTAATTAATTATTTAGATAATGTTAGTTTAAAGAAATGGTGTATGTGTGTGTGCATGAATGTAGAAGCCAGAAGACAGCTCTGCATATGTTTTCTTAGGTGCCATCCACCTTTTTTTTAAAGATAAGGCATCTCACTGGCTTGGAGCTGGCCAAGTGGTCTCAGCCTCTCTCCCTCCTCTTCCTTTTATCTGTAGCAGTCCAAGGTTGTGCTTTTGGAAGATCTGGCTTTCCAGATGGGCCTAAGGACTCAGGTAAGCCCTAGAATGTGGAATATAGCTACAGGATTTGTGGCCAGTAGAGAGTAGGGAGCTGGCCTGAAGACGGTAAGTCATGATGCCCTTTCAGACTGTTCCCAGCCAAGACTGAACAGAGTGTAGGGTTTTCTTTGCACTCCGGAAATTCTGCATTTCTATAGAGATGAAAAGGACAGGAAAGGAAAAGGAAAGTCAAGTGCCATACTTTAGCCTGCCCTGTAACCAGTGCAGCCCAAATCTAGTTACTTCTTGCAAAAGGTTGTTTTGCAGTGAGACATCTCTACTATTCCTCTTCTGGCTGGAAGAAAACTTCCGTGGAGGTTTGGCAGATCCGATGATTAGAGCCCCTTCAGTCAAAACTCCCTCTTAGGAGCACAGTCATGGCAGAAACAGCATGCTAGGGAGAGGGTGGTGATGGCTCTGTGGTCAAAATTCCCTTTTAGGAGGAGCACAGTCATGGCAGGAGCCACATGCTAGGGGGACATGCTAGGGGGAGGAGGGGTGTTGGTCTGTGAGAGTGGGAATCACAAAAAAAAAAAAAAAGAGCTCTGAGACTTGGTTTCCTTACAGGACACTATAAACCGCATCCAGGACCTGCTGACGGAGGGGACTCTAACAGGTGAGAATGAGAGCCAAGCAAGCCTACAAACAGGCCCTGGTCTGTGGGGCTGAGTGAGCACAAAGGCCTGCAAACTTGTTCCAAAGGCAGCCTGGCCTCTCCAGGGTGGGAGGGATATGCAGTGCAGGACACTGGAGAATTGGACTTAGTCACAAGAAAGACATAGAAGCCTCTGTCTAGCTTTGAAGTGAGGAATGGGAAGAAAGGATTTGTATGACTCACCCACAAGGGCTTTGATGTACTCAGGAAGGGCCAGGCTGACAGGAGAACTAAAAGGCTCTAAATCAGTTATACAGGGATGGACGGGCATTTTCAGGTTAGGTAGGGAAAGCCTGGGAGGACTCAGTCCTACTGTGTGCATGTCCCCACAGGTGTGATTGACGACCGGGGCAAGTTCATCTACATAACCCCAGAGGAACTGGCTGCCGTGGCCAATTTCATCCGACAGCGGGGCCGGGTGTCCATCACTGAGCTTGCCCAGGCCAGCAACTCCCTCATCTCCTGGGGCCAGGACCTCCCTGCCCAGGCTTCAGTCTGACTCCACTCCTTCCTTGAGTGTATCATGTGGCCTACATGTGTTTTCATCCTTCCCTGCCATCTTGGAGCAGGGATGGAATATGACCAGAAAATTGTGGATTAAAGGCCTGTGAATACTACTGAGCTTCTTGTGTGTAGAAGGCCTGACCTGGGGTCTCAAATAAACAAATAAAATCTAGACCTCAGGGTTTATCTTAGAGGTAGCAGAAGCCCGTTCCTACTCTCACAAGAAACCTTTTAACACATTTATTGTATTTGTTTGTGCTCTGCAAGTCTCACTCCCTAGATGAGCCCCTCTTGGGCAGAGAAAAGTGCATATAGGGGAGTCTCTGAAGCCATATCTTCTCCAGTTGGTGAAAGAAATCTCACCATCTTATTTACAGACCCAGGGATTCTAAGTAAGCTAAGAATCCTGAGGAGAAGAGTTCATGAGAAATGTCAAGGATAGAAACCAGGAGACATAGGTCTCTCTGAAAGGAAGGTCTCTGGAGGAAAGACTGGCCAGCTGCTTATGAGACAGGGAGAGGAGGAAGATCCAGTTGGGCTGGATGTAACAGTTCTGACAGCACATCACAAGAACTCAGCCCTGAATCCTAGACAAGAAAAAGTCCTAGCTGGTGTGGGTGATTCTACTCACTGCAGGGTAAGAGGAACATATGCTCAGAAGTGGGTGTGGGGCGGACGATGTGTGACTCTTGTAGGGTCATCTGCTCTGGTTCCTGTGGGCTGTGCATGCAGTGGGCAGCACACTGTGCTGAGGATGAGACACAGCTTTGAATTATTTGATGTGTATGGGGTTTTGGCCTGTGCAGATTTGTATGCACCATGTGCATGTCTACAGAGTCCAGAAGAGGGCATGAGCTCCCCTGGTACAGGAGTTACAGAGGAGCAGACAGCTGGTGCTCCTAACCTAAGCCATGTCTCTAGCTCCTTGTTTATTACTTTGGTGTGTGTGTGTGTGTGTACATGTGTGTGCGTGTTTGAAACAAAATCTCACTAGCTGGGTTGCCTGAGCCATGTCTCTAGCCCCTTGTTACTTTGTGTATGTATGTGTGTGTTTGAAACAAAATCTCACTTGCTGCCTTGCCTGAGCCATGTCTCTAGCCCCTTGTTTGTTACTTTGGAGTGTGTGTGTGTGTGTGTGTGTTGAGGCAATATCTCACTAGCTGGCTTGGAGCTCACTGTATAGACTAAGCTGGTCTTGAACTCATATCTATCTAATTCCCAAGTGCTAGAATTAAAGGCATGTAGCACCATGTACAGTCTCCTTTGTTTGTTTGTTTGTTTGAGACAGTAAGTACTTGTAGTCAGTAAATAAAGAAAATGAAAGGGCTGCATGCATTGTTGGTAAGGCCATTTATAGCCTATTTTTTGTAAGAGGAAGAAATGCAGATGAGCACAGTAAGAGACGGTAGGAGAGGCATAATTGACAGTAGAGTCATCCTATCAGTGGTTACTTAGTTATACATTAGATCCACTTGTGGAGTTCTTACTACTTTCCTGCTAGACTACACACAAAACCAGTTAAAGCAGAATCTTGATATCATCAGAGTACATCAGCAGGAGATTGCCAGCGGCAGCAAAGCTGAAAGCCCATGGACTACACTGTAAAGACTGAGGCGATGGTTCAGCAGGTAAAAGCACTATCCATGCAAGCCTGTTGACCCAGGTTTAATCCCTGGCACCACATACAAAGTTAGGAATGTTACAATGCATCTGTAATCCCAGGACTCCTGCAGTGAGATGGTAGCAGAGGCTTCAAATTCAGAGTGCTCTGGACTCAGCCTCCCAAGTGCTGGGATTATAGATATGTACGCCATGCTCCTGCCCCCAGCCTTTAATGATTGTCAATGTCCTAAAGGCCTATAACCTCTGTGAGAGTGTGTGTGTGTGTGTGTGTGTGTGTGTGTGTATGTTTGTGTATGTGTACCACATACATGTAATGCCCATAGAAACCAGAAAAGAGCATTAAATCCCCTGGTCCTAGAGTTCTGAAAAGTTTGAGCTGCCATTTGGATTCTAGGGATGAAACTCAGGCTGTCTGGAAGAGCAGCCGTGCTTTTACCCACTGAGCCATCTCTCCATCCCCACTAAAGGCACATAATCTTCTGTGTATTGTGTTCATTATCTAGTACTTAATCTGTTAAAGTAATAAACATATTAAACGAACAGCTCATTAAATAGAAGTAGCTAACAGTTCTACAACCTTTACAAATTGCTGTCACAACTGGTCAGCTAAAACTTGAAGAATAAGTGTGCTGGTGGCACACACCTTTATTCCCACACTGGGAAGGTGGTGCAAGTGGGTCTTTGAGCTTGAGGCCAGCCTGGTCTACACAGTGAGTTCCAGAACCGCTGGCTAAGCAAGTTACTAATTTTTAAACATTAAATGTTTAAGATTTCTAAGTATTTAATTAAAAATTCTCAGGGCTGTGGATACAGCTCATATAGAGTCTCATGTTGGATTTCTAGCACCACACACAATAAGTTAATATTTTAAACACTTGTTTCTGTTTCTAGATAGAGTCTCATGTAACTCAAGCAAATCTTATAAGCAGCTGAAGGAAACGTTTCATGGTACATTACCATGTTCTGGTGTGTGGTGCTTTTTGTCTATTGTATTTCAGTGCTGGTCCAATGGTGGCTAGGTTTTCAGCACCCCGGTGGTAGCTTGATCTTACGGTCAATCAACAAAGCTAAAATTTTTGTCTATTTTAAACAGAATTTTACTAAGATACATCCTTAGCTGGCCTTGAACTCTCATAAAGTTCTTGTCTTTGCCTTCCAAACACTGGAATCATTTTACTACTGTACCTGGCTCCATGAACAGATCTCTGACCTATAGATGTGAAAATGTAATTTAGTGTTAGAGTACTTCAATGTGAGGCCCTGCATTTTATCCCAACACCTAAAAATAAGAAGGAAGAGATAAAGGATGTCCTAAAGAGCCTTCTTCCTTTCCTACTGAGTACAGCGCCAAGAATGAGTACCTAGGTAAGTGTTATGTGTTGTACATAAGTGGTGCGTGTGCGTGTTTGGTTGGGTTTGTTCATTTTGGTGATGGATATCAAACTTGATGCCTTCGATATACTAAACAGGTACTCTGACAATATGACCAAATGCATGTACTCAGCTCCTGGGTGTTGTGGTCGGTGGTCTGTCTGTCTGTCTGTCATACTTGAGGCCAGTGGTATCCCATGGAGTGTGAGGCAGTTGTGAGTTGCCAGATATGGGTGATGGGAACTGAGCTCAGGTCTTCTTCAAGAATAACAGTGTTCCTAACTACCGAGCCATCTCTCCAGCCCTGTTATTTGTTTGTTTAAAGCTTGTGTGTGTGTGTGTGTGTGTGTGTGTGTGTGTGTGTGTGTGTGTGTATCATCTGGTTACAGGTATCCATGAAGGGTGTCAGATCATAGGAGCTAGATTTATAAGTGATTGTGAGCCACCCAGTGTGAGTGCTGGGAACTAAACCTAGGTCCTCCAGAAGAACAGGACATGCTCTTAACTACTGAGCCATCTCTTCAGCCCTATTTGTTTTTTTGAGACAGGCTCTCTTATGTCCTAGGCAGGCTCTGAACTTGCTATATAACTTAGGCCAACTTTGATCCTTCTGTTTCCATGAAAGTGCTGGAATCAGAGGCATGTGCTACAAGTCTAGTTTATGTGGTGCTAGGGATTGAACCCAAAGCCTTGTGCGTGCAGGCAAGCACTGTGCTGAGATACATCTCAGCCCTTTTGTTTCTTCATTCTGTCTGCCTAGTCTATGCATCCCTGGAACTCACTTTATAGAGTATACTGGCTGCCTTAGTCACTTGTGTATTGCTGTGTGAAGAGATACCATGACCAAGACCACTTGTATAAAGGAAAGCATTTGATTGGGGGCTTGCTTACAGTTTCAGAGGGTTAGTTTCTTATCATCATGGCAGGGAGCATGGCAACAGGCAGGAAGGCACTGGAGTAGTAGTTGAGAGCTCTACATCCTAATGGCAGTCAGTGGGCAGAGACAGACAGGCAGACAGACTCTGGGCCTGGGTGACACCTCCTCCAACAAGGTCACACCTAATCACTAATATCAGCTGGAGACTAAGCGTACAAATATATGAGCCTGTGGGAGTCGATTTCATTTAAAACACCACAGTAACCATGAACTTTTGATCTTGCCTGTGCCTCTCAAATGCTGGCTGCCTTAATGTCCTTCTATTTTGTGCATATTGCCTCATAGCAAAATAGACTGGATTAACAAATATGAATTCCTAAGTGAGATCATATTGCCCATAATCATCAGGAAACTGATTCCACAACTCAGTTACTGCCCTTACTGGGTGACAACAACTCAGGAGAAGAGACACTGGCATGGCAAAGTGAGAGACAGAGGCAGATAATAAAAGTTTCACTAAGTCGTCACCAAGTATGTCTATAATAATCATGTAAAACAAGGGTTCGAAGAAAACTCTGAGCTGGGTTAGTTCTTGCTATTACAAAAATGGGAGCTGTTTTTTTTTTTTTTTAAAGTCTGCATGCTTCCATGAAACCAGTTGAGTCTCTGTGTGAGCCCAGCACATAGAGCTACATGGTGAGGCGTTCACAGCTCTCCTTGGCTACAAAGCAAGCTCTAGTTAGCTCAGGAACTAGAGACTTTTCCTTCAACACAAACCTCTTCTGCTTCACAAATAGTACAGTGTTTACTTAGGGTAGTGATTGATGTTTCTTTTTACTTAGTATCTTGCAAAGAAGTTTACAGTGATCAAGTACAGGTAGCTCCTTAGTATTATAATATAACTCAACAATTATTTGTTTTATTGTTTTATTATTTAGAGACAAAGTCTTACTGTGTAGCCTTGGTGGGCCTAGAACTCTATGTAGACCAGGCTGGCTTTGAGCTCACAGAGAACTACATGCTTCTGCCAGCACTTGAGATCAAAGGTGCGAGCCACCACTCCCAAAACAAAAACAACATTGAATGTTGAGACCTTGGGGAACATAAAAGTATAAACAAACTGTCTACTTTGGGGACTGGAGAGATGGCTTAGTGGTTAAGAACACTGGCTGGTTTTCCAAATAACCCAGGTTCAAATCCCAGCACCCACATGCCAGTTCACAACTGTCTGTAATTCTAGTTTAAGTGAATCTGACACCCTCACACAGATATATATGGAGGCAAAACACCAATGTAAAGTATCTTTTTTAGGTGTGGCATATAGTTAAAAAGTGATAAGAATACAGTCATGAATATAGTTTTACATTTTTCTTTACCTTTTGGTTTTCATAGACTATATTACATGTATCAGTTATATAACATCATAAAAGACCTCATCATTCTTGGATCAAACCATTTCAGTTATATTTTTTTATATTGGTGTATGTCATCTTAAGGACTTTTATGGGTCATTTCCATAAATATTTGGTCCAATTTCAAAGGGTTTTTCTAATTAAGTAAGCACTGTTTTTTTTTTGTTTTTTGTTTTTTGTTTTTTTTTTTTTTTAGAGGTTTGGTACATCTCTTTAACCCCAGCATTTTCAAGGCAGAGGTAGTGGATCTCTGAGTTCAAGGCCAGCCTGGTCTACAGAGCAATTTCAAGAACATTCAGGGCTACACAGAGAAACTATGTCTTAAAACATTTTAATACAGGGGCTGGGAAGGTGGCTCAATGGATAAAGTATACAGTGGGCACCAATATAAATGCCAGGTGCCAAAATATGTCTGTAATTGGGGTGTGTGCAAGGAATATGGCCTACATACACAGACCCCTGCACCTCATTGGCTGGTAAGTCCTGCCAAGTCCATGAGCTACAGCTTTAGTGGAAGACCTTGTTTCAGAAACAAGGTGGAGAGTGAGCTAGGTGGAAGACAGTCAGGGGAAGTGCCTGATGTCCTCCAGACCTCCACGTGAACAACGCACCAGCTTTATACAAACATCTAAACTACAAGTGGATTACATTCATCATTCACTACAGTTTGGGGTTCAGAGACACAGTTCTCCCAGAAAGGCAGCCCCACATTCCTCTTTGAAGCTGAAAGTGTTCTACTTCATTTGGGTTGTGATTTTATTCACCATTCAACAATGATCATCCTTCTGCATCTGCTTTCCTGTGGTGCCATAATGTCTTACCAGAGCCTAGTACTGGGGAACAACACAGATTTATTTCTTATGTGTACAGTTATTTTGGTACAGGTTCTCTTGTATCTCAGGCTGACCTTGAATTCCATCTATAACTGAGGATGACACTGAATTTCTGATCCTCTTGCTTAACTCACAAGTACAGGTGTGTACCGTCTGCTCAGTTTTATGTCATGATAGAGCTCAAACCCAGCACTTCACTTAAGCATTGAGTTACAGCCATAGCTGTATTTAGGTGGACTTATTACATTTGGAGGCATAGAACTCCAATATAAGTTGTACAGGGTAGGACTGAATTCCCTTCAAGAAATAGTCTACTGGTTGTCCACCTACATCTGCAAAACCAGTTATGTCAATCTCTCTAGCCAGTTTTTTTATAGTTGAGTCAGTTTTCCTTCTGTTTTTCCTCTCTTTTTGTTCCTCACTTTGTTTGTTTGTTTATATAGCCCTGGCTGTCCTAGAACTAGATCTATAGACCAGGCTAGCTTTCAACTCAGAGATCTGCCTTACTCTGACTCCACCCAGTCACATGAATGTTGTTCTTTTTTTAAAAAGGTCTCACTGCATAGCCCTGGCTTGCCTGAAACTTATATATACAACTCAGAGAAATCCACTTGCGTCTGCCTCCAAAGAGTGCTGGGATAAAGGCCTGTGCCACCATACAGACCTAACCATCAGTCTTTTCTCCTCTCTCCCTTCTTTCTTCCCTTTCTCCCTCCCTTCTTCCCTCTCTCACTCACTCCCTCCTTCCTTTTCTTCCTCCCCTCTTCCCTCCCTCCTACCATCCCTCCTGTCCTTTCTTTTTTCCAGTCTCTTTTGATATTTGTTTTTAATGGTTCTTCTTTACCCCATTGATTAGACAGGGATTCCCACACCTAAGTCACAAGAGCTGCCGAACAGGCCACCTGACACTAGACAAGTGAGATTGATAGCATGTGTTTCTTAAATGTGACCACAGGTCAATGGAAGAAGACACTACAAGCCAAGCAAGGCTGCACTGGAGTTGAAAGTGTTCCACTTGGTACAAAGCTTGAGGAATTATTTACACATTCAAAGTAGGGAGGCAACCTGTGCTTAGACCTTAGAATAAGGTGTGATTTTACCAAAGCCAAGGTAGTACATAATCTGGAGTCTTAATATCAGCTGCAATAAATGAGAGTTCCTCTCCACCCTTCCTAGATCTCACTCTCTAGATCAGGCTGGCCTGGAAGTATGTTACCCAGTGTGACGGTTTGTGTATGCTTGGCCTAGAGAGTGGTGCTATTAGGTGTGGCCTTGTTGGAGTAGGTGTGTCATTGTGGGCATGGGCTTTAAGACCCTCATCCTAGTTGCCTGGAAGCCAGTCTTCTCTTAGCTACCTTTGGAACAAGATGTGGGACTCTCAGCTTCTCCTTCACCATGCCTGCCTGGATGCTGCTATGTTCCTGTCTTGATGATAATGAACAGAACCTCTGAACCTGTAAGCTGGCCCCAATTAAATGTTGTCCTTATAAAAGTTGCCTTGATCATAGTGTCTGTTCACAGCAGTAAGTCCCTAATGAAGACACCCAGCTTGTATACACTTGAAGAGCACCACTACACCAAACGTTAGGTATTGGTTTTTCTTTTGTTTTATTAATTTTTTTAGCTACCATTTCTCCGTGTAGCCCTAACTGACCTGGAGTTCATTATGTACCCCAGGCTGGCATCGTGGCAGTCTTCTTGCCTCTCCTACCCCAGTGCCCAGTGCTAGGATTACAGGTATGTGATACCTTTTGTGGCTTTTGGGTTTTTGTTGTTGTTGTTGTTGTTGTTTTTCTAATGTGGATGAGTGTTTTGCTTGCAGTATATCTGTGCACTGCATGCGCTACTGGTGCCTTTGGAGGCCAGAAGAGGGTGTTGCATCTGAGACTGAAGTTCTAGATGGTTGTGAGCTGCCGTGTAGGTGCAGGGACTTGAACCTATAGAGGAATGCGTCCTCTGGAAGAGTAGCTGGCTGGTTCTCCTAACTACGAAGCCATCTCTCCAGCCCCGGAATAATTTACTTTTTTAGATAGAATCTTACTACTTTGTCCAAACTGACCTCCAGTTTGTAGGTTTAAAGTCTTTTCTCCCTCAAGCTCCTGGGACAAGCATGTGCTACCACACATAGCTATAAATGACTCCTTCCTTTCTCTCTTTCCCTCTTTCTTTTTTTCTTTCTTTCTCTCTTTCTTTTGAAACAGGTTTTCATGCTGTAGCCTAGGCTGGCCTCAAACTCTTAGCTATCTTTATGCATCAGCCACCTGAGTGCTGGGATAACCCCATCCTCCTTGACAGTATTACTCTGAAGAGACAAAACCACATTCCCCATGAAATAGGGACAGAGAACTGTAAAGAGAAGAATTTAAATTGAAGACAGAGGAGTAATAGAATGGGCCAACAGGGATGAAGTGAGCAGAGTAGATGTCTCTGTGGAGATGCTGAAGAAGATTGAATCTGTGACGGCTAAGAAAAGCTTCACATGCTTTCTCAGGATGCAGAGGCACATTTGACAACAGCCATTGAATCCGACAGTTTTGGTGGGACCCTAAAATCTTCACAAGTGACAGGAATGTATTGTGGCTTTCCTAAGTTGAAAAGACATATTTTATTTCTAGAAAATTAACAAATGGTGCTACTGAGACATATAGTAGCGACCTGTGAGTCCTGAGGATAAAGAAAAGCTCTGGGCAGATGAGATGGTTCAACAGTAAGACTGAACAGTTCAGTCCCCCAAATCCATGATGGAGAAAACTGACTCCACACATCTGCCTTGGCACAACTGCTCTTTCTCAAAAACTCAACAATAATTTCAAAAGGATGGGACACACTCTTAAAAGTTCTAGGTAAAGTGTCTACTTTAAACAGAGAAGCCCAGCTTTGCTGCCATTCCCAGTGAGAAGACGAGGGGATGAAGATGGAAGATGGGAAGACTTCTGGGAACAGAGTCTGTGGAAGCATTGTCATCTAGGTCAGATGCTTGAGAACTTTCAGAAATTAGTCATGTGTCAGATGGGGCCAAAGCGTGAATAGAAAATTCAGCATAAAGCCAGGCAGTGGTGTCACATGCCTTTAATCCGAGCACTTGGGAGGCAGAGGCAGGTGGATTTCTGAGTTCAAGGTCAGCCTACAGAGTGAGTTCCAGGACATCCAGGGCTATACAGAGAAACCCTGTCTAGAAAAACAAACAAACACAAAAATCAGCATGAATACTGGCAATAATGTGAGACGGAGTAAACAGAGTCGGCAGAAGCCAAAACCAACCTAAATGGATGTGTGTGGTGCTGGATGGAACCCAGGTTCTCATACAGGCTAGGTTTACACACTGTCCCTGAACTACACCAACCTCACCCAGCACTCCCCAGGCAGAGACAAGGGATCTCTGATTTCAGGGCCATGGTGAATACATAGTGAATTACAGGCCAGACAGACAGCCAGAGCTACCTAGTGAGACCCAGTCTTTAAAAAAAAAAACAAACAAAACTCACAATAACTCCTCAAAATAAATGCTATTTTGAGCCAATCAAAACTTTATCTTGCCTGGCATGGTAGCACAGACCTCTAACCCCAGCACTTGGGAGGCAGAGGCCCTCAGGTCTCTCTTGAGTTTGAGGCAAGCCTGGTTTAGATGGTACATTCCCATACAGCCAGGGCTCTGTAGAGAGACCCTGCCTCAAGGGAAAAAAGAAGGAAGAAGAAGAGAAAGAAAAATGTCTCAGGGATTCTTCCCATATTCTGTCCTCCTCTCACTGAAAAGGATAGCAAAGCTGGATTCATCTGTTTAAAGCAAGTATGCCACATTGCCTCTCTGACTTAAAGGAATTTATCTTCTGATATGGTGGCCACAAACCAGGAGGATCACCACAAGTTCCATGACATTCAGTTCACAGAGTTCTAGATTACATAAATGATTTGTCATTGGCTAATATTGACAAACTAAGATCTTAGTTTATAGACTTATTTGGGTTGTTTGTTCAGTTGGTTGGTTTTTTTGTTTGGTTGTTTTTATGATGTTTTGGTTTTGGTTTTTTGAGACTGTGTTTCTTTGTGTAGCCCTGGCTGTCCTGGAACTCTAGCTGTAGACCAAGCTGACCTTGATCTCAGAGACCCTGCCTCTATCTCTCAAGTTCTGGGATTAAAGGCATTTACTTAATACATTTAAGAGCAATCATTAGAACTGAAGGCAGGAATTCATTAAAATCACTACAGGAAATAAAAACAGTTATAGAAAAAACAAAAAAAATTTTAAATCTATGACACAGTTCTATGTCATAGAATGGCTAAACTCATCAGGTATCACAAAACCGCCAGCCTTTGGCTAATGCTGAAGCCTGGGCCTAGTTTGCTTCCTTATACTGATTAGACCTCATAGTTGAAGGCTGAGTGCTTCCTTCAGGAGGTTTTACTGGGAGGCTGGCAGCCCTTGTAGTGTTTGCCACATGCACTTGCCAAGGTGTTTATCTGAATCAAGATGAAGACTTTACTCAATCTCTTTTTGGGATGGGGGTTGTATTGTTAGTTTTACAGTAGGCACGGGCACGGCACAAGGTATAAAATATAAATTTCCTGTAGCGACAAGTTTTAAATTGGTCAATTTATTGGCTTTTGCCTCCAGAGAGATCATAGCTGCAGGTGCCTTCACACCCCTGGATCTTGTAGGTTTGAAAGCTCCTCAGGGTTTTTTGTTTTGTTTTCCCCCTAGATTTTTTTTTTTTTTTAAGTTCTATGTATGGTTGTTTCGACCATATACTTGTGCAGCACCCGCGAAGGCCAGAAGGTGTTGGAGCCTTTGGAACTAGCCATCATGTGGGTACTGCAAATTAAACCCAGGTTCTATGGAGGAGAGCCTGTGCTCTTGACTACTGAGCTATCTATCCAGCCCCAGATTTGAAGGATTTAGGGCGTCTGCTACACGGAGAATAGCTGGTACAGGAGTTAAATCTAGAGTCCAAGCGGGGTTGTCCATAAACCACAGGGCTCATACATCCAGATATGGGGTTCAAAGAGAGTAGGAACTTGCTGGATTTGTTGGAGGACAGAAATTGGAGGCTGACCCCAAGAATTTGGTACAGTGGTTATCAGGGACTGAGGCCGAGTATCTGCTACCCAGCCTGTTGGGCAGGCGGGCCAGCGCTCAGCGACCAAAGGGGTTAAGGCACCGAGTCCCACCCCCGTCCAGGATTGGCGGGTCTCGGGGGCGTGGCCGAAGGGCGGGCCCGCGTTTGCCGCAGCCGCTGGTGGGCGGGCCGGGCGCGGGGCGGGAGGGGCCAAGAGCAGAGCTCGGCCGCGCCGCGCGCCCTGTGGGGCGGGCTTCGGGCTGCGCCAGAGAGCGGGACAGCTAGCGCCGGTGTCTGAGCCTCTGCGCCGGACTCTGAGGCAGTGAGTAAGTGATACAGGCCTGCCGGGGTGCCCCTCCAGGTTCTTCCTCCGGTCACCATGTCCTCTGCATCGCTCGCTGCTTCTGGCCAGTGGGAAGCTGGGGAGGGGGCGCGTCCCGCTGCTAGGGTACCGGGAGCTGGGGGATGAGGCCGATGATGTCATGGACGCTTCAACCGGCGGGGGGGGGGGGGGGGGCGGGGGGGGGGGGGGCCGGGTTTATGTCCCCCCTTCTCTCTCCCCCCCCCCCCCCCCGGGGCCACGCGCGTTGGTGGAAAACCGAGGAAGGTATGGGTGGAATTTCTCCAACCGCAGAGACCTCTGTGGCACCTTTGCAGAGAATTTGTGGCTGGGGTCTATGTGCTATGGCGACCCTCCCCCCCCCCCCACTCTGACACACACATGCACAGCTGAGGCAGGCTCCTGTGTGAGCGGGTGGGTGGGGGTGTGCTGTCGGTACCTTCTGATGAAGCACTGGCTTCATCAGAGCCAGGATCTAGGGGATGGGCCTCTTCCCCTGCAGGTGCCCACGTTTCCAAGGGAAGATGAATCTCCCTTCACACATCCCAACCAAGAAGTTCTTGCTCCCTGAATCCCTTCCCTTAATCCTTCCTGGAAGCTTTTCCTTGTTTCTATGTCTGAATTCATTTCCTATTTACATTGCTCATAACCAACATTCCCACAAGCATTGGCCTTGCATTTTCTTGATGCCAGGGTCCAGAGACCCCTAAGAGACATCTTTTGTGCCCTGGGGTAACACAGGCTTCCAATAGGGAAGCCTCACAGTGAAATCTCCCTGGGGCATCCTGAGCTAAGTGCTCCAAGAACCCTCGGGTATCAAGGATGCTATGCTGAGGAGTATCTGGACTGGTTCCAGAAGAATATAGGCTGGGCAGAGAGCTGAGAAGAGGTCATGTGTAGAGTGAAGAGCTGTTTTCAGGAGAAATATAGGATGGTTATCAAGAAAGGCCTTAGAGACTATGCTACAAGCTCTGCTTGGTTGTGGGTGCAAAAAAGAATACCAGGCATTTTACACACAATCCATTTCCTTCTTAAAAATCGCTGTAAGGTAGGTGTGAGAATCTAGGTGGAACAGTCTGCATGAGGTTCCGTAGTGAGCTGTGATTTACACCTGGAGCTGATGCTGCAAGAATTCTAAGGCACTTGACCCACTCATGGAAGGGTTTAGCCAGCGTCCATTTGGCCCCTTTGACAACCAGTATTGTAATGTCACAGGCACTGAGGGTTGACAGAACAGAAATAGAGGCAGGCTCAGGCAACAGGCTATCCTCCAGGAGTGATGCTGTTCAACTGCCCTTGCAGATCACACTGTTACCTAGGCCAGTCCACGAGCTTGTCCTACAGAGGGAGCTCGGCCCTTCCTTTCCCCTCAGTTCCTACTTGCCAGGGAAATTTATTCCACTCCTTGTCCTTCCAACTCTACCAGGGTTTTGAGGAAAGAATTTGCAGGAGCCCAAGGTTGGAAGAGGCGAGGGGCAGGGGGCTGTTATATGACAGGTTAGAACTATGGCAAGGGACTCTATGGGGATTGCCTATGGGTTGACTATAAGGCCATCCTCATGTAGAGCCTGAGAAGGGAGGCTCAGGACAATGTCCAAGCCCCTTAGAATCTGAGAAGGACCCATTGCAGAGAAGCAGAATGACATATGACCACCTCCAAGCTCTGATCCTCGTTCCTTGGAGCTCAGAAAGGGAGTGCACTTTGCAGTTTATAAAGATCTTCCCAAACACTCACCATGCTCCCCGTCACTCAGAGTCAACATGCTCACTGTGGAGTTTGTTCCTCCCACCGCAGCCTCTGGTGCAGCTCCCTTCCTAGTGTTCTGCCTTGTCTCACTGGTGGTGCCAGCCTTCAGTGTTTCTAATTTTTAATTTCTATCAAAATGTTGTTTGTTTGTGTTTTTTTTTTTTTTGGTGAAATGTATGTGTGTGCACCCAGAGAGGAATCATGGGTGTCCTGCTCTGTCTCTCTCTGCTTCATTCCCTTGAGAGTCTCTCACTGAACCTGGAGCTAGGTTGGCAGCAAGCAAATCTCCGAGATCCTCCAATCTCTGCCCTGTGGTTACAGGCACTAGCATAACTGGCTTTTTAGGTGGCTTCTGGGGATTCAGACTCAGGTAATCATGCTCATGCAGCAGGCAATCTTACTGAGCCATCTCCCCAGCCTGTTGATGAATTATTATATTTTCCTCTGTTTGTGTTTGGAGTCACAATCTCATGCAGCCTAGACTGGACTCCAACTCAGTACACACTCAAAGTGGGCCTTGAACTCATGATCTGTCTTTGCCTGCATGCCACCATATCCAGCTTTCAGGGTTACTTTTAAAATAAAAAGAAAAGTCTTTGATTCCAAACTTTGTTCAGCGAAGGCTTCCTCTGTCCTCTTTTAACAGAGAGCTCTGCTGCCTCTTCTCAGCACTTTGCCATCCCTTTGCTCTGTCTGCTTTTGTTTTACACGACTTTTCTGAAACCATTTGACATAGACATCAATGATGTTCTAAGCTGCTAAATCCAGGCCACAGTCTTCAACTCCAGTTTTGCCTTCTGGAATATTTCTCTTCAACACTGGACACTGTCCTTGTGTTCTTTTCCTCCCTTCCCTTCCCTTCCCTTCCCTTCCCTTCCCTTCCCTTCCCTTCCCTTCCCTTCCCTTCCCTTCCCTTCCCTTCCCTTCCCTCCTTCTCACTTTGTTTTATTTCTTTGTTTTTTGAGATGGAATCTCACTTGGTTCTCATCGTTGCTCTAGTGATCCCCCTCAAGTGGCTCAGGCTGCTCACTGCTGTTCCTGCTGCCTGCCTGTCCTCCTTCTTGTCCTCCTCTCTTTCCTGATTTTTTTTTTTTTGTACTAGGGATTGAATCTAGGGTCTTGCACTTGCTAGGGTGCACTTGCTAGATTGACTACTTAGCCAACCACTGAGCCTTTTTTATTTTGTAAAGTGGGGGCTCACTTAGTTGCTCAGGATGGCCTTGAACTTGCAGTCCTTTTGCTTCCGAATCCTGAGTAGGGGGCCCTTGCCTCCAGGCTGCTTAGTGCCCCTGTTTTGGCTTTCAGGGCACAGCTTCTCTTGGACTTCTTGCTGCTCTCACACTTCTTCCCAGACTTATGGGGCTCTACCGCCCTTGCTCCATGCTAGGCCCACCCACGCCACTCTCGGATGCTAACAATCAGTCTTTCCACCCTGGAAGAGGTATCTTTGGTCTTCTCCCAGGCAATCTCTGCCTGTCATGTTAATGATGTCACACCCACACCGGTGCCATAGCCTCTTCTCATGTTCTCTCCACCTGAGCTCCAGCTGCATGAGGATCACAGTTCTTCCTGTAACCGTGCCCAGGCTTCCCTGTTGGCTCCAAGCCTCAGACCATTCAACCTTCACTCTGCCAGTCTCAGTATGCCCAGAGTGGAGATGACAGGAGCTAGGAGAAGGCAAAACAAATTCTGAGGGCACAGAATGCAAAGAGGCCTCCCCTTGGGGCGGTACACTTGTACATCTTTGCACTTAGATGTTTCCCTAGGTGATTCTTGTGCCCAAGACTAGTGTCAGCCTACATGAAGGCACCGAATGGCCAAAAGGAGGAGGGTGGCAATTGTGCTGTTCTCCACACCTGTGGGGATGTGCACTGAATGGGTTTCTACAATAGCAATGACCAGCTTGCTAGTGAACTTACCACTACCTAGAGCCAGATATATGATCAGAAGAAATTGAAGGGAATGTGTGTTGGCAGCCTCCCAGGTTTGGGGTCTGACAGGAAGGACACAACATTAGAATTAGGCATCTCAGTAGAAGGAACTTTGCAGAGCATTCAAGGGAATGCTACATGGACCCAACTTTAATAGGGAGGAAAGGTACCCTGCTTGGCTTCTGAGGCTTTCAGACCTGAAGAGCACTCTTCTTTCATAACGGGTACACATTTAAGCTATTAGAGCTTCTAACCAGTGGCAGGGACTTGCCTGTTGTCCCTACCTACCTGTATTATACAGATCTCCAGGACCATGTTCCAAGGAACTGACTTGAGACAAAAGAACCAGGAAGCAAATTAGGCCTCTTTGAGCACGAGTAATATGAGGCCTTGCTCCCCCTTCTGTGGGACAGCTTTGAAAGCACACCCAACAGAATTGACTCAACGGACTTCATGGTCACCTGAACAGGGTCAAGGTCCAAAGGGGCGTGTGTTTGTGGAGAAATGGCTAATCCGAGAACTCTTCCTAGTGGTACTGCATTCTTAGCAGGGTTCAGCAGGCTTGGCATCCTCAGGGGTCATCACTGGTTGCACAAGCCCCGCCCCTCCTTCACCCACCTGTGGGAGAAGCCAGGAGGGAGGAGTTGGCTGTTAGTGTTCTAGGGCTGCCGCGGCCCTGCCTCAGCCTGATCTCAGAGAGTGGGGCACTCTGGGTCCAGGCCCCCATGAGGCCAAGTTAGGAAAACCTCTGGAAGGGCTCTCTTGCTACCTGCTGCAGCCATAGCCCGGGTGCGTCGGTCTGCAGAACCACGGCTGCTCCCGACCTTGGCGCAGTTCCACAGCGGCAGTTCCACCCACCCAACTCCAAGACCCGGGTTCTTCCCTTCGTTTGCCGCCTCCGGGCGCCTGGCGCGCGGCAGCATGGTTTTTTAATTCCTCCCATTTCACAGAGGAGAAAACTGTAGTACGGGATGGCTTGGTCGGCTAGTCCAAAGTCACGCAGCTGTTTCCGGCCGAGCCCGGACTTCGAGAGAGAGCCATATGGCCCCTGCAGACCTGGCCTTGGAGGGTCCCAAGCTTGAGGACCCGCCGGCCCCCCACCTCTTTGGAAAGGTAAGAAGAGAAGTCTTCCCTGTAGTTGGCTTTCTCCTTGATCGTTAACCACCTTGGTTCAGGGTGCTGGGAAAGACCCGCGCTATCAGCTTTTTTTAATATAGGGTTATTGTGTCTCTCCTTTAACTGAGGTCCCCTATTGGATTCAAGCACTGCTTTTCTCAATCTCCCCAGCCCACGAAGCTGACATATAGGAGTCATGACCCAGAATAAACTTAATGAAAACTAAATTCTGGGAGTTGCAGCACAGTTAAGAGGATCATTGGATCTGGGAGGCTCATGGGTGGGGTGGGGTTAAGGAGTGAGCCCAGCTGAGAGGGTCTGTGCAACTTCATCTTGGAGGCCTGGTCACTCTGGTGTCCATTGTAAGGAACACAGAGAGACAAAGTGGGACCCCGGTTGACTTGCTCCGGGGTGGAGGTGGGATGGATTCTGACCTCTCTACCTTCCCACTTGTGCCCACAGTGCCCTTCTGGCTTAATCATGGCGAAGCTGGAGACATTACCTGTGCGCGCTGATCCAGGGAGGGATCCTCTCCTGGCCTTTGCCCCCCGGCCTTCTGAGCTTGGACCCCCAGATCCCCGCCTGACTATGGGCAGTGTGGGTAGTGGGGTGACCCATGCTCAGGAGTTTCCTATGAAAAGCGTGGGCACTCGAACAGGGGGTGGGGGCAGCCAGGGCAGTTTCCCTGGTCCAAGAAGCAGTGGAAGTGGGGCCAGCAGGGAGAGACCTGGCCGCTACCCATCAGAGGACAAGGTTCTCGCCAACTCTCTCTACCTCAATGGCGAGCTGCGGGGCAGTGACCACACAGATGTCTGTGGTAACGTGGTGGGCAGCAGTGGGGGCAGCAGCAGCAGTGGGGGCAGCGACAAGGCTCCACCCCAGTATCGTGAACCCAGTCACCCACCCAAGCTTCTGACCACCTCTGGCAAGCTAGACCAGGTTAGTCCCCAGGACCAGGAGAGCCTCAGCCCTGTTTAGGGTGGGAGGTAACCAAGAAGGTAGGTTAAGGTGGGAACTCTTATCGGGAATCATGGGAGACAGGATGAGAACCACCATGGGGAGCGATGGAGTGTAACTCTGGAGCTAAGTCTCGCTTGTGGATCCAGGACAGAGATGGCTTGTGAGAGAGAGACTTGGGCATAGGAAAGAGGAGGGGCCAAGGATAAGATCTCAATCTGATGCCTCTTCCCTGTTTTCTTTGGTGCAGTGCTCAGAGCCACTAGTTCGGCCATCAGCCTTCAAGCCTGTTGTACCCAAGAACTTCCATTCCATGCAAAACTTGTGTCCTCCACAGACCAATGGAACCCCTGAGGGACGACAGGGCCCTGCGGGCCTCAAAGGCGGACTGGACAAGTCTCGGACCATGACCCCAGCTGGTGGGAGTGGGGGCGGCCTCTCAGACTCAGGCCGGAACTCACTCACAAGCTTGCCCACTTATAGCTCCAGCTATAG
Source organism: Rhabdomys pumilio (assembly GCA_030674055.1). Taxonomy (NCBI): domain Eukaryota; kingdom Metazoa; phylum Chordata; class Mammalia; order Rodentia; family Muridae; genus Rhabdomys; species Rhabdomys pumilio. The sequence goes on along the minus strand of JANHMN010000002.1, from coordinate 193,727,660 downwards.
CCAGCATCTGGCACCCCTCAGTGCTTCTACCAGCCATATCAACCGTATTGGCACTGCTGGCTATAGTAGTGGCAGCAGCGGTGGGGGGTCAGGCTACCAGGATCTGGGGACCTCTGACAGTGGGCGGGCTTCCAGTAAGAGTGGGTCGTCATCATCCATGGGGCGGTCAGGCCACCTGGGATCTGGGGAGGGCGGAAATGGGGGCCTGCCATTTGCAGCCTGTTCACCACCCTCGCCCAGTGCGCTGATCCAGGAGCTGGAGGAGCGGCTGTGGGAGAAGGAGCAGGAGGTGGCAGCTCTGCGGCGCAGCCTGGAACAGAGTGAGGCAGCAGTGGCCCAGGTGTTGGAGGAGCGGCAGAAGGCATGGGAGCGGGAGCTAGCCGAGCTCCGGCAGGGCTGCAGTGGAAAGCTGCAGCAGGTGGCCCGCCGTGCCCAGCGTGCCCAGCAGGGCCTACAGCTGCAGGTGTTGCGGCTACAGCAGGACAAGAAACAGCTGCAGGAGGAGGCAGCCCAGCTGATAAGGCAGCGGGAAGAGCTAGAGGACAAGGTGGCCGCCTGCCAGAAGGAGCAGGCCGACTTCCTGCCCCGGATGGAGGAAACTAAGTGGGAGGTGCGGGCTGGGGGGCTTAGATTTTTCCCTCTCTGACTCCCTTTCATCTTTTCTTCCTCTGGAGACCCCAGAGCAGAAACTTACTACTGTGTAGGGCGGAGTGGGAGTGGGGGATATGAAAGGAGTAGGACCAGTTCAATCACAGTGACTGAGAACTGAGGCTGCCCTGGGGCTGTAGAGATGAGTCAGTCAGGGAGCCCCCTGTGGGGCTTAGCCTGAGTCCCGGTGCTTAGTGCTTTTGGAACTAGATCTGGGAGCTGGGTTGTGATGAGCCTTTACTACCCCGGCTCTGCCTTTACCCCGGCTTTTGCTTCCACCTGCCCCTGTCCAGGTGTGCCAGAAAGCCGGTGAGATTTCCCTCCTGAAGCAACAACTGAAAGACTCACAGGCTGATGTGTCGCAGAAGTTGAGTGAGATCGTGGGGCTGCGCTCACAGCTTCGGGAGGGTAGGGCCTCGCTCCGGGAGAAGGAGGAACAGCTGCTCAGCTTGAGGGACTCCTTCGGCAGCAAACAGGCCAGCCTGGAGCTGAGTGAAGGCGAGCTGCCCCCTGCCTGCCTCAAGCCTGCACTGACCCCTGTGGACCTGGGCGAGCCACAGGAAGCACTGGCCTCCTGTGAGAGTGACGAGGCCAAGATGCGCCGGCAGGCTGGGGTGGCTGCTGCTGCCTCCCTGGTTTCTGTTGATGGGGAGGTGGATGCTGGGGGAGAGGGTGGGACTCGGGCCCTGCGCAGGGAGGTGGGGAGACTGCAGGCTGAGCTGGCTGCTGAGCGGCGTGCCCGTGAGCGCCAGGGTGCCAGCTTTGCAGAGGAGCGCCGGGTGTGGTTGGAGGAGAAGGAGAAGGTCATTGAGTACCAGAAGCAGCTCCAGCTGAGTTACGTGGAGATGTACCAGCGCAACCAGCAGCTGGAGCGGCGACTTCGGGAGCGTGGGTCAGCAGGCGGGGCTAGCACGCCTACTCCCCAGCATGGAGAGGAGAAGAAAGCCTGGACCCCCTCTCGCCTGGAGCGCATCGAGTCCACAGAAATCTGATTCTCTAACTGCGTGCACAACCTTCTGACAAGTGCCTTGTCTGAAGGTCGGAGTCACCAATGTTCCCTTCCATTCATCTCCCTTCCCCATGTGTGCTGCACATCCCCAGACCAAAGAGGTTCTCGAAGCAGCTGTGACCAGCCCCTTTGTCCCCCAGTCCATGCAGCTCCAGCACTGCCTTTGTGGGTAACCACTCCAGACCCTCCTGCCAAGAAGAGCATGAGGGAGGGCAGAGTGCAATGGGGTGAGGTCCCAGGGCACAGGGAGCATGTGCCCTTTCTGGGAAAGTCTCTTGTTGGAGATGGAGGCAGCAGGCTTGCATTGCCAGGGAGTGCCCCAGCCCCTTTCCCTTCTTGGGCTGCTGCCGCCACCACCTTGTGTCCAGTGCTACTGTCTGTGCCCTCCTTCTAGGCCACACAGCCTGAGGGAGCCTGTATGGGTCTGCCAGTGTTGACAGACCCTAGACTCCTAGTCTCTCTCCTTCACGTGCTGTTCTCCTTCCCCAGGCAGATTGGCAGGGGAAGTGGGAGCAGATGGCCTGCCTGTGGTTGAGAGGGCTACCTGCCCAACCCCTCCCCCACCAAGGTATCTTGGGCTCGAGCCTCAGAGCCTGGACTAGTCCTGAGCATGTGTCCCTCTGTGTATTTTGAGGGAGGTGAGAACTGAGGCTGAAAGCTCAGTGCCCAGGGAAGATCTGCCTTTCTATCCTTGGGAAGGGTCACCTAGAGGCTTCTCAGCCCCACCCTCACCCTCTGGCCAGGATCCTACAAGGCTACATCCCCTGCTGCTTGGTTGACCCCCCAAACCCAGGGTCACTGCTCAGCTCTGATTATAGCTATACCTGCCTCTTAGGTATTGTGTTTGCCCCATTTCTGAGGTCAGATGGATATCTGATGTCTTCCAGTGTTTCCCCTCACTCTCTCCCCTCAGTCTCCTTTCATGCTCACATCTTCCCAGGCTGCCTTTTCTTCCAAGTCTCACCTTTTCTCCCAGCAGAAAGCTCTGCTTGGCTTTTGGTGCACTGCTCACTCCCAGCTCCACTGGCCCAAGTCTGAGCCTGGGGCCCTTGTTTTGAGGAGCCAGTCAGAGTTGGATGTGACTGCCCTGGAAGAACAAGGCTAGCGTGTGTGTGTGTGTGTGTGTGTGTGTGTGTGTGTGTGTGTGTGTGTGTGTGTG
>JANHMN010000002.1:193713751-193724834 GCA_030674055.1 Rhabdomys pumilio | reverse complement strand
GTGTGTGTGTGTGTGTGTGTGTGTGTGTGTGTGTGTGTGTGTGTGTGCGCGCGCACGCAAGTGGACTACTGACCCTTGGGTTGCTTGCCAGACTCTTGAGTTGGCTCATTTGTCTGGGAGGGTTGGCTGGTATGGTTATCAGTATGGGTTGTGACAGTCAATGTCACTTCCTTCTCTAGGATCTCTCAGATTCTATCTCCCCAAGACAGGCAGGGAAATTCTAATTTCTCTTTTAAGAAAGTAAATTTCCAATTCACCAGCAATAACAATCAGAGGAGACTTGGCCCCCAGTCCTTGTATTTCTCTTTTTCACTCTCTCTTCCACCCCAAGATGGAATCTTGGGGATAGGATCTAGAGGGTTGGTAACTACTGTGAGCAAGTCCCCCCAAGTCCTGACCAGCCTCCTCCCATGACTGGTGACTGTTTAACAAACTGTGCACCCCCCCCCCACAAAAATAGGAGTGCTCTATTCGTAGCCTCCACCTCTCTGCACAGCTCCTCCTGGGTGGTCCTCAACAGGTTTTTGACCTTGATTGGAGGCTACTCTGGCAACCACTGCCCACTCCTCTAATCCCTCACTATACCTGATCCAGACCCTAAGCCTGGTCCATGGGGACTGGGAAAAGGCATTAATACAAAACAAAAGAGATGGGGGAGAGAAAAATATGAACAGCTTTGGAATGTCCAACCACAAAATAAATTATATATAAATATATAAATATATAAATATATATATCTACCATATGTGATGGAAAGACTTTTCATTTTTCTTTTCCCAAAGAAATAAAATGGAGAAAGCTTCTTGGATGGCAATTCTGTGGCCAGCTTCTATCTTTGCAAGTATGGGAGGTAAAGCTGGGGAGTGGGTTAAGACAAAGCTGGAACAGATATTTCTCCAGAGGAGGCATGGGACCAGAGTTACTTATTGTGCTACGCAAGGAGATTGGCTCAAAGCCTAAGTCTTCCATGTTTGTCCAGGAGTGTGGTTCTACCTTTCCTACCAAAGGGGGTGTTCTCTCTTCAGTTCAGGCTCTTAGCAGTGTTACCAGCTGACTCTAGCTCAGAAGCTGTATGCTAGGCTGCTATCCAGAAGGCAGGTAATATGGACAGCTAGGCACAGCCTGCAGTCACTTGAACACTTCAGTGATTAGCATGGAATCACAGAATGGGCTTTCAAAACCCATTTTAATGACAAAAGACCCAAGTATGCTGTAAAATGATGACCTGTCCTTTGCAGAATTGTCTGCAGTCCTCCCCAAAAAGCCTCACAGTTACAACAACAACAATGGAGTACTCTGTAGACATCATATCTAACCACTTTTAAAAAGTGGTTTATTTTCCCTTCGCCCGACAAGTCTAGTAGTAGGTATCATGGATATTGGCTCTCTGTGGATCTAAAGCAGTGGCTCTCAATGTGTGCGGTTTGACCCCCGGGAGTCAGACAACCTTTTCACAGGGGCTGCATGTTGGATATTCTGCTATCATATATTTGCACTATGATCCCTAACAGTAGCAAAATTATAGTTATGAAGTAGCAACGAAAATAATTTTATTTTCCCCACAACATGAGGAATTAACTGTATTAAAGGGTCACAGCATTAGGAAGTTTGAGAACCACTGAGCTAGAGTTTAGAGTTTTCATCCTCCCACTCATTCCCCCCAACCCGTCTCTTCTTTGCCACAGAGAATCCCAGCTCTTTGATAAGATTGATTTGCACCATTTCATCAGAATACTGGAAGTTTTTCTGAGGCTGGGTGTGGTAGCACATACTTTTCATCCCAGTACTCAGGAGGCAGAGATAGGCAGATCTCTGAGTTGGAGGCCAGCTTGGTCTACATAGTGAGTTCCAGAACATCTAGGGCTACTCAGTAAGACACTATCTCAAACAAACAAAACAAATTAAACCGATAAAAAATACAGATACTGTAAAAAAGAAAAAAAAAAGGTTTTCTGGGGGTTGGGAAAATGGCTCAATCAATAATTGTCTGCCATATGGATATATAAACCTGAGTTTGTACCCCCAGCATCAATATAAGAGCAGGCCCTGAGGTCTGTTCTGTCTGTAACCCTAGCACAGGAGCCACTAGGTGGATTCCTGGAATTCATCACCCAATCAGAATCTGTGAGTTCTAGTTTCAGTCATAGACACTGTCTCAGAAAGTAAGGTGGAGAGTGATTGAGGAAGTCACCTGATGTTGACCACTGGCCTCCATATGCACAAACCAAAACAGTCCTAGAAGCATGCAATAACTCCTCCTTTCCAGTCCTGTTGGCTAGAGGTGGGCTACAAGCTCCCCCCACTTCATGGAAAACTAGGAAACAGCATTTTACAAAGAGAAACTGGACTGTCATGGCTGCCTAGGAGCAATCAAAGTTTATCCCCCAGGGATGGGATTTTTCACTCTGGGTTTATGAGTAGGCTGTAAGCAGATAAGACGTCCCCAGTTAGTGTAAGCCATGTTACCAATGGTCTGAGGGTCACAAATGTTCAAATGTTCACACCAAGGCAGACTGCCTTACATAGAACTCAGAAGCTGGAAACCGGTCTCAAATCTCTTTGTCACAACCTCTTACATGGCCTGTCTCCCCTCCCCACCTCCACCCCCCAGTGCCTTGGAGAGAGTATGATGCCTCTCTGGGCTCTCCTTCACAGCTTCTCAAATAGATGGCACTGACAAGGCTGAAGACTGAACAGACACCAACAGGCCTGGGACCAGGCGTTTCTGCTACATAGTACTTGGTAGAGTCTTTCTTGCCTTGATAGCCAAACTAGTCAGGTGTGAGGCCTTCTACGAGAAGTAGAAGACAAATCCTGACAACATACCTGCCTTCAGTTCCAGCTCCAGCTCCATTTTCCTCTCTCTCTCTCTCTCTCTCTCTCTCTCTCTCTCTCTCTCTCTCTCTCTGAGACATGATCTCTTTAGCCATGGTTGTCCTGGAACTATGCTGATCAGGCTGGCTTCCAGTTCATAAAGATTGACCTGCCTCTTTGACTCTTTAGTTCTGGGATTAAAGACATGCATCGCCCTGGCCGGCTCCTTGCATCCATTTTTCATCTATCCATTGCTAGTTCCTCTTCTGAAAGTATTTTCACTATTAGAAATGCATCATTATCCTCTTTGTATAGATGACAAACTAGGCTTGAAAAGTTTGCGTGACTTCACCAAAGTCATAAAACCCAGATGGCAATCCTAGGTTCGAACCTGTGCCAATTACTTCTGCTCAATTACTTTAAAATAGATCTATCTACGATAGAATTTTTTTTTCTACATGTTCTAAGCTACCTCTTGAAATCAAAAGCTAGAAAACGTTCATGGAAAACGCTGACTGTAGTCTTTTGAGCCTCGGCGGCTACCGCACCAACGCGAGCGGAAGGAGGCCGCTGGCCGGAAGTGGGTTGTGGAGCGGTTGATCCTGGAGGACTCTGTTTATTGACTTACGTGGTGTGGCCCAGGACTGGAGTTAGGATGCAACTTTCGCTGGCTTCAGGTGAGTTGGCGGCCGGGGAGGAGGTGGCTCGGCTTGTTGCCTGCACTTTGGCCCCGTCGGGCCTGGGCCGCGCGCTCCGCCATCCTGATTATCCCGAGCCTGCTGCGCCGAGGCGGTGCTTCCCAGCCGGCTACCCTCGCGCCCCTCCGAGCACCTCTCAGCATCTAGGGTCACCTTATCACACCGAACTGCTGTGAGAGTGGGCAAATGACTTCTTCGAACGGTGCTTTTAACCCCCTGTGAAGTGTGGATCGTGTCTGTACGCATCTCACAGGACTGCTATGAGAACAGTCTATCCGGTCCCTTTTTACATTCTAGTGTGCACGTGAAGCCCTTGCAAAGTGACTTAGCGGGTCTTGGGCGGGGCCTGAGAGTCTGTTTCTGACCGGTTTCTCGCCCGCACTTTGAGCGGCGTTTGGTTTAGGGCTTAGGACGGGGTTGAGGCAATAGGACATATACCTTTTCTTCATTTTAAGCAGCTTCTGGTTGTACAAGCCCAACTCGGGCTAGTAGTGTTTCTCCCTTCTCTTTCCCTCTCCAGGGTTAGGAAATGATTGCTTCTTTTCTGTTATGATCATAACACCTCTTTGCCCTGACTCAGGAACTTTGGACAGGAGCCTTTATACTAGATACATTCATGAGTCTTCTCAGGAGCGTCTTTGCTCACTCAGCGTAGGCATCTGGTCATTGCTTCGTCCTGTGGAGCTCATGTCTAGGTACTCTAACGTCAGAGGGAACTGGTATTTTGTGCTCATGTTTTCTGCACTTTGCCCACACTGCGAGTACAAACAGCAGTACCTTTCTAGAACTAGGTTCTGAGGCTTACTGCCCTCAGTTGCTTCAGGCTAGCCCTAGGGGATTTAGTCCTGCTTGGTAGAAGAAACTAAAATCTGAAGACTACTATTTGTTTCATTCAACTGAGAATTGTGTGGGACTGATGTGACTGTGTGTCTTCTTCATTTATTGCTCCCCCCCACACACACACTTTTGGTCCCCAACAGAGCCTTGGCATTTATCATGTAAATAAGTCACTTTTTCCCCTTATTTTTCTTGTATGTATATGGGCGGTTTGCGTTTATGCATGTCTGCACTATTTGTATGCAGTGCTGGAGGAGGCCAGAAGAGGACGCTGGATCTTCTGGGACTTGAATTAAAGTTGATCATGAGTCACAGTGTGGGCATTGGGAATCAAACCCTGATCCTCTGGAAGAGCAGCCAGTATTCTTAAACAGTGAACAATCTCTCCAGCCAGTAAGTCAACTTTTTTTTTCTTTGCTTTTTGTTTTTTTCAAGACAGGGGCTCTCTGTGTACCTGGAACTTGCCCTGTAGACCAGACTGGCCTTGAACTCACAGACACCCTGCCTCCCAAGTGCTGGGGTTAAAGACTAGCTCTGCCGATACCACCTCCACCACTCCCACCACCTGGGCTTCATAAGACAACTTTTGTATAAAAGAATTCTGGCCAGCCAAGGTAGTGAACTCTCCCCCCATTCCCCATTCCCCCAAGACAGGGTTTCTCAGTGTAACCAGCACTGGCTGGACTCAGACTCCCGAGATTCTACTGCCCTTCCCTACTGAGTACTGGACTAAAGGCATTCGAGACTTTGGCTGGCTGGTGGTGCATTTAAAAAAAAAAAGATTTATGTGTTTTATGTATATGAATATACTTGTAGCTGTCTTCAGATACACTAGAAGAGGGCATTGGATCCATTATAGATGGTTGTGAGCTGCCATGTGGTTGCTGGAAGAGAGTCAGTGCTCTTAACTGCTGAGCCATCTCTCCAGTCTTGTGTGTATTTTTAATGCCACCATTCAGGAGGTAAAGGAGGTGCATCTCTGAGTTTGAGGCCAGACAGGACTATAGTAAGACCCCTCTAAAAAAAGGGAATTCTGAAGTTTCTTACATTGAAACCTTACAAATGGAAAAAAAAAATGGTTAAAAAGAAAAAAACCCAAGTGTTTGGTTGCATTTGACTGGAACAACTGTTGAGAATTTTCTCTCATGACTGTGTGGGTGTTTACATTTCTCTCCACCTGCTTGCATTTTCTAAGGTGGAGGATGGGCATGGTCACCGTATGTCTAATCTTTGCACACAATTCAAGGCCTGCCTCTATGATTAGTGTTAAGTTCTCCAACCCAGGACAGATGGCTAACAGAGGTGCCTGTCTAACATATCAAAGTGGAAATGGCCATCACGTTCTACCAGCATCTCCCATTACACAGTCATCCTGGCTGGCAGACTCCCCCTCCTACCCTAAGCTCTCCAACCCACAGACTGAGTTTCCCTTCTTCTGGCTTCTCTGATTTCTACATAATCTCAGCCATTTTGACTACCAGCCCTTTTACCTGTTTGCCTCTTGGTTCTCGCTCTCCTGCCCTCCTGGCTTCTGGCTCTCTCCTTCCCTCCTCCCGCATGGCCCGATTTAGTCTGTTGGCCATGTTCATTCTGAACTCTTGAGATACCTCTGGCTCTTCTCTCCCTCATAGTTACAATAAAACTCCTCAACTATACTTAGGAACTGTTATGTCCTCATTTTTTTCCCATGCAGCTATGTACTTTGAGGTCCTATCTTTAAAAAAAAAAAAAAGAAAAAGAAAAGAAAGAAAAAAGAAGAGGAAGGAGGAAAAAGGAAGAGGGCTGGTTTGTGCTATTTTGTTTTGGCTTAGTTCATGGACACTTATTTTGACCTACACATTTCAGTACTTATGCTTAGCCATCCTAGATTACTTTGATAGACTCTACGCCTGTGCAGGAACAGAAGGGAAGAAACAGTCTAGTTAATGTTCTCGCTGACAGCTCAGGGCCCTTACTGTCAGTTTCTAAGCCTTTATGGCTTTAAATTTTGGTAGACTCCCAGCAAGAGACTTTAGCCACTAGAAAAAATTAGAGGCTAGGGTTATAGTAAGCCTAGCATGTATGAGGCCCTGAGTTTGATTACTGGCATTGCAAAAATAAATAAATAAATAAAAAAGACAATATGAGATTCAGTAATTGTTAATTTGTATATACTGAGTGTATTGTGATTGATTTACAGTTATCATGGCTAGCTAAACTTTTTTGCCCAGTTCTAGTTTCTCTAACTTCTGAGCTATGGTTTAGAATGGCCTTGCTGAGGCTAGTATCTGTCTGTCAGGTCTCTGGCTTCTGTGATGTCACATTCTTCTGGGTGCTTGAGCAGTTCCTTTTGGGAATGCTGACACTCTGAAACTGTACTGTGCTCTATCAGTGTCCGTAAGAGGAGACGGTAGGATGCATTCAGGAAATTACACCATGCAGAGAGCTTTGTGCAGTGACATCAGATTGATCCTTTAATAAAGGAGCCAGGAGTTAATATATCATAGTGTTCTCTTTCCAGCTTTCTTGTATGTGCTCTGGGAAACCTTGAGCAAAGGAGTTACCTGTTTTCTCTATCTGGCAGCACACGTCTCCTTTGCAACAGTCTTCCTCCCTACTGCCTGACTCTGCACCCTCTTTTCTTCCCTGCTCCCCCACCCCTCTTCCTCTCCATCCTCTTCCACCTCCTTCTTTTTTAAAAAAAGACAGGGAATCTTACTGTGTTGCCCTGGCTAGCCAGAAGCTTCCCGTATAGACCAGGATGGATATAAGCCCACAGAGATACCTACCTGCCTCTGCCTTCTTAGTACTAGAATTAGCACCATTCCACCCTCCCACAGAGCTTCTCTGTGTAGATTTTTGACCTGGAACTCAGTCTGTAAAACAGAAAACAGGTTGGCCTCAAACTCATTCCTGACTTTGCCTCCCAAATGTTGGAACTAAAGGTGTGTATCACCATGCCTGGATAGGTTTGGCCTTTGTTTGTTTGTTTGTTTGTCTTGTTTTATTTTTGAGACTGGGTCTCATATATCCTAGCCTGGCTTTAAACTTAGTGTATAGTTAAGGATGGCCTGCCTCCACCTCAAAAATGCTGGAATTACAGACATACACCACCACACTTCTAGCACATGTATTTTGTAAATTTAATTTTTGTTGAAGTTGTGCCTGTTTGTGATTTAAATAGTTCAATGGCACTTATAACACTCAGTTTTTCCCATTTCTTTTGTTCCCCAAAGCATTTTCAATAGTCTGTTCTTTGACATCTATTGGTTTATTTCTTTTCCTTTGAGGTTTGAGCAGCATGATTAAGAGACGTTTTAGAGCAGCTGCTTTCATGTAACATTTCTATTGGTTAGGCAGACTTGCTTGCTTGCTTGCTTCCTGCTTTATGTGGTATTGGGGAGTGAACTCAGGGCCTGGGTGTGGTAGATAATGAACAACTACTGAATTACATCCATGGGTCCTTTTTATTGTTTTTAGATTTATTTATGTGTATGATATTTTGCCTAAATGAATGTATGTGCATTATGTGCTCGACTGGTGCCTACGGAGGTTAGAAAAGGGCATCTATAACTGTAGTTATAGATGGTTGTGAGCTACCTTGAGGGTACTGGGAATTGAACCCTGTTCCTCAGAAAGAGCTGGGACTTTTATTTTGAGGCTGGAACTAAGTTGCCCAGGTAGAACTTTTTATGCCATTCCAGCTTCCTGAGTCCCTGGGTTACAGGTGTGAGCCATCATATGGCCAGTGTTGCTCACCCCTTTCCCTCCTTCCTTAGTTTGATTTGGAGCCTTATTCCTGTTTCCTGGGCTGGTCTTCAGTACCTCCCACCCCCTCCCCATGCCAGTTCTGCCTTTGTCTTTTGTACATACCTGTATATATTATGCATTCCACTGTGGATGACCAACCAGAGGACCTTCACCATACAACAGTACTTTCATACTAGACTTCTGGCCTCTGAAGCTAAAAAATTAACTGTCCCACATCAATATAGTTTTAGTTAATCATTATTCAAAGTTTATTGTAATAAAATCATGTAATCATTATTTGCATAGGAATAGTGAGTATTAATGAGCAGGGAATAAAATTGTTTCTTTCTGATATAACTTTTTGTCTTAATTGTATTTCATTTTTCTTTCTATATATGTGTAGGTGAGTGCTGTGAGAGTGTACTTTCCAAGGCCAGGGCTTCACCTTCCTTGGAGGTACAGTTACAGATGTTTCTCAGGTCCTTTGGAAAAGCAGGAAGTTTACTTAATCATAGAGCCATCTTTTCAGCCCCTCTCCATTCCTTTTTTCTTTTTTAAATTGGAAACAAGATTTCAGTATAATCCATGTTGGCATCAAACTCATGACCTTCCTGCTTCTGTCTCTTAGATGCGAGGATTATACCGGTAGTGCATGTGTGTGATTATAAGCACCATTACACCTGTAGTGTGTATACATGCATGCCTGGCAATAGGTGGGTTTTGTTTTGTTTTGGTTTTGGTTTTTGGAGACAGCGTTTCTCTGTGTAGCCCTAGCTATCCTGGAACTCACTCTGTAGACCAGGCTGGCCTCGAACTCAGAAATCCACCTGCCTCTGCCTCCCAAGTGCTGGGATTAAAGGCGTGTGCCACCACTGCCCGGCGGTAATAGTTATTGTTAATGTTATTATTGTCCTATTTGTCTGTCTGTCCATTCCTAGATTATCCATTAGAAGTTTGTCAGTTTTGTTATTTTGGAAAAAGTTTCTCTGTTTAGTTTAGGCTAGCCTTGAACATGTGTTGATCCTCCTGCCCCAGTCTCAAAAGTATTGAGGTTAGAGCTATATATAAGTAAGTGCCACCTCAACTAATTTAAAACCAGCTCACCCTCCTTCCTGGGACAGGGGTCTCATCACATAGCACTGGCTAGTCTAGTAGACTGTGTAGACTTAGGCTGCCTTCAGATTCACATTGATCTTCCTGCTTCTACCTCACCAGTACATTAAAGGCATGTGTTACCGTGCCCAGCATGTTAACATTTTTGTTTTTTCTTTTTTAAAGTTTCCTTTAGATTTATTTGATTTTACATATATAAGTGTTTTGACTACATGTATGTATGTGTACCATATGCACACCTGGTGCCCTCATCATTCAAAAAAGGTTATCATCTCCTGGAACTAGAGTTGCTAGTTATGTGGGTGCTGGGAAATGAACTAGGGTTCTTTGCAAGAACAAGTGCTCTTATCCACTGAGCCATCTTTCCAGCCCTTAAAACTGTTTGTTTGTTTGTTTGTTTGTTTATTGATTTTTGTTTTTTTTTAAGACTGGGTTATCCTGGAACTTACTCTGTAGACCAGCCTGGCCTTGAACTCAAAGACTGCCTCTGCCTCCTAAGTGCTGGTTTAAGTATGTGTGCCACCTTTACTCTTTTTTTAGATTTATTTTATGCATCTACACATTTTGCCTGCATGTATGTCTGTGTACCATGTTATACAGAGTTGAGAAAAGGACATTAGATCCCCTGGAGCTGGAATTACAGATGGAAATGCAAGCCACCGTGTGGATGCTGGGAATCAGCTTAGAGCTGCATTGTTGAGCTATCTCTTCAGTCCCTCAATCCCTAAAACACTTTATTTTTTCCATTTCATACATCTGCCAACTTTTAGGTCTTTGGTTGTAGTACTCTTATTTTGATTGTAGAATATTTTGAAAATCCATTCTTTCATATAGATGTCAATTCTTGAGTCTTCTCTTTATCCTGTATAAGTAGAGTGAATTGACTATAGTGATAACTAGAATACTAGAATTTGGTAGGCAGGGGATGCTCTTGAGTTGACCCAGTATTAATACTCTAGCTCCTGGCATCTGGAAAATGTGGAAGAAGTAGCTTCTTCAGCCCTTTCCTCAGGTCTGGACCTGTGCTTCCTGAATTGTGTCACTGTCCCTGTCTATCAGTAATGTGGTCTTCACAGTCTCTGAAATCAAGCTCCTCTCAGCCCACTGGCTCTGTACCATGTGAAAGATTTCTCTTTTTCCTTATGAGAAATTTCTTAATCTTGTAAAGTCTCTTCCCTCATAATTGATACAGAAATAATAAACTTACCTTACTGAAGGTTGTTAGTATGAGACTTCAGGCAGGGTGTGATGGTGCACACCTTTAATTCCAGGACTAGGGAGACAGAGACAGGTGGATCTCTCCCAAGTTTTAGACCTGTTAGGGCTACATAGTGGGACCCTGTCTCAAAAAACTAAAGAGGGATTGGGGTCCAGGTTGGTGCATAATAGTTCATTTAGGACTTTGAGCCTTGAATGGAGACTAACCAGAGGAGAGGAGGGAACAAGAAAGGGCAATGGTGGGGGGAAAGACAGATCATATGTTGTCTCATGTATAGTATATAGACTATACATAAAAGTAGAGGTGGTACTTGGGAGATAGTTCAGTGAGTCAGATGCTTGACCCATAAGCCTGAGGGCCAAGTTTGTGTCCTCAGAACCTTCACAAAAAAACTAGATATGGTGTGTCATGTGCCTGTAATCCTAGTCCTCCTGGGAGGTGGAGGCAGGAGGATCCCTAGGCTCATTGGCTGGTCTACCCAGTTGTGACTTTCAGGTTCAGTGACAAATCCTTTCTCAAAATCAAGTAGTGAGCCACAGCAGAGAACACCGGACTGACCTCTTGTCTCACGTGTACACACACAGTAGTAAAGCAGAAGGGGGCAAGCGGATGATAGAGGGCTGTGCACGTGAGCAGTGTACAGCGATGTGTGTGTACGAACATGGTATAAATA
>JANHMN010000002.1:193675338-193713741 GCA_030674055.1 Rhabdomys pumilio | reverse complement strand
ACGTGAGCAGTGTACAGCGATGTGTGTGTACGAACATGGTATAAATAAGACACTTGGTTTTGGGTCGTTGAGTGGCATAAAGGCACTTGTCACCAATTCTGGCAACTTGAGTTCAGTCCTTAGGACCACGTAGGGGAAGAACAAAACGATTCCTGCTTGCTGTCTTCTGACCTTCACACATGTGCTATGGCATATTTGTCTCCACATTCACACATAAACACATATACATTAAATAAAGTATTACAAAAAATAATTATTTTTTAAAAATTTCAAAATCTTTTGTCACTAACACAAATTTTAATTAGGAAAAGAAAAAGACAGCATTGGTACTGAAGAGGCCCTAAGACAGTTGGGGTTCTTGTCACTTCCATCCTAGAACCTAAACTGTTTGTCTGTTTTCTCTTGAGGCAGGGTCTCGTGTAGCTTCAGCCTTCTGTTTACTTATTTTCTATTTGTGGGTGTTTTGTTTGCATGTATGTCTATGCACCATGTGCCTATAGAGGACAGAAGAGGGTATTGACTACCCGGGACTGGGATTATAGATGGTTGTACATGTGGGTGCTGGGAATTGAACCTCAAATCTTCGGGAGATGCAGCCAGTGTTCTTAAGCGATGAGCCATCTCTCTAGCACAGCTTTCTTTTTTTAAGCTTAAGTCTCAGCATGAGGTCACAAACAGGAACTGTGTGGATATATTTGCTTCACCTCATAGAGCTCCTTTTGCCTCTACCGCCCGAGTGCTGAGATGACAAGTGGGTGTTGCCATGACCAGCTATAGAGGTAATTTTCTTTATTTTTTTTCTTTTGTTTTTGTTTTGTTTGTTATTTTAAGACAAGGTTTCTTTATATAGCTCTGGCTGTCTTAGAACTCTCTATGTAGACTAGGCCAGCCTTGAACTCACGGAGATCCACTTGTCTCTGCCATCCAAGTGCTTCGATTAAAGATATGCACTATTATGCCAGGTTTATAAAGGTAATTTTTTAAAAAGTGTTTTCTAGATTATTATTTTTATGTATGGATGCCTTGCCTGAATGTATGTGTATACACTGTATACATGCCTAGTGCCTACAGAAGCCAGAAGAGGGCATAGATTCCCTGGAACTTGAGCTACAGTTGGTTGTGAGCCACCATGTTTGTGTTGACAACTGAACCTGGGTCCCCTATAAGAGCCCCAAATGCACTTAACCACTGAGATGTCTCTATCTCATTTAGAGATGATTTTTTTAAAAGTGTTGTTTATAGGCCTAGGGATACAGCTCACTTGGTAAAGTACTTGTTTAGCATGAAGAGGCTCTGGGTTCAGTCCTCAATACTTCATAAAACAGTAGTGGTAGCACATCCCTGGAACTCAAGCTCTAGGAGTGGGAGGCAGGAGGCATAGACGGTCGATGCCACCTTCAACTCCCTAGTGAATTTGATACTAGCCTGAACTATATCACTGGTTTTCAAAAACATGGGCTGGAGAGATGGCTCAGCTGTTAAGAGCACTGACTGCTCTAACAGAGGTCCTGAGTTCAATTCCCAGTAACCACATGCTGGCTCACAACCATCTGTAATGGGATCTGATGCCTTCTTATATTAAATAAATAAATCTTTTTTTTAAAAAAAAAAAAGATAGACCTTTCAGAAGATGACTCATGGATATTTTGCAGCAACAACCTTCTATGGTCCATTAATTGGTCACTCATGTCTCCTTGGGGTTTGCAAGTAAGTATGGGGGAAGGAAAAGAAAAATGAGCAATGAAGAAAAAAAAATGTCTCAGTGGTTAAAAATATACTTGTTACTCTTACAGAGAACACAGTTCAGTTCCCAGCACCCATGTGGTGGCTAACATATGGGACTCAAGTTCCAGAGGATTCAACACCTTGGCTCCATGGTACCACATACACATGGTGCATAGACATACAAGTAGGCAAAACACCCATGTAACATAAAATGAAAAATAATTGTTTTTGCTGTTGTTTTGTTTGTTTTAAAACTAGGCCTTATTATGTAGACCAGGCTGAAGATAAAATCAGATATGCCTGCCTCTGCTTCCTGAGTGCTGGGATTAAAGTCATGTGCTGCCACACTTGGTAGAAAAAGAAATCTTTTCTTAAAAAAGAGGAGGAGGAATATGGGAGAGCCATTTTCATGGGCTGCTCATTATTTTCCATGGGAGGAAAATGGAAATTGTACTGCTTCCAGCCAAGTGGACATAATTAGTCCTGACTCAGTGGCATCATCGCATTCTGCCTCCTTCAGGGGAGATGTGCTGTGCCCTGGGCTTGTCAGCAGCACAGTCATGTGACCTGGTGTTGCTTGTCATTGAAGCACGGGTTTGAGTTGGCTTTTTTCTACCTTATGCATCAGCAGTAAATGGCTTCTGAACTTTGCTTCCCCCCCACCACTACCATGTGCAACTTTCTGAGTATGCATCCCAGCTCCTGATTACTGCACTAGTGATTCAAGCTCTGTTATTAGCATCTGGAAGCTGGGTGTGGTGTCGCCCACCTGTAAGCCCAGCATTTTTCAAGTAGATGGAGGCAAGAATATCATGAATATGAGGCCAGCCTAAAGAGGACGGTTTTCTAAGAGGATTAGCATTGAAAATGACAGGATTCTATAATTAGGTTTGTACTGTAAGCACTGGGAAGGTTACTGTGGTTATAATTAATTAAAGCTTACACCCATTTTAAAGCACACACTAAGGGTCAGGAGAGATGGTTCAGCCTTCTGAATAGCTGAGGTTATAGTCCTCCTCCCTCACGCCAGCATTAAAGTACGTTTCTCAAAGCAGCACTTGGAGCTCAGTTTTTCCTGTGCTTTTATTTTTATATCCTCTAAAATGGAAGTTTTTATTATTTATATTTGTGGGCCATTCTTAGTTTCTGATTCTTTCTACTGTAAAGAGTCATTTCAGAGTTAGATATCTTCTGCTTAGTTCTATCATTCACATTTCTACTCTTGCACAATCCTTTCTGAACCCAGATTTTCATTTTGAAAACTAACCTAAGTCAGATGTATGATGTGTATCTCAGTACTTGGGTGACAAAGATGGGAAGATCTCTGTGAGTTTGAGGCCAGTCTGGACTACAAAGTGAGTTCTGTAAAGGCCAGCCAATGCTATACAGTGAAACCCTGTTTCGAAGAAAAAAATGGACCTAGAAGAATAGAATCACGAAATGCCTGTTGTGAGCTGGAGAGACAGCTCAGCAGTTAAGAGCACTAGATGCTCTTCCAGGGGTCCTGGGTTCAATTCCCACTGCCCATATGGTGACTCACAGTGGTTTATAACTGTAGTCCCATTTTATCTGATGCCATTTTCTGGTGTGCAAAACACTCATACACATTAAATAAATAAACAAACATAAATTCATATATACACAAGTCTATAAATTTTTTTAAAAGTCTTAAAAATATATTTCCTGTTCTTTCAGAGAACCTGAACTTAGTTTCTAGCACCCAAATCCTGTGGCTCACAACTGCTTGTAACTCCAGCTTAGGGGATCCAACCGCCTCCTCTGACCTCCTCAGACACCAATCACACAAGTGGTACATATCCATACATGTAGACAGAACATCCATCCATACATATCAAATAAAAATTTAAAAAAAAATTAAAAAGCAAATCCTACTTTTTCCTTTATACTGTTAGCATGGCAGCTTTTATCAGTTGCTTGTATTCTCCAGGGACTTTTGTGTGTTGATGGTAAAGAAATGAGTTACCCACTTTAACCCCCAGCTTTCTTTTGGAAATCTGTTCTTCCCTACAAGGAAGTGAACTTCTATCAAGCAGCAGTCTAGAAATCACCTAATTGTGCCTTGGGCGTAAGGTTTCCTTGTTTGCAAGTCACACAGAGTTTGTCCTTCACTCTTGTGCTCTGGGCATTCACTAACACTGAATGCACTCACAGTTTGTCCTCCACACTGGATGGCTTGTTCCCTGGGCATTCACTAACACTGAAAATGCTTGCATGAACAGTAGTACAGTCTGCATCTTTCTCTTTTTCTCATTTTTCTTTTGTCTTTTGAGACAGGGCTTTACAAGATAGTCTTGGCATAGATCCTGTTGCCTCTACCTCATAGGTACTGGATTTAAAGGGTGTGTGCCACCATTTTTTTTTGTTTTTTGTTTTTGGTTTTGGTTTTGGTTTTGGTTTTTGGTTTTTTCGAGACAGGCTTTCTCTGTGTAGTCCTGGCTGTCCTGGAACTCTCTGTAGACCAGGCTGGCCTCGAACTCAGAAATCTGCCTGCCTCTGCCTCCCAAGTGCTGGGATTAAAGGCGTGCGCCACCACCGCCCAGCTGCACCTAATTCTTATAATGTGTACATTTTGTGTTATAGGTAGAAGCCACTCATTCTTCATCTACCCTTCTTTCAGTATCTGGCACCAGTTCTGGTCCCACCATTTGTGGCCCATGGCTCTTGTGGTGTGCCGAAGATTTACAGGCAGTTTCTGTGGAACATCTCCCTGTCCATCTCTAATGAAGCACCATAAAACAAGAACGTGGGACTTTTCTCTGTCTGCCAAAAAGATCAACACAGACTCCAGAATGTCAGCCAGTCTCAAACTATTAAAACTTTTAAAATACAAAGCATCTTGTAATGCTTCTGCTTACCATGCAGCCCAAAGCATGGCATATTGGCATATGGAAAACATCACACGACATGGGGGACAGAATCTCCCTAAACGTAATAGCTTCTACCTTCTTGCCAGAAAAGTTAAGAACATTGGTAATACCACCCTGTCTCAGAGAACCTTCACAACCAGCAGTGCTCACCTGGGGTTGGAATTCAACAAAGCTTCTACCCATAAGGCCAGCGCATTGCATCCAGACTCACCCAATGCCAGAAGAGGTGAAGAGGATGTAGAGGTCTTTGATTCCTTTGAAGGAACCCGAGTTTTCTTAAAACTCAGGCCAGAGTACCAGCTTCACAGCTATAACAGAAATGAGACTCGCCAACCCTTATCTGTTTCAGAAGGTGAACAAATTTTGCACAAAGTCACATTTTGCCAAAATAAACTCCAGCCAGAAGTCATAACTAATTATTTTTGTAAGCTCAGCTCTTTGCCAGCAGAACAGAATTCTGTTTTGCTATCCAGTAACAGCTTTGCTTTGCTCTGCCATCTGAGTGTGAAAAACATACAGCTCTTTAACACCTCAGATCTGATCAGTATTTTGAAAGCCTTTGTTGATTTAAGAATCCCCAACTCCCCTTCGATGCTAGATGTGTATGAAACCAGATTTTGCCATCAGGTATGGGAGATGAATCTGGATCAGCTTCTCCTAGTAGCTGATCTTTGGCGGAACTTAGGCCGCAAAGTGCCTCGTTTTTTAAAAATTTTTTTTAGTTATCTTAATTTACACTGGAGAGAGCTATCTTTGTCTCAGTTGATTCACTTAATTTATATTATAGGTGAAAATCGTCAAGTACCACAGGACCTGATGCAAAAACTAGAATCGCTGATCCTTAAGTATGTAGATTCAGTCAATTTAGAGGAAGTTGGTACAATCTGTTTGGGGTTTTTTAAATCAAGTAGTAGTCTTTCTGAATTTGTCATGCGGAAAATTGGAGATCTAGCTTGTGCTAACATGCAGCATCTGAGTAGCCACACCTTAGTTCATATTCTTAAAATGTTCCGCTTCACTCATGTAGATCATGTAAATTTCATGAGGCAGTTTGGAGAAATTGCTCCTCAGAGAATTCCTTCCTTGGGGGTTCAGGGTGTTATGCACCTCACTCTTGCCTGCTCAGCCTTACGAATCCTGGATGAAAGAGTAATGAATGCAGTAGCTGCCTCTTTGCCTCCGAGGGTAGCACACTGTCGAAGTAAAGATGTTGCCAAAATTCTGTGGTCGTTTGGAACTCTGAATTATAAGCCACCCAACACAGAAGAATTTTATTCCAGTCTGATAAATGAAATCCACAGAAAGATGCCTGAATTCAACCAGTACCCAGAGCACCTTCTCACCTGCCTGATTGGCTTGGCATTTTCTGAATACTTTCCAGCTGAGTTCATAAATGTTGCTCTGAGCCCACGGTTTGTCAAGTTAGCTCAAGAGAGAAGTAAGTTTGAACTCACTAAGGAACTATTTACTCTTGATGGTACAGTTGCCATTGAATGTCCAGATTACAAGGGCAATCGTCTTAGTTCTCACCTTCAGAAAGAAGCATCTGCAAATCTGTGGAATTTAGCAAGCAAAGATATGAGATCAAAGCCTGAATTCCTAGAAACTCTCTATTTACTTGAGACCATGTTGGGTGGCCCCCAGTACATCAAGCATCATATGATTTTGCCTCATACCCGATCTTCTGACTTAGAAGTTCAGCTTGATGCCAACATGAAGCCATTACCGTTTAATAGTGACTCGACACCAACTGAAGATGGAGCCCAATTACAGTTTAAGCAAGTGGGAATCAGCCTTACAGATGATTTGATGAATCAATTGCTAAAGGGAAAAGCCAAGAGGTATTTCCAGGAGGAAACTGCATTAGAGACTGTCCAGGGGAATGTGGGGATGGTTGGTTTGTGCCCTCTCACCCACATGCAGCCCCCACTAGTGAAGCTCGCTATTCAGTTCACAAACAAGAACCAATACTGCTATGGTTCCAGGGATCTACTTGGATTGCACAATATGAAGAGGAGGCAGCTGGTTCAAATTGGGTACCGTGTGGTAGAATTACCCCACTGGGAATGGCTTCCACTACTAAAAAGAACTCGCTTAGAGAAGCTAGCATACCTCCATGAGAAAGTGTTCACCTCTGCTCTCTGAAGGGCACTCATGAGTATTTATCCTCATGAAAGGAATAGTGCACACCCTACACCTGTAGGTTGAGCATCCTTAACCAGAAAATCTAAGTCAAATATTCAAAAATCTGGAACTGAGCACTGACAGATCTCAGATCAGGGATATTCAAGTGATAGTCTATGTGGATACCCTGGACTTCAAATCTCAAACACCTCTAGTCTCAAGTATTTGATGACAGGGATTCTCAACCTGTCTTCCAAGTAATTATAAAAGCCAGAGTGTAGGTGGGTAATAAAACCATCTATTGAGTAGTCATGGGTGTACTCTTTTCTGTTGCAGAGACTATAGCAATTATATGTTACTACAGGTTGTATGTTTTGCTCAGAATAAATAAACATTTTCAAAATGACATTGATCCACAAAGTTTTACTGCATTGTTTTTCTGTATCTGTTAGTCTTAGCCTTGTTACAGTTTGAGGTGGTGTTTTGTTTTTTGTTTTTTAAATAACTACTATATGTATGCTGGGAACTAAACTCTTCTGCAAGAATAGTAAGCACTCTTAACTACTGAGCTTATCATCAGCTTCATCATAAAACTAAGAAGAATATAGTCCAGTGTTGTGGCACAAGCCTTTAATCCCAGCACTCAGGAGGTTAAGATACATGATCTCTATCAGATGGAGGCCAACTTGGTCTAGATCGTGAATTCCAGCCTAGTTAGGGCTACATAGTAAGGCCCTGTTCCAAAAAAATTAAATAAATCAATAAAAAAGCCAAAGTTAATTAATGAATTAAAAACCAGAACAAACTAAACAGTCCTAGACATGGTATAGAATCACTAAGTCCCCTTGTTGAAGGGCTGGAGAGACAACTCCGCTTGTACTGCCCTTCCAGAGGACCAGAGTTCAGGTATCCATATGTAAATCCAGCTCCATCTTCTGGCTTCTAGGCACCTTCACTCTTTCACACACTCTTTTAAAGTGCTGGTTGGGTCACTGGTTCCCAAATATGACAAGTAGCTCAGATGAGAAGGAAATGTGTTAGCTCTTAGGTTGCAAAGTCCGGTGAGTTTGTGATTTGCCTGATTCGAGTTTGGTTGTGTTAGAGCCAACTACATAAGGAAATTATATGCATGTAAGTAACATAAATCATTGGTAAACACGTGATATTTGTGAGAATTTATTTTAAAAGGAATTACCTCTCATCATCACTCTGTTCTCTTTAAAGGTCACTTCTGTGGTGGACTTTTTCTGATCATGCCAACTCAAACTACTCCTTTGGTCTTTGTTTGTGATCTGTCAAAACCTGACATTGTGTTTAATTCATCTCTGAAACCCATACAGATTTTAGTTGTGATGTGAATTCTTTAGGATTTTCTATATATAAGCTCATGTATTTGTATATAGAATTTTATGCCTCCCTTCAACTTTGGCTTTCTTTATTTCTCTTACCTAATCAGCTCTGGCAAGAATTCTAATAAGGTTTGGATAGAAGTAATGGAAGTTAACATCCTTGTCTTCTGATCTTATGGGGGATACTCTGGCCTTTTGCCATTGAGTATAATGCCAGCTGTAAGTCTTCTTACACACTTTATCATTTGAGGAAGTTTCTTTTTGCTCCTAGTTTATTGAATACTCAGCAGTTAGTTCACTGAATACTCCGTAACTATTGTTGTTTCTGTTTTTGAGACAGGGTCTCTGTATAGGTAGCCCTGGATATCTTGGAATTCTTTATGTAGACCAGGCTGGCCTTGGATACAGAGATCCACCTTCTGCTGTCTTCTGAGTGCTGGAATTAAAAGGCCAGTGCCATCACACTTAGCCAAATAGGACAGTCTTATGTCTGAAAAAACAATTCATTGTTTAGCCAAAGCAGTTTAAGCACTATTTGGTAAATCTGGCAGCCAATAGATATAAAATAAGATAGTATCTTGGGTTTAGGGACAAAGAAGAGAACCCATTGAGTTTGTGTTGAGTTAGAGTTCAGTAGTTAGAGATTTAAATTGGAATTCCAGGAGAAACTGAAAAGCCTGTGAAAGAAGGCTCTGAAGAAAAAGGACAAGGTCAGGATCCCATACAACTTTCAGACAGCATTACTAAGCACTGAGTACATTAGTAACCTTAATCGTTTTAAGGGGGAAAACCATTCACTCTTTTTTTTTTTCCTAAGAGCAAAAGCAAGGCTAAGGACGTGAGTCATTTACAATGTCAGCCTCACGTGTGAGGTACTGGGTTTGGTCCACCACACTGCAGATAAAACTGTTCACATATGCCTTGTACAATGCCTGAGACACACTAAGCCCGTGACTTGCCTGCACACAGCATCAAGTCACAGGTGTCTTTTAGACCCACGCCTGCGTTGTTTAATCCTCTTGTCCCAGTGGCCATATATATGGAAATAGCTAGGAGAGCTCTCTTTCATTTTAGCTAGCTCTGAAAAATGTTGCAAGACACATTTTTTTTTTCTTGGATGGACAGGTAACTCAATTTAGAGATTATAAGAAGTACTATGTGTTTTTAAAAGCTAAAGTATCCAATTTCTAAAATTGTTCACTGCTTTGGAGTTTCTCTTATTCTTTAAGGTTAAATGCTTTTCCAGTATTTGACAGGTAATCCCCACCTCTCCGGTAACCTGTTTGAACCCACTCTTTAAAATATATGTATCTTCCAGAATCACTTTCCATTACATTCTTGTGAAGCTCAGAGGTTGTATAAATCAGCTGTGACAACTTCCTTACAGGCCCCAGATGGGCACTCAGTGATCTGAGCACCAGATGGGTGCTCAGAGTGTCATGGTCACCCTATCCTCTTCCGAAGTAGCTCTCTGTACCTCCCTGCCTCTACATTTTGAATCTCAACAACAAAATGTCAGCTTGGTTGCTTCAAGCTCTGGGGCACACAGTTAGCTACCTTTTAGAGAAGATAATTCCTCCCATTTGCGCAGGACTTTGTCCACTTCAGTATTCGAAGTCCTATTATGTTCTAGAAATCCCTCAATCTTCGGTAGACCAGACCTAGTAGATAATTCCTCTTGACTCCTCCCTTCCTAAGTTTAAGCACAGAAGAAAACCAGTTGTCCTTCCTCAGAGTGTGGCTGTGGATACTCAGTCCTCTCTTACGCCTCTGAGACCTGAGGACCACAGTCAGTGTTTAGTTACCTACGTCAGCATAGCTGTCTGCTGTACTCGGGGTTCACTTCTGCATGCCCACCATCGCTTTCCAAACTGCATGTGCATGCCTAGGTGGAGGGCTTTTATTTCTGTGGTGCTGGGCATCTAACCCAAGGCCTGTGGATTTGAGGCAGATGTTAAACACTGAACCTATATCTTCAACCCCTAACTTTTTTTTTTTTTTTTTTTGAGGCAGCCTCACTGTGTAACCCATTCTGGCCTAAATTGTCCTGCTTCAGCTTCCCAAGGTCCTTGGGAACCTCCATACATGCTTTGATGTATTATGTGACTGCCTATAAATATTTTAAAGTCGATAGTAACCATAGTAGATCATACCTGTAATACTAGCAATTGGAAACCAAGAGGATTGCCTTATGTTCTAGGCCACCCTCAGCTATATAGTTCCAGGCCAGTCTGAGCTACAGAGTAAAACCCTGTCTCAATAAATAAATAAATAAACAAACAAACAAACAAGCAAGCAAGCAAGCAAGCAAAATAAAACCTAACCAATTTCTTAGAAGAGTTTTTTCAGTGCACTCATTAACACATGGGATGTAGTTTATTTTCCTTGTTTCTCTTTTGAATAATATCTCTCCCTCAAAAAAATCAAGAGGGAGAAAAATTCAATTTTTTTCAGGAAAACCTGAAAATTGAGGCTTTTTCTCTGAGTAGTTTGTACCATAGCATGCATCTTTACTGTCTTCAAGCCCCTTCTGTAGAACAGAGAGTGTGTGAGAACTCTTCAGCCAGAAGAAAGAGGAGTCCTTTGAAGGGTGAGTTGCTTCTAAGTGGTTCAGGATTGCCTTTAACATCTAGGAAGTTAATGTACTGCCTCATTAATGCCATTTTTCCTCCTTTGTTATAAGCCTTCTATGATTTACCTATGACCAGCAGCTTTCAAGCTTTTGTTTTGTTTTGTTTTGTTTTTTGAGACAGGCTGTCATATAGACAGGTTGTCTAGACTGGCTTCGAACAGTTCTCGCCACAGCTGATTTTGAAGTACTGCTGTTCCTGACTTCACCTCTTGAGTGCTGGGATTACAGGCGTACATCACTACTGCAGGCTTATGTGGGGAAGGGCTCAAGTCTAGGGCTTTGTATATGCTAGGCAAGGATACCACAAATGGAGCTGCATCACCAACTTGGGAATTTGAAGAGTGTGTGAGTGTGTGGGGATGTGTGTGGGGTTATTGTTTGGTTTTGTTCTGGAGATTGAACACAGAACCTTGTAAGTGATAGGCTACCCACTTTACAACTGAGTTATATTCCCAGTGCTTTGTGTGTCTGTGTCTACCTGTGCACATGTACGTGGATGCACACGTAGGTGTATGTGGAGGCCAGAAGGTCAGCTATGTCTTCTTCAGTCACTCCCTTTTATTTTCCAAGACAGCATCTCTCACTGAAGCTGGAGCTCACCAGTTGGTTAGACTGGCTGGCCAGCAAGTCCCAAGACCTCCCTATCTGCTTCCTCAGCACAAGGGTGGGTTACAGGTGCACACAGCTACACATGGCTTTTTATGTGTGTACTGGAGAGCTGAACTCGCCATGTTCAGTTTATGGCAGTGCTGGTAATCTGACCCAGGGCTTCATACATGGGAGGCAAGCACTCTACCAACTGAGCTACACTCCCTAGCCCAAGTCTGCATATTTACACACGTATGTGCACACACATAGCCATATCTGAAACAAGTTTCACAAGACAGTGTTCACCCTTGTATGTGGTACATTCTGGTGTTTCATTTTTAAACTATTTAATTAAAAAAAAATTCTTGGTGTGGTGGGTTGCATTTGTAATGTTAGCACCAGGGAGTCTGAGGATGGAGAATAGACATACAATTGAGGCCTTCCTGTACTATATAGACGGAGACCCTGTTTAAATCTGTGCAGCACACTGGTTATGACTCAGTAAGTGTTGCTCTTGGTTCTTGTTTGTTTGTTTTTTGTTATTTTTAGATTGATTTATTTTATGCACGGATGTTGCCTGCATGTATGTATGTGAATCACATGTGTACCTGACGCTTGTAGAGATCAGAAGAAGGTGTTGGGTCCCCTGGAACTGGAATTAAGGATGGTTATGAACACCATGTGTGTGTGCTGGGAATCAAACCCAGGTCCTTTGCAAGAGCAGTAAATTCTCTAAACTGCTAAGCTAGTGCTCTAGCCCCTTCTCCTTAAAGATTTTTTTATTTTTATGTGTATGAGTGTTTAGCGCACAGTGTGAGTATGAACCACATGTATGCCTGGTGCCTGAGGCATTGGGTACCCTGGAACTGAAATTACAGATGGTTTTGAGCCCCTTGGTATGGCTGCTGGGAATCAAATCACAATTCTCTAAAAGAAAGAATCAGTGTTCTTAACCACTGAGCTGTCATCTTTCTAGCCACCCCACCCTCACCCCCAAGCCTTGCTGGTTTGTTTGTTTAAGACAGAGTCTTACTATGTAATCCTGACTCTCCTAGAACTGCCTTTATCCGCTGAGCATCTCACAGGCATCTTCTTTTTTTCCTTTTTTCCCCATTTCTTCCAAAGAGGCATTTTCTGATGAGAATAAATAAGGATAGATAGTCTGTTACAGAATTCTGAAAGTTTTAGCTAATACAGTAAAACAAGAGACAATAAGAATTATCATTTCTGGAAGCTTACTATTACTGATATAAAATCCAAGAAAGCCAACCCAACATCTATTAAAATCAGTGAATTCAAGCCTAGTCAGTAGTAGATTGCCTGATACACATGAAGCTCAACTAGCACCACCAAAAAATAAAATAAATAAAAAAATAAACAAACATTGCATATAAAGGCCCTGAAGTATGCATTTCTTGTTTGTAGAATAACTGGCTCAAAAACTCGTGGAAGTCAGCATGATGGTACATGCCTTTAACTCCACACTAGGGAGGTGGAGACTGAAGGATCATGAATTCAAGGATAGCCTAGGGTTCTTGCCAGCCTGCTTTAAATAACAACAGAAATTAATGTAGAAAGAAAATCTAATTTATTATTAATTGAAATCTTTAAAAACATGTAGTTCCATTTAAAAATGTAAACTGAAATAAGACTAAGGGAAAAGAAGACAGAAATCTATTCAACATGTACATCTCAGGACTGCTGTGGCAGCAACCGTGGATAATCCCAGCTTGAGGAAAGAGGAGCAGGAGTCTCAGGAGTCAGGTATACCCTCACTGCATCTTGTGGCCGACTACAAGAGTAAAAGATGATTTACTATTGAACTATGCTTTACCCATCCTATTTGAAAATGATTTCACAGCAACTTTATGACATAAGTATTTTCAACAAAGATAAATTTAAGTTCTAGACTACAGATTTTATTACTGCTCGCTTTTTCTTTCTTCCTTTCTCTTTCTTTCCTTTCTGTTTTTTGAGGCATGGTCTTTCTACATAGCCCTTGGCTATCTTAGAACTCAGAGATCTGCCTGTGTCTGCCTTTAGTTCTCAGATTAAAGGCCTGGGCCACTACCCACCACACGTGATTTATTCCTGCTTTATAGCAGCTGAAGGAGAGGATCCTTAATGACATCAGGTTGCTTAGGAGAAACACTTATTTTAATATTGAGAACAAAGGAAACATTTCTCATGGGTCTCAAAAGGAACATACCTAGTAGAGAATGATCATTTTAACAACATAAGAAAACTGCATCCCACTTTACAAACTGGCTTCTACAGAAGGATTTGATACGTGCACATGTGCTGTATGGCAAGGAGCATAGTCATGACAGTAGCTAGATAGGCCAGGACACTGTCCAGAGAGTCAGCCTGAGGAAAGAGACAGCTTAGAAAAGCTGTGGCTGTTAGCTAATGTGTTGTACCACCTTGTGTCCTACTCTGCTGGTTGATTTTTGGTCAACTTCACACAAGCTAGAATAATCTGAAAGAGAAGAGACCCCTCACTTGGAAAAAAATTGGGGGCTGGAGAAATGGCTCAGTAGTTAGGAGTACCAACTGCTCTTCCAGAGAACTCACCATATGGCAGGTTGTAACCATCTATAACTTCAGTCTCAAGGGTTTTGACATGCCTTTTGGCTTTCATAAGCACCAGACATGTATGTGGTACATAGTTATACATACATACATACATACATACATACATACATACATAATTATACATTATAGGCAAAACAAACAAAAACAATCTCTAGCCAGCTGTGTAGTGCACAGCTTTAATCCCAGCACTGGGGAGGCAAAGGCAGGTAGATCTCTGTGAGTTCTAGGCTAGCCCAGTCTACATAGTGAGTTCCAGAACAGCCAGAGCTCAATAGAGAGACCTTGTCTCAAAAAAACAAAAACAAAAACAAAGTCTCCATCAGGTTGGCTGGTAGGCAAGTCTGTGGGTCATTTTCTTGGCTGATAATTATGTGGGAGGGTATAGCCCACGGTGAGCAATACCAGCCCTGGGCAGGTGGTCTTAGAGAATATAAAAACTGTAAACAGAGTAAGCCATAAATAGAAAGCTAGGAAGCTGCATTATGCCATGGTCTCTGCTTTGGTTCCTGCCTCCAGGTTGCTGCTTAGTTTCTGCCCTGATTTCTCACAGTCATGGACTGTAATGTGGAAGTTAAGCCAAATAAACTCTTTTCTCTAGAAACAAGACACACACTAATGAAGTGTCCTAGTCACTGGTCTGTTGCAGGGGTGGGTTTCTTCTATGGTCATCATGGCAGGGAGCATGGTGGCAGCAGGCAGGCATGGTGCTGGAGAAGGAGCTGAGAGCTCATATCTGATGTTTAAGTTACAGGTAGAGAAGTAGAGACAGACAGACTGGGCCTGGTGTGAGCTTATGAAACCTGCTACAGTATCACTACCTCCATGCCACACCTTTTAATCTTTCCTAAACAGTTCCAGTAACTGGGGACCAGCCATTCAATGAATGAACCTTCGGGAGCCATTCTCATTCAAACCACTATGTATAGCAACTAAATTAGATTTTTAAAATTTCCTAGTGCTAGGAATTGAATCTAGAGTTTCACAAATACTAGTCTATCTATCTACTACTGAACTATGTTTCCTATTTTGTATTTTTTAAAGTTATTTCTGGTGCTTTGGATTGAACCCAGAGCCTCATGCATGCTAGCTAGGCAAATAAATGCTCCACCACTGAGTTATACCCACAGCCCTAAAACTGTATTAATGTGTTCCACTTGTTTTTGCTACAGGTGAGGATCCTATCTAAACTTCTGAGAAAGTGATTGGGTGTGGGATACAGTCTGCCACAGTCCCCAAAGATCCCAGATCGGAGGCAAGAGATGGCATTGAGGCTGGCGATGAACATAATTTGATGCAGATGAACGGAATAGTCTCTATGTATTCCTTCCAGCCCAGTAAGTGCTTGGAGAAAGGTAGTCTGTGTTTGGCTGTCCTAGACTTGTATGCTTCAGTAATGGACTCATTGAATTGGCCACCATTGATCAAGTTGGAGCAGCTTTGTGAGCTGAGTGAGACTTTCGACTGGAAAGCTCTTACACAGGTCTAAAAAGGCAGTGACAATGGGCAGGGCCCATTAAGGTTTCCCTTGAGACTCAATCTAATGTATGTTGGAAAGGGTGATGAAGGTTCCTGTGGTTCAGGGGCTGGGGATGTAGCTCATTTGGCAGAGTGCTTGCCTATCGTGTAGGAGAGCCTTGACTTAATCTCCATTATCACGGAAACTGAGTGTGGTGGCGAGTACCTCCTGGAGAGTAGAGATACCTTATCTCAAAACATAAAACAAACAAAAGAAGACTTCCACATTTCTGTAGCATACACTAGCTTTAAACTGTATGTGTATGGTTTTCTTGCCTGCATGGTATGTCTTTGTACCACATGCATGCTTGGTGCTCAAAGAGGCCAGAAGAAGGCATCAGATTGAATGGACTGAGTTACAGCTGATTGTAAGCCATCATGTGGGTACCAGGAATGGAACCCAGGTCCTCTGGAAGAACAACCAGTGCTTTTAACTTCTGAACCTTCTCTTAGAAGTCACCCTAGGATAGGCAAGGTGGCTTTATCAAAGCCTAATAACCTTAAGTCTCCCCTTAGGATTCCCGTAGTAGAATGAGAGAACCAGCTCCTGCCAAGTTGTCCTGTCTTTCCCTTCCATACTGTGGCATATGTAAGCCATGCATGTACACACAGTAAGTAAATAAATGTAATTTTACAATAGTTCTTTAAATGACAGAATCTAGTGACCTGAATTAAACGCCTAGAACCCTGTAAAGGTAAAAGGAGAAAGCTGTCCTGAAGTGTCCTCCAACCTCCACATGCCTCACACACATCATATTCATGCATACACAACAATAACTGTTAAAGTTAGAAAAAGGGAATCTGGTGTACTTACATAAATGGGCATATATGCCATGCTCATAAGGATTTTATGCAGTGAGGGTGCCATGATAATACCCTCAGTTGCTGCATAGATTCTATAAACCAAGAAAAATACCACAGCCAGCCTTCTCAGAAATAGTTGTGACTCTTCCAGGTGTTTTGTTTAAGAAGGAAACGGTTACACTGACAGGGTTAAGAGTACCTAGCACTGCTGTGATTGTTCTCTGTGACCCTGTCTACTCAGACCGCACCCCACACTTATTTTATTGTGATCTGTTGCTTGTATTCTGTCTTCTTCCTATGAGCAAATGCTGTAGAACTGTTTTGCCATCAGCTAGAAGCCTGGCAGCCTTTGCCAACCTGTAGAACTTATTTTAGAAATTGACCTTCTCAAGTCTGGAGACATGGCTCAGCAGTTAAAGGGACCTGGGTTTAATTCTCAATAACCACATGGTGGCTGGCAACCTTCTATGACCAAGTTTCTCCTGATTTTTTTGGATTCTTGCATGCCCCTGGTGCACAGACATACATTCAGGCACGCACACGTGCACATTAAAAATGTGAGTTTTGGGTTGTTTGTTTGTTTGTTAAAAATGTTGCCTTCTTTAACTTCTTAGTAAGTAATTTCCCAGCGTCAACAGGGCAGGGAATGGTGTAGACTAGAAGGAAGTACCAAAAGTTCTGCATCTGCCTGTTTGCTCCTCTCTTAGATTTAATCCTGAAAGTTTAAAACAATTTTAATATGTCTGGCTAATATTAAGTTTCACTTTTTTAAAAAAGGCCGTTTCTGATGCTTGGAAGCTATCCTTTCATCCACAAAGATGGTAATAAATCTTTGTCTCCCACAGTTCAGACCAAGAATTCACTGCAACAAGGTAAGCCAAACAAATACGAACACATATATGTTCTTTAGATTTTCCCCATTTCCTGGCTTGTATACTCCTCTCCTTAGATCCTACCAGGCAGCATTTGGACAAGTATTGGGCACTTCCCAAGAATCACAGAGCACTGTCACTCTGTGACTTGGTTGTCAAGTCCATTTAGCTGTGCCCTTTGCCCTTTCCTCTCAGCCAAGCAGTATCACCTGTGCCTGCTCAGTCAGCGCACAGCAGAATTATCACTCAGGAGCATACTTCCCTCCCTCTCCTGCCTCCCCTTCCCTTTTCCTGTCAGTTTTTGTTGTTTTGTTGTTGTTGACTTGTTTTTGTTTTGTTTTTAAGATTCATTTGCTTTTTCCAGGTGTTGTGGTGTATACCTTTAATCTTAGCAGGAGGGAGGTAGAGAGGCAGGAGAATCTCTGAGTTCAAGGCCAGCCAGGTGCTGGGAACTGAACCTGGGCCCTTTCTGAAAGAACAGTGAGTGCTCTTAACCACTAGACAGTCCTCCAGACCTGTCTTTTGGTTTTGGTTTTTGTTTATCTCATGCTGATCTGCAGAGCCCAGGCTGACCTGTAAATCACTGTGTGGGGACTTAGAGGTGTGAACCATCACACACAGTATCATGCACTGTAACGTTTGGTTTGTTTTGCCTGTTTGAGTCGAGGATTTCATGTAACCTTGGCTGCTCTCTGATTTGTTTTGTAACCTAAGATGATTTTGAGCTTCGTACTGGGTTTTATGCCTTTAATCTCATAATCCCAGCACTAGGGAGGCAGAGGCAGATAGTCTCTTGAGGTTTTCATGGCCAGCCTAGGCTACAGAGTGAGTTCCAGGACAGCCAGGACTACGCAGAGAAACCTTGTCTCAAAAAACAAAAATAAAAGAAAAAAGAAAGAAGGTAAAGAAAAAAAGATCTTGACTTTCCGGTCATTCTGCTTTATCCAGTTCTGGGATATGCACCATGATGCCTTGCTTTTTAATTTTTAATAATGAGTCATGCTTGGGGATATTTCCCTTGTCTTTGACATGATATTGAATGCCTCCAAACATTTGAGGTAATTCAGTTTAACAAATAACATTTAAAAATGAAGAATTTAAAGTTTTCTTTTAAAATCAAGTTTTGCAGGGCTGGAAAGATGGCTCAGTAGTTAAGGGTGCTGACTGTTCTTCTAGAGACCCAGATGCAATCTTTAGTACCCACATGGAGACTCACAACCGTCTGATCTGAGACTTCAGTTTCAGGGCATCCGATGCCCTTATCTGGCCTCTATTGGTACTGCATGCACGTAGTGCACAAACTTTCAAGCAGAGGAAATACCAATACACGTAAAATAAAAATAAATATTAAAAAAAGTATTTTTGTAAGTGACAAGTTTTGAAAGCCAATTGTCTTCATTTGGATCAGTGTGTCTCCTGTTTGTCATTACGTCTAGGTGTCAGCTGATGGTTATGAAGTAGAAAACCTCATCTCTGAAGACCTCATAAAGAGAAGCCATGGCTTTAGAACAGAATATTTCATTAGACCTCCAGTCTATGTGACAGTTTCCTTTCCCTTTAATGTGGAAATCTGTAGAGTTAACATAGATCTCACAGCTGGGGGATGTCAGAATGTCACTGGCCTGGAATTATATACATCTGCCTTATCTAGCAGAGCCTCTCGGGATGCACAGGACTGCTGGACTACAGGCCCAATGGACACATCTGTCCCAGACAAGGAGGCCTTCACCATGGTAGGCAAAGTCTTACTGAAAAACCAGAACCATGTGGTATTCAGCCACAGGGGCTTCAAGGCCAGGCCACCTTTTAGCCCAATGGAAGTCACACTCCTCTCTCCTGCTGTTGTAGCCCAGGAACTCTGGAATAAAGGAGCTCTTTCCCTTAGCCATGTGGCCCACCTCAAGATTGGCATCACCCATGTGACAGGGAGTGGCATCTCTTGCATCAAACGTTTAGAGGTGTGGGGTCAGCCAGCCAGGACCTGCTCTCAGGAGGTGATAAATAGTGTCTTGTTGACAGCCTCAGAAAGCTTGCCTCAGGACTTGGGTCTGCACCCTCCAGCCTTGCCCATGGAGAGTGACTATGACCCTGGGGATCATTCTGAGGGCCAGCAGTCTCCCTGTACCTTACAGGACATGTCTGAGGTGGTTCATGATGTGCCAGAGGAGTTCCTGGATCCTATCACCCTGGAGATCATGCCATGCCCCATGCTGCTGCCTTCAGGCAAGGTCATTGACCAGAGCACTCTGGAGAAGTGTAACCTCAGTGAAGCTGCTTGGGGCCGAGTGCCCAGTGACCCTTTCACAGGGCTAGCCTTTACGCCACAGTCCCAGCCCCTACCTCATCCTTCCCTGAAGGCCCGGATCGACCGTTTCCTCCTCCAGCACTCTATTTCAGGCTGCCACCTGCTTGGGAGAGCACAGACTCCATCCGAAATGGTCCCTTCTATCATTACCCTGCCCTCACGGAAAAGGAAGACGGAGCGGGCTGAGCACAGCTCACACTACAGCCTTGGCATGGATGCTTCTTCCTCTGCCACAAGCCCTTTACTCTCACCCACTACCTCAGAGCCGACTGCCAAGAAGATGAAAGCCGCCAGTGAGCTCAGCCTGACAGACATGGACTGTTCATCAGGTAACTCACTCTTTTGTGGTCAGGGCCATCATCCCTGCCCTTCCTGCTGACATGATGCCACTGTCCTTGACTATATGCTTTACTGAGTTAGATTTAGGAGCTGGGGACCATGCCTCTTCCTTCTCATTTTTGTAGGGAGTCTCAGTTTTTTGGTTTTTGTTTTTTAAGATTTATTTATTTATATATTTTATGAATCGGAGTGTTTTGTCTGCTTGCACACCTATCAGAAGAGGGCATCAGATCCCATTATATATACTTGTGAGCTGGAAATTGAATCCAGGACCTCTGGAAGAGCAGCCAGTGCTCTAAACCTTTGAGCCATCTCTTTTTTGTTTGTTTGTTTTTGTTTTTTTTTTGTTTGTTTTTTCGAGACAGGGTTTCTCTGTATAGCCTTGGCTGTCCTGGAACTCACTCTGTAGACCAGGCTGGCCTCGAACTCAGAAATCCACCTGCCTCTGCCTCCCAAGTGCTTGAGCCATCTCTTCAGCTCCAAAGCATCTCAGTTTTGTCTTTGGCCCATAGATAAGCCTGGAAGGATTATGTGTGTTCTGTTATTATTCTGAGATTTTTTTTTTAAATTGTGTTTGTTTCTTTCTTTGTTTAGAAATAAGGCTTCACTCTGTAGCTCAGGCTAAAGCTTAAGTGTTTTGTGATCGATCATCTTATTGGTGAACTTGCCTGCTTTGTGTTTTCTGGAAAGAGCAATGCTTTTTCCTGCCTTGAATCCTCCATTCAGACCTGCTGGGAGGAGAAGCAATAGATTCCTTAAAGCAGACCGTGTCTTCTTTTTTGGAACCTTTTGTATGTCATGTGTCTGGATGCCTTTGGGGTGCTATGTCTTGTCTTCCCAGAGGAGATGGAAGGAAGTGCATTGTGGTTTTCCCCTGCCTCCCTTATCCATAAGGAGACACAACACACAAGAAAGTGGAAAAGTGTGAGGATGGAGGCCTGCCCCTCAGGAAGAGAACATGGTTGGTAAATGTGAGAGTGGGTTGTACTGTTGCTGAGTCTGAGATGTCAGTGACTGTCTTCCTGCCTCCTGCTGACATCACAGGATTCCTGGGATTGGCATCCCAGCCACCACCTGAACAGAGCAGCCCTGGCCTGCTTTGGAAATGTCTGGCAAACCATGTAACTTTTTAAGGCTGATAAGACAAGACTTTTGTTTGTTTGTTTGTTTGTTTGTTTGGTTGGTTGGTTGGTTGGTTGGTTGGTTTTGGCTTTCAGACAGGGTTTCTCTGTGTAACTCTGGCTGTCCTGGAACTTGTTCTGTTGACCAGGCTTGCTTCAGACTTGGAAATCCACCTGCCTCTCTAAGGGTTTTAAAGATGACTTTGTTGTTGTTGTTGTTGTTGTTGTTGTTGTTGTTTGAGGTAGGGTAACCTTAGGCAACCCAGGCTAGCCTGGGATTCTGTCTTACTAGGATGCCTTTGAACTCCTGATCCTCCTACCTCCACTTCCCAAGTCCTAGGATCACAGTCATGTGCCACCATAGTGAGTCAAACACACACTCCTCCTTTCATCCATCCTTCTGGTTGCCAGGTGGATCCCTTACAAGTTTTTCTTAATTACTTTCCACTTTTTAAAAGGTTTTATGCATTTTATTATTACTAGTATTATTATCATTGTTATTGTGTGTGTTAGTTCTTCTTTTCCTCTATGGATTCTGGGGATTGAACTTGGGTTGTCAGGGCTACGTGACCAGCAGGCTCAAAGCATCTGCCTCTTTCTGCCTCCTCAGCACCAGGGTCCCAGGTGTGCTCCCCTGCACCTGGGATTGTGGCACAGATTCTGGGAAATGGACTCAGGTCTGCATGCTCTTGCTGAAAATACTTTACTCACAGAGCCAGTTCCCTAGCACTTGAGCCTTTTTATTTTTTTAAATCAGAAAAGTATGGTAGCAAATGCCTGTGATTCCAGCATTTGAATCTAAGAGGTAGAGGCTGAAGAATCAACATGAGTTTGAGGCCATCTTGAGCTACATAGTGATAACCTTATCTCAAAAAACCAAGAGGAAAACAGGAGGGAAGTCAGCTGAGGCAGAGGATAGATCTGATAGGGGCCGTCCAGAGTTGGTATCTGCTTGTCTCATCGTTTCCTTGGCCATCAGGAAGGCCTTGTGAACTGTAACACAGGGCCTTGGGGTGTAGCTGAGTGAGTGGTAGAGTGACTGACTGTCTAGAAGGCACAATTTTCAGCCTCTATCCTCAGAAGCACAAAACAAATGAGCGAGGAAAGGAGGTAGGTGCAGTTCTACCTGAAGCCTCAAGATGGCTCTGTCCTGCACAACACTTTGAGGAGCTGCGTGAGGAGCCCAGAGTTTCCGAATCAGAGATGGGAAGGAGTTGTCAGGGCTCCCAGGACTTGACTCCCTTGTTGTGTCATTACCATCCTGGGGACATTATACTCAGTGTCTGAACTTGAAAGAGTCATTTTCTGCCTCCAAGGACTTGTGGCAATTTCTCTTTTGCTGAGTTTTCTTGGATATTATGGTGTGTGCATCTCTCAACAGGTCCAGTGTCCCATGAGCAGAAGCTGTCGCAAAGTCTGGAAATTGCCCTGACTTCCACCCTTGGCTCCATGCCTTCCTTCACTGCCCGGCTCACCAAGGGGCAGCTCCAGCTGGGCACAAGAGGGAGCAGTGCTTGCAGGAGGCCAGCCACCAGCTCCGGTAATCTTCAGGGGTCTAGCATCTGCCTGTGCCGAATGCTGGACCTAGTCCTTCAGGATCTGTGGGCCTGCACAGCCCACTCTCTTACTGCAATCCCCACTCTCTCTTGTCGTCTCCAGAAGGAGATGAAGGGCTGCCTGGGACTCATCATGGGCAAGCCCTTTAGTTAGCCCTGTCATTCTGTAAACCAGAGCCTGGCTACCTTTGCTACAGGTTTTTGTTTTGATTATTTTGACATGGGGTCTTTGCTGACTTTGAACTTTCCAGTTCCCAAGTGCTGGGGTTACAGCTGAGACCCACCACATCAGGCTACAACGGACTGCATAGTCTTTTCCTAGGACACAGATGCTCCTTTTCTGTTTCCTGACCTTCCTCTCATCTGATAGCTGGGTATTTTATGTACATGTGAAGAAAGGTTGAGGTCTCAGATTTCATCTTCTGCCTTCTTGGCAACATTTTTATCATTGTACTAGAAAAGCACAGCAGTAACTACTGAGAAGCACCCTTCCCCCTCCCCCAAAAGTAACCTAGGAGTATACTGCATGTTAGATACAAAGTGAGGAACTGACTGTGTTTGTTCTCCTCTTTTCTCCTTTGTTTTATGCGTATGAATGTTTTAGCTCATGTATATCTGTGTACCGTGTCCGGGCCTAGTAGGGTTCCAAAGACAGGTCAGGTATCCCGAAACCGGAGTTACAGGGAGTTGTGAGTCGCCATGTGGGTGCTGGGAGCCAAACCCAGTCCTTTGCTAGAACAGCCAGTGATCTTTAATCACTAAGCGTCATCTCTCCAGTCGTGTGTCCCTCCCCCACACCCTTTTTAAACAAAGGACAAGGTGGAGCCTGGTGAGGCTGATGGGCAGGCCCTTGACTCCCCCTGATGATGTTGTCATCCGGAGTTTCATTTCACTACTGCCACTCTGACTATTTCTTCCTATATCCAGCAGCATGTCTTTCAAAGTGCCCAGTGGGATGAGGCTTGCGGCTGCTTGTTCACTAGCATCCAGGGATGTGATTGGCCAGCCTTTCCTGCCTTCAGCCATTTCTTTTCACTTTGCATTGAGAGAATCTCTCCCATGGAGAGCCCTCATCTAATACTGCCCTTTCGGTTCCTGCTTCTCCTGCTTCTCCTCCCCGACAGCTGCTGGGACCCCTGTCATTGACATCTCTAGCACCTACTTTAACTCCAAACTGTGCTGCCTGCCTTCCACAGCTCTCCTCCCCGGCACTCCCTCAGCCCATGTTGGTAAAGAGCCTCGTTTCTACTTATCAAACCTTCAGCATGGAAGTAGTCAGTTTGTCCTTCAGTGTCTTCTTTCTGACAACGTTCATTATAGGTCCTTTTTGCACACATGTGGAGGTCAAAAGACGACTTTAAGAAGTTGGCTCTCCCCCACTGTGGACTCAGGGCTGGAACTCAGGTGGTCAGGCTGAGCCATCTCTTCGTTCTCTTTTGCACTTTTCTTTGCTATGGTTCTGAGAGACACCCTGGTCAGCTCTGCAGCCTTTCCCCAGCCATGCAGTGCTCTCATTAGCTCCATAGCTGCTTTGCCCACCATCCCCATCGTCCATGGCCTCGATGTCCTTATGGAGTCAGATTCTTTTACAGCTATAGATCACAGTGTTCCACTTAATTCACATGGCATTAGTCAGAGCCCAGTGTCCTGTATCTTCTTTCCTCTTGGTCATACCAGCATTTATGCATATTTATTTATTTATTTATTTATTTTGCTTTAATGATCTTTGTTTTCTGTCTCTGAAATTGTTCAAGGCTTTAGATCTCTGAGAGCTATTAATGGGGTTTCCTGTTGGTGCTAAAGGCAGTTGGAGCCCTTTCTATATTTCTCTGTGTAGCTTTAGCTGTGCTTAACCTAGCTCTGAAGACCAGGCTGGCCTCAAACTCAGAGAGATCACCTTGCCTCTACTTCCCAAGTGCTAGGATTAAAGGCACACACCACCACTGCTCAGATCATGTATATTTTTGTGCTGTGCCAGGTATGTGTTAGGACTGAGGAAGTACTCAGTTGATAGAGTGCTTGCGTACCATGTACAAAAGGCTAAGCCAGCGTCCACAGCACTTAGCCTGGACTTGATACTTTGCTTCTATAGGCCTAGCACTTGGTACAGGCATTAAAATTAGCTTGAAATACTTATGCCCAGTCTCAGAGAGAGAGAGAGAGAGAGAGAGAGAGACAGACAGACAGACAGACAGACAGACAGACAGAGACAGACAGACAGAAGTGGGTCCATTCCTGCAGTCCTAGCACTGATGGAGACTCTTCTGTTTCAGACAACCTTGCTCCCCCGTGCAGTCTTTATGTTGAATGCGTCTAAGGTCGTCGGCACCGTGAGAACTCTTTTTTTTTTTTAACAGCCTTTTGGTTTTTTCGAGGTAGGATTTTACTTAGGGTTTTCTTGCTATAAACAGACACTATGACCAAGGCAACTTTTGTAAAATACAACTTTTAACTGCAGCTGGCTTACAGTTCAGTCCATTATCATCAAGGTGGGAACATGGCAGTGTTCAGGCAGGCATGATGCTGGAGGAACTGAGAGTTCTACATCTCATTCCAAAGGCAGACAGGAGAAGACTGATTTCCAGGGAGCTAGGATGCGGGTCTTTTATTTTTTAAAGTTTTTTTTTTTTTTTAAAGATTTATTTATGTATGTAACTACACTGTAGCTGTCTTCAGACACACCAGAAGAGAGCATCAGATCTCATAACAAATGGTTGTGAGCCACCATGTAGTTGCTGGGAGTTGAACTCAGGACCTCTGGAAGAGCAGATGGTGCTTTTAACCACTGAGCCATCTCTCCAGCCCTAGGATGAGGGTCTTAAAGCCCATGTCCACAGTTACACACCCACTCCAATACTGGCACACTTCCTAATAGTGTTATTCCCTGGGCTAAGCATATTCAAACCATCACAGGGTCTCACTCTGGACCCTAGGTTGGCTTTAGACTTGCAGTGAATCTTCTGCCTCAGCCTCCCATGTGCTAGGATGATAGACATGCCCTATCTTACTACATAACTCTGGATGGCATGTTATTTGCTATGTAGTTCTTGGACTTAAAGGCAGTCCTCCTACTTCAGCCTACCCATCTTCATTCCCAGAGAATCCTTGGAGACTTGGAGACTAACTTGTAGCCTGATGTATGCAGGGGCAGACAGGAGACCCTGTGTCAAGTCTAAAGGGCCAGGACCAATAACTGAGGTCGTCCTCTGACTTTCACACCACAGCCAAGGCACACATAGACCAGGACTCACA
Organism: Rhabdomys pumilio; assembly: GCA_030674055.1. Lineage (NCBI taxonomy): Eukaryota > Metazoa > Chordata > Mammalia > Rodentia > Muridae > Rhabdomys > Rhabdomys pumilio. The sequence continues at coordinate 193,688,076 of JANHMN010000002.1, read as the reverse complement.
AAGATTTAAAAGATCAGAGTGGCCTGGACAGATGGTTCAGTGGTTAAGAGTACTTGTTCTTAGAGAGAACCTGGGTTCAATTCCCAGCATCCGAATGATGGCTCAAAACCATCTGTTCATCCGGTTCCAGGAGATCTGATACCACTCCTGCCTTCTGTGGGCACCAGGCACACACATAGTACAATGGCCTATATGCAAACAAAACACTCATACACATAAAACTAAATATTTGTTAAAGAAAGCAAGGCTGGAGTTAAGAATCTCCAAGCCAGGAATAGTAGCTTGCAGCTGCAGTCCCAAGCCCACAAGGGGCTGAGGGAAGATGATTCTAAGTTCAGGATCAACTTGAAACAAAGACAAACACAAGGAATTTTTGCAAAGTGACATAACTTGGGGTCTCCCAAGTGACTGAAGAGTGAGCTTTGAAAACAGGCCAGCCTGGCCTCCGTATTTCCTAGAGTTGAGGAGAAGAACAGCTTTTTCAAACTAAAATCACTAGGAAGGAGGAGCCACAGGAGTCAAGACCAGAGCTGCTCTCACTTAGAGACCTTGAGGTAGTCTCTAGTGGGGCTGCCTGCCCAAGGCCAGAGCAGGTCAAGAGATCAAGGGGTTAGAGGCAGCACTAAGAGATGGAAGCTGCCCCTCTGGTGATCCCTGCACCCCGACTGTTCTGTCTGTCCTGGTAGTTGGCTCACGTTCTGCTTTTTGCTTTCCTGACAGCTTCTCTTGGCAAGGTAAGCTTGTACCTTGTGCTAGCTTTGGCAGTTGGTTTGGGAGAGCAGGGACAGGCCTGGTCCTGTTGTGCACTGCATTCAGAAGCCAGTTCTTAAACATTCATACACAGCACCAAGGTAAGGATGGCAGGTAGACGGGAGGCTTGCTTTGTTCGAGCTGCCAGGAGCAAAGCTTGCACTGAGGAACAACTTCCCCTAACCTTGCCTCATTTTTCTGATTCACTAGAGCATCCAAGGAGTGTTTCTGGCCCAGAGTGTGCCTCCTGCAAACGAGCATTTTCTTCCTATTCCACAAATGAGCCTGTGTACCAGCTGCCCTGTGGCCACCTTCTGTGCCGGCCCTGCCTGAGTGAGAAGCAGCGTTCCCAGCCCATGATGTGCACAGCCTGCCAGCAGCCAGTCACCAGCCAGGATGTGCTGCGGGTCCACTTTTGAGTGACAAGCCTCAACTGGAGAAGCCTCATTTTGGGGGAGACCCGAGGGTGGAGGAAGAAGAACAGGATCCCAGTGCCTCTGTCCTCTCCTGGGCTGGAATACCTCATGGTGTGTTATGGGGACTGGGTAGGGCCTTCCTCTCCTGCTTAGGCAACAACAGGATAATAAAGCCATAGGGCTGGGCTGGGGAAGACATCCCTATTCTTCTCGGCCTACCTTGCCACTTCCCAACCAGAGCCAGCCCCAGCTGTTGAGGAGCACCCCTGGTGCCCCCGTGTTGTCTGCATACAACCTTGTGATGGAGCTTTGTGGATGGAGCTCAGCAGACGGTGACTTGGGACCTCACACAGCCTTCTCTGCCTCAGGGTCACTCAAGTGGACCATGGTAGGGGCTGTTAAGCACATGAGTTATCCATGTGTACCCCACCCCTGCAGACACTTGCAGCCTTAATAAAGTGACAGTTGACATTCAATGAGGATTCCTCCTGGCACACAGAATAGGACAGCCATATGCAATTTCTTGCACTGAGTAGGCAGGGGTTCAGATCTATCCAGCGTGGGTGTCGGAGCCAGGGGAAAGCTAGTAGCTCCCCTCAGGCCAGGAGCCAGAGTTGCTCCTGGAGCCACTCTCGGAGGGAGAGAATTCCTGTTCCATATGTAGCCCACTGCAAGAAAAAACTTGTTTATAGGAAACGTTTTTAACAAAATCTGTAAATGTGTGTAGGCACATGTGTGTCCTGGTACGTCTATGGAAATCAGTGCTCCAGGGATCAGCTCACTCTTTCCAACCATATGACTCCCAAAACCTCAAGTCTTCAGCGATGTGGCAGTCTCCTTTACCCTCTGAGCCACCTCCTTGGATCCGTAGGCTACATTTTTTTTTTTTCCTTTCAAAATTAAACCTTATGGAGTCCCAAAGAAACAAACTACATAGAACTCTGCTGGCCCTGTAGATCTTCCAGCCAGTAGAAGACCACCTGTGCAAGACCTCACAGTCCCACTTCCTTCCGGCCATTCTGCTCTGTCTGTGAGATAAGTCACAGCCCCTTGAGCCACTTGTTGTCTCCTCTTGGTTGCCAGGGCTCAGTCCCAAGATTCAGGGAATCTGCTTTCAGAGCTCCTAGGAGATGTGTCCGTAGAGGTAGCCAGTAGAGGAATGTCACCTCCTTCCTCCTACACATACCAGTGCCTGTTGGGCTTCAGCCTCCATATGAAACGCTAGGGTCTGCCTGGACAGGCCACCCTGCACTCCTGGTGGCTCCTGCACACCCCACTCTATGCCTGAGCCTCCCTTCTGGGTATTGTATACTTGGCCCATGCAACTACAGAGGGCTTGGTTTGGGGGTCCGCACCTCCCCATAACCTATCATGGTTTCTGGAGTGTACCACTTCCCACTCAGCCTTTACACCTCTATATGAGTACCGGGAGCCATCCCTGCCCCCTCCCACTCCCAAGAGCCCCCACACTGCCTCTTCTCTGCAGCTCTACCAGAGGTACCTGGCCTACTCTGCTGGAAAACAAGGTCTGGGAGTCCCTGGAGTAGGCTAGAGATACCCTGAGTTCAGGGCAGAGGGAGCCACTCCCACACGGTAAATGTGATTAAATTTTCTCTTAAAAAAAATCTGACCCCGCCCCCATGGAAGTGCTTGTTTTCTTCATCTGCTACCAGAAACATTATAATCTTCCCTAGAATACAGGAATGAAAGCTGGGTGTGCTGTAAGTTTGTAAATACAAATATCTGAAGGACTGCTGTGAGTTCAAGGTCAGCCCTGACTACATAGTTGCATGTCTCAAAGACACTGAAATAAAAATATATTTGGCCCCATGGACATTTTATTTCTCAGAGATTGGGCCTGGGGCCAGGTACAAAACAGCTTCTTTGCTCAACACCATTGACAAAGAAGATGCAGCTACAAGGTTGCCTCCACCTGGCAGCCTTCCAGAGATGACATGTCCTTTGCCTATTAATAGGGTCATATACTCAATGAAGGCACAAGGCTTAAGACACGTGGCACTGGGATCTTCTGAGAACAGAAGCCAGGTGGCTTGAGGCCTAGAGGTCTGCAGCAGCTCCAAGTTCTGGGTCTTCATTCCCTAAGTTAACAGGTGAGGCCTGGTCAGCTGCCTGATGGGGCCAAGGCTGTGACCCTCAGCCACTCCCTGAGCTGCTAGGAAGGAGGCTCTGTCAGAATTAGTCCTGGAGGTAGAAGAAATAGAAGAACCAGATAGCCAGGAAGAAGATCAGCAGCTGCTCGCTGTTCACGGAGAAGCCCTGCTCCCTGCAGTGGGTCACCTGGGCCCTGCAGTCGCTAGGTCCGGGGACTGAGTAGGATTGCCCAGCCTCACACTCGTTCTTCTTACAGTTCTCCATTTAGAGGCTGCTCAGCTGCTGGGCTCCTTTCCATTCCCCAGGAAACAGGGTCCTCTGACGCTCCAGTTCCTGTAACTAGGTCTCGAGACAAAGAGACCAGCCTCCCACTGCCAGTGGCATTGTGACGCAGACCTGAGTTCCATTGTGATGGCCACTGGGGTGGAGTGGGGTTCCTGTGGGCTGGCCTTCTCCCACAGAGCTTCCTTGTGCATTCTTGAAGGAGGACTTAGCCCACAGCTTCCCCCACTCTGCTCCCTATTGAGGCCCACTGCCGTCTCACCTGGCCTCCAGGGCCCTGGCACGTGCAGCATCTTCTCTCAGTTTCTGAGTAGAAAGGGAGAGCCAGGTTTAGAACTAGCCAAAGCCGTACTGTTCAAAACAGCCGTCTTTCATTCCTGGGTAATTATATTAAGATTAAAAACTGGGAGTCAAGGCTCATGCTTGTATTCCCAACCCTTATGCATTTGAGGCCAGCCTGGGCTACAGAGAGAAGCCTTGTCTCCAAAGGAAGCAAATTGGATTCACATTCCTACTGTCACCAGCCAGCCACGTTTCATTGAGGCCACTAGACTGGACAGTTGAGCTATAGACCAATTCTATTGTCACAGTTAAGCGTGATCACAATTTGAGGCCAAGATATGAATGTTAGACTGGTGAGCTCCATAGAAACCCTTCTGCTAGGAGAGAAGACCCCTAAATAGAGGAGAGAACAGAGGATGGCTTGAACCTCTGCTAACCAGTGACCATCTGGGGCTCCACTTGTTGAAGTGGCTCTCTTACAACTCCTCCCCCAACCCCATCCTTGGGATGGAGCCCAGGGTATCATTCATTCTAGGCAAGTGCAAGTGATCCCCCGACCCCATGAGACATTGTTATAATTTGCCCAGAAGAGAGGATTTCCAGGAGGCCACAGAAGTAAAGATAAGAGAGGGACAACTTGTCACAGCTGCTAGTATCTTCTAGCAACAAGACAGTGCTATCTATACAGCCTGACTCAAAATATTTTGTCTCTTCAAACACTCCTATTTAAAAAAAAAAAAAAAAAAGCCCTCTCACTGTGCACCTGTGCTGAGGAATCAAACCCCAGGCCTCAGGCACAGGAGACAGGTAAGCTGCAAGCACTCAGAGGCAGAGGCAGGTAGATCTCTAGATTTAAGGCCAGCCTGGTCTACATAGCAAGTTTTAGGACATCCATTTCAAGACTGGATAAAGCGACGCTATTCTTTCCTGAAGAAAGGAAAGGGGGAAGGGAATGAGCTCAGGGCACTGGAGAGATGTCTCTGTGGTTAGGAACACTCTTGCTCTTGCAGAGGCCCTACATTCTGTTCCCAGCACCCACATGGTGGCTCACAACCTCCTGTAACTTCAGTTTTAGGGACTCCAGCACCTCTTCTGAAAAAGGAGGGTCCAACACAATCAGGCATGGCTGGAGGAAGGCTTAGAGTCCCTATCTTTCACTCCTGAACTGTTTGCTACTGACAGATACAGGGACAGAGGTGACATAGTGCCTTCAGCTCACACAGATGCTCGTGCTTAAACTAAATGGGCCACAAAATGAAACCAACCAAAAGTTGTGGATCTAAGGAGAGACTGGTAAGGAAGAGGCAGAGGAGTGGGTGGGGCGAGGGAAGTGGGGGCTGGGGGGGTAGAAGAGGAGGGGGATACATAAAGGAGAGAGAATAACTAGAATACAATACACGTATGAAATTGTCAAAGAACAAAACTAATTTTAAAAATTAGAATAAGGGCTGGAGAGACGGCTCAGCAGAGTACTGGAGGCTCTTGCAGAGAGGGCCTAGGTTTGACCCCCAGCACCCACGAGGCAGCTCAAAACTATTTGTAACTCCAGTTTCAGGAAGATTCAGTGCCTTCTTCTGGCTTTTAAGGTCACCAGACAAAAACAGTGCACAGACAGACAGATAAACAAACCCTCATACACATAGAATAAAAAGTTTTAAAATAAAAAAAATTGTTTATAAAAATTTCCTGTTCTACCAGAGAGCAGCATAGGCAGCTTGGGCTGCCCTTTGGGGACTAAGGAGCCATATTACCTCCATGGAGGGACCATCTCCATCCAGACTATAGACTCAAGAACTAGGAAGTTATGAATACCTTGAAGGGCTGCATGTTTTAAAAACCTTCGTATTTCAATGCTTAAAAGAGAGCTGAGGTGGGCTGGAGAGATGGCTCAGCAGTTAAGAGCACTGACTGCTCGTCCAGACGTCCTGAGTTCAATTCCCAGCAACTATATGGTGGCTCACAACCATCTGCAATGGTGTCTGATGCCTTCTGGTGTGTCTGAAGAGAGCAATGGCGAATTTATACATACATACATACATACATACATACATACATACATACATACATTAAATAAATAAATAAATAAATAAATAAATGGCTGAGGTACTTCCCTGGGTTTGATGCCCAACATCACACACAGAAGAAGAGGAGGAGGAGGAGTGTACAGAGGGTGATGTCCTTGGCCGTGTGGGATGTGTTTTATGTGAATTATTTAAGACAGTTGAGTGGTCACCCGTAGATCTCATCTATACAGCCTACACTGATGTGTGGAAGACTGCTGGCCACTATCTAAGGTTGCTTCTCAACCTTCCCAATGCTATGACCCTTTAACATCGTGCCTCAGCTTGTGGGGACCCCAACCATAAAATTATTGTTGTTGCTACTTCATAACTAATTTTGCTACTGTTATGAATTGTAAAGTAAATGTGTTTTCCAGTGGTCTTAGGTGACCCCTGTGAACGGGTCATTCTACCCCTAAGGGGTCATGACCTGCAGGTTGAGAACCACGATCTACAGGAACTTACTTCCACATGAGTCCATATCCTCCACGAAGGTTTGGAAGTCAATAAACTCTCTGTAGCTTCAGGCCTCATGAAAGTGGGTCCATCTCCTGGTACAGTGTGAGTGAAAGGGTACCCACCATGTGGTCACTGGGATATTTCAAGGGTCTTAGATTGTGTCGAGGGGTTGTGGGTGTCAGGATTCTGATGAGGCAAACTTGTCATGTTTCATGGAGACTCCAGGCGTGTGATAAAACTGCATCACTGGAAACACACATGTGATTTGGTGCCCAGCGAGCCCCATGTGGCTCTGGTGGAATTTGAAGGCACGAGGATCAGAAGGACTGGAAGATGGTAGTTCCAGAAATAATTTATTACTAAGAAGGTTGAATTGGGGTGACTCTCGAAAAGACATGCCAGGCATAGCGGCAACTGCCTTTAGTACCAGCACTCTGAAGGCAGAGAAAGTCAGATTTCTTAACAGAGTTCCAAGCCAGCTTGGTTCACGTAGCAAGTTCTAGACCAGCTAGGCTTACATAGTCAGACTCTCCAAAAGGGGTTGGGAAAGGACTCGGCAGTTAACTCCAGTTCCAGGACTTCTGATGCTGTCTTCTGACCTCTGTGGGTGCCAGGCATGCGTGTGGTGCACATACATATATGCATGCAAAATACTCATACACATAAGATGCAAAAATAAATCTGAAAAGGGGGAGGGAGGAAGGGCAGAAGTCTGAAGAAATGGCCCAGTGGTTAAGAGAATTCACTACTCTTCCCCAATACCCAAATTCAGCTCCCAGCATCCACGTCAGGTGGCTCACAGACACCTGTAACTCTGCCCTCTAACTTCAGTGCCTCTTCTGGTACCTGGCTTCACAAGACACGTACACACATACCTAAAAAATAAGGTTGGTTTTTTTTTTTTTATAGTTATAAGGTTAAATGCAGAATATCAAACAGGTTAGACAGTAGCTCCAAGCTGGTCTCTACCTCCCAGGCCCTCCTTGTCTCTTGGCACCCTCTCTTTGGATTCAGGGTCCAGACATTAGCCATGACTCAGCTGATAAAATGCAATCCCATGGCTCATTAATTAGGAAGTCTGTAATTAGCCTGTCTGGGAGCCTCCAGAGAGAGCCCCTTTCACCTGCCTTCCTCCCTCTCACCCAGGGGGTGAGCTCAGACAGGGGAGCTTTGCCCCTGAGACCGGAAGAGGGGGATGAGACCATGAGCAACAGGGGAAATGAGATGCTGGCACACACACTTATGTGTGTGATGTCTCAGAGAGGTCACCAATAATGAGACGATGGAAATGAGCTGAGCTGCCTGAACCTCAAAGTCTCCTCCAAGAAACCCAGAGGGAGACGGGGCATGGCCCAGGCCGGCTGATCCAGCCTCTGCTAGAGGAAGCTGAGGCTGCAACCATTTTAATTTTTGATACAGAGTCTCGCTCTACAGCTCTGGCTGGCCTAAAAGTCATTACATAGACTTCAAATTCAACCGAACCAACAACAAAACCAAACAAAAACCCTGTGCAGCCTGACTGGAGAGATGGCTCAACTGAGAGCCCTGGTCATCAACTGGAATCAAACCTAAAACCTAGGTCCTCTGGAAGAGCATCCCGATAAGTGCTGGGTGGGTCATCTCTTCACCCCCAGCAATGATTGACGGCTTTGTTCTGTTATAATAAAAATCCTCAGGAGGTCAATCAAAATGGTTCAATTGGCAAATGCTTGCCTGATGACTTGAGTTTGGTTCCCAGAACCCATAAAGTAGAAGGAAAGAACCGATTCCACAAGGCTGGCTCCCGAACTCCATATGTGCGCACGCACTCACATCGCACACACATATAATAGCGATGGATAAAAATGAAGATAAATAAAAAAAAAAAATTTATGAAACTGTTAGCATGTTCAGGCAATGGCTTTGAGAGTAGCCTAACTTTCTGAGCCATGTTGCCCAGTCACTGGGCGTGGTGCTGGTCACACACAGCTCAGCAATGGAGAGCTGCTAAGCAAGTCGTTTGGCTCAGAATGTCCCAGCTCTCCACATTCACAAAAGTCCTAGCTGGTCATTAGAGCTGCAGCCTTTACCAAGGGCGAGGCTTTTTCCTAGGAACTTTATTTTGCCACCCACCACAATGGGTTCAGTCACCAGCGTCTCAGAAATAAAGTTGGAGCAAACAAACTTTCTGGTTTAGTCAGCTGTCAGCTGCGGGGTTTGGGACAGAGGAGTGGTTGTTTTTGTTTTCCAGTCAAGGTCTCAGTCTATGACCCTGGCTCATCTGGAACTTGCTCTATAGACCAGGTCTCAGCTTTACAGCGGTCCACCTACTTCTCTGTCGTTAGTGCTGAGATTAAAGACTCAAGCCACCCTGCCTGGCCTTCTTACTTTGTATTCTTGGGCATGTGACTCAATTTCTGTCCCTTGGTTTTCGAAGAACAGAGAGAAAATATTTCCTCTAGGCGGTTTAATGTGAATTAGGCAAAAAGACTGCCAAAAGCTCTGAAACCTATGTGTGAAGACAGTAATCCAAGGACTTGGGAGGTCAAGACAGGAGGCTATGTGCGCACATGCGCACACAGACTCACAGACACATACATGCATGCATACGCACATGCGACGCACACACAGAGGCACCGACACACATGGCTGGATGAGACTTCAGTCCTTTGGAAAGCTGCGTATCCTTCGAGTTTGTGCCCTCCCACTCTTCCCAAGGACTGGAGTTCCCACAAGTGGGTGGATGGTGCACCACCTTTTTCAGTGATCTCTTTGCAGTTACGGGCTGAAGGGGCGGGAGGATGCTAGCAGCCTCACACCTCAGCGATGACGCTGAGTGATAGCAGTCCTGTGACTTTGTCTGTTGGGGCACAGTGTGCCTCTGCGGGGCCAGCCTAACCCTGAGTGCCAGCCAAACTGCATAATTTCTGCTCAACCTTGGAGGCTTTTTTTGTCTTTCCTTGTGAGTTTCTTGTCACCCAGCAGTGTTCCTTGCCTCTTTGCTTGATGCCTCTGCGGGAAGATGAACAGGGCTGGTTTCTCCCACATCCCCACAAACAGGTCTGTCATACCTCTCAGGGGCAGGGGTCTTGTCCCTGTCAAGAGCAGCAGGCCACCAGACCCAGAACTGTGAATCTACCCAGCTTGTCTCTGTACAAAGTTAAACAACAAAAGAAAGTTGGTTTGTTTTTTGTTTGTTTGGTTGGTTTTTTAAGACAGGGTTTCTCTATGTAGCCCTGGCTATCCTGAGTCTTGCACTGTAGACCAGGCTATCCTCAAACTCAGAGAACTGCCTGTCTCTGTCTCCCGAGTACCCACTGACAGGCTGAGATTTCAAAGATTTAGTAATTTTTATTTTATGTGTATGAGTGTTTTGTTTGCACGGATGTCTGTACATGACAGGCATGCCTGATGTTTACATAGGCCAGAAGAGGATACCAGATCCCATGGAACTGAAGTTACAGACAGTTGTAAGCCATCACAGGGTTACTGGAGACTGAGTCTGAGTGCTCTTCTAGAGTAGAAAGTGCTTTTAACTGCTTAGATCTCTCTCCAGCCCCTACTTATAAGATTTAAAAATAGATCACCAGTGACAAACCTTGTTCTTTTAGTTCCAGAACTCTGGAAGTAGAGACAGATGGGTCTCTATGAAGTTCAGGCAAGCCTGGTCTACACAGAATATTCCATGATGGCAAGAGGAAGACTCTGTCTTTAAAAGAGACAAGAGCCAGAAAGTGGTGGCACACGCCTTTAATCCCAGTACTCTGGAGGCAGAGACAGGTGGGTCTCTTTGACCAGCCTGGTCTACAGAGTGAGCTCCAGGACGACCAGGACTACACAGAGAAACCCTGTCTCAAAAAACAAACAAACAAACAAACAAACAAACAAACAAGACAAGACAGAAAAACTGCCCTAATCTAGAACACCTCACCTGATTCTCAAAAGATCTCAGTGAAACTGGTGGAGGAAGCACACCTGTGATCCCAGCAGGGAGTCCGGTGGGGGAGACAAAGGAATGGAGTCAGACTCAGCTAGAGAGCAAGTCCAGGGCTAGACTGGGCTAGGTACACTGAGCCAAGCAAACCTACAATGAGGTAGGAGTTGGGGTTAGCATATCGAGTAAGTAACTTTGGAAACAAGTTTGACTTGTCCAATGTCCTGTCAAGCTAAGGCTAGTTCCAGGGCTCCCTTCTCCCCTTCATTCTTTCTATAATCGAAGAGTTCACTGCTTGGCAAAAACTCCCAGGAGTATACTAAACACAAATGCTGGTGTCTCCATGTCTTAGGGCTTTTATCCTAGAAGGAATACAAACACACATACGCGGACACCCCACAAAAAGGAGGGATAGGGTGGAAAGGTGAGGGAGAGAGGAACCTCAGGCTAAGGGGGTACTAACCAGCTCTGTACCCCATCAACACAGACTGAAGCTAGAAAGGAGCAGAAGGAGTCGGGGGCTGGGAGACAGTTAACAGTGGTTAAGCCTGCAGGCTGCTCTTGCTGGTCAGTTCTGTGCCCAGCACCCATTTCAGTGACTCACAGCCTGTAACTCTAGCCCCAAGGACTCTGCTGTCCTCCTCTGTACTCTGAGAGCTCCTGTACTCACAGGGACACACAGACACATACTCATAGCTAAAAATATTTTTTTTTTAAGTGAGAGACGCTCTAGACAGGCCAGTAAGTATTAAGTTGTGGGAAGTGCAGCTATTTGAATAGTGATTGCAGATTAGAACCCTGGGGGGGGGGAGAATTAAATCAAACTATGTTAAATCAGAAAGGCCCGATGCCTGTCCAGTGGAAGCTGACATTGGAGGTTCTAACTAAGTCTGGCATGTCAGGGAAAGGCTCAGAATGAAGGTTTGAGCTGGGGCATCATTAGTTTGTAAAAAGTATAAAAGTACTCTAGGAAGAAGGCAGAGAGGGGCCACCACAGCGAGCGAGCCTTGGAATGTTCCAGCAATGTGAAGCCAGAAAACAAAGCAGGGGGATGTGGTGGAAGGACCAGGAAAGCACAAAGTGTGTTGTCAAAAAGGACGAAGGCCTCATCATGTGAGGAGAGGCCGGGTAAAATACAGACACGCCCACCAAATTGACACAAAGCACTTCCTGATCACAAAAGTAGTGGTTTCAGTAGGCAGATTCGGGCAGAAATCTGAATGCAGGGGATCACAGGTAGACGCTGGCTTTTGGATAAGAAAGACAAAGCACAGGACTGGCACGGTGCCTCACATCTTTAAAAGCAAAACTCCCAAGGCAGAAGTAGGCTGTGAGTTTGAGGCTAGTCTGGTCTACATAGAAACTTCCAATCCAGCCAGAGGTACAGATTGAGACTGTGTCTCAAAAACAAAAACAAAAACAAAAGAAGTATTTGGGAAAAAGAGCCTATGAGAGAAGGCCTTGTAGGGTATCTGGGAATCCATGTGGCACATGGGAGGGAGGGTCTGAAATGAAGCCAGCATCCTGGTGGGACCTTTCCTGGCCAGCAGAGAGACTAAGGCAAATGGAGATTAGGTCTCGTGGACCTGACATCCATGCATGAAAGCAGCATGGAGCCTTCAGAGCTCTGGTGGACATGACAGCTTAAGGACTCTGGGCAGTCCCAGACAATAGTCTGTCCAAAGCTCATCTTAGTCCATTAGTGGAAAAAAGGTTTCCTCTGACCAAGGAAGCTGATCCCGCTGGAAAACAGTCACTTAACAAGGACATTCATAACACAAAGTCGCTGTCAGCTAACATCACCATGACGCAAGCACTTCCCTTGGGGCTCATATTAAGTGACTCGGTGCTCACGGCCCTGTGAACTGCTTGCCTTTCACTACTTTTTGCTGGAGTTAAGTGGGGAGAGTCAGACACCCCAAATGACCTGCCCAAGTCAGAAAAGCTTCAAGCCACAGAAGCCAGAGTGTCCTTGGCTTCCCTATACATCGGCTGTCAGCTGCCTCTTATCCTCAAGTGCCACACAGTCATTCCTGAAAAGGACTGGCCTCCACTCCTGAGTATGGAAGGCTAGCTTGGCTACCAGTCTCCACTGTACTTGCTGGGAAGAGGCCAAACAGTCCTCTGGAATTCTCTTGAAGCAAACTAGTGTACCCAGGAGAGGTGGCAGGAGCCTATAGGAGCTGGTAGGGGCCTGGGCTATGCATAGTCTAGAAGACATGGACTAACTAGTCTAAGCCCCAAACCAGAACGTTTTTTTCCGGTGACTAAAGAAAAGGAATCTGAAGCCGGGCGGTGGTGGCGCACGCCTTTAAATCCCAGCACTTGGGAGGCAGAGGCAGGCGGATTTCTGAGTGGCCGTGGCCGATGGCTCAGGTGGACCAGCCCATTGGCTCTCTTCATCCTCTGCTGCCTATTCCTCCTCTGAGTTTCCTGTCATTTCTTTTTTTTTTTTTTTTTTTTT
>JANHMN010000002.1:193638380-193675238 GCA_030674055.1 Rhabdomys pumilio | reverse complement strand
AAAAGAAAAGAAAAGGAGTCTGTAAAGCCTAAAGCAGAAACAGCCTATAATCCTAGCACTAGAGAGGCAGAGACAGAAAGCTCAAAAGTTCAAAGTCAGCTTTCTGCTATGTTGCAAGTTCAAGGCCAGCATGGACTAAACTAGACTGCCTTAGAAACAAACAAATGACTCACAGTCTAAAGTCAGGAGGTGCACCTGCTTTCTCATACCGGGTCTGTTTGGCTGGGGTTCCTCCCGTTTCCTCCCCCAGAACAACACCCTCTTCCATTCCTGACTTAGACCTGAGATTTTACCAGCCTCAGGCCAGAGAGCTTTTTTCTCTTCAGTACTGTGGGTCTCACCTAGGACTATTTCTGAGCTATACCCTACCCTAGCTTCTAGCCTAGAAGGCCTGGAACTCACAGAAATTCTGCTGCCTCTGCTTCCCAATGGCTGGTATTAAAGGGATGTGCCACAACTGGCCTTCTTCTTCTTTTAATATGGAGACAGGGTCTCACCAAGTTACCCAGTCTGGCCTTGAACTTTTGACCTTCCTACTTTAGCTTCCCAAGTAGCCTAGACCACAGGCCCGAGAAATCTTTGCACCTTTCTGAGCCTGGAGTTGTCATTGCCACCATAGCTTTCCCATTCATGTTCTTAGTGGACACAACAGGCACTATCCCCAAGTCTCACCCACATACATGGCTCTACAGGGGTATGCATAGGATGGGAACATCCTGGGTACCCCCTGAAGCCAGCCACACCTGGCACAGGGCAGATCTTTGACTGTGTTGTGTTCAGCCTTGAGTCCACGACTATGACTGTTAGCCCATGAGGCTGCAAGTGGGAATTTCTTTCTGGAAGCCCACCTAGTATGGGTGCTTCCTCTCATCCTACAGCACAACTAACAAACCTGCCCACCTCTCCTTGTCCCAACCCTGCTCCAAACATGTCAGTCCTTGGTGGATGGGGCCTGTTGACTGCTCTAGTCTGTTGAGAGCAGTTGGATAGTTGTTCAGCTATGATTTCCAGGTGACCCTCAAGTCACACACCTCCCTGATCACACAGCACCAGTTGCTCCTGTCACACGGTGGCCAGTGACAGCCTGACTCCCCTCCTCCACCACCCTCTGCACAGGCAGGCCCACGTGTGTCCCCAGATGCCTGAATCACTGCTGACAGCTTGGGACCTGTCTGCTGTGGGCTCCTGGGGAGCCACTGGGGAGGGGGTTAGCAGCCACGTTGTCGCCTCCTAGGGAACACCTGCAGACATAAATAGACAGCTCAGTACGCTAAGGCAGCAGAAGCGAACAGAGCAGAGCAGCACACAGCGCCCACCTATGCTCGCCAGAATGCTCAACACTACGTTCTCTGCTTGCTTGCTGAGCCTGCTGGCCTTCACCTCTGCCTGCTACTTCCAGAACTGCCCAAGAGGAGGCAAGAGGGCCACACCTGACATGGAGCTGAGACAGGTACCACTGCGGTCCGTTTAGGGCCTCTAGCAGTGCCGTAGGAACGGGTAAGGGGCTAGGAGAGAGGGAAACATTGTCTGAGCAGTCAGACTTTAGAGGAGATTCCTGGAAAAAGGCAGTGAGTATCTTATAGCAGAGTAGATGGACCACCCAGAAGGTGCCAGAGAAGCCGCATAAAGGACACTGTCCCCAGGCAAGGAATATGCCAGAAAATGAGAGAGACTTCTTTATAACTGGGCTTGGAATGGGAACAGGTTAACTGGGTGCCCTGGCCTCCTCTGCATACCCAGAGGTTGAGAGTGCTGCACTGGCTCCTCAGGACTGGGTAGATTATACAAAACTATTCTCACCTGAATTCAAAGCGTTTCCCTCCCAGCCCAGCCTCTCTTAGCCCCTTTCCTAGCCAGCAGTGCCACAGAAGATGGCCATCGCCCTGTGCCTGAGTGGAGTACGTCCCACATCTAACCTCGGTCTCTTGCTGTCATCTTGTGCTGTATGCTCAGCTGTGAGTCTGCCCTTCTGGCAGAGCTGAAGGGCATCCAGTCACCGGGCTCAATTCTGGTCAGGCCACGGATGGCTCAGCTTTGAGTTGTTGAACAAACTTTAGAGTGGGCAGGTAGGCAGCTCCCATAGTTTGCCTTCCGTTTGCAGAGTTTCTTTGGAGGCTTCCGAGGCACCACGTGTGTCTGGGCACTTATCAGCCTAATTTGGTCTTTGCCACCTACCTAGTAGGGCATAATAGGTTGGCAGGAGGTAAAGGCTCATGTGAAGCCCACCAGCTTGGGACGGAGGTAAGCAAAGCCAGAAAATGAGAGTGAGCGACTTAGATGCTCTATGGGGAGTGAGGTAGGGAAAGACGAGCTAGGGATGTGAAGGAGGACCATCTGAATGTCCGAGAGGTGAGCCTCTGAGAGATTGCTGCACACCAATGAGCTGAGGAAGGTCCCCCAAGTGTTGCTACCCCAGGAAGACTCTGCCAAAGCAGGAGAGGGTTTTGAGACCTCATGAACACTGATCATCCTGATAACCTAGCCGCTTAGATTTCCACTCTTACCCTTTACCGCTGCTTCGTCCTGGACAGCGCCAGAGCACCTGCAACAGGAAGCTGGGACAGCAGCAGGGTGACACTAGGTTCCCACCACCCCTCTTGGCCTCGCTGCAGTTGATCCCTGTCCTTCCCCCACAGTGTCTCCCCTGCGGCCCGGGCGGCAAAGGGCGCTGCTTTGGACCCAGCATCTGCTGCGCGGACGAGCTGGGCTGCTTCGTGGGCACCGCCGAGGCGCTGCGCTGCCAGGAGGAGAACTACCTGCCCTCGCCCTGCCAGTCAGGCCAGAAGCCTTGTGGGAGCGGGGGCCGCTGCGCCGCCTCGGGCATCTGCTGCAGCGATGGTGCGCACAAGGCTGGGCGGGCATCGCATGGGGTGGGGTGGGAGGTAAAGGTGGGGCTAAGTGGGGAACCAGGACGGGAGATGGGGATAGGAACGCCAGGTTGGAGGGAGAGAATGAAGGGGGTCGACGGTTGGAAAGTAGCAGGTAGGATGAGGGGGATTGCGGGGACGGCGCCCCTGGAACTGCGCCCACTCCTGGGCGCCTGCGCTCACAGAGCCCTTCCTTCAGAGAGCTGCGTGACCGAGCCCGAGTGCCGCGAGGGTTTTCTCCGCCTCACCCGTGCTCGGGAGCCGAGCAACGCCACGCAGCTGGACGGGCCCGCCCGGGCGCTGCTGCTAAGGCTGGTACAGCTGGCTGGGACACGGGAGTCCGCGGATTCTGACAAGCCCCGGGTCTACTGAACCATCTCCCCCACACCTCGCCCCTACAGCATGGAAAATAAACTTTAAAAAAAAATGCACCCTGGTGTCTGTCTCTATTTCTGGGGTGGGGAGAAGAGGGGAGAAAGGGGTGTTGGAGTGGGAATTTCTACTCTGCCCTGGCTAACCCCTACACCCAAAGTCTTGCATAGTCCGTACCCCCACTGCCAGAAGGGGCAGAGTTTGTAAGCCTTATAGTATAGAGGAAGCGTTCTGGTGCTCCTGGATACCCACATAATACCCCAAAGGTTGCCCCAAAGGCAACCTCAAGCTCAGAAAAAGGAAAAGATCTGAGACCCAGAGTGACCCTGAAGGGTCAGTAACTGACTTAGCGATTCTCTGGCTGAGACCGAAACAAAAGGAGAGAGGCAGGACATTGGTGGACAAGAGGAACAGAGCAAGAAATGGGGAGAGATAGGATCGGCAAAAGTGACAGAGAAGGGGAGGTGGGCAAGCCAGGGGTGGACATCTCAGCCCTGATTTCAACCAGACTGAGGCAAAAACAGCTTGAGGGACTTAGTCTCAGACAAGACCGTGTTTGAATGGCACAGAGATGTTACCCCAGACCTAAAGGGGACAATGCCAACTGCCTTCTTTCCAGGTGCCCCACCATCAGGAGGCAACCACCGAGAGGCAGACCCCAGTGAGAGCCCAGCTACAAGTCCCCCACAGGCTCATGTTCCAATCGCCACGCCTACTCTCAGGCAGGGAAATAGACAAGACAGGTGGCTTTGTGGCTCAGAAGGAGAAGACTTCCTCGCCTGGATTTGCTCCCCATCACCATGGAGAAGGAAGAGAGGGGGAAAGGGAAGGGGGGGGAAGGTAACACCTGCTAAGGGCATTTCTATGACTCTTGACCTCAACCACAGCTAGAGACCCAGAGACACGCACAAGTCCAGAAGCAAGGCACACATGTTTATCCTCTTTGTCACATCCAATTCTGGAGCAAAGATGTCACCAGCACCTGGCCTCTGCCCTCCCCCCTCCCTCCCTCTCCTTCTCATTAGCTTCTTTTTCTTCTAAGATGTTAGATTTATTCATTCATTTATGTATATGAGTGTTGTTTCCCATTATGTGTGTCTGGGCATCATGTGTGAGCTTGGTGCTGCAGAGGTCAGGAGAGGGCGTCGGATTCCCTGGATCTAGAGTTACAGGTGGTCACAGCCTACCATGTGGGCACTAGGAACTGAATCCCAGTCCTCTTAACTGACCTTAACAACCAAGCCAGCGCCTCAGCCCGCCCCCCCCTCCCTCCACCAGCCTGTCCTTCCTCCAGGCCCAGGCTTTCCATCCTTCCATCTTCTGGTCTCCTCTGGTCCTCACCCTCCTCTTAACTTCTCACTCTTTTCTCTCTCTGCCCCATCCATCCCAGGCGTTCTCTCTTCCTAAGAATGCTGGGCCTCCTCTGGGATGCTCTGCAGGCCCTGAGGTCAGTTCTGGACAGAATCACAGTCTTCTACCCAGTCTCCAGGTCTCTTCCTACCTCCCCAGCACCTTTACACCTCTCTGCTTGCCTGGGTTTAACCAGGAGGCACAGGGGCCAGGCAGACTCCTATCCCAGCCTTCTTCTTATGTGGCCCTCTCAGGGTCTGACCTCCAATAGGGCAGGGTCAGAGAAGGGACAGACCAAAAGGGGACAGAAAGGACGTAGGCATGACAGGTGGCATGGCCACACTTGATTCAATCTCCAGGACTGGTGTATGGGCAGCTTCAGAATGAAGGTCAGATCCTCATTCTGCTCCTCTACCCAGGTGGGGAATTGTAAACATCCCTGTCCTCCACCTGTTTCTGGAAGAATCAGACTCCTCTTCCCCTTCCTCAAGGAAAGGAATTACATCTGCCCACCCTACTTCTGCCTGCTGGACATTCTTTTCTTTTCCCTTTCAGGGACTCTATTCCTCAGCTACAGAGACACTTAAGGGCACTCCCAGGGTCCACAGTAGATGCTTGCCTCCTCTCTTCAGCCTCCTGAAGCAAGAGGCTTGTGTGAGCAAATGCCAGGAGTCCTCTGACCTCCGCATGGATCCTGCGGCATGTGTATAACCCCAAGCACACAGCAGAGCAATAGTGAAAAGTCATTCACAGTTTTCAGGCTTGGAGACAGCTCAGGAGGTAAGAGATCACGCTGCTCTTGTACAGGACCCCAGTTCTGTCCTGACACCCACTTAGAGTGACACCACTTGTAACTCCAGTTTCAGGGGATCTGATGCCCTCTTCTGGTCACCGTGGGCACTGCAGTCTTGTACACTTAACTCTCACACAGAGACACATACACAGAAATGGAAACAGGATAAAAGTAGCAAGATAAAAAAAAAACAAAAAACAAAAAACAAAAAACAAAACAAAACAAAACAAAAAAACAACCTTAAAAATCCAGCCCCAGAAAATGAGGAACCCCATCACCACCAAAAAAGAAAAAGGCCGGGCAGTGGTGGCGCACGCCTTTAATCCCAGCACTTGGGAGGCAGAGGCAGGCGGATTTCTGAGTTCGAGGCCAGCCTGGTCTACAGAATGAGTTTCCAGGACAGCCAGGGCTACACAGAGAAACCCTGTCTTGAAAAACAAAAAACAAAATACAAAAAACAAAAAACAAAAAAAGAAAGAAAAAGAAAGGAAAACCCAAATTAACTTTTTAAAGATTTATTTATTTATTATTTATTTATTTATATGAGTACACTGTAGTTGTCTTCCGACACACACCAGAAGAGGACATCAGATCCCATTACAGATAGTTGTGAGCCACCATGTAGTTGCTGGGAATTGAACTCAAGATCTCTGGCAGAGTAGTCAGAGCTCTTCATCGCTGAGCCAGCCAGCCAGCCAAACCCACATCAATCTTGAAGTGTCTTTCGTATATCGTTTTGGCTTCCACCCTGTCAGTGAATCCCACATGTTGGGGCAGAAGGGTATCTGTGTTCACTTCTCAGTGTGAGAGCCACAGAAAGTGCTTGTTTGCTTATTTGCTACGATGGGATGGAGCCCAGGACCTTAACCTTGTGAGGCAAGACTTCAGCCCCTGAGCTCCACCCAAGCCATCGCACTTTATTCTGACAGCGAATCACGTGCCCCTGTGTAGGAGTGGAGGAGGGGTATGCACCTTCTGCCCTCGCTGCTGAGAACACTGGGAGCCAAGTGAAGCGCACTTTGTGGCAAGGCGGGTATTTAATCCAGCAGTAGATGAGCAGTGTAGACTGTGGGTTTCTCTGTTTGTGGGCTCTGTGCTTTGTGGTCATTTATGCCCACTGGCTTAGATCCCATGTGTCCCCACAGCGCTCTGTCCTGCAGAGGCAGGCACTGGGCCCCTGAGCTCAGGCCTGGCCCTGGGGACAGCAGAGGACAGTCCAGTTGGTTCTTGATCTTTCCAGCTGTGGCTTCCTTGGGGCCTATGTGAGAATTGAGCTCTATGGAAACCTTATGGTTCTGCAACTCCCCTCCCCTGGCCAAGATCCTTCCTTCTAGCCCAGGATCGCCCCCTCAACCTCTGAGGTCGCGGCTAAAGTCTCCTCCCAGATCTGGAAGTAACTGGATGAGTTCCCCTGCCTCCTTGCCTGCCTTCTATAACTCAGTCCCTTGGTAGGCTTTGTTTGCTCTTTCCCACAGAAGTCCACCACTGCTGGTTGGCCTTCCAAACGCTGCTCTTAAGTCTGTCTGCCTCAGGCCCAGCCCAGCTGGGAGTGGGAAATGGGGCTAATGGGAAATGGCAGCCCGTAGAGCACCCCTCTGTCCCCCTCCCCACCTCCCAGCAGCCTACTGGGCTGTTCTTGCTCCGAAATTCCAAGATCCATGGAGTTCCCGGTACCTTGCCCCCCACCCCCTTGTTTCCGACAATTAGACACCAGTCAAGTTTGAAGAGGAAATCTGCTTTATTTTTCTTTCTTATTTTCTGGCAGTGGTCATGGGGAATGAAGGAAGCGCCCTAAAGGTATCATCACAAAGTGGGCTCAGCGCTCCGAGAAGGCAGACTCAGGGTCGCAGGCGGGGTCCGTGCGGCAGCCATCTGCAAAAGAAATGGGTCAGTGGCCTGAGCAGCAAACCCGACGGCTCCCTGCCGGGCCGTCCTGCTGGGCCCCCTCTTGCTCACCCGGGCTGCAGCAGATGCCCGAGGCGGCGCAGCGGCCCCCGCTCCCACAAGGCTTCTGGCCTGACTGGCAGGGCGAGGGCAGGTAGTTCTCCTCCTGGCAGCGCAGCGCCTCGGCGGTGCCCACGAAGCAGCCCAGCTCGTCCGCGCAGCAGATGCTCGGTCCGAAGCAGCGCCCTTTGCCGCCCGGGCCGCAGGGGAGACACTGCGGGGAAGGATGCGGGTGGGAGCTGTGCACAATCCGTATTGGGACGGTGGCGGGGCGAGGGGCAGTGAGTGCTCCGGCATTGTCTCTGCCTTCAAGTCGTCAGGAGGGAGCCTAACACTTCCACCCCAACGCTCTGGGTTCCCAAGCGAGGCCGTGGTAGGGCTGGCAAGTGTGCAGGGATGCTCTCTGCGGATGGGAGAGCTTCTCTGGTCCTTGGCGCTGCCAGAGCGGGACGGGACGGGGTCAGGGAGACTCACCTTGCGCATATCCAGGTCTAGCACAGCCCTCTTACCGCCCAGGGGACAGTTCTGGATATAGCAGGCAGAGGTCAGAGCCAGTAGGCCAAGCAGGCAGCAAGCGAGACTGGGGCAGGCCATGGCGTTGGTGCTCAGTCTGAGACCCAAGTGATGGTTTCTCCAGCCTAGCCCAACCTTTTTATGTCTGGGCACTGCCATGGCGAAGCATTGTCTAAAGAGGGTGACTACATGACTGGTCACAGCAGGTCTCTTGGGTCAAATTGTTCCACAGTGTTTAGAGGCAGGCCCTTCATTTGCAGGGTCTGGGCTAGGGTCAAGGTCATCGCCTCAGCTAATGACCTGAAGCTCAAAAGAGAAGCATCCTGGAAGGGGTGGCCTAAGCTACCAGAGGCTAGAGAGACTTGGGAGGGGGTGGAGGTGCAGCCTAGCCAGGAGCTTTTTTTTCACAGATATCCAATACCTCAGAATGAGGCAGGATAGGGCAGGTGGGTGGGGTGGGGTGGGGGGGGGGGGGGGGGGGAGCCCTTACGTGGACCTGAAACTTAGATGGGGAAAAAGATCACGTCTTGTTCAATCTCTGAATTCAGCTCAGCCCTTCTTCTAACTAGCCAATAAGACAAAATATCAGTAGAGATCAAAACCAGAACACAACAGACCAAAATAAAATAAAAAGAAAGAAAAAAATCTCAACAAAAGGGAAATTATACATGTATTTAAAACTCTGTATTAGAACTTGCTATGTAGACCAGGCTGGCCTTGATCTCACAGTGACCCATCTGCTTCTGCCTCCCAAATGCTAGGATTAAAGTTATCCACCATGGGAGCTGGAGGATGGCTCAGTGGTTAAGAGCACTGACTGCTCTTCCAGAGGTCCTGAGTTTAGTTCCCAGCAACCACATGGTGGCTCACAACCATCTGTAATGGGATCTGATGCCCTCTTCTGGTGTGTCTGAAGACAGCTACAGTGTACTCATATAAATAAATAAGTAAATAAATAAATAAAGAAAGAAAGAAAGAAAGAAAGTTATCCACCACCATGCTAGGTGCCTAGACTCCTGTTTGAGAAAACACTGGCCTTCAGCTGCTGGAGTGTGGCCAACAGGTGGCCTCAACTATAGACAGTCTTTTGGCCCAAGGTCATACACTTTCCAGGTGGCCACATATAATGGTTGGCCCATTTTTGTGCAAACAGTTGGGCACCTCTGGCTGCATTTCAGGTTTGGGTTGCAGGTGTGCATAGGTGTGCATAGGTGTGCATAGGTCTACACGGAAGGACATCACATGCAGCTCAGTAGCAGACTGCTTGCCTAGTGTGAGAGGCCTTGGGTCCAGTCCCCAGCATGATGATAGCAATACATTTGGAAACAGTTTTTTTGTTAAAATTTTAATTTTAATGTGTGTGTATGTTTGTGTATACAGGTTTCCTTGGAGGTCGGAAGAGGAAGTTGGATCCCCAGGAGCTGTGACTAAAGGGGATCGTGAGCAGGCCTGTGTGGGTGCTAGGAACAAAATTCAGTCCTCTACAAGAGCAGTACAGGCTTAATCTCTGAGCCATCTCTCCAAACCCTTGTTTTTACATTTTTAATACAGTTTAAAATGAAATACAAATGAAGCCAGGGTGGTGGTGGCACACACCTTTAATCCCAGAACTCAGGAGGCAGAGGCAGGTGAACTTCTATGAGTTCCAGTCTAGCCTGGTCTACAGAGCTAATTCTAGGACAGTCAGGACTGCACAAAAGAAACAAAACCAAAACTAAACCAAACCAAAACAAAAGAAAACAACAACAAAAGACAGACATAGCGTGGCAGGAAGACATGGAAGACTCAACTCCTTCATTTTATGGTTGAGAAATCAAAAAGAGATCACCAGGAGAGACTAAGGTCTCATTACCCCCTTCAAGGGCCCTCAATGACTTGAAGATTGTCTACTGGGTCCCATATTAAATATCTTACCGTCTTGGGCTGGAGAATTGGTTCAGTGGTTCAGTGGTTAACAGTTACTCCTGCAGAAGACCCAGGTTTGATTCCCAGCACCCACAGGGTGGCTCACAACCACTTATAACGATTGCAGTGGAGCCAGTGCCTTCTGACCCGGCACATGAATAGTGCGTTACACACGTAGGCAGAACATTCAGACACAGAAAATAAAATTAATAGATCTAAAAAAATAAAAAAAAAAAAAAAAACTTTTAAAAAGAAAGGAGAAGCATTGTCCAGACTCTCATTTTATTTTGTTTTGAGATAGGCTCTTGGTTGTCCTGGAACTATCTGTGTAGACCAGGCTGGGCTTGAACTCACAGTGATCCACCTGCCTTCCAAGTGCTGAGTGTACCACCATGCTAGGCACATAGGTTCCTATTTAGGAAAACACTGGCGTGTGGTCTTAGCTGCAGAAAGCTACCTGGCCCTTCCCAGGTATCCACATAAACGGTTGGTCCATTTTGGTACAAATGCTGGGCACCCCTGACTGCACTTCAGCTTTGGGCTCTAGGACAGCTGAGGTCTGCATACTGGTTCTGCTCACTTTTCTCTTCCACAGGGGTGGGGCCCAGGGCCCATGTCCTAAACTTCACCTCAGGCTCTGTTAGGAAGAGACCTGCAACATCCACGAAGAAGTAACAGCCAGTGTCCCAGAGACCAGCTCACTGCATACAGTCTCTTCTCCTAGAGAGACTAGAAAAGCCCCTAGGCTCTTTGTTCTTAGGATTAACTTTCTCCTCGAGGGGCTGGGGCCGATGGGGCAAAGCATGTTCCCGAGCTCATATGACCCTGAATCACAGCTCCTGAGTCATTGGTGCAAGTTACCAAACGCTAAGCTGGCGGTGAGGTTGACCTCTCCTACAAATCAGCTCGTTTCTCATCCAGATTAGCTTATGGGTATTCTGGGCATAGAAGGCCAAGGGCTTGACCCCCGGAACGGCCCCAGAGAGACAGCCGGCGTATTCTTTGGGCATAATGATCTCATCTAAGGTAATCCATGCACATAAATTAGCATGTCATAACAATATGTACATAATGCTCCCGCTAGGCCAGCATGCCTTCATGTGCTCACCAACTCATCTTTGTTTGGGAAGACCAGTAAATGGCAGACAGGATCCTAGTCCTCAGGATGGGCCTGCAGCTGAGTGGGAGAACACTAACACACTGAGGTATAAGAGGACACTGAGCTTATGTGCAAGACAGTACATGGAGCCTTGGGTACAGTGTCAGCATCAGGAGAAAACTCACTGTCCCCATGGGGTTCATATGTCACTGGAGGAAGCAGAATATGAAATAGGAGACATATTACGTGGGGTTACTGCTTTCCTTAGGATCTGAGTGTATCCATGTGTTATCTTGTAGGCCCTTAGGATGCCCTGGGAGATGGTGAGATCTTTAAAATAGAGAGACTCAGACTTTAGGTCACTGACGGCATGCCCATGAAGGAGGTAGTCTCTCCTCGATTTTTTATTTTGGTTTTGCAGGCATGAAAGGAAGGGGTGAATTCTTCCGTGCGCTCCTGCCGTGATGTGTACTTTGACACAGATCTGTAAGCAGCAAGGCCAACAAATCATAGACTAGAGTCTTTGAGACTGTGAGCCCAAATAACCCTTTCCTTCTAGGCATGGAGGCACATCCTGTGATCTCAGCATACTGGAAATGTGCAGGAGGGTCAAGAGTTCAAGACCAGTCTCAGATAAATGACAGCTCAGAGCCATTCGGGGGTTAATGAAATGCTTCTCCGAAACCACCAAATCAAACCTTTTGTTTTTATACATTAAAAATTCTCAAGGGTTTTGCTAGGTTTGGCAAAGCTTCCCCTTGCACCCTGGGGGTGAATAGAGATTTGACAAAACCTTCCTCTGATCTGAGTGCAAACGTACTGTGTGCTAGTACACAGTGTTTACAAAGAATGGACCAGTGTGTGCTTTAGCCAATAGAAATGGCAGCCTCCCCGTGGATGTTTACAGCCTGGGATTCCTGCCTACAGAGATTATTAGCCAGGCCCTCTTCTCGTGTGGTGGGCTGTATATGCTAGGCCTAGGGAGCGGCACTATTAGGAGGTGTGGCCTTGTTGGAGTAGGTGTGTCACTGTGGGCATGGGCTTAAGACCCTCATCCTAGCTGCCTGGAAGTGAATATTTTGCTAGCAGCCTTCAGACGAAGATGTAGAACTCTCAGCTCTTCTCATACCATGCCTGCCTGGATGCTTCCATGCTACCACCTTGATGACAATGGACTGAACCTCTGATCCTGTAAGCCAGCTCCAATTAAATGTTGTCCTTTTGGTCGTGGTGTCTGTTCACAGCAGTAAAACCCTAACTAAGACACCTGTGATGTGCAAAGTGGACACGCTGAAGTTCTGGACTGCTGTTGTGGTTGCTATCATTCCACCAGAGAGAGAGGGCACAGACCATCCTGCCCCAGACTTTCTGTCCGTGTGTCTGTCCTTTCTTCATTCTCTCACCACCTTTCTTAGGGTCCCAGATTCAAGTTATGCAGGTGATGGATTAGTATGGAAAGAGAGGCAATACTGGCTGTCATTTTTCTTAGGGTGACCTGTGAGTACTCAGACAGGAAAAAAAACACGTGCCTGCAGAAGGCTCAGTGTGTTGCTGTTATGTACAAGTGGACACGAATGTAACCTCTAGAAATATCCATTTATTATGTCAGTTTTGGGGGCAGAGCCCAGGTAGGTTTCTGTACTCATGGTCCTAGCAGCAGACGAGCCTCAACGGGTGTACAGCCCTTACCAGAGCTTGGTGACTATGGGCACAACTCATTTCCCTGCAGTTGTACATCACCTGGCAGCTCGCTTCTTTAAAATATTTTTAAAAATTATGTGTATGAGCTAGCATGTATGTCTGTGCACAATGTCCATAGAGGTCAGAAAAGGGTGTCAGATCCCCTGGAACTGCAGTTCTGGGTGCTTGTGGGTTGACTTATGGGTCCTGGGACATGAATCCTGATCTTCTAGAAGAGCAACCAGTGCTCTCAACTGCTGACCGTCTCTCCTGCCTCTGCTTCTCTGAGGACTAGGAGACAAAGGAAAAGTGAGAGATTGATTCTGTACCGTCAAGTCTCTGAATATGGGGAAGGCTAGGCTCACTTTTTTTTTTGGTTTTTCAAGACAGGATTTCTCTGTGTAGCCCTGGCTGTCCTGGAACTCACTCTGTAGACCAGGTTGACCTCGAACTCAGAAATCTGCCTGCCTCTGCCTCCCAAGTGCTGGGATTAAAGGTGTGCGCCACCACTGCCCAGCTAGGCTCACATTCTATATCATCTGTCTGTCTGTCTGTCTGTCTGTCTGTCTATCATCTATCTATCTATCTATCTATCTATCTATCTATCTATCTATCTATCTATCTATCTGTCTATCTAACATCTATCATCTATCTGTTTATCATCTATCTGTCTGTATGTCTGTCATCTGTCTGTGTATCTGTCATCTGTCTGTATATCTGTCTGTTTATCTATCATCTGTCTGTTGATCATTTGTCTGTCTATCTGCCTGCCTGTCTGCCTGCCTGCCTGCCTGTCTGTCTGTCTGTCTGAGACAGGATTTCACTATGTAACCTTGGCTGTCTTGGAACTCTCTATGTAGAGCAAGCAGGACTTAACCTTGCAGAAATCCTGTTGTCTCTCTGATTTTGTCTGATTTAGGCTCACTTTTAAAGGACTAAATTGGCTGGGTGTGGTGGTGTACACTTTAATCCCAGCACTCCAGAGACTCAAGAAGGCAGATCTCTGAGTTTTGGGCCAGCGTATTCTATGCAGTGAGCTACAGGCAAGCCCGAGCTACATAGTGGGACCCTGTCTTACAAAGAGCCCCAAATGCTGGGCAGTGGTGACACACGCCTTTAGTCACAGCACTTGGGAAGCAAAGGCAGGAGGATTTCTGAGTTCCAGGCCGGCCTGGTCTACAGAGTGAGTTCCAGAACAACCAGGGCTACACAGAGAAACCTTGTCTTGAACAAACAAACAAACAAACAAGCCCCAAACAATTGAACTGAAACTGAGAGGAATCTTCATAACATCATACCTGCCACAGCTTCCATCTTTGTTACTGATGGAGTGCTCCTGCGGGGCTGACACAGCACCAACTGGAGCTGTACGGGGTCGACACAACACTGACTGCACGGGGTTGGGGGAGGGGACGCGGGGGGGGGGGGGGGTGGATGACACTGCACTGACTGCACCTGCAGGGCTGACACTACACCTGAGGGGGGTTGACACTGCATGGACTGCACCTATGGTAGTTGACACTGCACTGACTGTACCCGCGGGGGTTGACACTGCACCTGCGGCGGTTGGGGGGTGGTGACATCGCACCCACGGGACTAGTGCTGTGCCAGTAGCACTTGTATTGCGTATTACTGTTTACGGTTTATGGGTCCTACTCACAGGCTTCAGGAGATTACATAAGGGCGTGGGTACGAAGAATGGGGATTATGGTGACCATTTTAGCCTCTACCTCCTATGGAAGGGCCACTTCTAGACAGAAGAAGACAGTTCATATAGAGCTCTTCTGGGCTGGGGCAGTAGTGGCACACAGCTTTAATCCCAGCACTTGAGGGGCAGACACAGGGGGATCTCTGTGAGTTTGAGGCCTGCCTGATCTATGGAGCAAATTCCAGGACAGCCATATGGAGATACCTTGTCTTGAGGGGAAAAATCTCTTTTCATTATTTTGGTCACTTCCTTATGTGAGACACATAGACTTTTTTTCCTCTGAATATTTTATTGCTGCTTGTGACATTCACAACGTAGGAAAAATCTGTCACTACTACATTCCAGCACTGGAGCTAGCGAAGTTCAGATACCTGCATAGGGGATGCCTTGGCTGAGTGAGTTCCTCCAAAGGATTCATGGGCCCTTGACACGTATTTCCAGCACTTGGAAATCTGAGGCAGGAGGATTGACATGAATTGCAGACCAGCCTGGGATACATAGTGAATTATAGGTCAGCTTGAGGTACAGTGTTAAAGCTTATAATAATTATTAGAATAATTTAGGGGGAAAAGCTTCTAATAGAGATGGGAGTGTTGTGGCAGAAATTTCCCTATCCAATCTATTTGCAGCGGGAGGCCTATGATTGGTTAGGGAAAAGGGAGGTGGAGTTAAGGGTGGCAGAGACAGATGCAGGGAGAAACGCAAGAGCCGGAGGTTTACCAGCGTGGCTTTAAACCAGCCTTAAACAGAGATGATATGAAAAGGTTAGGATATTTTGGGATATATTGTCTAATCTGTGTTGGCATCTTACCTACCGTTATCAATTGGCTTTGAAATTATTGTGTGGGCATCCTGAGATTTGAGTATTTGATGACATATAAATCTGTTTGGTTAACTACAGGCATCAAGAGTTTTGATTTTACCGGGTGATGAGTGTAGTAGTGCTTGCGGGGTGGACGATCGCAGCGTGGGGCTAGCGTGGCCACGAGGGGAGCTCTGGAGCTCCAGCCCGCTGGAGAGCCTGCTGAGATGAGGACTCCCGGCTGGGGCCAGGCAGCCGCCAGCAGGGCGGCCAAGTGGATAGCTGAACGTTTCTTTTCTAATACCTCCCGCTACAGAGTGTGTGCATGACTGCCCTACTGTGTGCTTCTGGAAATCCATATGAATGAGTCAGAACTAGAGACAATGTTGTGAGAGGTGTACAGAGTGATTGTCCTACTGTGTGCAACCCAATTCCCTCCTACCATGTGGGTGCTGGGCTCCAGACTAGGCTGAATGACAAGCACCCTTCCCCGCTGGGCAGTCTTGCTGGCCCAACCTATTTGTGTTTAAATCCCAGCTACTTCAATCCTCATGGATGTATATTCGCTAACTTTTTTTTAAATCTCAAAAATAAAAGAAACAGGGTCTCACTCTGTAACCCATGCTGGCCTGGAATTCATCATCTCCCAGCCTCAGTCTCCCAAGCATATCATACATAATGCACACATCAGTTTTGTCAAAAGAAGTGAAACAGGATTGTTGTGACAAAGGAGAACACTATGTAAAACTAAGCTCAGGATATAGTAAGTGCTCAATACACGTTAGATTCTTTTTTTTTTTTTTTTTCCTCATTTGAGGGCTTAAACCCAGGGCCTCATATACCTCAAGAATTGGCTCTATCACTGACAGATACAATCAGTCCCTATGAATTACTGTGGCCTCAGATTCACACCATTGAATCTGACAGATGGCATCAAATCAGAAATGAATTTCTGAAAGACTTGCTCAGAGCTCTCTCTCTCTCTCTCTCTCTCTCTCTCTCTCTCTCTCTCTACCAGGGACACTTTCACCATGTTGGTGGCAGGGCCTTAAAATAGTAAAGAAAAAGCTAAGCAGTAGTGGCACATGCCTTTAGTACCAGCACTCGGAGGCAGAGGTAGGGGAATCTCTGTGAGTTCAAGGCCAGCCTTGTCTATAGTGTAAGTTCCAGGACAGCCAGGGATACATAGAGAAACCCTGCCTTAAATCTACCCCACCTCAAAAAAAAAGTGTAGTGGTCATTTGGGCTACAGTGCTTTGGCACCAGTTGGGTAGCACGTGTGTACCTGGGCAGGAGCTATCTGGATTCATGAGTGGAACACACACACACACACACACACACACACACACACACACAACTTAATTTTTGACATGCCATGACTAGCTCAAAGGTTGGGTACTCACACTTTTCCCTGTAGCAGATGCTCCCCTCCGGTACACCTGAGACTCCTAAACCTTCCCTGCTACTCCAGGCCCAATTGAGGATTCTCACATGGCTGGTTGGCTTTCTTTCCTGCAGCTCCTACATCCCAAATCTAAGGGTACCACCTCATCTCTCTTTGCCCAACCCTGGCATCTTTATTGATCGATCAAAAACCAATTGGGGACAAGAACCTTCAGCATTTGGATAGCAGATTTCCAATTTGGCAGATTAATTCAAAGCATTGGAAACAATCCCCAACAAAAAATCGAAGGAAAAAGTTTACAGCTCTGATTACATTATTTGAGGAACAAACATAAGGAAAACCATCAGGGATCTGGACTTCGGGACGTTTTCTGTGTTGGGGATTGAACCCAGGGCCTTGGGACACGGTAAGCAAGCACTCTTCATGAAATTACACCCCGGAACCCAATAAGGCTTTGAAATGAAATTTGAAATGGTAATATATTTTGACAATTAAAGATTTATAATTTCTGGCTAGGCAGTGGTGGCGCACGCCTTTAATCCCAGCACTTGAGAGGCAGAGGCAGGCAGATTTCTGAGTTCGAGGCCAGCCTGGTCTACAGAGT
This sequence comes from Rhabdomys pumilio, assembly GCA_030674055.1. Lineage (NCBI taxonomy): Eukaryota > Metazoa > Chordata > Mammalia > Rodentia > Muridae > Rhabdomys > Rhabdomys pumilio. The sequence continues at coordinate 193,658,196 of JANHMN010000002.1, read as the reverse complement.
GAGTTCCAGGACAGACAGGGCTACACAGAGAAACCCTGTCTTGAAAAACCAAAAAAAAAAAAAAAAAAAAGATTTATAATTTCTGAAATTCTGGAAATATCTAAGCTACAAATTTTGCATATGATCAACTTGGTTTCCTGAAAACACCTGATGTTCTTGCATGTAATTTTGTCTCAGAGTAAATATAAATCTGACTTTGTAACAATAAAGATTGTCAAGAAAGGTTTTGTGAAAATGTTCAGTCCAAGAGACTGGCCCTCCTGCCAGCCTGTGAACAGTGGTCAGATCACAGGCAAGGCAGCACATGCAGCGGAACTGAGTGTGGTGCTGTGTGAGACACTGCAGGGCTGGAAAGATGGCTTAGTAGTTAAGAACACAGGCTGCTCTTCCAGAGGACCTGGGTTTAACTCTAAGCCCTGGGCCCTGCAAGGGCCTTATGCAGACTGGCTTCAAGTTTTCCATGTAGCTGAATATGACATTAAACTCCAGATGCTCCTGAGTCCTAGGTTTACAGTTGTATACTATGTCTCCTTTCTGTACCCCTCGCCCCTTTTTGAGATAGGGATTTATGTAGCCCAGGCTGGCCTCACACTGACTAAATAAGTGAGGCTGGCTTTAAACTCCTCATCCTTTAAGGTGCCACAATGTCCATTCAGCCTTTGCCTTTCCTTTTTGAGACAAGAATTTGCTCTCTATAGCCCTGGCTGGTCTTACACAATGTGGACTATACTGGCCTTTAACCTGAAGATCAAGCTGTCTGCTCGCCCTTTCTTTCTTTCTTTTTCTTTCTTTCTTTCCTTATGAGTGCATGGTAGCTGTCCTCAGACACACCAGAAGAGGGCATCAGATCCCATTACAGATGGTTGTGAGCCACCATGTGGTTGCTGGGAACTGAACTCAGGACCTCTGAAAGAGCAGTCAGTGTTCTTAACCACTGAGCCATCTCTCCAGCTCAACCTGCTTCAGAAGTGCTGAGATTACTGGTGTGTGTCATTACTCCTGGCCACCTCTGACATCACCTTTCCAGGCTTTGTAAAGTTACATGTTAGCATGTCTACATACGGTTATATGCATGTGAGTGCAGGTGCCTCTGGGGGCACGGGGTGTGAAACTGGACATAGAGATTGTTATGAGCCACTTGATGTGAATGCTTTGAAACCACCCGGGGCCTCTGAAAAAGCAGCAGGCACTTAGATGACTGTGGAGCATCTCTCCAGCATCTCCTTTTATTATTATTAGTTTTTAAAAGTTTACGCCAGGCAGTGGTGGTGCACGCCTTTAATCCCAGCACTTGGGAGGCAGAGGCAGGCAGATTTATGAGTTCACAGCCAGCCTGGTCTACAGAGTGAGTTTTAGGGCAGCCAGGGCTACACAGAGAAACCCTGTCTCGAAAAACAAAACAAAACAAATCAAACAAAAACAAAAACAAAAAAACCACAAAAGTTTACTTTGTAATAGCACTTAGAAGACAGAGACAGGCAAATCTTTGAGTCCAAGGCCAATCTGGTCTATAGAATGAATTTCAGGCCAGCCAGGGCAGGGTTAGTTACATAGTGAAACCCTGCTTAAAATTTCACACAAACAATAAAACCCTTGTACAAGGCTTAAGATCTGTATTTTTATTACTTTTAGTTATGGTTATGTGGGTAAGTGCATGTGCCCACATAAGCCAGAGGCATTGCACCCCCTGGGGTTATGAGCTGACTGGCTGAGTGCTGAGGACTGAATTCAGATCATCTGTGTCCGACATATTTGTTAACGCACACAGAGTCGAAATGGCCAGTATCCTCAGGAGACTGGCCGGCGTGGGGCTGTTTTGACTTCTTACATGGCAAGAAAAAAATAATTGCGAGTTTGATTCTTGCCAGATTCTGTGGCATTCACTAGGCTTTCTCACTGAGTCTGTTGTAACTGCTTTCGCAAATTCAGAGAAACTGAAGATCTCAGGGCACGTTGGATACCATACACTGGAGAAACTGAGCAATGACGTTAGGCAATCACTCCTAGATGAAACAGATTAAAATACCCAACCCCCACTGAGCTGGCAAGTGTACCCCGTAATCAGCTCCAGCAGTTGGTCTTCACTCGGCTGCAGTACCGCAGCAGCAGGGCACTGTCATATCCAGTCTCCCTGATGAACTCTTGGGCAATTGTTTGAGTCTCATGAGGAACTAGGTTGGTCTCAAACTCCCTATGTAGCTGAAGGACCTTGAGAGCCTACTAATCCTCTTGCCTTCTACCTCCAAAAAGCAGGCATTGAACTATCATGCCTCGTTTATACAGTGCTGGGGATTGAACCCAGGGCCTACGCAGCCTAGGCAGTCACTCTACCAAGTGAACAGCGTCTGCAGCCCATCTCCTTCAGTTTTGCAGGACCGAACCTAGCCTTGAAGGCCATGGCCACAGCATTCACCCCAGCACCCACTCATCACGAAGGGGCAACAGTGTCTTGGTTAATTATCTATGCTGGTGACTGGGGATATCTCCTGGGCAGGAGTGGGAGGGGCTACTCATCCATCAGGGTTCCTGGGATTCACTGTGACAACTCTGGCATTTGGAGAGACCCAGGAATGGACTAGGATGCTCCTGACATGATTCCATCAGCCTACCTTATATATTTGAATGCAGGGCCTCACTGTGTTCCACCCAGTCAGGGATAGTATCTACTACCCTAAAGTGGGTGTTGTGGCTCTCAGGGGGCTGCGTGCGGGATGACACCTGCACCTTAATGCCTGCTTCTTCACTGGAGTAAGAAGCTGCTATCATCCTGAGGTTTTCATTTCTTAGGGATTCCAAAACCTTGAGCAGTGTGGAAAGTAGTGAGGATGGTTTTTCCTTGGGGTGACTGGAGTTCGTGTCAACGGTATTCAAGTTGGTAACAATGAAAGCAAAAATGCAGACAGCTCACTCACTAACATGTGTACACTGCAGTCATGAACATCTGGGTCTGATCCCTGGTCCCACATAAAAGCCATGTGCATCTAATTCAAGTGCCAGGCAAGCATACAGAGATCAAGTTTCTGAGGCTAGCTCGCTAGACAGTCTAATAATGAGTGAGTGCCAGGTTCCAGTGAAAAACCTTGTCTCAAAAACCAGAACAAAACAAAATAAAAATAAACTAAAAAAACAAAAACCAAACTTAAACTAGACCAAGGTGAGAGAGTTCTGAAGAATGACACCCAAGGCTGCCCTCTGGCCACCACTTACACACACACACAGTAAGAGCAGCAACTGACTGGAAGAAGCAGGCCTAGCTCGGGAGTCTACCACCTGCTGGGTAGTCTAATAGCACTACGTCAGGACAGGGTCTGGTTAAGAAATCACTGCCAGAGAGCTACCAGAGAAACAGGGTACCTTTTGCTTTCTGGATCTTGGATACACCAGACCCTAGCTAGCAAAGCCCAGAATTAAGCAAAGCAGAGAAACTAACTCATAGCTCAGTTAGGTGAAACTTGCTTTTGGCTAGTAACCTAAAGACCCAAATAATTATGGATAAATAAATTTATTTTACAAATAATAATATAAAAGAAAAAAAGCCATATAACAAATGGCTTTGATTTTACAAGCACGTTAGCATCTGCTGTGACTATTTTCCTCTTTCATTTGCACTATAACTGTAGTCAGTGAATGGGCAAGACTGGGCTCCAATACTTTATTTATAAAAGCAAGAAACATTTGGCTCACACTACTCCAAGAGACTCAAGAGACAGCTTGGCTTCTAGAGGGGACACAGTCCAGTCCGATCCTGTGTGATGGGAACTTCCCAGCCTTTAATGCTGTCCTGAGTTTGTATGTGGTATCAGAACAGGGTACTATGTCTAGGAGCTCCCCGGCAGGTGGTGAGCGCTGAGCCTAGAATGAATGGGGTTGCTCTGGAAAAGGCTGAGCCATCCTCTTGGGATGCACCAATTCCTACTCCAATACACAGTCCCCAGGCAAGCACTGTCCCTATTGGGCCCCTAGAAGCCTCTGTGCTCAGTTCCTGACCACATGTCCGTCTTTGGTGATGGCCCAATTATAACTCTTCGGAGAGTCCAACGCTTCTTCTATCCGTGCCTCCAGGTTCTCCCGAGTGATGAAGTTCTTTGCCTCCTCCTACGGGAAGAGAAAGGTTAGCTATGTGGGATCTCCAACAGAGCTGGCTGCCTGCACAGCTGTCTCTAGCTCACCTTGAGAAGGGTGTCAAGAGCTCAGGGCGACTTTGAGAGCCTCACCAATCGTCCAGCACAACTGTACTAGGTGACCTCAACCATCATATTCCTCTTCCTTGGACAATCACCCATCAGATCTCTCAGTCACAACCCAAGGACAAATCGCGACAACCTGATTAGAGGGGGTGGACCCTCTCAAGCTCCCTCTTAAACGTTCCATTCTCACTTACTGTTTCCCTGACTTCAAGTTTCACATGGCAATACTAGCCTGTAGCCTTTCATTGACCATCGCCTGAAGACCCTGGTCACTTGACGCCCTGTGCTGCTCCCTCCACAGCCTCCCTTGCTGGAGTCTCCAATGCCCACATTCCCCACGACCTCACGACCTCTGCCCACCTGCAGTTTGAGCACTTCTTGCTCTTTCAGTTGCACCCAAGCCTGCTCCTCCTGGGCCCTCTGGGCCTGGGTCTCAGCCTGCTGAAGCTCCTGGGCCTGTGCTTCCAGCTGCAACCTAGCTATCCTGCGAGGGGCAAGAAGCCGAGGGTGAGCGGGGCCGCGGATGAGGCTAGCCCAGTCCACCCAGCCCCGTGCCTCTCGCACCGTAGCATCTGCAGCCGCTGGTTCTCCTCCCGGTTCCAGGCCATCAGTTCCCGGTGCTCCGTGATGGCCTCTTGAGCCTTGCGCTCAGCCAGAACCCCGGCTCGGGCCTCGTGCAATTTCCTTCGCACCTCCAACGTGAACTCTAGCCTGGGTGAGGTCGGGCTTCAAGTCAGCACCCATCCTCCAGCCCCAGCACTTCCCAGAGGGCGCCGAAGGGCGCTTGCCCTTTACACACACACCTGAGAGCGCGCACGGTCTCCCGGTATTGTCGGTAGCGCTCGGTCAACACGAAGAATTCCGCAGGGTCCACTGCGGGAGGCATTTTCACGCGTCCGACCTTGGACTTGGCAGGCGGGTCGTGGCGGGTCTTGCGGCCGCGCACGGGCAGGAGCAGCGGGGTTGGAGGTCGGCCCCCGGGCCGCGCGGCCAGGCGGTTCAGAGCGCGCAACATGACAGCTGCCGCCTGCGCCTGGCCCGCCCCGGAAGTGGCCGCGGAGCACCACGGGAGTCTCCTGTCCCCGCCCCTGTTAGGCGGAGCTCTTGCTGTCTGGCCCATCGCGTCCCCGGAATCTCGGGTAGAGTGGGAGGGGTCGAGGGGCACCATGGAGACCACAGCTTTCTGGGCTGCGTCGGCTGCGAGTGACGGCCATACCACCGGACGCTCTGCCTACTTGTTCTACTTGTTCACAAGCTCGGACGCCGCCCCCAAGAGTGTGGCTCTGGAGCTCTCTGGCCCACCGATGGCCGGTCTACCCTTCCAGGACTGATGCAAGAAATTCTGAGCTCCTGGCTACTTAAGTTAGGCTTACACTTACTTTTTCAGGAATCGCTCTCCTGGTGCACTTTAAACTTTAGATTTGCAAACTAGCAACAAAACATTTCCTTGCCCTGCACTGCCCTGGTGTGGTCTTGGACAGCTCTGCAGTTGCCAGAGTTCTCAGTATCAGTGACCACTTGTTCACAACTGAGCAGACTGTGTGAGGTGACCCTTGTCCTTTTCCTCTTGACCGGGGTCTTCCCACCTTGAGACTATTCTTTATGAAGTACTGTTTCCTCTACAACTGAAGAAAAACAGCCAGCAGTGCAGGGCAGAGAGTTTCTGTGCCAGAGGTAGTTCGCAGCCCTCTGTCCCCCAGCAAGGAAAGTTGTTGGTAGTCAGAAGCTGGCCGTGAGTGCTGGGCAACTGAACTCCCATCCCACTTATTAGTATTGTCAACACCAGATTCTGCAGAGAACTGCAGGCGGTGGTCCTGCACTTCCAGGGAAATTGGGAAGATCTGAGGAGCCTGGGCTGATTGCAATACCTGACATTTTCTCAGAAGAGAACAGAGGTTGCTATCAACTTCCAGGCCCAAGACACGTGAAGGAGCCCCAGCCAGCACCCTCTTCTTCTCAGTCAGGCTTTGGAGATGGGATGCCAGAGGGTACTCTGAGTCCTGGGCTAGGCTGGTGACTGGTTTTCCTGCAGGGTGCCCTCCGTAAGACCATTGCTGAGCGTGGAGGATCCAGGATGGATGGTCAGTGGAAACCAGGGGACTACTGCCACTCAACCCTGGAGTGCCATAGGGCTACACTGAACGGCAAGGAACCTGGCACACCTGCCCCATTTTTTTGTGATAGGGTCTCACTACATAGCTCTGGCTGGCCTGGAACTTATAGTGTAGATCTCAGGCACACAGATCCTGCCACTGCCTCCTAAATGCTGGAATTAGAAGCATGTTCCACCACACCTGTCCTAATCCTTTTTTCTTTGGGGTCACCCTAGACAACCAGCATCTCATCTCAGATAATTTCAATGTCTGGGCCAAGAGAATATTCTAGGGTATGGTCCATTTCCTAGAGGCTCTCTAACCTTGTTGGCTCTGAAGTCCTCTCAGCTAGTCAGGTCCACCAGAAGGATGCTTCTTTTGGAGGGTTTCATAAGTCTAAGAGATTTAGGCCCAAGGTGGATGAAAGGTGTGGAGTCACTCTGAGTATCTAATGCTACAGAACTAGAAGGCAGGCTCTCTGCCCCCTTTCTCTGGCCTGTTGGGGATGTGGATTCAGATGCAGTGGTGATGGAAGTAACTTTCCATTCACTGACCCTCCCCGCTAAGGTGACAAGACAGAATTGTTGAGGACAGAAGCTGGGAAAGGAGGCTTTCTGGGCAGTTCATGGGTAGAGGGACAGAGCTGGAGGAATGGAAGCCTCCTCATTTACCAAGGGGTGAATGACTGAGGTGACTCCAGGTGGCTGCAGGACCCTATCCAGATGGTCCTAGGATTTAATGACCAGGCTGTTCTATTTCTTTTGGTGTCAAATACCGAGATATATTTAAAACAAAAACTCCCCAAACAGGGTCTTACTTGTTGGCCTTATATTTCCTACAAAGCCCTGGCTGGCCTTGAACTTTTAGCAATACTCCTGCATCTGTCTCCAGAGTGCTAAGATTGTGTGTGCCACCATATCAAGGTACAGTGATATCTTCAAACAGGGAGGTGTAAGTCGCTACTCAAATTCCTTCCCGCAATGTTTTATGAACACTGATGCTGGCTTTTAAGGCCATCAAACAAATGCTCCCCCATCTTAGATCTTCTAGGGATCTGAGGTTGAAACAAAAGCATAATGGAGCTGGAAAGATGGCTCAGCAGTGAAATTCTGAATGTGGTTTCCAGCCTCCGTATCAGGCAACTCAGAATGGTCTGTAACTTCAATTCCTAATGATCAGACACTCTCTGGCTTCTGGGGGACACTCGCATGCATGTGTGCGTACGGCGCATAAGTAAAGAAAATAATAAATCTTTTAAAACCAATTTTTAAAAATAAAAATTCAGTGATTTATTTAATTCATTAATTTATTTATTTTTGTTTTTTTGAGACAGGGTTTCTCTGTATAGCCTTGTCTGTCCTGGAACTCACTCTGTAGACCAGGCTGGCCTCAAACTCAGAAATCCACCTGCCTCTGCTTCCCAAGTGCTGGGATTAAAGGCGTGCACCACCACCGCCCACCACAGTGATTCATTTTTCATGTTCATTGGTGTTTTAACTGCATATATATCTGTGTGAAGGTGTCAGATTCCTTGGAACTGGAGTTACAGACAGATGTGAGCTACTTGTGGGTACTTGGAATTGAACTCAGTCAGTGTTTGGCATAAAGGTGACCAGAGGCATTAAGTAATCAAGTGTACCCAGCTTTAGGAAAGTGACAGGCAGCATAAGAGGCACCATTGTGGGTGCTGGGCATGGGCTTCAGGATGGCTCTGTGACTTCCTATAGTTGTCTTATTAGCAGGATCAAGAAACAAAGGCAGAGAAATGTATGTTACATTCAGAAAGACACAGACACTGGTGTGTGTGTGTATTTTCTTTTCAAGACAGGGTCTCACTGTGTAGCCAGGGTCTCACTGGCTGTCTTGGAATTCAAAGTAGGGAAATATATGCTATCTTAAACTATTCCAAGGAACAGACTCTAGTAAGTGGATGATATATATGTGTGTGTGTGCATGTGTATGTATGTTTTTTTGAGACAGAGTCTCACTGTGTAGCTCTGGCTGTCCTGGAACTTGAAGTAGGGAAATGTATGCTATCTTGAACTATTTCAAGGAACAGACTCTAGTAAGTAAATGATATTTATGTGTGTGTGTGTGTGCGCGTATGTATGTATGTATGTATGTATGTATGTATGTATGTATGTATTTTTTTTTTTTTTGAGACAGGGTCTCACTGTGTAGCTCTGGCTGTCCTGGAACTGGATCTGTTGACTGGCTTCAAATTCAGATCCTAGTGTTTTATTTTTCCTGTGTATGTGTGCTTGTCATGTATAAGCACGTCTTCAGCTGAGCGCATATGTAGACACACAGAGGTCAGAGAACAATGTGTCACTCCGAACCCTTACAGACCTTCTGTATCCATCTTCATATTAGTATTACAGGCGTGTTCAACATAGATATGGGAAACACTTAACGTGGGAACATGGGTTCTGAAGATCTAAACATGTCTTGTGCTGGCTAGTTTTATGTCAATTTGACACAAGCTAGAGCTATCTGAAAAGAAAACCTTAGTTGAGAAACTGCTTCCATAAGATCCAGCTATATAGCATTTTCTTCATTTTTAATTAGAGACTGATGGGGAGGGCCCAGTCCATTGTGGGTGGTGCCACCTTAGACATGTGGTCCTGGGCTCTATAAGAAAGCAGGCTGAGCCGGGTGGTGGTGGCGGTGGCGGTGGCGGCGGCGCACGCCTTTAATCCCAGCACTTGGGAGGCAGAGGCAGGTGGATTTCTGAGTTCAAGGCCAGCCTGGTCTACAGAGTGAGTTCCAGGACAGCCAGGGCTACACAGAGAAACCCTGTCTCAAAAAACAAACAAACAAACAAACAAAAAAAAAAAAAAAAGAAAAGAAAGAAAGAAAGCAGGCTGAACAAGTCACAAGGAGCAAGCCAGTAAGCAGTACCACTCCATGGCCTCTGCATCAGCTCCCGCCTCCACATTCCTGCTCTGTGTGAGTTCCTGTCCTGACTTCCATGATGATCAGTGAGATGGAAGTATAACCAAATAAATAAATAAATAAATCCTTTCCTCTGCAAGTTGCTTTGGTCATGGTGTTTCATCACAGTAACAGAAACCCCAACTAAGGCAGGGCTTAATGCTTGTACAACAAGGTATCTTACCTGCTGAACCCATCTTACCAGCTCTACAACGTTTATAAAATGAGTGGGTGATTTTATTTTATTTATCCTTTCAAAAATCCAAAGAACCATGCCTCCCAGGAAAATCTCTGGCGTGTTTCTCCTGGAACTTAAGTCTTTTTAAAGGCAGAGTCTATGTAGCCCTGGCTGGCCTCAACCTCACAGAGATCCACCTCCCTCCAACTCTTAAGTGCTGGGGTTGAAGGCATGTGCCAGCATGTTTTTAAGGATTGTCTGTTGTTCCTTCTTAAAACTCAAATTGACTGTTGTGTCCCATTCAGTAGGATAGGAAAGCCATCTGTTCACCATGGAGCTTCTGCTGATGTCAAGATACAAAAATCATGGCATCTCAAGTTGTTGGTGACCAGCTGGGAAAACATGGTCAGAGCTGAGCTGAACTGAACTGCGGAGTTGGAGACACATGGTACAAACCCTGACCGTGGCTGAAGGTGAGCAAGTTAGAGTTTGGCAGTAGACTAGCAAGTGAGATGCTCCTGCAGACATAAAACAAGGGCTGCCCCATGAGCCGCGGCAGGGTGGGTGGAGCCGGGGGGTGTAGAAAGGTAGAAAGGGCTGCTTTTGGACCACTAGCGAGTCATCCAGTGGAAAACATAGGGGTCCAGGGAGTTGGGGGTGGAGGAAAGCCACAACCCCAGAGTCCCACATCCCCCACCTCTTTAAAAATAACACTGTGATATGGGGATAAGAGTGAATTAAACGTAACAGATTCTTAGGGTTCAGCACCCAAGCTTCTCTGTAAGCATTGGTGTAAGAGATGTGGGAATGGAGGGTGGAGGAAGGACAGACTTCTTAAGCCTGTAACAAATGAAAAGGAAGTTAAGCTTCGGGAAATGTAGGCCTTCCGTGGCAGATGATCTGGGAACAGTGCTGACCCAGTGGAGCCAATGAAGTATGGTCTGAGTGGAAGGGCTCTGGGTGTGTGCTCCAGGCTGGCTGCACACTTCCTCCTGAGGAAATACTCAGCTCCATTCTGACCCTTCCCCCAATCCAGGTGCCAGAGTGTCATGGGTGAACTGGTCACTTTTGCCCTTTCCACACAACTGTGCTATGCAAGACACATTCTTCTCTGGACATACAGGAGTCCCTTGTGGGGCTTGTGTCCTGACTAAAAAAGAAAGGAGGGCTATTTCTGTGGAAGGGAGCAAAGGGCAGAGGTCATTCCTGCCGAAAGATAGCTGTTAGCAAGCAGGTATAACAGTAAGAGCTGCTGATCAAGTCAGCACAGCCTCTAGGAGAGCCCTGCCGAGTTACTCTAGTGTGCCCTGGTCAAGGCTAGCCTTGGCAGATGGGGAACAGTCTGGGCTGTTAGTAGGTGGATAGCAGCACACACAGGCTTTTCTTAGTGGTGTGTGTATTCACTGAGGTCTTGCTGACCTAGTAGGCATGCTCCTCCATTACTGAACGCGATTACACAAAGGCTCTAAGGCACTGTGTAAGAACAGGGAATTCTTCATGGAAAGTTCCTGACTCAGTGGTCGTTTGGAGCTCCAGTTCCTGGAGGGACAGAATGACCCCAACGACTGACTCTCAGTGTAAAGCTGGTCTGCTGTCACATCTGCGCTCTCACAGGTTTCTGCAATTCCTCCTGTACATCCTTCTCCTATTTCGTTTTTTTCAAAACGGTTTTTCTGTGTAGTCCTGGAACTTGCTCAGGTTGGTCTCAAATTCACAGCAGTCCCCTTGCCTCTGCCTTCCAAGTGCAGGGACTAACGGAATGTGCCACCCCTGCCCAGCCTCTCGAAAATTTTCTTAATTAATTTTTTTCAAGGGTCTCACTATGTAGCCCTGGCTATGATGGAACTCAGTAATGTAGAACTGGCTGTCCTTGAACCCACAGAGCTCCACCAACCTCTGCTTCCAAGTACTGGGATTAAAGTTGTGTGCCCTATGCCCAGCTAAAAACTGTTTTAAATTTATTTTATTTTCTGTGTATGGGTGTTTGCCTGCATGTATGTCTGTGCATCATTGCTTGACGGTGCCAGGGAAATCAGAAGGCGGCACTGGATCCCCGGATCTGGATGATTGTGAGCCATCATGTGGTGTTGAGGAAAGATCCCAGGTTTTCTCCAAGAACAAGTGCTCTTAACCACTGAGATGTCTCTACCCCACATTTCTTCTTGTACATAAACACCATGCAGTATACACTAGGCTTCCCTTTCATATCACTTTGTCTAACTTAAAGCCCACTGATGGCTCCAACTGACCTTTCCTTTCTACTCAGCTGAATTCTTAGCATGGCTTGGGACTGGTTCTTAGCATACTGGGGAACTTGGTAAGTTCCCCCTTCCCCAAGCAGCCCAAAGCACTTATCTCTGAATGTGCTTCTGTGGGACATACCAGGGGGACCTGCTGAAGCCTCTGAAGAGCAGAGGCCATGCCTGCCTCCCCACCTCAATGACAACTAGAACACCTGCTGCGCTGAGAGGCTGCGACCTCAAGTGAAGGTCAGCCTTCACAATACCCAGGGCAGCCACAGGCCTGGGTCCTAGCCAGAGGGGATTAGTGAAAACAGTGAAAGCAGCAAATGAAGCTGCTTGCTTTATGAGCTTCTTCTGATTTATTTCAGGTTGGTAGCAGTGGCCTAGCTCCCACCATGGGGGTGAGGATTACAGCCTCACGATACTGGCATCAGAAAATGGAAAACAGGCAGAGGTGTTGCTCGCCTCCAATTACAGCACTTGGGAGACAGAAGTAGGCAGATCTCTGTGAGTTCAAGGCCAGTCTGGTCTACAAAGCGAGTGCTAGATCAGTCTGTGCTGCACAGTGAGACCTTGTCTCAAGAAACAGAATAGAATAAAGAGAAAGTTAAATGTTAGATGTAATGGCATGTCATACTTTTAAAATAATGGCGTAGGTTCTAGTTAGTGTCTATAATCCCAGCCCCAGTACTCCTATTAAAAGATGGGAGGTAGAGAATCCAGAATCTGAAATAAACAGCACCTCTGTAGAAAGAACAAGGCATCTAAACCTTGTCTTGAAAAAAAGGAAAAAAGAAAAGGAAGAAAGAAAGAAAGAACAAAAGAAAGAAAGAAAGAAAGAAAGAAAGAAAGAAAGAAAGAAAGGAAGGTAGGTAGGTAAAAAAAAAAAAAAAAGAATGGCCCTCATAGGTCATATATTTGAATATTTGGTCTCCAGTTGTTGGAGGAAGTGTATCACTGTGGCTGAGCTGAGGTTTCTAAAGCCTACGTCATTTCCAGTCTCTGTCCGTCCGTCCATCCGTCTGTCCGTCTCGTGCTTGTACATCAAGAGGGTAATGTCTAAGATCCTGCTTCAGCACCATGCCTGCCTGCCTGCTGCCATGCTCCACCATGGTGGTCATAGACCCACCCTCTGGAACTGAGTCCCAAATTTACTTTCTTCTATAAGTTGCCCTGGTCATGATACTTTATTACAGCAACAGAACAGTGATTAATATGTCCTGCCTCAAAGACAAGCTGTAAGGAGAGAACTCCTGGACAGTAGTGTGCTGTGGCATGTGTATGCCCACACTTAACATGCATAAATAAATACATCTCCTGAAGAAAATTTAAAACTTATTCTGGACAGAAACTAGAGAGGCCAAAATGGCCTCCGCTCAAGTCTGCAGCTGCTCCTATCCCCTGGTGTCCTTTCCTGGAGAGTAACTCAGTGAGACCCTAGCTGTCTGTCCTAGGGAGCAAAGCTGAGTGGGTGGCTGGGATGTCTACACTGATAGAAAAGAGGACTAAGGACCTGGAAGACATCAGCCAACAGCAGGGCTAGGAACAACCCAGGAGAGCCCCAGCTTCATAAGGCTGCTCTGCCCAAGACAAAGGGACCGACATTTCCTCAGGGAATCAAGAGTGTTTATTACCTGATGATCCCTAGTGTGATGCCAGAGATGCGCTCTGGTCTCATTACTCCCCATGCCTGAGGTGGCTGATATCGGTGGGAGGCGAGGGTGGACTGGAGAGGGGAGGGATATTTACAAGACGGGAGGGAAGGGGCCTGCCTGGGGACAGTGAGACAACCATTTCCTCAAGAGCTCCGAGAACTTTGTGCTTTGTTTTAGTTGGCACCGAGCTACCTGGAACGAGTCTTATGTTTATCTTCTTTAGGAAAAGACATTTGAAGCAAAGAATAATCTGGCCCAATTTCCAGGCTGAGGATTTCATTATATCAACCCAAATATCACACTATTTAATTCCCCAATAAAACACTGGAAAAGGACTATCAGTGCTAACACATTTACATACAAAATCTCCACCTAATAGGTAATAGAAGCCTATGTGCCATTTCTAAAACAGTTATAAGATATATACAATTTTGGGTATATTAACAAAACAGAATATTACAAAATATTAAAGGCAATTCTCCTGTCTGTGGGCCTTGTCACCTGTCACTTGAAGTTGGCATAATCTGAGAAGGCATCGATGTACTCCTGTACCACCTTGTAGCAGAATTCATACTGCTCCTGGAAAACGGGCAGAGGCAGGAAAAAAACAAAGTCACCAAAGGGAGTGCTGAGTCCCCCACCCTCCCCTTTAAAGACATATCACTATGTATCCTTGGCTGGCCTGAAACTCCTTATGTAGACAAGGCTGTCTTAGAACTCACAGAGATCTGCCTCCTTTTGCCTCCTGAGTGCAGGGAGTAAAGGTATGCAGCACCATGCTGGCTTAGCAGACCCAGTTTTTAAAGTGGAAAATGGAGAGAAAAAAGAATGTTTGTGAACTATAGTAGGTCTTCTATAGGTGGAGCTGACCAGACATGTGAGGGCAGTCCCAGGTCCTGTGGGTCAGATCTGAGAGCCGGGCTGAACACATGCATCTACCGTGGTCCTCAGCTTGCCCAGGCTGTTAGGCTGAGATGAATCCTAACATCCAAAGCTTTACCTCCTCTCAAATCTCCTGAAACTCACATTTCCCCTCAAATCTTTCTAGCTTAACAAGATTCAGGAAAACCTTTGTGGATATACACAAGATATGTCAAGAGTCAGACTTCTGAACAGGAAAGCCAAGCAAAACAAAGGCAGGCACTTCTGTTCACTCCTTTCCAGAACCCAAAGTAGAGTGCACGTGTGTGGTGTGTGTAGGTGATGTTTGCATAAGCAGAAAGTCTTCTTCAATTGCTCTCTATCTATTCCCTGGAGAGAGGGTTTCTCACTCAACCAGAAGATGGCTGTTTCAGCTAGGCTGGCTGTTCAGTGAGTTCTTGGGGTCTGCCTGTGTCTGTCCTCAATGTTGTGGCTACAGGCGCATACAGCCCACCTAGTTTTGTTTACAGGTATTGGGTATTTGAACTCAAGTTTGCATGCTTTCAGAGCAAGTGTGTTGCCCAATAAGCTATCTCCCCAGCTCCAGGGACTTCTTTCTAATCTCTTCTATTTCTTCTGGTACCAGCTGTGTTACCACTCTGGCCCTGCTTCCCAAGACACTTCCTGTCTTCTGAGTACGGGGAGTTCCCTGAAGGCTTGCTTCTGACAGGGAAGAGCTATGGATAATGTATTGACACAGACAAAGACATGAAAGCGTACCAGTGTCTGGACCATGTGTGGCCTCTGCAGCCGCAGGCTCTTGACAGTTTGGAAGACATCCAAAATTCCTTCTGCTTTCACACGCTCCAGGACTGTGCTCAAGGCACAAAAGGTCCCTGTCCGTCCTGCCCCGGCACTGAAACAGAGCAGATACACTTACCACACCTGCTGCCTGTAGCTGGCTATCCTGAGGGGTGAGTCTGCTGAGGAGGGGCAGGCTGACACTGGCTCTGGGAAGGTGTCAGACCTGTGCTCACCTCTGCCCTCCTAGCCTGGACCTTTGTGAACTCTCACAAAGAGAAGTTGTCTTCACCAGCTCTGACTCAAACATTTTGCGCTGGTGTTTTGCTGATTCCTTCCCATTCTTTCTAAGGAATCCCAACGTCCATCTTGACATAATCCATTTTGTCCAGTATCACCAGTTGATTCCCTTAGGAGACACTGAGTACCTGCTCTATGGCAGGAGTTGTGAACTCAGCATACAACAAGATTAAAAAAAAAAAAAAGAAAAGAAAAGAACAGCTTCCGCGGTGGGCTGCTATCTGAAAACAAGCCTCTAGTGGGGGGAGCGTGACGAAGTATGTACCTGGATTTGGTACATAAGCAAAGGGAGAATGGCAGGTATGGGATCAGAGCCCAGGAGAATGCTGGGTACGCTTAGCTCACTGGCCTGGCAAGGAGACCTCACATCATACTGTGCTCTTGTTGGGATTCTAGTTTGGAGTGATCCCGTCTTACTGATTCTTTTTGTAAAACTCTGTATTTATGTGTGTGAGGAGTGGGACTGTGTGTGTGTGTGTGTGTGTGTACAGGGTGAGGGGGCATGCATTAGCCATAGTGTACACATGGAGGTTAGTAGACAACCTTTGGAAGTTGGTTGTTAAGGCAGATTCTTTGTTTTTGCCACTGCATAGTTAACACCACAATAGTTGGCCCAAGAGCTTCTGGCCACTTCTGTCTCAGCCTCCTATTTCAATGTTGGAGGGTTGGAATTCCACATCTGGCTTTTTATGTGGGCTCTGGGGATAAAACTTGTGCTGTCAGGCTTGTGTGGCAAGTGCTTTTACCAAGGAACCGTCTCTCTGACCCAAAGTCAGACTTCTTTTAAAAGATTTTAAGGTTGCTGTGCTAATAACTGGGGATGTGAGGGGAAGAGCAGGAAAGCCAGTATGGGAGGGAAGGTAGCTCTGACTGAGGAGCTGTGGGGAAGGTAGTGATATCTGGGTTCTGAGAAGCTGGGACAGGTAGGACAGGATTTCCTGATGACTCAGATACGATGTGGAGAATGAGAGAACAGGACAGGTCTCAGGCTTCTCATGAGTTAAGTTGTAACTCTTCAGAGCTCAGTGATACCTAGGAAAGGTTGTGCACGCCTTTGATCCAAGCACTTTGTGAGGCAGAGGTAGGTGGATCTCTGTAAGTTGGAGGCCAGCCTGGTCTATATAGTAAGACCCTGTGTCTCAAACACAAAACTAAAACCAAAAAGAGAGGTCTAGAGAGGTGGCTCGATGGTTAAGAGCACTGGCTGCTCTTGCAGAGGACCTAGGTTTCATTCCTAGCACCCACATGGTGGCTCACAACCACCTGTAACTCCAGTTCCAGGGGCTCTGATGCCTTTTTTTGGCCTCCTTGGGCACCAGACACTCCGTGCAAAGACATAAATGTAGACAAAACACCCTTACAAAAAAATAAAAATTAAGACAACAAGAGGGGTAAGCAGGAGTGGAAAGGTCATGGATTTAAAGGAGATTTAGAAGAAAGATCACAAGTTATGACTTGAAATGCCGAATACTAGATACATTCATGCCAGAGAGTGATATGGAGTTCAAGGGAGAGTTTGAACCAGAGAACAAGACTTGGCAGTGGGTACTGCAAGGAATTTAGATGGGCTACCTGAAGGCACTACTGATCTAGAAAAGACTGGGCTACAGCTAGAGTAGAGTCATCACAGGCACAGAGAAGGAATAGTTTATGAAGACAAAAACCACAAGAGAAGCTGTTAAAGCATGCCACAGAGAGATGGGTGACTTGTGACCAGTGTGAAAAGCCCCTGTCACCAGCCATCTTGAGACCACAGGTAGTCCTGATAGGGGAAACAGTATACACACACACACACACACACACACACACACGTGTACATGTGTTCATAGTGTAACTGGAATGGGAGGAGAAAGACTTGCAAGTTAGTACTGATATACTTTTTATTGTTTTGTTATATAGCTGAGAATAACCTTGAACTTCTGATCCTCCAGAGTCCATTTCCTGAGGTGTTGGGATTACAAGTCATGTGCTAACATGCTTGCTTTTTTGTGATATGTGATATGTTCACAAAGCTATATCCTCAGCCCTAGAATAGGAGAAAATCTTTTGAAAGACTGTACAAAAAAATTTTTTTTGAAGCAGGGTCTTACAACATAGCCCTGTCTGGTGTAACTCACTCTGTGGACCAGGCCAGTCTTGAACTTAACAGATCTACCTACTTCTGCTTCCTGCGTACCGGGATTAGCTGTGTGCACCACAGTGCTTCGTGAAACTTCACTATTAAGGACATACATCAACATAAGCTTTTTTCCCCCTGAGGGTGTTAGAGATTCCACTTGGGGCTTTGAGCATAGCTAAGTGCACCACCACATCCTCAGTCTAATATTATCGTCCCTCTAAAATGCCATCTCAAATAAGAGTCACTTGTTCCCCCAGATAGGGCTTCTCTCCACTGCTCTTTTGTTGGTCATGTTACTACTAATTTGGGCTAAAACCCAAGGAGCATTCTTGACTTTTCTTCTTCTTCATTTTTTTCTTCTATTCTTAGTCTCAATGATTCCCCGCCCCCCTATCATTTTCAAAATATTCTCTTCTCTTTCTCCACGTCACACTGTCACATTACCTAACTGGTTTCTCTAGCCCTGGCCTCCCTTGCTGCTCCTGTTACTGTCCCATGTCCTTCTCGAGATGTGAATAAACATCCTCACTTCCTCAGCACACACTGCAGGATTCAAACTCTAGAACCCCCTCTGGTGACCCAGTTGTCTGGACCACCCAGCACCACGGCACTCAGCAGGATCCCTGGTGTTCTGTGTCCCCCCCTCCCACCCCAGTTTCTTCTGGTTCCCCCCGTGGACAGGGTCAGCAGTACCTGCAGTGCACGGTGATGGGATGATTCCCCGACTGCTGCTGCTGCTTCTGCACGGCTGCGATGATGTTGATCATGCCCTTCCCATCGCTGGGGATGCCCACCTCAGGCCAGCCGTGGAAGTGGAACTGCCGGATCTGCCGACTCTTGTTCTCCTTTGGAAGAAGCTCGGTCAGTGATGCAGAGGAAGACCTGCTCTTCCTGAAGGAGTTGCCCCACCCGGTACCCATCTCACCCTGGTGTTGGTGACCAGGAGGTCTCGGACAGTGTAGCTTTCACATTCCTCCTCCTTCTTCAGCTCAACTGTGATGTCTCCATAGGACACCAGGCCATCAGATGGCCAGTACTGGGCACACTTCTCCTGGAGGAACAAGAGGGAGAGACATGTGAGGTCAGGGACTAGCATCTATATGTGGTAGAATAGCAGTGCCCATAAGCAGCCTGGCTCCTCACAGCACAGGGACCTTTTCTGCTGACATTTATATTTACATGCATTTATGTATGACTGTTTTGCTTGCATGTACATATGTGTACCACCTGTGTGTCTGGGTCTTACTGTATAGCCCTGGCTGGCCTGAAATTTCACTAAGCACCTCAAGTTGGCTTTGAAACTCACAGAGATCTACCCTTCTGCCTCCCAAGTGCTGAGATTAAAGGTGTGCACCACCATGCTGGCCCACAGTGTCCTCTTTGCCCTTTAATCTGTAAACAGTTAAAGGATGCCCAAAGGCTGCTAACTCAAGCATTTCTATCCTTGCTCATGGGCAGAACAAGCCAGTACCATCAAACATTATAAGAGGATTATGTATCAAGGGCCAGGTATGATGGCTCCTGACTGTAACCCCAGCACTGGGAAAGCAGAGGCAAAGAAGACTGTGAGTTCAAGATTAGCTTGACTTACAAACAAAGTAAGATCTGCTCAAAACACCCACCCACCCACCCATCAAAATAATAAACAGGTACTAAAGGCCACACACACCTAGCAGCTTTAGGTCATAAAATCAGTTACTCACAGGGGAGGAGGCAGAAGATAAAAAGGCCCTTCAAGCTGAGGTGGGGAAAGAGCATGGACATAGCAAAAATGTAGCCTCTTTTGGCTGGCTGATGGGAACAGTGGGTTAAAGTAGTTTCATTTGATCCTGACTGAACCTGGGCTGCAGACTCATGCTATATGATGAGTTTGAAGCTGAAAAAGCTATTACAGGGAGGTGTGTAAGGTGTGCAAGGTGTGTAAGGCATGAACTACATCCAGCCACGTGATAGAAGTAGGATTTAACGATGGTATGGAGAGATACTGGATAGATCATTAAAGTTGTGAGACTGATGTCTGGGGTTATCCTCACTTAGAATTCCTCAGTCTGTGAAGGTAACAGGATTCTTCATTTAATTTAGTTCTTCATGTGGGCTCAACAACAACAACAAAATCAACATAGTTTGGAGTTAAAAACAAAACAAAGTCAAACCCTGAGAGAGAGAATGTTAGAGGACAGTACAGGCAGAGGCGGCCTCTTGGCAGTGGGATCGTGGTGGTGAACGCAAAGGACAGCTTCAGATCAGGGATCTACTGGGCTGCTCTCACTAAAGGGACAAGAACCTTTCTTAGGGGACAGAATGTGAGTCTAAGGAGTCTAGGCAGTGAGAAGACCCAGGTTACAAATGCCTAGGGATCCCGCTGGGAACGAGGTGTGAGGGCAAAGCCGAAGATGAAGCCCATGGAGAACACATGAGACTCCCCTCAAAGACAGAGGCCCATGG
>JANHMN010000002.1:193541977-193619158 GCA_030674055.1 Rhabdomys pumilio | reverse complement strand
CATTCTTCTTATTGCCCTCCTGTTACCAACTTCAAGATTCTTTCCATCCTCAAAAAATCTAAGAAACCCTATAAACACTCACAAGGCAGGATGTTTACATATCGATTTTTTTCCTTGTTCTCTTCCTTGGAGGCAGCCTCGCAGGTGGCCTGGATAGGACAAGCAGGGAGAGCCTGAAAGGTTAAGAGAAATCAAAGGAATTATTAAGAGAGATAAACACCAAGCAGGCATTCTGCCTGACCACACCTGATCTGTCAGCGAGTCCTATTTGGGGGGCAGGAGGGGAACACAGACCCAGGTGAATATTACCAGCCTAACAGAAAATTCACCTTTCTCCTACATCATTTCAAGCCTTAAGGAGTCACTCAATACCAAGAATACACAGGGGAAGGATGCATGCTTTTTATATGATTATTAGAGGACTATTACAATGTGTGGCCAAAATGGACTACACCTGTAAACTGGGAGTGGGGATTATAAAAGAAAAATGGGTTATTTATTTATGCATGTATGTATTTTAACCATCATGCAAAGACACATTGAAACTCAAGTGTGAACTACTCAGAGTGACTGGTTAGCCAATGCCTCTTTAGGGGTCTTTCAGAGACGAGGCATCCAGCCTCTAGCACTGCATGGCAAGGATGGGTGGGCAGCACCCTACATCGGTGTGGCAGGTGGGAAGCGGTAGAGATGGATGAAGTGACAGAGAATGGTTATCAATTCTGGAGCAACTGTAGCGTAGCTGGCACAGGGATGGTGTAGGTAATCAAAGTATCTTGGCACCAGAGCCTGGTTTATGAACCTGAGTAAATCTGATAACTTTCTCAGCCTGTATTACCTCATCTTCAACACAACGAGTGAATGATATAATGTCATGTGTGGTATAAAGCAGTATTCAGGAAGCAATATTGTGAGAGTGTGATGCTGAATTCTACGTGAATGATCCCTCTTGTGTGCTCCACGTACAGCAAAGAAAGCAAAACAGGAACTATTTTAGCTGACTTGGACAACTTCAACTGAGTGATCAGAACATTTTTATGAGTGTTAAAAATAGCCCTATCTTTTGATCCAGTAAGTTGATAATCTCCTCAAGGAAACAAAATGCCTAGGTGAACTTATTTCCTTCATCATCTTTAGTGTGATCGAATACTGAGACAAGCCACAGTCTTCGGCAGCGGGGGAGAGTGTATTAACAGCGTACATGTGATTTTACATTCAAACAGATACATGCTGTATGCCTGTTATACAGGGTGCATAGCAAACAGAGTAAAACATACATTGTTCTTGCCCTTGTTACAATATTAACTTGTGGGTGACATTAAACTAGTAATACAAGTAAAACACACACACACACACACACACACACACACACACACACACACACACACACACACTTCATGAAAAGCAGAATGCTATTAAAAAAAAGCAAATTTAGATCAAAAGTAGCCCATGTGGAAGGATGAGACAGGAGATACTACTCTAGTAACAAATGATAGAACCTGTGAAGACCCAGAGGCAGTTGAAGGTTCCCCTGCACGAAGACTGAAAAGTCAGTAATAGGCTGTAACAGTCACAATAGGCTGGTGGAAATGGCAGGAGGAAGGATGGCAGAAAGCAGGAAGAGTTTGACAAGGTGAGACTATTCATTTTCATGGAGATCCTTATGACAGGAGTTTAGACCCTAAATATATGCGTAAACTCATTGAGGGTTTTAAGAATGAAACTAGTTTACACAATAAAGAATACCTCTGGTTGCTCTTTGAAAACTAAGACTGAAGAGAGGCAAAAATCAAAGCACACGATAGATGCAGGTAAGATGATGTGGTCTGAGTAAGAATGGCTTCCATAGGCTCACATATTTGAATGCTTAGTCATTAAGAAGTGGAAAAGGATTAGGAGGTATGACCTTGTTGGAGAAAGTGTTTCTGGTAGTGGGCTCTGAGGTTTCAAAAGCCCAAGTCAGGCCCAGGCTCTCTCTCTCAGGCTATGGATCAGGATGTAGGTCTTTGCTCCCATGCCTGTCTGTGTGCTCCCATGCTCTGACTATCATGATAATGGACGAAACCTCTGAAAACTGTAAGGAAACTCCCAATTAAGTGCTTTCTTCCATAAGAGTTGCCTTGGTCATGTCTCTTCACAGCAACAGAACTGTGACTCAGACAGATGACAATATGCACAAGTGGATGCATATTGTCCAGCTATATTCTGGAGTTACGGTCACTGCATTTGGAGATGGACAGAAGGGAAGTAGACTGAGGGGGAAAAGGGAATGAAGGAGAGCTCCCAGGTTTCCAACTTGAGAGATAAGAATGATTAAAAGAAGGAAATGTCAGTTTTGGGGAAGCTGGTTTTGTCTGGTGAAAGGTGCTTTAAGGAGGGAACAAGGCTATTTCCTGGGCTTTGCATGACACGGTATAAATTATACTGTAAATCTAAAGGTAAGAGCAATCAGTCTCATAGTCTATCATTCCTTCCTGAATCAAGAGATTTCAGTTTAAAACCTGGAGATTCTGCAATGTTATTTCACTAAGACAAACAATTCAAGACTCCGTGTTGTCAGCACACGACGATAGGAAAGTTTTCTGCTTTTTTTTTCTTTGTGCCAACTCTTGCATACAGAACTGAGAAATATCTAATCCTGGAATTCCCCAGTTCACTTACACTACATCGTCTTTGGTCCAGGCTGGGTTTCCATGCTGGCACAGGACGGGTGAAATGCCTGCTTTTTCAGTCCTCAGACTAACCCTACAATTTTCTTTTTAAAAATGATATAGAACAGAGAAAAGGGGAGAGAGGGAGATTACTGAACTAGCCAAGGCTGGCCTTGAACTTGTTATGTAACTGAAAGTGACCTTGACTTTATGATCCCCTTGCCTCCACTTTCAGAGTGCTGAGATTAAAGGAATGTGTCACAATGCTCCATTTTATGTTGTATCAGGGATCGAACCCAGGGCTCTGTATGCAAAGCAAGTAGTCCCAGCCGGACTATACATCTAGACTCCACAGAACACAATCTTTAACTCAGAAGGGCAGGAATGACTGACTGCTGCCTCACAGTCCTATCAGGACGACCAGGGAAGAGATAGGAGAAAAGATAGAGCTTGTTTTGCCTATGTCAGGGACAAAACAAAGGGGGCCTTACACTGCTTTCATTTTTTCTCTGAGAACAGCTTGCCCAACTCCTGGAAGAAGCTGTAGAATTGAGTGACTAGAAGACATTAAATTCTCTAGAAAACAGTAGGTAGCCTCAAAAACCATTTCACTTCTTTTTTTAATATTTATTTTTTATTGGATATTATATTTACATTTACATTTCAGATTTTATCCCCTTATCCCATTCCCTCCACCCCACCCAGGAACCCCCTATCCCATCCCCCCTCCTCCTGCTTCTATAAGGATGTACCCTCACAACCCCCCCCCTCCCACCTCCCCACCCTCAAATCCCCCCCCAACTCGGTGTCCAGCCTTCATGGGACCAAGGATCTCCTCTCCCACCTATGCCAGACAAGGCCATCCTCCCCTACATGTACAGCTGGAGTCATGGGTCCATCCCTATGTGCTCCCAGGCTGGTGGTGGTTTAGACCCCGGGGAGCTCTGGTTGGTTGGTATTGTTGCTCTCCTCATGGGGCCACAAACTCTTTCAGCTCCTTCAGTCTTCTCTCTAACTCCTCCATTGGGAACCCTTGATCAATGGTTAGCTGTGAGCATCCGCCTCTGAATATGTCAGGCTCTGGCAGGCCTCTAAGGAGACAGCTACATCAGGCTCATGTCAGCATGCACTTCCTGACAGACCATTTCACTTCTTAGTCAAACTTTAACTCAACCAACATTATGTGCTTCAACATTTTTTTTTTTAAAAGGTACATCTGCCATCTACAATAACTTACAAGTTCATTCTGGGTTCTTTTACTCCTTCTGAATTCTTCTCTCTGTTTTCACAGGTAAACTTGAAACTTATCATCTTGTCATGATATGTACTCCATATACTGCATCCTTATTACTGCTCAGTGTATTTTGTGATGAAAATGGAAGCATAATAGAGTGCTAAGGTGCTTTTCTTTTGGCTCAACATTATGCTCGTGTGTTGCATAGTTTTGGATCAATATGACATAAGTCATCTAGAAGGAGGGAATCTCAAATGAGAAAATGCCTCAAGAGTAGGCTGTATCCCTTTCCTCCCCAAGTTGCTTCAATCACAGTGTTTTATCTCAGCAACAGAAACCCTTAAGACATGTTCTGAAGTTATTACACTGTTGTTTGTAACTGGCATTTGCTCTTTTTAACAAATGAGAGAAACAGTTTCGGTTTGGTCTTTTTAAACAGTACTTACTTGCACTTTGTTTACATACAGGTATGTATACTAACTTATCACACAAAGTTACCCGTGCTCCTTCATTTTCTTTTATGGTCTCTCTACTTATCAACAGAATTTTTGTATTGTATGTAGTCAAATTCATCAATCTACTTTACCAACATCTTCAGGTGTAAGAAGTCCTTTCCTGCTGGGTGGTGGTGGCACATGCCTTTGTCCAAGCCCTTGGGAGGCAGAGGTAGGCGGATCTCGGTTCTAAGACAGCCTGCTCTACAGAGTGAGTTCTAGGACAGCCAAGGCTGTTGGGGGTAAAGGTCGGGGAGAAGAAATCCTTCCCTGCTGTGACATCATAGATGTGTTTTCCTATATTATTTTCACATTTTCCAATCTTGTCCTTTAAACTTCAGTATGTATGTCAAATGCTTGTGTTTTACACGAGACAAATGGTGCACTTCACTTACTCTCATAGGTCTGCACAGTGTTCCAGGACTATATCCTGTAAACCCATTCCTGCCCCATCCAAAAGGCAACTTCATTTCAATGATGAATCTGTTTCCATTTATACATGGGGTCTGTCTACTCTTGGTATTCTGCTGCACTGGTCTGTCTGTCTGTCTGTCTACCCTGCTGACAACATCAAACTGTTATAATAAGGACTCATAATGTCATGGCAGTTCTCCTCACCTTGTTCTTCTTCTTCGGGATTGTCTCAGCTAGTCTTGACTCTTTTCTCCTCCATAAAAATTTTAGAATCAGCTTGTCAAGTTCCACAAAAAACCTGTTGGGATTTTTATTGGAATTGCATTGAATCTGCGTATCAGTCTGAGGAGAGCTGGCGTCTTCACATACTGAACTTCCTAACCCAGATTTTATTTCTTCACTTGTTTAAGCTACTTTCCTTTAATGTATGCAAACATTTTTATAATTTTCTCTAAAGATTTTCTAGATATTTTGTTAAATTTATTCTTAAGTACTTTACAGCTTAGATTCTAATAAAAGAGAT
Organism: Rhabdomys pumilio; assembly: GCA_030674055.1. Classification (NCBI taxonomy): domain Eukaryota; kingdom Metazoa; phylum Chordata; class Mammalia; order Rodentia; family Muridae; genus Rhabdomys; species Rhabdomys pumilio. The sequence continues at coordinate 193,613,842 of JANHMN010000002.1, read as the reverse complement.
ATATTTTAAAAGTATTTTTTGTGGCCTATATACAAAAATTAGTCTTTATGCTGATTTAGTCTTTATATCTGATAATTTATCTCCCGAGACTGAACTTTTCTGAAGAAATATAGGTAGAAATAACTTATTTTATCTTTGACCTGCAATCCTTTGTCCTGCTTCCTGGTTCTGTCAGGGATTATCAGAACTTGCTGGATCTCAGGTCCCTGTTACTATCGAGTCTCCCTTCAAGGACCCTCACCTCACAGCCACCAGCAGTTCTATTTAAAAGAACACAACCACCAGGTACACCGAATAATATAAACCAGATCAGCTGGTGCCTTTCCTATGTCTCTTCCAGAGTGCAGCCACGGTGAATACCCAAAGCCCTTGTCACGATGTTTGCTAATTTCCGTGGGGTCTTAACTCATCAAGGTAACTCAAATGTCTGTCAAGTTCTACTACATGACATACATGTCTTCTTTACCTGGTATTCTAAAAATTAACCTGTCACTCAAAGTAGGAGACTCCAGAGGAGGGCCATGCACAGGACCTGATAATTTTACTGGCTTTAACTTTTTCCTCTCTTCTCAGTCTTTTCTCTTAGGAACTAAATCTTTTTTTTTTTTTTTTCTTTTTTCTTTTTCCTCTTTAAATCTTGAGCACTTTAGGAAACCTAGGAAGTGGATTTATAATGTGTGAACAAATTCTTCCTAAGACAAATGCTGGTGAATAAAAAATCTCCAGTTTGTAACTAAGATGAAAGATACAGCCTTGAACTCCCAATCAGCAGGGTGTCACAGAAGTGCTGTACAGTCTTTCTTCAGCCTGTCAGACAGCTGTCAAGTCCTATGTCACTGTTCCTTTCCAGAACAAGACATCTGGTGACACACCTTTCACAGTGACCTGACCAGAGATGTGCTAGCCAGAATTCAAAGGCAACTCCCTCATCGCCAATGCAACGCACCCACTAAAGCATTCTACAACTCACCAGCTCCATTCCTCAGATTAAAATCACAACCACCTACTTAAAAAAAAAAAAAAAGAATATAGAGCCAGACCATGGTGGTATAAACCTTTAATACCAGCGCTAGAGAGGCAAGTGGATCTCTGTGAAGTTGAGGCTAGCCTGATTTACAGAGTGAGTTCCAGGATAGCCAGGGCTACACAGAGAAAACCCTGTCTCAAAAACCCAAACCAGAAATTAAAGAAATGCTTCTTAAGAAAGACTCATGATACAGCACACAGCAGAAAGCAGTTCCCATTATGTCCTTCCTGTCACCAAGGCTGTGAGTGTGTGTGTGCATGCCAGTGTCAGAGGAGTTCCAAGTCACGCCACTCTTCAGGAGTTTGCTTGTTTGTTTTTTTAATATAAGTGCACTGTAGCTGTCTTCAGACATACCAGAAGAAGGCATCAGATCCCATTACAGATGGTTTGGAAGAGCAGTCAGTGCTCTTAACAGCTGAGCCATCTCTCCAGCCCCCAGGAGCTTGTTCTTTAATAAGACTAGCTGGTCAGAAAGTCCCAGAGGTCCACTCATTTTTACTTCTTCAGATGGAAAATTTGATGTCCTAGGCCTTTTAATATTGGTTCTGGGAATACAACATATGTCAAACATTTTACTGACTGAACCTTCTCCCCAGCCTGATTTCCTACTTTTCAGTCTAGGAAGATAACAACATCTTCACTAAGTCTCTAGTGGGATCTTGCTGTATGTCCCTAGCATAGTCCTTGCTGTATGATATACACTGGTGAGGTAAACACTGGAGTCTCTGAATGATATGGGAAATGGGAGGCAGCTAGCTCAGTCACTTCAGGGGACCTATGAGACTAACCTGTTAGAGAAAGTGCCACTTCTCAGCTGACAGCTAAGTTTGGGTCATCCCTTTAATTACAGTGGGGCCAGGCACCTGTTTCTGACAAACCTTGATCAAGCACAGCTGAATTCATATTCCACGACCATTATTTTTCTGTCTTAAGAATTTGTACCACATTTCCTGTGGTAACTCATAGTGGCAGAGAAAAATAAAAATTTTAGGATTTATTGGTCTCTGGCCTTGAAATTTCTAGGAGTCCAGAATATCACTTTGACATATTACTTACAATGGAGCACTTAAAGGCCAGGTAAAGGAAGAGGTTCTGGCTTGAACTGGGTTATATTAGGGGATACCTATTACAGCAGAATATCCAGAGGTGTACAAATTCCCTACCTACTAGATAAAGACTCTTATAGAAAAAGCAAATGTAAGCTCCAGGATCACTGACCTACCAAAGGCTCCGTCTCCACATAAGCAGAGATCTTAAGCAGTGCAGAAAACATAAAAGCTTGTAGGACATCCAGCTACAGTGACACTCACAGAGAAAAATCTTTGTACAGTATGGATGCAACATCCATCAATTAAAGCTGATTGGCTTGTAGCTGAGACAGGAAATAGAACGTGAGACATTGCTAGGAAGAAAGGATTCTGGGATAGAAGAGGCGCAGGAGGATGGGGCACCCGGGAAGAGGAAGGAGGACAGGCATGGAACCTGAGCAGAGGTAACCAGCCACGTGGCAGAGCTTAGATTAGAATAAATGGGATATTAATTCATGAGATAGTTGGGTAGCACCCAAAACTTATGGCCAAGGTATTTGTAAGTACAATTTGAGTTTCAGGGTCATTATTCAGGGAGCTTGGGGCTTGGAGAAAAAACTTGGATTTATTAGTCTGTATTAGTAAGTGACTAAGATAGAAGACTGTTGTGAAACTCAGAGCTTGAGGCCAGTCTGGGAAACAGTACCTTGGAGGGAAGGGGAAATAAAGGTATATACAGAGAGAATACTTAACAGGCTAACACAGAGGACATGTGGTCTTTAACAAGGTCCTCTGTGTTAGGAAGCTGAGGCAGGAAGATCTGCAGTTCCTGGCATGTCTGGGCTACATAGTAAATTTCAGGACAGCCTGGGCTATACAGTAAGTGAGTCAAATCAATACTGGCTTTTGATAAATCGAGTCAGTTATCAGCTGGAACTGTAGACTTAACAATTGGTTTTCCCAGCAACTTTTCTTCCTGATGTAGAGCCCCTACTACCTTAATCTAGGTTTAAGGGGACAAGTGTATGCTTTTTTAAAGTTGCACACATTATTTGGAGCTGTTTCCCACTGTCTTTTTTCTTAATTGGTTATTTTATTTATTTACATTTCAAATGTTATCTCCCTTCTTGGTTTCCCCCCACTCCCATCCCTTCTCCCCTTTGCTTCTATGAGGGTGCTCCACCCACTCACTCTCACCTCACCCCTCTACCAACCCCTTATGCTGGGGCATCAAGCCTCCATAGGATCAAGGGTCTCCCCTCCCATTGACGCCAGATAAGGCAATCCTGTTACATCATTAGCTGGAGCCTAGGATTGATCCTCCATGTGTACTCTCTGGTTGGTAATTTATTCCCTGGGAGCTCTGGGAGTTCCTGTTATTTGATATTGTTGTTCTTCCTATGGGGTTGCAATCCTCTTCAGCTCACTCAGTCCGTGTTTAACTCTTCCTTCAGGGTCCCCAGTCTCAGTCCAATGGTAGGCTGTGAGTATCTGTGTCTGTATTAGTCAGGGGCTGACAGAGCCTCTTAGGGATCGCCATACCAGGCTGCTGTTTTCCATATTTATGAAAAGAACTACCTCAGTAATAAATAACACTAATCTATCTAGATGTGGCCAAGTTTGCCAGTATTTTGTCTCAGTTTCATAGGACATTAACCTGACCATCATGCTAATAATGCCACGCTAACAGAACTTCAAGAGCAGGAGGTTATGTATCTTAGATATGCATGTTGGACATAAAAGCAGAACAGAATAAAGCAAACCCCAGGGTTGTCTTGTGACTTGGGCCTCGTTTTCTGAGGTCACAGTTGTAGGCCTGCCAGGCTCCTTCCCCTGACATAAAGCTCCTACTTCTTACCCCACCATTCTCCCCCAGTAAAAGGAGCAATACTTGCCTGGCTATTTTGAATCCTGGAGAAAGGACATGACAAATGCTGGGTATCTTTCTCATCTACTTACTGAATGTCAGAAAGGAACTGATCTAGGCTGAGGCAAATAGCCTAGCAAGTTCTGTGGACTCTAAACCTCATAAAGGGAGAAAGCACGTGGTCTTGTCTACAAGATCACTCTCCTAGCTTAGAACTGAGCCCTAGAGTGGGAACTATTTATTTGATACAAGGAAGCTTCACATCATAAATTAGTTACGTGAGCTGTGAATTACAAATTTGGATATGCCTGGCAGAAACACCATAGCTAGAAGCAATGTGTATAGAAGAACTGCCACATGCCACAGATCCTTCTCCCTCAAAAGACATCTATGACTTCCTGTTGATGTCAACAGTTGGCTAAGGGGAAAACGCGTATCTGGTGTATATGACTGTGTGTTATGCCAGCCCAAGCCAGACACACACAGACTGTGGTAGAGTATATGCTTCACTGACAGCTTTAATGACTATATTAAGCTTATCTCATGAGAGACCGGGTTCTAAACAAGAACAAAGAACTATTTATGCTCCAGGTGAGCACTCACCAGACAGTGCTCATGAACATGCTAGCTGATAGTTATTCTGTCTGTCTGTCTCCCTCTCCCCAGCCCCTCTCATGCTTCTAGGACTTCTCTCCAAGGATTTACCAGAATGCTTTACTATGGTATGTCAGTCACTAGGGTCCCATACACCATCATCCAGAGCAGCTGGTGTTACAGATTACAGAACAATGTCTGCCACAGTCCCATCTGTGAGGCTGTCTGGTGGGATGTGCTAAATGTTCTCAGTAATGAGTATTAAACGGTGCTCTTTTTCCAACAGTTTAAGACAAAAGGTCTAACCTCTTCCATCACCTCTTACCTGGTGTATGACTGTAGGCTTCAAGCCTTTCCTCCTTCCTAACTCTTCACATTGAAGCCAGTGATTTTTCTAAAGATGTGACTCTGAACACAAACTCCTCAGTGACAGAGCAGTTGTGAGTGTGGTATGGCCACCTGATAATCACTTTCCCTTTTATTGTCCTGGGTGATGTCTGTATGTGTATGTGTGGAAGACTCAGGTGGACAAAGGGAATCTCTCTCAGTCATTTTTCACCGTATTTATTGTTTTTGAAATAGCATCTTTTACTGAACCTGGAGCTCACTGAACCTGGCTAGGCCTGCCAGTCAGGGAGCAACACGGAGGCTTCACCTTCCTAGCTCTGGGACTAAGGGAGTATGACAAAGTGGCCATTTTTTCACATAGGTGCTCAGGATCTAAACTCAGGTCTTCAGGCCTAAATGACATCACTCTACTGACTGGGCCTCAGGACCTCTGGAAGAGCAGTCAGTGCTCTTAACTGCTGAGCCATCTCTCCAGCCTCCACCCAGCCTCCTTTCTTTTTGGATTCTAAAGTTTCCCTGTAGGGTTATCTGCATAGATCAGAGATAATCTACACTGACTTTACTAAGATGCAAGAGCTTTCTCCCCTACATGTAATAACTTTAAGAAGGAACATGTAGCAAAAGAAGTCTCCAGAAACTTAGAATAGTCATCCCTTTCCCAGTGGACCTGACTGGATCTCTGTATTATTTCTAGAACTGGGGTAGCCATTTTGTCATTATGAGAAGAACCTATTTAAAAGACAATGATGTCACATGACACAATGCAAAAGGCAAGGGATGTCAACAGTCATGGAATTGGCCTCCTCTGTCCTGTCTCCTATCTCCTATTCCCTCTCTTTAATAATGACCATATTAGATAATTATAAACGTTAGAATTGGTCTTTTTTTTTTTTTTTTTTTTCTTTTTAGGTTTTTTGAGACAGGGTTTCTCTGTGTAGCCCTGGCTGTCCTGGAACTCACTCTGTAGACCAGGCTGGCCTCGAACTCAGAAATCCTCCTGCCTCTGCCTCCCAAGTGCTGGGATTAAAGGCGTGCGCCACCACTGCCTGGCAGAATTGGTCTTAACAATGGCTGCAGACTGGCTATATTCCTTGATCCCCATCTGGTTCCCACAGGTTGTTCTCCGTAGAACAAATAAAATCTCCCCCCAACCCCCCAAACAGCAATCTGCTTAGTTCACAGGTTTCCACTTCACTTGCAGCAATCTCGAGCTGAGTGGTCTGGGCTAGACTTTTCTTAGTTTTGTCTCCTACTACTCCTTGTTACAGGACTTTTCTTTGGGAGATATGAATAAATGTCTATTCATGCCAGACAGGGAACCAAAGACAGACTAAAGAAATGATTCCATCCAGGTTGGGCAGAGTGCACTGCTAAATTTACTAGGTTGGAGCAGGATGACTTGAGGGCAGCTGGAACCCTGAAACCCACCCAGCATAAGCAACCATTCAGATGCCTCCTGGAGCTCCCTACAAGAGTGCAGGCCATGGGGCTTCCTAAGTCATAATGATCTTTTCTCCTTTCTTCATGAAGGAACAGTCCAATTAGCAGGAAACCGTAGACAGCACTGTTAAATATATAGTATGTGGCCCCTTTAAAACTGTCTAAATATGCCCGTCTCTTAGACACTTGCCTTTTCTATTTCTAGCATCTTGCTTACCTTTCTCTACTCTCTCATTTCTTCAAGGAAACTGTGCTCAAATACTAACTACATATTCCACTGAGACAGCAGCTTATTAAGTTGCTCAGGCTAGCTTTGAACTTGTGATCCTCTTGCCTCAGCCTCTCTAGCTGGATTGACAAGGATGCAAACTATCTGGCTAAGGTCTCTTCCATTATTCTCTGTAGCACCAGGGAATGAACCCAGGGACCTGTGTGACACACCAGGTAAACAAGCTATCACCGAGTTACATCTCACAAGGAAGCTTTGGACCCAGGATCAGCAGCTGCTGTACACTCATCCTGATTCCTTGAGAGACATGTAAACACAAGTCTCAATCCTTAGCCTTCTGTTGAAGCCTATTATATTTACACCTATTACATCGAACTACTCCTATTACTTACTATATACAGCCCAGATCCAGACAGCATCTTGAATTGCTGTTTGGCTTTCTAGGTAGTTTTGTTTCCATAAGTAGAGTTTCCCGAGTGGGTAGAGAGTTATTTGAGGTTGGGAGTGGGATTTCTTTTTGCTCTGTTTCATATCCTTGGCACCTAGACTATTACTTGGTACCTATAAAATGCTTGTAAGTATTTGAACAGATGAGTCACTAGACACGACGATGAATGAACTAGTCAGTGATGAATGGATGGGTAGATGAGAAAGGTGAAGCAATTTCCTTTTTTTAAAAAACTTTCTTTCCATAATTACACAGGAAAGGAGCAAGATGAACCTGGTGAAACATTTCTCACCCATTATTATTAGAAACCTATTTTATATCCCATGACTCAAAAGGTTGGACCGTAGGTCTCCCTTCCTCTACCACCAACAAAGAACTCACGTTGAATTCCTCTCTGAAGAGCTTATTGTCATCAGCCATTCTCCGGTTAATCTCCTCTTCCAGTTTGTCTACAGGCAGTGGTGGGTACTTCCTGTTGGTGCTTGGGGACCTGGCCAGAAGTGGTACACTTTGGGGCTCTGTAGTGTACAAAAGGGAAGGTCAGTTAGGTGCCTTGGAGATGGATGCAGCCCCCTTTGTGAAGACTGGTGGTCTCATTCTTTTGAAAAGACAGGGAAAAAGAGGCAGAGGTGTCAGTAAAAGGTGTTTGTCACCAAGTGTGGCAGCCTCAACTGGATTCCAAGAGTCCACATGATGGAAGGAGAGAACCAGCTCTTTCAAGTTAGCCTCTGATCTCCACGAGCATGCCATGGCACATGTGTGTGTGCACACAAAGTAAATAATGGGAAGACAAATGTAAAAGGACGGGGAAATGCTCATTTCCTGGTGTTCGTCTCCAGATGTTCCCCATGTCTTACCCACATCCTCTGTGCGGCCATTTGAGAGGCGGAAAGAATTGGAATGGCTCCCAGCTTGCTTGTATTTCTTAAACCTAATGAGAACATATTTGTAATGAAAAACTAGACATGGAGGTAAAGCACTGTCCTTGTATTCCTGCTAATGAGTCATCTTTCTAAACCTCTTCTGTCAATCAAACTTTAAAAAAAAAAGAGACCCAGGTCAAGGACCTCTGAGGCAGCTCCATTCTGTGGTAACTGGGTATCTTGGGATAGTTTTCCTTATACCTGGCACCCTGAAGTCCAGTGTAGGCAACACTAGATTCCAGCCTGTATGGTTCCTCTGTGTAGCTTCCAACTCCACAACACATTTGCATGCACACCCTTAACAGGTGGAATATGGGCAAGTGTATACAGTGGGGGTGAGGAGAAAAGGGGTGGGCAGACAGGACGGGACAGTTAAAGACTTTATAAAACAAAAATCTTGGTGTTTCCTCAGTGTGCTTAGGAGTCATGGGGAGAAGATCAGAGCTCTAGAATGAGTGAACACAGGTTTAACGGAGACGCATGGATGCCAAATTCTAGGGGACACACTGGCCCCTCTCTCTTAACTCCTAAAGAACAAAGGGAGCACAGAGCAGGTTGGGTCCAAGAGAAGGTAGTCAAGGCAGGAGCTTCAGTAGGAAGAGAATAAATGAACCACCATTTTCTCTCTTTTAGGTTCCCTCCTTGCTTTGTTCATCATCTAGAAGCTTCTGAGAGGTCGGCCTGAGGAATACTTTAACCCCTAAGACCAGACCAAAGACACAGGACAGGGGCCCTAGAGAGGTTTGGCAACAAAGCCTCAAGTAGAAACAAAGTAAGTTTTTGTGGTACATATAATGTCACCAGGGTCCTTTTAGGGTGTTGTTTCAAAAGGACAAACCTGAAGATCTTGAAACACCCGTCCCTCATAAGATAGTATGGAAGTTTCCCATCTCCAAACCACTACCTTTCTCTAGGCTTCAGGCTAAACTCCAACTGGGAGATGTGGTTTGGACAAAGAAAACAAAGGAGAGAAAGGAGGTTCTTAAGACTGTATTTCTAGAAACCATTTCTAAGGAGAATTTAATCTAATTACTGTAAGTCACTATCCCTCTACTCAATGTCCCTGTCCTTAGGCTCCTGTCTTCTAGACTGTGCAGGCTTACTGAGACACTCGGGTATCAGGATAGTGTAAGCAAATGCAGTAACATTATCATACTTACCTCAACATGTACAGAACTATGATAATAAACACAATTACTAGAAGAGAGGACAGGGCCACCATCACCGCAATAATTGGTGTCTCATCTGAAACCAAGAGAAAAGCATAGGTCATAACTTTTGTGCAATGAAGGGCTCAAGTTGGAGCTCAGGAAGACACACTGATGCAGGGTAGGGGGCGCCACCAAGTAAGCAGATGGTAGGATCTGAAACACACACATACACACACACACACACACACACACACACACACCCCAAGTGCACAAAATGTGAGACAGAAGTGGGAGGTGCAGAACTGCACACAAAAGAGCAAGGAGCAGGTACATGTGCTGGAGTACATGAGAAAAGAATCTCCTTGGGCCACCTTAGGGCCATGGGGAGAAAGATGCTGCTCATCTCTGATATTTCATACATTTATTTATCGTATAACTTCCTGTGTTGGGATAGAACTTGTCTTTTAAGTCACAGACTCATCGTTATATCATTTGGACTCAACAGACAAACAATAAAACAGCAAACAACCAAAAAACTAAACAAATTTAAAGATTTGGAGGTACAAATCCTAGTAGGCCAGGGATTTAGGACCAGTACTGCATTCCTTCCCAGTGTCAACGAGCCCTGCCTAGAGAAAACCAGAAGAGGGAAGGGAAGGGGAAACATTGCTCTTTCATGAACCCAAGGGACTTCCTGGTCCAGGGAATAGGATTAAACAACAGGCACTGCTTGATGCTATGCTATGCACCGTGCGTCACAGCTGCTAGGTGTGCCCTATCCTCTTCTCCCACTTTCGATATCCTGGTCCCTCAGCTGCCTTATGCTAGGATCCCAACCAAAGTCTGGCTTGAGTAGATAGACGGTCAAGCCTTCCCTCCCTTCCACTGCTCCTAGCTTGGTACCTAGCTACATTTCTCATGCAGCAGATCAGGTCAGGTCAGGACTCCATGTCTACTCTACATTATAAACCCCACAAGCCTCCTGAGTTTCTCTGTTTTGTGACAACATGCCCCTTTATGTGAAGGCCAGTCCTGCCATGTGGTCTCTGGACAATGTTCATTAATGTCACCTCAAACATTTTATCTTTTTTTTTTACTCCACGTATCCTGTCTCAGCTAACTCTTTCAACTGTTGCTTGACTTTTCTCAATTTTCCTTCCTCCAGGAGAGCCTGATCCATGTTAAAATTTATTTACTTATTCACTTTACATTCCAATTGTACTCCCATGCCCCGCCCCAGTACCAATCCCTGACAGTATTAATGATACTCTGCTATGCTTGTGGACAGGAACTTAGCATAGCTGTCCCCTAAGAGGCTCCATCTAGTAGTGGATGCAAACAGAAGAGACCCACAGCTAAACATCAGGTGGAGCTCAGGGAGTCTTGTGGAAGGTTAGGGGACAGAACTGAGTGAACTGGAGGGGTCAAGGACACCTAAAACCTCCTCATCCATTCACAATGACTCCTACTTATTTATTGTTCCTCTGAAATCGCTCAGCAAGGATACGAAAAAATGGCAATTACCAAATCTAACGGAAACAGTCCCATTTTTATCAGATTTGTCCTCTTACCACAATTCATTCAAAATGCCTTCACAGAACAGCAACTGCTGCTGGGTTGTTTGGGACACAGAGAAAAGTACCCAGGCAGACAAGGGACAGAAGGCTGCTTACATGGTTCCCAGACATGTTATTTAAGCTGGGGACAAGAGATTTGGAGGAACAAGGAAGAGCAGCAGAGAGTCAGCAGAGCGTCCGAGGAGCACTCCTGAGATATGTCCCTGCCTCTCAGCAGAGCGCCGAGTAACAGTGAACCATGAGGAGATATGGACGAAGAGCTAGCTCTGTAGACATAAGGAAGGACAAGGCAAATGGCTCAGGAGTTTGGCAGGTTCAAGAAACATCACAAAGCCAGAGCCATTCAAGCTGCAACGGGAGAGATGAACAGGAGCGAGAAAACTTAATTTATTTATAGGTCATGGAAGTAAGTGTGCTTTAATTCTGAATATGATGAGAGACAGTATTATTGGGAAACTGACACAGAAATGGTACAATTGAATCTGCCTTTGTTTAAAAGTTCTGCTAAATTGACTTACAAATAACAGAAAGTCACCTTAGCAGAAAGCCAAGAGCAGTCTTCCAAGGAAAGAGAAATTAACTCAAATCCTGCTGACAGGTTAAGTAAGACGCAAACAGGAAGGGAACTGCGCTGACCAGATGACAGTCACTAGTGGGTTCTTGGAGTGGGTACTTGTGAGCATGGGTGAGAGGAAGACTTGAACCGAATGAAAGGAGGATAAGAAGAGGCGCAACCATTCACTCAATGAGGAATTTTACATGATGTATATATGCAAATAAAAGGACAGTCACTGGAAAGAAATGACACATACACATATAAACACAGAAATATGTGACACATACACATATAAACACAGAAACCTGCTAAGTCTGTTAGAAGTTATGCCTACACATACGTTTCTAGGGGATGACTACTCAGTTTTGGATAACTAATTACTCCCCCCCCCCCCTTTTTTTTTTTTTTTTGAGACAGGTTTTTCCTCTGTGTAGCAGTGACTGTCCTGGAACTAGCTCTGTAGACCAGGCTGACCCTGAACTCAGAGATCAGCCTGCTTCTGCCTCCTAAGTACTGGGATTAAAGGCATGGGCCACCACTGCCTGGCAATATTTCTTTTTTAATAGTTTATTTATTTTTATTTCATGTGCATTGGAATTTTGCCTGTGTGAGGGTGTTGGATCCCCTGGAAGTAGAGTTATAGATGGCTGTGAGCTGCCATGTGGGTGCTGGGAATTGAACCTGGGTCCTCTGGAAGAACAAACAGTGCTCTTAACCACTGAACCATGCTTCCAGCCCAGCAACAATTCTTAATATAACCAATTACTATTATTCCTTTAAAAGAGCAACACAAATTCCTCACTATGGTATTAGACTCAGGTACCTTCTTCTGACTGACTCTCAAATGCCTTCTCTGGTTTGGTTGAAGCTGGCACCCAGTAGAAGTCTATCCGTTACACAGCTGCTAGGTATACTCAATGGATTTTGAGGAGCACTTTCGTAGCATGTGCAGGGCCCTGGATTTGGTTACCTCCAGGATCACAACAAACAAAACCAAACAGATCATCCAATAATACACGTGGATTATTTTATCCACTACTCCCTACGTCCAGGGTATTCAGCAGTGACGACAAAACCCTTTCCTTTATGAAACTACTTTAGTGAAGAACATGAGCAGCGAAGAGTGGAAGGAGGGCTGGGGTGGGAGAGTTACATTTAAGATGCTGAGGTCAGAAAAGGTTCTGAACAAACGAGTAAAATGGACAAGTTATTAGGGAAACTTCTTCTCATAATTAATGGTAGAGCAGGCAAATATAGGCAGGATAGGAATAAGAGTGACCACTAACCAGTAGTTTATAGAGACAGAAAGAAAATTAGTTATCAGGAAAAAAGAAAGGATGAAATGGAATATTCTGGTTTAATAGTTACAAAGTTTCAATTTGAGATGCTCTGGGACCTGGCAAGATGGCTCAGTAGGCAAACCAACAGCTTAAGTTTTGATATTTGAAACCCTCTTGCAGAAGGAGATACTGGCTCCTGAAAGTTGTCCTCTGAGCACCATCTGTGTACTGTGGCACATGTGTGCCCCCTCATCCCCTGTACACTCCCCCAATACTTTTTTTTTTGTTGTTAATTCTAGCACTGGAGAGATAGCTCAGTGTTTAAGAGTACTGGTTTCAGTCAGGTGGTGGTGGCACAAGCCTTTAATCCCAGCACTTGGGAGGCAGAGGCAGGCAGATTTCTGAGTTCGAGGCCAGCCTGGTCTACAGAGTGAGTTCCAGGACAGCCAGGGCTATACAAAGAAACCCTGTCTTGAAAAACCAAAAAAAGAAAAGAAAAGAAAAGAAAAGAAAAGAAAAGAAAAGAAAAGAAAAAGTACTGGTTTCTGTTCCAGAACCTACATAGTGGCTCCCAGTCATCTGTTATCTAGTTCCAGGCGACCTGAGACCCTTTTCTGATTTCTCAGGACACAAGACATGCATGTGGTACACATAGATGCTGGTAAAATATTCATATATATACAATGAAATATACACATCTAAAAAGAAGGTTCTGGAAAGCCTAGTATGATGGCTGATTCCTGAAATGCCAGGAATCCTGCCCCAGCTATGCAGGGAATGGTGGCATAGGCCTTTAAACCCTAGGATTTGAAAACCAGAAGCAGGCCAATTTCTGGGAGTTCAAGGCTAGCCTGAGCTACACAGTTAAAGACTAGGCAGATCCTGTCTCAAATTTAAATAAACTAAACCACCAGTCATTTTTGTTTAAAGCACCCTAAAGACAAAAACAAAACTCTTAATTCATTTGCATAGGTTATAATACAAATTATTTCTAAATAGTTGACTCATTTCTTCAAAAAGCTTTTGGCTTTAACCTTGAGACTAATCATTCTGACATCACTTTATTGTGAATGGTTAAGAGAGCAGTATAGGAAACAGATGTAAGCCCATGCTGCATTATAAAACTATTAAGCTCTGTAGTTAATGGGTAAGCCTGGGCAGTGATGTCACTCCACTCACTCAGCTTTTGGTTGCTGAGTTTAGGAAAGTGAGAGCTGGAAAGGCGAGGAAACCTTGCACACAGTACAGACATAATGACAGATGAACGTTGGGCAAAGGCTCAGAGTGTCCATTTTGCTGGTGTAAATACTCCCTTTTTACTTGGTCTTCATAAGCCTTCAAATTACACATTGAAAACCCGATACAGTTAAATAATAGAATTGTAAGGAAGAATCTGAAAAGGTTTGATTTGATAAAATCGAAAATTGAGGTGCTGGGAAGTGAATCAGTGGTAAAGGGCTAAGTGTGCAAGGACCTGAGTATGAATATCCAGCACACTGGTTAAAAAAAAAAGCCCATAACTCTGAGCTGCAGGCTAGAGCCAAGGATCCCCAGGGCCTCCTGTGGTGTATGTGTGCATGCATACACACACACACACACACACACACACACACACACACACACAACACTAGGCATGGTGGTGCAGTATATAATCTCAGCACTTGGGAGATAGAGGCAGGAACATCAGGAGTACACAAGACTCTGGCTCAAAAACAACACCCCAAAACCCAAAAGTCATGAAAAACATTTTAAATAGGTGTTCATTTTCCAAATTCAAATGTAATAATAATTTCTTAGACTGGATGACTTATCCTTCTGTCTCTGCCTCTGTCTCCAACTCAGTCTCTCTTATTATTGGCCTACATAAAATGTGACATCTGTACATAAATACTCATACCCCAGAAATTCAGTCTAGCTTAGACACAGAAATAGCATCTGTGTTAGTATGAATAAGAAATGTTCCCCCAGAATCATCTATTTGAAATGTGGGTCTCCAGTTTGTACACTGTTTGGGGGGTGTCATGGAACCTTTAGGAGGTGCAGTGTTGCTGGGTGAAATACATCACTGGGGAGGACTCTGGGTTTACAGCCTTGCCTTGCTTCCTGTTCTCGCTCTCTGCTTCCTGTGTGTGGTTAAGATGTGATCACATAGCCTCCCTTTTGTTCCTGACACCTGCCTGACTCACCATTACAGACTTTATTTCTCTGAAGCCAGAAGCTACTATAAGCTCTTTAAGTTGTTTTGGTCATTGACAGCAACAGAAAAAGTAATACATCATCTGGGGTTGTAGGAACTTTCCACTAGGGTGTCAAGAATCCCTAAAAGCCATGGAGTGACAGCACTAAAAATTAAGAGGAAAACTACAGGAAGCAAATATGATTAAAGGTAATAGTAGACTAAAAGCCAGAAATTATTAGTTCATAAGAATTATACCCTAGGGACTGAGGAGATGGCTCAGTAAGAGATGGTAAGTCTTCCAGAGGACCCAGATTCAATTATCAGCATCTAGACAGTGGCTCACAACCATTTATAACTCCAGTCCCAGAGCACATATGGTTCACAGACATACATGCAGGCAAAACACAAAATAAATAAAACTTGAAAACAAACAAAAAAATTATTTCCTACTATATGACCACAGGGTAAAATTCTAGCATGAGGACATGACAAATATACAGTTATTTTATTATTGATTAAAATATATCAAGGGGCTGAAGAAATGGTTCAGTAGCCAAAAGCCCTGGCTGTGAGGTGTCCCAGCACCCACGTGAGGCCTCACAACCACCTACGACTCCATTCCCAGGGGATCTGATGCACTTTTACAGCCTCTGTGAGCAACAGGCACACATGTGTGGTGCACAGACATGCATGCAGCCAAAACACTCATACACAAAGGTACAATTTAAAAACAAAATACACTGAACCTGTTGGATTATATAATGTACATAAAATCAAATGCTGTTTCTTTACTCTTTTAAATTTAATTTTTTTTAAATCTTTTACTCTTTTCTAAGGTAAATCTGAGAATATTTAAGGGACAGTAAACAATAAAAGAGGCATGGCAGACAGTGCACAGAAGAGACAGGATGGACAGTGGATAGAAGAGACAGGACAGACAGCAGACAGGAGAGACAGGACAGTGGACAGCAGAGCAGGATGGACAGTGAACACCCTTAAAGGACAACAGACAAAGGTGATGGGCTCACCTCTCCTGTCTTTTGAGTCAGAATTACCTGTGTAACAAGTAAAAAACAAACATTTACTCAGATTAAAGGAAAACACTGCTATTCAATTTAAGGGAAAGAAAAAGTTCCAGGAATATAGGTAATTTTCTCCATGTTTGATACACTGCAATACACAGGGAAGAAGATTATCCAGGGTTACTAAACTTTGGTCAGTTGTCTCCTTCCTTGTTCCTAAGTATGCCTATTGAATACTCATTAAAAATACAGGAATTCAAGAAAAAACACAAATATAAGCAAATAGAAGGCAATATCTCTTTTGGACTTTTGATATGCAAAATGACAGCATTAAAGATATAAAAGATCTACACAATGAGATGCAAAGAACAATAAAAAACAAACAAAAAAATCCCATCTAACTGCTATGTACCGAAGTCCATAATAGAGAGAAGCTTGTTTCTAGAAACCTACGGTGAACTGGAGAGACACTAAGCAGGCAAAGGCATGGATGACCCGAGTTCAATCCTGAAGATCTACATGACGGAAGGAGAAAACTGGTTCCATCACACCTGCACTGCGGCTGCTCCCAACCGCCATCCATACACACACACATGCACTTTTAAAGAAACCCGTGGTTATCCTCAGCCTAAACAGATCCCTAAAACACACAGCACGATAATCTCTCATCACTAGACAATAAAAGTGGAAATTAACTAACACAGTCAAAATTTGAAAGCTAAAATAAAAATATATAATAAAAACATTTTTTTTCTTTTTAGCCAAGTACAAAGTTGCCAGTTAAATGCTCTACTTCTACATGTGTTACATGATAAATTCTGGCTAATGGGATTTGAGAAAACACTACGGTTAAGTGTAATTATGACATCTGGAGAATGGGTCCATGCAGACAGGAAGGCTGTCATTCGATGGTGGGCTGTGTAAGAGTGGCTTCGTTCCTGACGAGAGGAAGGCCTTCTGGCCACACCCAGAGAGAAAGCAATCATTTGGTTTTATCAGAGCACCATAGACAGCTTCCTAGCTAACAGCTACCTACAGGAATACCTATGCACCAATATTAGTAAGACTGAAAAATAAAAAATTCAGCTTTAACTTAAAAAGCTGAATAGGTAGCCCAAAATAAACCTTAAAAAGGCAGAAAGATAACAATAGTCAATAAAATAAAAAGCTAGGGTGATACGACTCCATACAGAATAGTGGGTTCTTCAGGAGGAAAGAAGCAACAATCTATGAATTAGTATATCCCAAGAGAAAAGGGGGGACAAAAATACTCAAAGTGAGAAGCACTCATAGGTATGTAGGAAATTAAGCTATTGTGGGATGACTTTCCTTAAATTCACTTGAATTAGAAAATATGAGTAAAATTCATAGTTTTCTATGCAAACTTTCAAATTCTTTTTTCTTTTACTTTATCTTTAAGCTTTCATGTTCTTTTAATGAAAATAAAACACTAGCAACTGATACATCAACAATATCCTGTTTGCAAAGTAAAAACACACTAAATTCACAGAGAAAAAAATAACAAAAAACACTTGTAAACATCAATGAAAACATCCTAAATAAATAACAACTCCTCCCACGTGCTCTGTAAGCAACGTTAGTGACACTTCTTGGGCCATTATAAAACCAAAAATAAAAATCTCTTAAAAAGGATGGAACTAGGGCTGGAGAGATGGCTCAGCAATTAAGAGCACTGGCTGCTCTAACAGAGGTCCTGAGTTCAATTCACAGCATCCACATGGTGGCTCACAGTCATCTGTAATGAGATCTGATGACCTCGTCTGGTATATCTGAAGACAGGCAGCTATAGTGTACTCATACGAAAAATAAATTTAAAAAAAAAAAAAAAAGGATGGAACCAGAGATAGCCGAGTAATGAAGAGTGTTGGTTGGTCTCACAGAGGCTGGGTTCAGTTCCCAGCATCTGCACGGAGGCTCACAAACATCTGCAACTCCAGTTCCAGGACTGATGTCCTAATCTGGCCTTCATCGACAGAATGCATGTAGAGAGTGCACATATAGACAAACATACATACACACTACATACATACAGGCAGACAAAACACTCAGGTACGTAACAACTTTTAAGAAAGTCATGGAAGTTGAAGGGGACCAGCACAGTGATAGGAAGGACAAGATGGTGAGTTGGGGGTAAAGATGAAAGTATGTTATATACACGCACGAAAGTGGGAAGAATAATTAGATACACATATGGGAGCTTTGTTTGTTTGCATGTTCATGTTTGTGAGTCAGGGCCTGAGAGTACCATGATGCTGTGTGGAGGTCTTAGGTTCCTATTACTGTGATAAAACACCGTAATCTAAGTCAATGTGGGGAGAAGAGTTATTTCATCTTACAGCTTGTAGTTTATCATCCAGGGAAGCCAGTGTGGGGATCTAGAGGCAGGAACTGATGTGGAAGCCATACAGGAGTCCTTCAAGGCTTGCTCAGCCTGCTTACAGAAGACACTAAGACCGCAAGTCCAGGGATGGTAACGCACAGTGAGCAGGGCCTGTCACATCAATCATCAAGTACACCGCAGGCCAGTTTCTCAACTGTGTCAGGCTGACAGAAAATTAGCTCTCACAGGCCCTCACCTTCCATGGTGTTTGACACAGGATCTCTTGACAGTTTGCCACTGCACTGTGTACAACAGGCTAGCTGACCTGTGAGTTCATACATGTGAGTTCTCCTGTCTCTACCTCGCATCCTGTCATAGGAACACTGAGAGTATGCATGGGAATCACCATGCCTGAGTTTATGCGGATTCCGGGGATTTGAACTCACATCCTTATGCTTGTGTGGCAAACACTTGATCCACTGAACTTTGTTTGCAGCCCTCATTTTACCTTTAAGAGGATATTTTTTTAAAATTACATTTTTGAGAGTGTGCGTATAGGAATCTTAACGTGGAAAGACTACAAAAGTGAAAATTCAGTCTACTTTGCCATTTGCAAGTCTAATATCATATTTAGTGTTAAATTCAGCATGCACTAACAGGAGATAATTACTGTGGTATCTCACAGAAGTGTTGAGTGTAAAGCAGTAGAGAATGAGACCCGGCTATGAAATCAATTGTGCTTACTTTACAGCCTGGCCTTCTGTATTCATTCATTCCTTCAGTCTGTATAGTTATTGCCTTTCTCCCCTAAGCAATGGCTGTAACTCACACAAGAACTTTATGCTGTTATTTAGTATACAACACAGCTTCAAAACATTATACACACAACAAGAATAGACATGGAATAGGATCACCCACAAAGACAAAATAAACACTAATGATTGTGGTCCATTAAACAGATTTCACGAACGGGTCACAAATTGTACTTTAACATTAAAACACAAAGTAAAATTGTTTGCAGTTCTCAACCTAATTAAGAATAATAGCAGCCACAAATATGTGTTGTGTCTCTATATTTGTTTATTTTTACAGTAGCTGAATCCAAGGCTTGGTGCACTACTGCAGGCAAGGGCCTCCACTGAGCACATTAGCCCCAGCTCTCTTTGAGACAAGGATCTGATCATGTAGCCTAGGCTGCTCTGGAACTATAAATCCTCCTGCCTTAGCTTCCTGTGTGCTGGGATTACAGCCACATACCACCTTGCCTGGCCATGTGATTTACTGAAACCTCTCAGAGCCTAAGTTGTAAAAATTATAACAGCTGACTCTTATAAAAAGGTTGCTTATCACCATGTACAGAACCATAATAAGTAATTTACATCAACTTGTTTGTTTGTTTATTTTTGAGACATAGTCTTTACTATGTTGCTCTGCCTGTCCTGGAACACGCTCTGTAGACCGGGTTGGCCTTGAACTCAGAGAGCTGCCTGCCTCTGCCAGGCAAGGTACTAGGGTTAAAAGTGGGCATTACTATACTCAGCTTAGATCAATTCATCAAACAACTTCTCTAAGGGTATGAATTATTACTATCATTCATTTCATTTTTATATTTGAAAAGTCAGAGGTACAGATAGTATCAAGTAAATTTGCCTATGCTCACAGTAGAGCTTATGGCAGGGCTGGGACTGAACAGGAACAAGTAGGGAAACTATGCTCTTAACTGTAACTGTTAATGCTATCTTGCTTGCACTGCTGAAACAATGACACTAAAGCAGACAGGTATCAAGTCTGTACCATAAGGTCTAATTGAAAGATATCATCTTTAGTATCAAATAGATTAAATTTCAAAAGTACTTTTGGAATTCTACCATGAGCCAGACATGGATCCATCTAAGAGAATCTGAAACAGACAAGAAATCTGGCCAAAAGGATGTGATCACAGATCAGAGAACAGCAATTTTACTAGAAAGGAAACTTCCATTTATGTGGCAGTTGGAGCAATTACTTTACTCCATGCAGACATTCTTGGAGGGACCCTCTAATTGTCTTGTCTAGACTAGGAATCTGGTTGAATAAGTCAGAAATGTGCCCTAGCCAAGCTGGTCTCAGGCCCAGAGTTCTGATCCTACCCCCCAGGCCACTGCTGCTTCAATCTAGTGACTGAGATTCAAGGAGACATCGTGTGGGCTGAACAGATGGCTCTGAATGTATAAGCCTCCCAGAGCCTCACGTTCTCATTGTTCCTGTGGACATTACTCTGCTGCTTCATTACGTTATAGGATATCTATTTTCACTCCCTTCCTGTGGCCTCTGTGGACTGCTTCCTTCTTAAGGCCAATTCACTATGCAGTCTGTACTGTTCATCTTCAGACTTGATTATCAGCTAGCTGATATCCTCCAGAAAGTGCTATGCTAACCAGGTATTAAGAATTGCTAACATGATGGGGGCTGGAGAGATGGCTCTGTGGTTAAGAGCACTTGCTGTCCTTTCAGACAACTGGGGTTTGGGTCTCAGCACCCCCACCAGGTTGCTCATAACCCAGGATCCACACCCTCTTCTTGCCTCTGAGGGTACCTCTACACGTGTTACACATAACCTTATGCAAAGACACAGACATAGGCACACATACATGAAAACAGACGCTCAAAAAAAATTTCTGTTTCTAGGTTTCATTTCTTTTCTTGGACAAAAGTATATTTCAGTAATTTTATGGCTATAAAATATATACAAAGACAGTAACTAAACCCAGAGCAAGATGAGCAAGCAGAAAGCATCCCAGTACCTGCAGGGGGGAAGGTTTCTGGAGTGGTCGCTGCAGTGCTGGAATTCCCCTCCCAGGGTTCTGTTCTGGCATCCGTGAACTGGTTATCAATAAGCCATGTTCCGTTCGGTGAAATGGTGGTGCCTCCAGGTTCTGTGCTGGCTGCTCTCTTGGTCCCATTGTCAGAGTGTGAAGAATTAACAGTAGTCACATAGGTGGGTTCCAGAGTTAGATTTGGGCTGAATGTTGATGCCACAGAAAGAGAAATTACTGAAGAGGTTGAATTTGAAGTTTTATTCTCTTCCTTAGCCGATTCTGTTGTTGATGTTTTAATTAATCTTGTAGTTCCTAAAGAAGGTGAAACTACAAATACCCAAAAAAAAAAAAAAAAACCTTATGAAGAATGTGAAGCTCAAAAGTTAAGACACAAAACAGCTACATTAATAAATATCTCACACATCTGGACACCATGCAAGGAGCAGACAGACACCTATATCTCACATGCTCTTAATGCTGGGCCTTTCCCACTTCCTCCAGAGGACTGCTTTTTTATGACATGAAGAAAAAGGGCTTTTCACTTATTTCTTCATAACCACTATGTAGGGACATAAATATGAACATTTCTTACAATTTTTAGAAAAGAACAGTCTCTCCAGTTATTTTAGCAGACAGAACAAAGCTGACTGTTAATAATTCAGAGATTCCTGGAAGCTTCCCAGACATTTAAATGATAACGTTTGATAATTTAATGTTATTTAAACACCGATCCCCTCTCAGATGACAACTCTTACCTGTAGTAGCATTGTTGGCACTAACATGTATTAGACCACTGCCAAACAGGACAAGAATGAACCAGGAATCCATGCTGACCTAGAAAACATACATGAGATGAAGTCTTACATTATTATAATTATGTCCAAATGACTCAGAATACAAAAGGTTATTCTGGGCAGCATCTTTCTTAGTTCTTACAATATATACACAGGATCTTCTGGCAACTTGATAGGCAGTTTTCCCCAGAAGTTCAGCTATTAATTGTTTTCACAGAAATAAAAGTAAATTTAAATAATATATCTTTTAAAGTATAATTCTCAAACTTGGTTACACTTTAAAAACTGTTTAAAAAACTCTGGTTCCAGACTAGATCTTTATGTATAAGAGACAGACAGTCCTTAAATTTCCTAAGTTCTTCTTCTCAGGACCTGTGTACAATACTGATCTTAGGTTCTAGAGGAAGAACTGAGGAACGATTTATTTACAAGCCATGCTTTCCGATGGTTTACAGTCTATATGTAAATCAATATGGCAGCCACTATCTGAGACAGAGAGGCTCTGCTTCCCTAAGAGGTACATGCAAATGCTGAGGTGAGGCATATGCTGGTAATCTATACGACCTCAAGATGTTTGCTGATACAATGGCACTGCCTAGCAGGGGATGGATTCAGCAGTGGCCTTCCCCAAGTGCAAAGGCCTTTCTATCCTCTATAGGGTGTAATAATGAAGTCAGACACATTCATTAGACATCTGTAACTCTTAAAGAACTCTTAAAGAACTGGATAGTGAGCTTATATTGATCACTGATGGAATCCAGTTCAGTTCCTATCTGATCGGCTTTCAAAGTTGGGGATGCACACAATCATTTGCATGAGGATTAGGCACCAGGCTGGAGACTATTGTGTATGTGTGCTCAGCTTCTCAGGGTAAATCAGCAGAAAATAGGTTGGCTTACAGAATTAGATGTTTAAAATACATGTTAAAAGAGAATAAGCAAATATTTGTGAATTGAAGTTAAGAAAAAAACTTTGTAAGCATAAGGGCAATGAGAGCAATCATGAAAGTAAAAATGGAAGCTGATAAGAAAAAAAACAGTATAAAAAACTGATCGTAAACCATGCACATGGACAGGAACTTCTTAACTGGGCAGTGATGACGCACCTTTAATTTCAGCACTTCAGAAGCAAAGGCAGGCAGATCTCTGAGTTTGAAGCCAGTCTGGTCTACAGAGAAAGTTCCAAAGCAGCCAGGGCTACACAGAGAAACTCTGTCTCAAAACCCTGCCTCACTGTCTCCAGATTAGACTATAGGAAAATGTATTCTTGAATGTCTAAGTCAACAAGGCACTTGCTTTGCAAGCGCTCATGAGAAAAAGCTGAGCATGGTGGGACATGTTTACAGTACCAGTGCTGGAGGGGTAGAGATGGGTAGATCCCTAACTAGTCCAGTCTAGTCTAACTTGGAACATTAAAACACCATGAGGAACATCCAAGCTTGTCCTCCACACACATGGGCACCCCTCACACATCACCACATACACAATTCTCTCAGTTGGGGGTGGTGGGTGGCTCACACCCATAACCTCAATACTCAGGAAGCTGAGGCAGGAGGACTGTTGTCAGTCTGAGGCTAAGGTGGGTACACTGTGAGATCCTGTCTCAGAAAAACAACAAAGAACTTCTTTAGATTTTTCTGTATATTTGAAATTTTTATAATAGATGACTCTTCAAGAGATGACCACAGAACCAGATCTTAGAAACCCAGGACATAGCATCTAATACTATTAAAAAAAACAAAAACAAAAAACCACAGTGAATAGAATCTTGTAGTACTACTTACTGCTTCTGTTAGGTAAGAAAAACTTGGGGCTGGGAGGCTGGGTGGCGGGGGCAGATGGCTCAGTAGGTGAAGGAGCTTGCTGGCAATTCTGACAAACTAAAATCCATCCTTGGGACTCAAGCGGTAGAAAGAGAAATAACCTTTATGACCTGTCCTCTGACCTCTACACCAGTGCCAGGGCACATACTCACACATAAAATAAAACTTGAAAACAAAACTGGGTTGGTTTGGTGCACACGCCTTTAATCCCAGAGCTCAGGAGACAGAATTAGGTGGATCTCTAAGGCCAGCCTTGTCTACAGAGCAAGATCTAGGACAGCGAAGCTTACACAGAGAAACCATGTTTTGAAAACAAAACAAAACAAAACAAAACAAAACAAAAAACAATTCAAACCAACCAACCAAAAAATACCCCCCCAAACAAACAAACAAACAAACAAACCCCAAAACAAAAACTTGGAAACAGGACGATTCTGGACAGTCTCTTACTGCCATGTATTATAAACTACTTTACAAAGGTAAAGTGCACTTGTAAGAACAAATGCAAACAAAACAGGAGTACAAAGCAAAACAAGGACCCTTCACCACAGTTAGCCTCATTTCCCAGGTGGGTTTTGAGGATCAGAACTCTGGTCCTCACATTTGCAAAGCTTTATCTATTGAGCCATCTCCTCAGCTCCTCAATTATTTATCTAAAAATAATAACAAACAAAAAAAATCTTATAAATCACAAACCTTTCGTAGAGTGACTACATACCAACGAAGCAAGAAACTTTGAGGGGAGTCATGAATCTGTTCACTTCCCTAACATATCAGACACAACGGCATACACTTGTTCTTTCCCTTGCTCCTCCATGTTCAAAGAGCCAATGTATAGTCTTTACTTATTAAAAAATTAAAAAAACATCTTTAACTTACTTTCTTTAAAATGTTTCCATTACATATACATTAGGCTGATCAATGATCAAAGTTCAACAAACTATAAAGAATACCCAGATGCCACTGACATGTATGAAAGCAATATGACAAAAGATTTAGAAAATTTTGAAGAAAAAAAAATTCATAGCTATTGTCTTGGTTTCTTCTCCTGTTGTGATTAAACCACCACTATCACCACCCTGAGGAAAGCAATTTAAGGCAAGGTTTATCCCTGCCAACAGTGAGATTACAGCCAATCAAATTGGAGAAGCCAAAGCATCAGGAGCTCCAGCAGCTGTGAAGTAGAGTGTGATGAATGCTTGTTGATCAGGTCACTTTCTTTATTCTTAAACAGTCCAGGATCCTAGCCTAGGGAATGGTACACCCACAACAGGCAGGGCTTCCCTCTCCAGTTAACATAACCAAGATCATTCCTGACAGGCACTTCACAGGTCCATTTCCTAGTCTAGAGCTCATCATGTTGGTAACTGAGAAAACACACTACAACTATACTTTTCCTGATATGGAATATTTTCTAAATGTTCATAAAATTCTAATTCAGCATAGCAGACCTGAGCTATTTTCTATGGATGTATGTGCAGGCTCTCAGTTCTCTGTTAGGGATACACAATGTGGGCAATGCTCACTGACAATGTGGGCAATCTCACTGGCTGTTAGATTTCCCACATCTTCCCTCCCATCTAAAAAGACCAGGATACTCTCAACACTTTTTACACTTCCTCTCACCTAACCCCGCAAACTCTGCTCTGCTGACAGGGCAGACTAGAGCCACCATAGCACTCTTAAGCATACTTTGCCGCTGGTAGCATATCCTCCATTATAAAAACTGAAAATGTTAAATTGGACATTCCCACAATCAGAGCAGGGAATAGGACTTTGGGCATGGTACAAGTTCTCTATTACTGAGTTACAGCTCCAGCCCAGAAACCTGAATGTTTAATCCATGGACAATCAATTATATATACTTATACACATTTCAGGGCTAATTTATTTGAAAAAAATATATCCTGCATTCAAAATGAAGGAATGAATCACCACAGGCACAGTGAATACTCGCTAGAGAAAGCCAGACTTTGCTGGCTTCTGGCCAAAGCAGTATTTCTTGCTCTGATGTGTAATTCTTGCCAGCGGATGCCAAGGTTGGCAGCCATGACCTCTCAAGTGAGGGCAAAAAGAGGAAGAGAGCAAACTGAGGTGCAAGAAAACATGCCTATTATTTAGACAGCTGTGGACAATTGAGAGCATCAGAGCCAAAGGGCTAATACACTAAATTATGTTGTGAGGTCTCCAGGAAGGTGATTTTAAACACCTTTCTCTGGTGCTGGAGAGATGGGTTACAAGTTAAGGGCACTGGCTGCTCTTGCAGAGGAGTAAGAATTCACATTATGACTATAGGTGATCTAGGTATGAGGACAACAAAGGAGCCCTGCATATATTTACTAACGAGAAAGGTTATATAAACACTCAATGTTATGTAGGTGTTATGGGACACACCTATATTCCCAGCAACCAGGCGTCTGAGGAAGGAGGATCTAGAGTTCAAGGCCAGCCTAGGGCTAGCCATGAGGCTCTGTCTCAGGGCAACAACAGCTAACAATGTTATGAAGGAAAGCTCAGCTGTGCATTCCTCAGCGTTTAGACTGTGGTTCTAATATCGTCCAGTAAGTCTTTCTAGTCGTGTGTAAGCATACCCCTGTAGGCCAAGCTACACAGAGGTCTGAGGCAGGAAGATCACAAGTTTGAGGCCAGCCTGGTCATATAGCAAGAGCCTGTCTCGAAATAAAAATAAAGAGAGCTGGGCATGTAGCTGAGTTATAGAACATTTGTCTAGCACATATCATGAGGTTCTTGGTTAGATTGTTACTACCACCAAAAGAAAAAAATTATAGCCAGAGTTAAGTGTTATATATTTAGCATGTTCCCAGTAAAATATGGTCAAGAGATAGGTATTTGCTACTACTGGAAACATTTTATTTCTGTTCAAGTCTTTTATTTATTTATTGAGGTGGCTTTCTCTATGCAGCCTCGCTGTCTTGAACTCATATGGAGTTCAGGCTAGCCCCAAACTCAGAGATCTTCCTACCTCTGCCTCCTGAGATTTGGGAATCAAAGGTGTGCAGTACCACGCTTGGCCTCTTGTCTTACAACGCTTCTTCCTCCCATTTTGCAGATAAAGAAATTTGAAAGATAGGTTCTTAGTAGGTAGAATTCAGATTAAGATTACCTGACTTTTCCTCACATAACTAATGAAGAAACAGATAAATCTCTCAAAAATGCCAACTAATTGATGATTCTATTTCTATTTTACAGGGTTTTTTTTTTCATTGATGGAGTGATGGGCCTTGAAAATATGATCAGATTAATCAAGGGCTGATGTTCAAACATTCAGTATTTTGTTCTGGTCTTGATTTTAAGTAAACTCACCTCTCTGATGGAGCAGGAGTCTGTAGTGGGAAAGATATGCTTTCAGATCCCAGTCTTATTGACTATGCCTTCCAAGTGTGAGACAAAATGGCAGCTGGGAGTCATTCCAAACTGCTGTGGGCCATCTCCTGGGGCTGCTCAGGTAACCTGACTTTAAAGCAAAAAGTGACTAGAAGGAGGGATCAGCCACTTCAGGCAACTATTCACTTGCTTAGCAATATTTATTATTAGAAACAATACATAGCTATAATCCTTGCTTGCATGCTTTGTGACTTTGTAATAGGCATTTATGAACTTTATCCTATCTAATTCTCACAATATTATGAGCTAGATACTATTTTTCTAGAGATTAATTCAAATTTTTCTAGAATTTGTTCAATGCTACATAGCTAATAAATGTTTACTAGTATTTAAATGTGGGCTTTTAAAACTCTACAGCCCGTGTTTTTTTCCTTTTACTTCACTAGAGATTGGAGGACACAGAGATCAGATCTAGACACTGTTAGCAAGGGCTTCATTAACCGGCGGCGAGGCACAAACTACTCAAATCCTGAATTATTACCAGTCATGAAAAGGTAGCCAAAAGGCACTAAAATGAGGTGGGAAAGTGCAGACTACGGAGGCAATATGATGTAAAGTGAAGATGATGTAAAGCAAAACTTGGACGAATACAAGTTAGCTAAGAGAGACCAGGCAGGTGTTAAAACAAAGGTCTTCAGAGCTTAAAATAGCTGTCGTGTACCATCAATGACAACAAGCTGGGAAGAGGCATAGGAACGCCTGCTGATTACAGAGGACACCTGACAGACCACAGAAAGGATTGCTCATGGATGAGGAGTTACTTACAGAGCAATGGGGACTACTAGACAGTTGCACCAGAGAATAAGCCCTACCCCTGGCATTGGTGATGAATAAGGAGATCTCAATCTCACCGAACTTCCCTCTCCTATATACTCTTAAATCCCACAAGACTGCAGTTGGGGCAGGATTATGTGCAGCTGGGACAGTGGGGAGTGGTGACAGGTATTTCAGGTAAATGTCTCATAGAGTAACAACAGCTGCTCAGATTTCAAGATGGCAATGGCCATGACATGCTCAGAGGACACATTTCCAACACAGGCATAAAGCAGGATCTCAATACAAACCTGGAAACAACAGACACGTGTGAGAGGATAAAGCAAAGGGGATATAATGCACACGAGACAAGATGAGGCAGCCATTACATCACCAAAGGGCTGTTGGCCATGATAAAAAAGATTTTTAAAATTTCCACATAATAAAAAGTTCTGATTTACTGGTGAACACAACTGAGAAATATCAATGGTTAGAGCATAAGGAAACTGACAGACTAATCTGGAGTTTGGAACAGTTAACAAGAGGACAGAGGCTCGACTGGCTGACTGTGAGGTGAGGGGAGTCACTGACCAAAGCCTTCAGAAGAAATACAGCCATTAAAGCAGACACTAGCTCCTAAGATAGACTCCAGAGAGTACACCAGTGTAGAGTTAAAGACTTACTAAGATGCTGGGGTATGCTAGGCCCACGTGTTGGATTTAGGTGTGTTACAATGTCATAGGCAGAGGATGACCAGGTTTTGGGGCACACAGAGGGGAAGGTGATGGCCGAGTTTACTCGGGGAATGTGCAGATATGCAGCACTACAGAGCACACTATCTGCCCAGGGCGATGGGAGAAGGGGCTGAGCAGCACACAGGCAATGACAGCAGCTGCCATGAAAGTCAGGCAAAAAGCCAAGGGAGGGACAAAGGCAGCTGATCAGGTGACAAATGCAGTAATGACCAAGCCAGGCAGAAGACATCTGAGCGAATGAAGCAGTGGTGGATGCTGAGTGGAGAGCTGACACCTGCCTGAGAGAGTGAGCAGGGAGCAAGGAGAGGCCCGTAAGAGAGAGAATGTGAGGTGGCTGCAGAGCTCTGGAGGGAGGCCCTTAACACCAACACTACGCCCTCTTTTCCTCCAGGCTCTGGCAACCACCATTGTACTTTCTGACTCTGAGTTTTACCATTCTTTGGGGTCCTATCATATCTGACTTCTTATATCTGGCTTTTTTTCACTTAGTAAAACTCAGGATATGTGCCTGAATTTCTATAGACATTATTTGTGATTTTTCAGTCCTGGGATTGAACTCAGGTTTATCCAGTCAATTTAACTGAATCAGGGAGCTCCAAGTTCAGTGTGGAACACTGGCTCAAAAAAAAAAAAAAAAAAAAAAAAAAAAAGATTAAGAAGATGTATCACACTGACCTGTGTTCTCCTGACACACACCCATCCTTCCCAATACACAAGCAATTATACACACAATTAAAAAAAAAAGGAAGTCAGTCAGGAAAGGTCAAATACTCTGAAATTCTGAGAGTAGTAAAATTCAGAATCAGACCAAACATGCAGTGCTGGTTGTTATATGTGGTGGAAGGAAGGAAGGAGAGTCAGCGTTTGAGGGGTACAGCTGACGATGAAAGAGCTTTACACACAGACGAGCTGATAGCTGCACAACAATGTGACATACATACAAAACAATATTTCATTTATCTATTTGTTGATTTATTTACTTGGTTTTTGTTGTTGGTGGTGGTTTTTCTTTTGCTTTTTTTGTTTTTGTTTTGTTTTGTTTTTGAGACAGGATGTGATGGTTTGTATATGCTCCACCCAGGGAGTGGCACTATTAGAAGACATAGCCCTGTTGGAATACGTATGTCACTGGGGGTGTGGGTTTTGAGACCCTCATCCTAGCTGCCTGGAAGACAGTCTTCTGCTAGCAGCCTTCAAATGAAGATGTAGAACTCTCAGCTCCTCCTGCACCATGCCTGCCTGGAATGCACCATGCTCCCATCTTGATGATAATGAACTGAACCTCTGAACCTGTGAGCCAGCTCCAATTAAATGCTGACCTTTATAAGGCTTGCCTTGGTCATGGTGTCTGCTCACAGCAGTAAAACCCTAACTAAGACACAAGATCTCTCTATCTCTCTACACAGCCCTGGCTGACTTGGAACTGACTATGTAGACCAGGCTAGCCCTGAATTTACATAGCTTCACCTGAACCATAACATCTGGTATAAAACAAAATTAAAAAAAAACAAACAAACCCAGAAGGAACAGAAAAATTAAGACAAGTCGCAAACAGGTAGAAATCTTAAGAGTTTCTAGCTAATAAAATGATTGCTTTTCAGATACAGACACTTCAATAAAAATTCATGGAAGGACACAGTAGCAGAGCACTTGTCTTAGCATTCGTTAAGATCCTTGGTTAACCAACCCACCGCAAAACTTTCAACCCAAAATTTATCCTGTCTACAAGTAATGCAGACATGGGGGATGGAGCAGAAACTAGGGGAATGGCTAACTAATATCCAGCTCAACTTGAGACCCATTCCATGGGGAAGCACCAATCCCTAACACTACTAATGATATTGTGATGCTTGCAGATAGGAGCATGTGGTCCTCTGAGAGGCTCCACCCGGCAGATGACTCAGAAAGATACAGGCATCCACAGGCAAACAGTGGATGGAGCTTGGGGACTCTTATAGAAGAATAGGAGGAAGGATTGTGGGCCCTGAAGAGGATAAGAACTCCACAGGAAGACCAACAGAATTAACTAACCTGGACCCTTGGGGCTCTCAGAGACTGAACCACCAACCAAAGAACATACGTGGGCTGGACATAGGCCTCCCACTCATGTAACAACAGATGTACAGCTTGGTCTTCATGTGGGCCCTAAACAACTGGAGTGGGGGCTATCCCTAAAGTGTTGCCTATATGTGGAATATGTTCTACTATGTGGGCTACCTTGGTCCTGTGGTGGCTGGATGCCGCAGCATAGGGGGATGCTAGGGTGGTGAGACAGGAGTGGGTGGTGGGTTGGTTGGTGGGTGAGCACCCCCATAGAAGCAGGGGGGAGAAGGAAAGGATAGGAAGAGGGGAAGCTGGGAAGGGGGACAAGATTTGAAATGTAAATGAATAAAATAACCAATAAAAAGGATATTTTAATCTAATATCTATAAATACATGGCTAATTATCAACTGTGTTAACTATTTTTATGTCAACTTAATACTAATATCATTTTGGGAGAAAATGCCCCTATGATATTGGTCTGTGGGCAAGACTGGTCCATTTCTTTGATGACTGATGTGGGAGGGCCCAGTTCTTCATAGGTGATACCACCCCTGGGCATGTGGTCCTGTATGCTATAAGAAAGTAGGCTGAGCAAGCCATGAAGAGCAAGCCAGTAAGCAGCACCCCTCCATCACCTCTCAATCAGTTCCTGCCTCCAGGTTCCTGCCCTGACTTTCTTCAATGGTGGGATGTGTAAGTGAAATAAACCCTTTCTTTCCCAAGTTGCTTCTGGTGTTTTAACACAACAATACAAAGCTAACTAAGACAGCAACTTAACACAATCTAGAATAAGCTAGGAAAAAAGTATCAGTCGGAAACTATCTACATGAGGCTGGTCAGTGGGCATATCTGTTAGGGATTGTTTTAATTAAGTTAACTGATATGGGAAGACCCAGCCCACTGTGGGTAGCACCATTTCCTAGGCAGTGGATCTTGATCAGCTTAAGAGTAGAGAAACAAACCAGGAAGGGAGCATGTATATGCTCATTTCTTTCTGTCCTTGACTACTGCTGATATGATCAGCTATTTGAAGTTCCCACCCAGACTGTACCACAATGATAGTCTGTAACATGAAATTGTATGCCCTTTCTCTCTTAAATTACTTTTTGTCAAGGTATTTTGAGTTTGAGGCCAGCCTGGTCTATATAGTGAATTTTAGAACAGCTAGGGCTACATAGAAAGACCTTCCCTCAAAAAAAGTAACTAACATAGAAACCCTCTCACTAACTAACTAACTAAGAGACCCTCTTTCTAACTAACCATTCAACCAACCAACCACTCACCCACCCAACTAAATATATAATGTTTTTAAGCTATGTGTACATGTGTTATGTGGTCTGTCTGGGTTTGTGCACCTGAGTAGAATACTCATGGAGGCCTGAAAAAGGTGCTGGATCTTCTACAGCTGGAGTTGCAGGCGGTTGTGAGCTGCCTAATATTGGTGCTGAGAATCAAACTTGGGTCCTCTGAGGAGCCAACTACTTTACTACTCAATTATGCCACAAGTGCCTTACCAAAGATCCGTTCTAAATTCTATACTCTCCTTGGTATCACTACTCCTGCAATGAAAACCTAAAATAACAACTATTTCCAGTGCTGACTGGAAGCGACGACTTACTCCTCTTCTGTTTTGTTTTCAACAAGGGCTCACTACATAGCCTAGGACAGACAGCCTTGTACCCGGATCCTTCTGTCTTCTCAGTACTGAGACTATGCATGTGCACCATCTCAACAACAGACAAGCTTCTGTTTAAAAGTTCGGAGTATATGTCTAGGTTATAGAAAGCTTTCATAAACTTCTTATCCAATTGATAACAGAAATTCTCTATAGACAACTTTTATATATAAGTAACTTTAATACAAACATTTCTTAAATCACAGCTTAACAATTTGGTAAACCTTCAGCCACTCTATCAGATGCCAGCAGACATTAACTTTGGTAGTTATGACATTTATCTGGAAGAAGAGCTGCTCGTTGATTCAGTGTTAGCAGTTCCTGCTGAGCTAAACGCAGTCTGTAAATAGCCCCTGAAAGAGTCCATGCGACCAGCAGGGGGAGGGGTGGGGAGTTTAATTCTTTCACAATGCCTGTGGAGAGTCTGACAGCAATGAAAGCCTAGAAAACTCATGAAAGGCTCTTTCATAGCCATGTGAATGTGGAGCACAAAAGTGAAGTCAGATGACCTACTTAAAGCTCTGCTTTTATTGATGAGAATCCATTCTCATTCCAGATTAGTCTCTTTCTAGAAAAAGAAAACCTTATACAATAACTGAGAAGTTAAGACACAGGAAGTATAAATCCACTAGTTCCCACCATTCCCTGTCATATCACAGAAGTCAAAAAACCATTAAACGAGGCTGTGAATGGGCTCTTTATTTCAGTGTAAAGTGGGCTCTGAGGAAGGAAAAACAAGTTTTTACACTGATTGATTGATTATGTTTGCGTGTGCGTGCGCGTGTGCGTGTACGTGTGCGTGTATATACATGCCAAGTACCCATGTATAGGTCAGAGGATAACTTGTGGGAGTCAGTTCTTTCCTTCCACTGGGTTTAGGGGTTGGACTCCGGTCGTTAGGTTTGGCAGCAAGCCCTGGGAAATTTAAATTCTGTAGCTAATCAGAGCAGTTTGGGGCTAGTAATATCTCGAAAGAAAATACTCTCTTAATCTCTTCCTGGAATGCATATTAAGTAAATGGATGGTTAAACTTGACTTGTAAAGTAATGACAGTCAAGTTATTTCAAAGCAGGGAAACACTCCTTTATTCATTTGTTCAACCAAATTCTAATGTTATCTTGGGGAACTGAGAATCCAGAAAAGGCTATGTGAGGAGCTCACATGTCAGGCATTTTCTCACTTCCTCTGCTCAAAATACTTCAGTTGATCAATAAATTCTTTCATCTAGGAGATGAAAATGAATACAGCTTTTCTTCATTTTGATCCACTTCCTCTTTCTTCTATTGTTTAATTCCTAATTAGCTAGTTAGGTTTTTGACACAGAGTAGCCCATGCTGGCCTCAGACTTGCATGGACCCTCCTGCTCCAGCCTCTTGCATGCTCATATAAGAGGAGTGAGCCTCTGTGTCAGGGCATGGATCCTCCTGCCCCAGCCTCTTGCACGCTCATAAAAGAGGAGTGAGCCCTGTGTCAGGGCATGAACCCTCCTGCTGCATCCTCTTGCACACTCATATAAGAGGAGTGAGCCTCTGTGTCAGGTTACTCTTTTTTAAAAGATTTATTTATTTGTATTTTCTGTGCGTGAGTGTTTGCTTATAGCATGCATGTACCATGAGCATGCAGTACCCACAGATCTCAGAAGAGTGTGTTGGTTATCTTGGAACTAGTGTTAAGGTGGCTGTGGTCCTCCTTGTGGGTTCTGGGAACCACACCTGGGTCCTCTGTAAGCATGGCACTTTTTTTTCAAGTAAGGAAACCTCTTACATCATCTTCTCTTTAATGACAGAAAAAGCATCTGGTCTATTCTAGTCTGTTAGCTCAGTAGGCACTCCTGTAATGTTTACCACAGACACCAAGCAGTGCCATCACTTGGGAGTCTCTCCTTAGGCACCTCCTTCCTTCTCTCCCAGGCCACGTGTATGTTCCCCCGCTTTCCTTCCCTTCTTCCCTTTCAATCTGAATGAAACTAAACCCAAGCCTACATGCATCAGTTCTTTTTTTTTTTTTCCTGAAGAGAACTGGGAGGAAAGTGGAGGATGTGTGTCTGTGTCCCTGAGCTCATACCTGCAAATCAATTTCATACCGCTGCTCACTGTCCTCTTCTCCATTCCTCTAACATACCTGTTCTTGTCATCTTGTTTTTCAAATTCTTTTCACAGTTTTTTTTCTTTTTAAGACAAAGACACAGAGTAGCCCATGCTGGCCTTGAACACTCTTCCTGCCCCAGCCTCAGCCTCCAGGTGCAGGGGTTACAGGAATATGTCACCATGTGAAACTCTGCAAGTTTTTAAAATGTTCCCTAGGAGACAACATGTGAACCAGTGGAAAGAAGATTGAATTTTAGGCAACAATCAATACGTAGACAACACTACCAGGCATGGAGGAGTCTGCCCATAATCACAGTACTTGCTTGGGAAGCTCAGGAAAAAGGGTCACGAATTCAGGCTGGGATGCAAGAACTAACAAAAACCCAGTCAACCAACAAATGTAACATCAGACTTAAGAGTGAACTAGAAGGTTGAGAGTGTGGCTTGGTACCTGAGGTCTTGGTAGGATGGGAAGGGCCTGAGTGTGGCCTCTAGCACTGCCAAAGCTAAGAAAACAAAACTCTGGGCATGGTGCAGCACACCTTTAGTCCCAGTACTGGGGAGGCAGACACAGGCTGATCTCTACAGAGTTTCAGGCCAGCTAAAGTTATATATGGAGATCATCTCACCAAAAAAATTTCCCTAGAATATGTAAATACAATAACTGATAAAAAGATCTTAACAGGTAAATTTAAGAATAAAATGGAGCTTATGGAAGAATTAAAGAACAAATGATAAACAAAAACTTTAAAACGATGCAGAGTGGGTAAAGGTTATAAAGGATGTAATGAGATAATATAATCTATATTTTGTTTGAGTCTCAGACAAAAGGGAAGAGAGGGACAGGACAGAAGCTGCTAGTGTACTGTTAAATGCTGTGTAAGTTAACAATAGGCCTTTATTCTAAGCAGCCATTTTGATACTTACTTTTCAACCCATAACTGACAGCTGGTAGAGTCTTGCCTAGTGCCCTAACTACATGGACTGAAGGCCAGACTGCCCTCATGTCAGCTTTGGCTATTCTGGACACTCCACAGATGACTTGAGGAAGCTACAAGGCATCTGCTGCTGAAGCACAATCCTGACTCATCGAAACAGTTGTTTCAAAACACAATTGTTTAAATAGCCTGTGGTAGAATTTTCCACCACGAGTCCCAGTGAATGCTAGATGATCCACTCAGGCCAGAGGGAGTATTTCCCTAATGGTTTTAGTAGGCCACTTGTGACTGGTACAAACACAGATTACTGATGCAAGTACAGTCTCTCATTTGTATAAGGACTGTGGTAACAGTGAATGAAGTTCTGTGGTGATTGGAGCAGATTCCCTTCTTATACCTATGTTCCTGACTATATAAGCAGGCTGGGCCAACAGGATGGCTCACTGGGTAAAAGCACTTGCCTCCGAGCCTGATTACCCGAGTTTGATCCCCAGTACCCACAGAGTAGAGAACTGAATGAACTCTCTACAAGTTGTCCTCTGACCTTCACATGCATGCTAAGAAATGTGTGCACTTAGCAGCCACCCAACACACATAAAGAAATGTAAAAATAAAACAAAACAAAACCCAAACTATACCAATCAACAAACAAACAACCAAACAAAACCCAAAGCATTGTAATCAGGATATTCAGCTCATCCTGGTAGCCAGTCAGGAAAACATGCTACTGTGATCAACTGTGATATCCCAGGAGTCTTTTGCATCCCTTTAATCTTTATCAGTAGAGTGGAATGAGCTGGTAACGTAGAGAAAAGGTAGGAGTAGTTATGGAAGCAGAACAGTGACTATCCTGCTGGCTGCATTGGCCAATAGCAGCAGCAACAGCACTGAGAGAAGAACCAAAGAAATCTGGAGGACAGTGTAAGCAGAAATGATGGGAAGCAGAGCCTAGAGAAACAAGGCCATGGAGAACTGAAAATGAGAAACTGGGCCTTGATCATGAAAGGACTCCAGGACCAAGAGTCTCTGACACCTTGGGCCCGAGAGTTTAACATCAGTTAAACTTGCCACTGTCAAGCAAGTCCTAATAATCCCAATACCTGAGACCTAGATAGGAGCTCTAGCCTTAGCAGTCACCTACTGCTGCTTGCTGCTATTACTGCCAGAAACAAGGAATGATTATAAACTGCTGAGCAATAACCTCCAGTGTGAGTAGTTAGAGCTCTAAGTCTCTGGTTTCTAAAATCCGGATCTTAAGCCCCTAGCCCTCAAGATGCAGACCTATAAGCTCCTGGATCTGCTAATCCAGGCCTTAGGCTTAGTAATCAAAGGCTAGAGACCACCAGAGCTAGAAGCCCTCCCTACCTATCTAAGATTCCTACCCAGGTAGAGCAAAAGGACCTTAGCCACCACCTCACTGGCAGTACATAAGGAAAGTAAACACCACCCAAGTTCTTAAGATCCTCTTCTGAGCCAGGTGGTGGTGGCGCACGCCTTTAATCCCAGCACTTGGGAGGCAGAGGCAGGCGGATTTCTGAGTTCGAGGCCAACCTGGTCTACAGAGTGAGTTCCAGGACAGCCAGGACTACACAGAGAAACCCTGTCTCGAAAAACCAAAAAACCAGAAAAAAAAAAAAAAAAAAAGATCCTCTTCTGAGAGATGTGAGTTTGGGATTACATGCAGCACAGTTCTATCATATTAGTCAGAAATATGAAATCCCTGTTATCTTTATTTAGAGATTAACACATCTTAAAAGATGTAAATTGGTACCAAATTGATAGGGTGTTGGGTTTATGATGGTTAATTTCATATGTCAATATTATAGTATACATATGTGATCCTAAAAAATACATCACGAAACTCCTACAGCTAATAAACACTTTCAGAAAAACAGCAGGATACAAAGCTGACACTCAAATAACTAGCCTTCCTATATAAAAATGGACTGAGAAAGAAACCAGGGAAACAATACCTTTCATAATAGCCTCAAATAATATGAAATACCTTGGGAGTAACTCTAATTAAGCAAATGAAAGACTTGCATGATAAAAACTTTAAGGCATTGAAGAAAGAAACTGAAAAAGACATTAAAAGATGGAAAGATCTCCCACAATCATGGATCAGCACAGTTAATACAGGAAAAAAAGGCTATCCTACCAAATGTAATTTACAGATTCAATGATATCTCCACCAAAATTTCATCATAATTCTTCACAAAACTTGAAAGGTCAATTTTCAGTTCTGTTTGTGTACACACACACACACACACACACACACACACTGTGCACCCCAGGATAGCTTTAAAAATCCTGAATAATAAACAAACTGCTGGAGGTATGCTGTCCCTGATCTGAAGGGGTTATGCAGAGCTACAGTGATAAAGACAGCACGATATTGGCATAAAAAGACATATTGGTATTGAAGACCTAGATGTGAGTCCATACACCTATGGATATCAGAATTTGATAAATGAGTCAGAAGTATACACTGGAAAGAAAGACACCATCTTTAACAAATGACACTGAAAACTGTAAGGCTGCATGTCGAATCAAAATAGATTCATATTCTCACCCGGCACAAAGGGTGAGAATAACTCCAAAAGGATCAAAGACCTCAAAATAAGGCTAGATCCACTGGATCTGACACAAGAGGGATGAGGAATACTCTTGAACTGTCACAGGAGAAGGCGTTCTGAACAGAACACTGAAGACACAGGCACTAAGAACAACGATTCATTCATTCATGGGACCTCATGATACTGAAAGGCTTCTGAACGGCAAAAACACTGGCATTCAGACAAAGTGACAGGCTACAGAATGGGAAAATATTTTTGCCAACTACATACCAATAGAGGGCTAATATCTAAAGTATATAAAGAAGTAAAAAACAAAACAAAACAAAAAATCCAAAACTGTACACCAAGGGGGAAAAAAAACAATTAAAACATGGAGTGCAGATCTAAATAGAATTCTCAACAGAGAAAACGCAAATGGCTAAGAAGCACTTAAAGAATATCCGTAGCCATAAAGGAAATGCAAATCAAAACTACCTTGAGATTTCATCTCACAGCAGTCGGAATGGCCAAGATCAATAAAACAAATGACAGCTCATGCTGGCGAGGATGTGGAGCAAGGGAAACATTCATCCATCACTGGTGGGAGGGCAAACTTGTACAGCCACTACGAAAATCGCTGTGGTGGTTCCTCAGAAAGATGGCAATCGATCTACCTCAAGATCCAACTATAAAGCTCGTGGGTATATAGCCAAAGGGTACTTCTTCCTACTACAGACAATAGCTCAATGACATTCACTGCTGCTTCATTCATAATAGCTAGACACTGCAACAGCCTAGATGTCTGTAATGGATGAATGGATATGGGGAAATGTGGTGCATTTACATAATGAAATATGACTCAGCTGTTAAAAATGGAATGACTAAATGCACAGGTAAAATAAATGGATGGCTCTAGGGGAAAAACTCATTCTGAGTGAGGCAACCCAAATCTAGAAAGACAAATACAGTATGTATTCACTTATATGTGGGTGTTAGCTGTTAAGTCTCTGATAAGCAATCTATAATCTGTAACTGCAGAGGTTAGATTTAGAGTAAGGGACTATGGGGGGGCATGGAATTGATTTCCTTAGGAAGGAGGTAGTTCTAGATGGATGGGGTGGGAGGTTCAACAGGAAGATCAAATGGAGAAAGGGAAAGAAGAGGGGGTGATAAAGACACCATGGGGAGGGACTACTAAAGCTAACAGCCATCTGAGGGGTTGTACTTAAACGTAATACAGTGGAAGCTTCCTACAATGTAAACATATATGAAGGTGATCTAAGTGAAACTGCCAAATAATGGGGTAACATAGGCCCAACTGGACAACTCTCATCACCAAATGAAGTATGGAATACTGGGAATGGGTTCCATCTTTCTGAGTTGTTGGTCAAAAGGGCCTCATGGGAACCCCCAAACAACCCAGGCTATAACCAAGGCTACTGGTGTTCTCCACAAACTGACTGTAAGGCCCTACTACCGAAGCCGACATCTACGCAACTCATTGAACATGGAGGAGCTGAGCTTGTGTCGACTTAGAGCCTTCACCCCATGCACTAATGTTCATGGTACTAGAAGGTCCTCTGCAAACAACCAAACAAGAAAGGTAAACACTGACACAAGTGAACTGTCTGTAAGGTAGTCTAGTGCAAGTGGCACACAGCTCACACAAGTAATCAAAAAATACCCGCTTGGGTTTAAGGCCTACTCCATAAGATGGAGCTTATCCTAGACACTGCTCTGGACAAAAACCTCAAACTAGGTAAGCCAGGGAACTAAGGGAAAGCCAAATACTACTGTTATGCTAAAGGAACGTAAGAATAAAATGACTTCTAATGACATTCTGTAGGACTCACAGATCTGTGGCTTGCTCAGATAAATACAGAGACCCACAGCCACACAATGTGCAGAGAGCAAGTGACCCGGAACACTCAGCTCTAAATGGGATCTCTCCATCAAATTTCTCCCCTAAGGGCACAGGGAACCTTGTGGAAGAAGAAGCGGACAGTGTGATAACTAGAGGGGTTAAAGGATACTGAGCAAATAAGGCCTTCTAAACAGAGCAGAACTGATGCACACACAAACTCACAGGGACTGTAACAACACGCACAGAGCCTGCACAGATCTGCACTAGATGGGGTACCAGCACCGAGAGGAGAACTAGACACAAGTCCCCATCCCTAGCCCCAAAACTATCTCAAACTGGAGACTACTCACAGCCTCTTTAAAGTTTCTTTGTCTATAATGTTTTGTCAGGGTTTTCCCCATCGCTAATCTTACAGATCCTTAGCAGGCATATATATATGCATGATATATATATATATATATATATATATGGCTTTTATTTTTATGTTTTTATGGGATTCCTATGTGTATAAACATGTGTGTCTCTGTCTATATGTGTTTTTATGCTTTTTCTTTGGCTCCTTTCTCCTGTTTGTTTATTTTATTATTTTTAGATGCCTGTTTGCTTTCCAACAAGAGAAAGAGAGAGTATGGGTTTGGATGGGGAGATAGGGAGGATCTTGGAGGAAATGGGAGAGGAGAAACCATAATCAGAATATACTGCATTTAAAAATCAATTTTCAATAACATAAAAAATTAAAAGAAAGGAAGAAAAGAAAAGAAAAGAAAGAAAGAAAGAAGTCCATTAAAAAAGTCCAGCAGTATAATGTATATAATCTAGAATTGTGGAGGCCATTACAACAGCATTGCAGTACTGGAGAGATGGCTTGGTGGTTAAAAGCACTTGCTGCTCTTCCAGAAGACTCGAATTTAGTTCCCAGCACTCACTTGGTGGCTCACAACCATCTGTAATCCAGTTCTAGAAGATCTAACGCCACCTTCTGGCCTCTGTGGACACTAAATGCATATGATGTGGAGACATAGGCAGGAGGAATATCCATAAACATTAAAGCAATTAAATTAAAGAATAATAACATCATTGCTGCTGGGAAGATGCAAAATAGCTCAGAGACTATGGAAAACAGTATGGCAGACC
This sequence comes from Rhabdomys pumilio, assembly GCA_030674055.1. Classification (NCBI taxonomy): domain Eukaryota; kingdom Metazoa; phylum Chordata; class Mammalia; order Rodentia; family Muridae; genus Rhabdomys; species Rhabdomys pumilio. The sequence continues at coordinate 193,573,208 of JANHMN010000002.1, read as the reverse complement.
TTCAAAAAAAAATTAGTGGATCACAGAACTGTATGATCCACAATTCCATTTCTAGATATACACATGAAAGGACTGAGCATAGTTAGTTGGAGAGACACTTGTACCCCCATGTTTAGGTATTAGTCCTAACCCCCTCCCCCAAGTTATGTCCAACTGCCACCAAAGAGGGGTATGAGAGACATAAAATAGCCTTATTTAAATAGCAGTGCTGCTCTGGGGGTTGGGCAGCACCCTTATAAATTATCTCATAAAGGTGTGCTTACAGGAACTACAGAACACAGTACCATCTTAATAGCTCTGAGCACTAAAGAGCTGCAGAGAATTGAATTCACAAGACATCAGACTTTTCCAAGTAAGCCTTTGTGCTTGCTTGTGCAAAAGCTTGGGTTGTGTGGCTGCAGAGCTGTTCGCACACCATTACACAGTCTCTCTGTGACACTGGCAATGTGTAAAGTTGGTTTTGACCACCATGAATGAAGGCATGAGGACTGTGACAGGGACACATAGGGGTCAAGGCCTAGGATGCTGCTAAACATCTTATAAATCACAGGTCAGGCTCCTAGAACAAAGAATCCTCCAGCCTGGAAATGTCTGATGACAAGACTTTTCAGCCATCACCAGTGGGAAATCTATTTTCAGACTAAGTGATCTAGGCTGAATCTATGCATCTCTGTAAGCTCAATTTATTTTCTTAGAAAGCTTGTACTAATGGGAGGGACTGGAAGGAGAGGAGGGAGAGGAAACTGAAGTCAGGATATAAAATACATACATATACATACATACATACATACATACATACATGATGAAAATGTTCTCTCAACTTATGGGCAACTAAAATAACCAAATAAATATCTAATAAAATAGCTAGTTAGGTGTGGTGCTACACACCTGTAATGCCAGCACTTGGAAGGCTTGAAGCAGGAGGATAACAGGTCTGAGGTCAGCCTGGCATAACTACATAGCATTATCTTGTCTCAGATGAAAAGGCAAACAAAAAGAACCACAAGAACCTCCGTCACTTCAGAACTCTCAATGAGATACAACTCAACTTTATATAATTCTCAGCACTCCAGAGGCAGAAGCAGGTGGATCTCTGTGAGTTCAAGGCTAGCCTGGTCTACAAAGTCTACAAATCAAGTACACACAGTCTGAGCTATTAGACAGAAAATTCCTATCTCAAAACAACAACAACAACAAAAGCAAAACAACATCCTCCCAAACCCTCATATAATGATGTTCATGGAAAATGTAGAAACCTAGGGAATAGATTCAACAGATCAAACAAGTTACACAATTATTTAAAAGAAAACTGTTGGAATATTACATATACAGGTTTATGAAGATCGTAAAATACCTTACATGTGTTAGTAGAAAATGCAAGACACAAAAGTTTATGGTAATTGGAGATACAAAGATATAACAAGTACATTCCTCTTTAAAAAACAACAACAACAACAACAACAACAAAAAAAAACCCCAAAAGGCTCAAGCTAAAGGATAACTCAGCTGGAAGTATAAGCACGACTCCTGGACTAAGATTCCCCAGATCCCACACAGAAAGTCAAATATGGTGGCTTATTTGTATTCCCAGTGCTAGAGAGGTAGAGACATGTGGATGGATCTCTAGGGCGTACAAGCCAGCTGGCCTTGCCTATTAAGTGAGCTCCAGGGTCAATGAGAGATCTCATCTCAAAAAACAAGGTGGACGGCTCCTGAAGTGACATCCAAGGTTGACCTCGGGCACCTTGTGTGTGACATGCACAGAGCATGTGTCCACATGAGCATACTCCTCCCCCACACAAGAACTGACTGTCAGCTGTGAGGAGACAGTCAGCATGAGAACATTCTACTGTGAGCCTTGTCAGACTCCAGCTCAGCTTCAAGCAGACACCTTTCTTCAGCATTAGCTGTTCATCAGTGACTAGGAGGTAGGATGGAATTTCCACTCCATTACCTGCCTTGTCAGGGAGTCTGGGTAGGCAGAGGCTTTGCCATGTGTCCACTGCAATCTGCTCACTTACCACACTCAAACCTGTTGTCCCCACTGTCACTGCACTAGCTGATTCTGGGGAAACCCGGCTAACACACTGAGTATTAAATATATGCATATTGATAGAGAAATTTTAAAAAATCAAAATGCTAGCAATTCTAGTTAGACTCTGCACTACCCAAGTATCTCCAAAGGATCATCTGCTACTTCCACATAATAAAAATATATTCAAACAAGATATTGCTGGGCGTTGGTGGCGTACGACTTTAATTCTAGCACTCAGGAACCAGAGCAGTGCTGCCTTTCTGACGATCTCTGATTCGAAGGCCAGCCTGGTTTACAGAAGGAATTCTAGGACTACCAGAGCTGCACAGAGAAACCATCTTAAAGAAAACAAAACAAAACAACCATAACAAAAACAAACAAAAGTGTTGCCCAAAAGTTATCAATAGAACTAGAAGCCTTTGGAAGGAAAATTATAGGAACTATACAAGTATAAAGACAGAACAATTTATTCTCATATGACCATTAAGGTCATTAAGGAAATCTGGGAGGAAATTAAAAGATCCAAGAGTCTAATGAAAATGAAAGCAAAACTTACTACAAATTTTGAGATAAAACTAAAGCAGTTCTAAGAGAAAAATTTACATTCATGAGTGCTTATATTTAAAAAAAAATCATCCAGGCATGGTGGCATATATATTTAATCCAGCATATGGGAGTCAGAAGCAGGCAGATCCCTGTGAGTTCAAGGCCAATTGGTCTACCCAGAAAGTTTCGGGCCACCTAGGGCTACAAAGTGAGAATCTGTCTCAAAAACAAAACAACAGAAAGACCACAATAAATAACCTAATGATGCACTCGAGGTCTTAGAAGAACATAGACTCAAACTGTTTCACATGGTAGGAAACAATAAAGACCAGGCCAGAAATTAATGATGGAGATTAAAAGAACAAGACAAACACAGAAGAATTATCTAGAAGCCCACGGATGAGCCAGCATGTCATATGGAAAGCTAAAGCAGAAACAAATGAGACCTTGCCTCAACACAATGGAAGGTTAAAAACTGAATCCCAGAAGTTATTGTCTGACCACCCCATGCTCACTTTAGCACATGTATGCCAGCCAGCATGCATATATATATGTGTGTGTGTGTGTATATATACATACACACATATGTATACATATATATATACACACACACATATATATATTCATATTCACAATCAAATAAAAACATTTTTAAAAGAACAATACATAGAATAACTTCAAAAGCTTGTTCTTTGAAAAAATAAACAACAGCTCACAGACAAATTAATCAAAAGAAGAGGCTCAAATTAATAAAATTAGAGATTAGAAAAAGGAAAATTAGCCAGGCAGTGGTGGCACACGCCTTTAATCTCAGCACTTGGGAGGCAGAGGCAGGTGGATTTCTGAGTTCGAGGCCAGCCTGGTCTACAGAGTGAATTCTCGGACAGCCAGGGCTATATAGAGAAACCCTGTCTTGAAAAACAAAACAAAACAAAACAAAACAAAACAAAACAAAACAAAACAAAACAAAACACTATATATTTCAGTGGATATTGACAATTATTAGGATATACTTTGAAAATATAATAATCTAGAAAAATGAGGGTTGGGGTACAGAGAGATGCCTTAGAGGTACTTGTTCTTGCAAAAGACACAATATCCTTATGGTGAATCACAACAATCCCTAACTCAAGTTCCAGGGGATCTCATGCCCTATCTGGCCCCCACCAGCCAGCCCTACAGAGATGTGGAGCACAAGCATATATGAAGACAAAACACTCATATACTAAAATTACATAAAATTAAAAAATAAATTAATAAAAAAACTTTAAAAAAATAATACACCATGATTAAGTTAGTTTCATTCTGGATCAGCATATACAAATCATTGAGTGTTATACAGCACTGGGAAATCACATGGTGATCTCAACCAATATAACAACAAACAAACAACAACAACAACAACAACAACAACTCTTCATGATAAAAGTCTCCCAAATGCTAGGGATAGAAGGAAGCACAAAAGAGTCCAAAGTGTCAAGGACATTCTTAGCAGAAAGTACAACTGATCTCAAAGTATATTATCAAGCAATAGAAACAAAAATAGTATGACATTGGAATGAAAATAGACACAGAGACAATGGAATAGAATGCCTAGAAATTAACTCACACAGCTATAACCACCTAATTGTTTTTAAAATAACTTTTAAGTGTATGAGTGTTCTGCCTGATGTTTATATACCACATGTGCTCCTGGTAATCACTGATGCTAGGAGAAGGAACTCAGTTACCAGGAACTGGAGGTATAGATGGTTGTTGAGCCATCATGTGGTTCTAGGAACTAAACCCTGGTCCTCTGGAAGAAAAGTCAGTACTCATAACCACTGAGCCAAGAACAGCCAGAGTTCTCAATTGTTGAGCCACCTCTCCAGTACCCATAACCAACCAATTTTTAATATACTGGTGGCTGGGCAGTGGTGGTGCATACCTTTAATCCCAGGGAGGATTAAATACCTTTAATCCTAGGGAGGCAGAGGCAGGCGGATTTCTGAGTTCGAGGCCAGCCTGGTCTACAGAGTGAGTTTCAGAACAGCCAGGGTTACACAGAGAAACCCTGTCTCAGGAAAAAAAAAAAAAAACATAAAGAAAAAAAAGAAGAGAAAATGGATGCAGGAGGATCAGAAGTTCAAGGTCATTTGAGTTTAAGGCCTGAGACACATAAGCACTTACCTTAAAACAAATGAAAACATCATCATATCATCATCATCATCAACATGTACATACTCATACATGAGGGTGGGGTAGTGAGGAAGAGAAAGAGAGAACATGCAGTGAAACTAGATCTGTATTTCTCACCTCTCACAAAGAGCAACTTAAAATGGATCAACGCCTTAATCCAAGGTGAAGAACTTTCAAAATGTTAGGAAGAAATACAGACAAAACATGTCTAAATACGGCTACAGGTGATGACTTTCTAAAAAGAACTCTTACACAGGAAATAATCCCAATAATTAACAAATTAAATATAAAAGCTCCTGAACAGCAAGGAAAATAGCCAACAAAATAGAAAAAAAAATACCAACTACACAGAAGAAGGAATTGACAGCTAGACTATATAAAGAACTGCAAAACTGCCAAACCAGACAACAGACGGTCAGCAAAACTAGATGGCAAAACTTTATTACTGAAGACACCACACACTCTGGTTGCCAAGATATAGAGAAATCAAGCACAAGTAAGCTGGGATTTTCCTCCCCACTGGCCAGCTTCTATAACCCTAGAAGGTGCTTTGTAGGTCATTAGAGGACAAAGGCATCAGGGAGCCCTACAAATGTCAACCTACTATCAGGTCCAAAAGGAACAGGGACAAATGGCCGACCGTGGTGGCCGTCAGCATACACTGTGTATACACAGTGTATACATCAGCATACACAGTGTCTGCTGCCTCCAGGCTCACTCTTCTTACCCTGCCCCCTACCCTAAACTTCTCCAGCTCCTGGGGCTCCTTTCCTCAGCTTCCCATTCCTATACAAGGCTGCCATTCCGGCCATGTGTTCTTTTGGTTGTCTTGGCTCCTGGTTCCCTCTTGGTCCTTTCTCCTCTTTGTGTACCACCCATCCTTAGTCACCAGGGAAATGCAGACCCAAACTACTTTTAGATTCTGTTTTACCTCAGTTAAAATGGCTATCATCAAGAAAAAACATGGCAATAAATGTTGGCAAGAATTTTGGCAAAGAGAATCTTTAATAGTTCTGGTGAGGGTGATGACTTTATAGTGTAACTATGGAGAGCAGTATGGAGGTTCTCCAACAGCCTAAAATTAGAACGACCCTCTGACCTGGCCACCCCACTCTGGAATAGTAAGCTAACGTGCCAGAGCACTTGCACATTCTTGCTTATTGTTGCACTATTCACAATGGCCAGGAAATGGAACCAGCCTAGAAGCCCTCTAACAGATGAATAGATAAATACAACACACAATAGTGTCTCAACCTTCCTAATGCTGCGACCCTTTAATGCAGTTCCTCATGTTGTGGTGACCACAGCCATTATTTTCATTGCTACTTCACAACTGTAATTTTGCTACTGTTATGAATCGTAATGTGAATATCTGTTTTACAACGGTCTTATGTTAACCCAGGAAAGGGTCACTTGATCACTAAAGGGGTTGAGACCACAGGTTGAGAAGCACTGATGTAGAACATGACATACCATGGAATTTTATTTAGCTACAAGGAAAAATGAAAGCATGTAATTTTCAGGAAAATTGACGGAATCAGAAATCATTCCATTAAATAAAATAAGGCAGGTATAAAAGACAAATATATTTTCTCATAGACAGAACCTAGAATGTGCATGTGTGTGTTTCATTTAACTAGAGAAAGGGTCACGGGAGGGAAGAAAGCTCTTAAGGGAGGAAGGGAAAGAGAAGGCCGTGAACTACCATGGCATGGTAACAGGGAGCTGTCTGGAGGAAGGACTGGAGAGCAGAGGAGGGGGAATCAGGACAAGTCCATGACATACACATGAAAAGGAAACTCATCGGTTTGTGTGCTAGTTTTAAAAATTTACAATCACCATCTCTCCAAGAAGTCTGTAATTATCAGTAATTTATAAAGGTTTGGTTTTGTAAGCCAAACAGTCTCTGTCACAGTTACTCTGCTTTGTTATTACTGTATAAAAGCAGCCGCAAACTATATATAACATTTTAGCACAGCTATATGTTAATAAAACTACTCATGAGCACTGAACTTTGATTTCTTTTAATTTTCATGCAAAAAAACATTAATCTTACTTTGATTTTTTTCAATCATTAAGAACTATAAAAACCAGGGCAGGGAGATCTGTTGGCAAAGCTTCTTGCAGTTGGCCACCCATTCTGCTCTCTAGTCACAGCCAATCAGTGCTCCTCTTCTCCACCCTTTCCAGTTAAACCACCCCACACACTACAGTTCTGTTCTCCAGAACCCACATGAAGAGATGGTGATGGGTGGTACACAGTTTTACTCTCAGTGATGGGAGATGGGAGGTGGAGATGGGCGGATGGGTCCCTGGAGTGTGCTAACTTGCTAGCCTGGTCTACTTGGCAGTGTTCCAGACCCTGTTGCAAAAAGTGGAATGTGCCTAAGGAATAACACTAAGGGCGGTCCTCTAACCTCTACAGGCATATGTATGTATGGGCAGTCTCTCAAAAAATACACACACACACACACACACACACACACACACACACATATCTCAAGTGCACACAGACTGTAAAAACAATTCTGGATCCTCTGTGTAAAAACTAGCAGTAAGTGAACTTAGATCTTCAAGGCTGTGCAGTACGTACTTTAGTTTTAATATTTTTTTAATGTTAAAATTTTTTTTTTTTTTAAAAAGCTTAGCTTATTATTGAATTTGCTAGTAAGGCATCAAGGGAGAAAAAAACCCAACAGTTATTTTTATGTGTCAGAATCTCACTAAACAGTCTAGGCTGGTCTAGAGTATCTTGTTTCTGCTTTCAAAGTGTTGAGATTATAGACATGAACCACCTTACCCAGAGAAACAGCAAAATGTAAAATGTATAAATAAAGGCTGGGGCAGAATTGGAGCATATCCTTATTCAGCACACATAACACTGTGGTCATTATTACTGAGTGCTTTAATCACCGTTTAAGTGCTGCCTCCCACAGCTTCTTCTGCCTAGAACTTAGATATTTGATTAGATCTTAAGAATACCAAAAAGCAGCTAACTACCAGCTGAGTACACACCTTTAGCCCTAGTGCTGGGGAGGCAGAGGCAGGCAGGTCTCTGAGTTTGAGGCCAGCCTGGTCTACATATTGAATTCCAGGACAGCCAGGGCTACATGGAGAAACTCTGTCTTGAAAAACCAAACCAAACCATACCAAACTAAACCAAACCAACCCAAGCAAAAACAAAAAACGGATTAACATGTAGAGATAAGCAGAACACATCAAAAGGAATCAAGCCAACAGATCAGTAACAATCTTAGTGATTATCACTAAGTACTTATCAGCCAAACTATGACAAACACACCATTTAGCCTTATTCTTTTGTAGATTCTCTAGGTGAAGAAGCTCAACTGTCCATGAACAGCCGGCCGGCGGCAGATCCAGAGACCCAAACCCAACTACTGAACCAACTCCACAGTCGGTGCTGTCACTCACTGGCTTGGGAAAGACTAAACTCAGGCAGGTCACTAAATCACTAAAAGGCTTCCTCCTGAAGGAGCTATATGTAAAGTGTCAAAGTTCTCTTCCAATATATCATAACCATCACACTGTTACAAAGTACCCAACCAGTAAGGCCTTCCAACTGTTATTTGAGTAATGCAAATGGGAAAAAGCAATGTTTGCAGCCCTCAGCCTCCAGCTCAAAGATAAAAAACAAAACTGTGACAAATTACAAGTGGCATGCAATGGTTCCTTTCCCCACAGTCGACAGAACCACGGACAGGAAGTTCCTGGCTTACTATAGCAACCGCTGGTTTTGTTCTTCAACATTTTTTTTTTTCAAATTTTGCTTCCTCAGAAAGCAGGAAAACCTGGTTCTGTATCTACTTGTTGAGCAGGAGTTGTTTAAAAATAGAATTTGAGATAGAAGACTTTGTGAAACGTAGTTTTATATTTTGACTGACATTCAGTATTTCCACATATTAAGTTCAACCGTTAGCCAACAAGATGGTTTTGTGAGCAAAAGCACTTACAATACAAAGCTGACAAGCACACTAATAAAGAAATGTAACCATTAAAGCACATAGTTTTCATTTTTTTTTCTAGCTAGTAATACAATAGTCTAGAAAATGAATTACAACTCTTTTGGCTTTTAAGACCTGGAAACGCTGGATAAATACTAACACACTTTGGAAAGCACGAGGGGTTGGGGGAGGGAGGGAGGGGGAGAGAGAGAGAGAAGGGGGAAGAGAGGGAGAGAGGGAGAGAAAACCACAATTGGCTGAACAAAAAGTAACCAGGACCTAGAAGTTACTTCCTGACATGGTGCACACATCTTTAATCCAAGCACTCAGGAAGCAAGGGCAGGTGGAATGCTGAGTTCCCAGCCAGCCTGGTCTACACAGCAAGTTCTTACACAGGAAAATAGCTTAGCATTCAAACTATGAACACCTAGGTTCAAAATGCAAGGTTCCTCCGTCCTTTCCCTCCCTACAGTTCAAATAATCTAAAAAACAAAACATTCCTCTTAGAAAATTAGAATTCACATATGACAGTATGTTGGTATGAAAAAAATCTATGAAAAACTTGAAGCTAACATAATATTTAAAGGTAATATTAACGTCCCTCTACCCTAAAATGAGTAACAAGGCAAGGATAAATGCTCTCATCTCTTACATCAATCTTGTCTTATACTGTTCTACAGAGTTCAGCAAGGCAAGAAAAAGAAACAGCATTCTAATTGGAAAAGAGTTACATTGGGGCTACAGAGAGGGCTCAGTGAACAATGTGCTTGCTGTACAAGTGTGATACCCTGAGCCTGGATCCCAAAGACAAAGGCAAAAGCAGGGTACAGTGCCACATGTCTGTAACACCAGAATGATTTGGCGGGGCAAAGAAAGGTGGGTTCTGATGGTTTGCTGGTTAGCCAGTCTGGCAGAAATGGCTCAGGCTCAGTAAAGTGTCTCCAAAAAGATAAAAAGCAATGAGAATGATGTCTGAAATCAACTTCTGGCCACACACACACACACACACACACACACACACACACACACACACACACCACACACACAAACGACTACTTCAAGAAAACCTTAAAAATATTTTTTTGTTTTTGTTTTGTTTTTTTGGTTTTTCGAGACAGGGTTTCTCTGTGTAGTCCTGGCTGTCCTAGAACTCACTCTGTAGACCAGGCTGGCCCCGAACTCAGAAATCCGCCTGCTTCCGCCTCCCAAGTGCTAGGATTAAAGGCGTGCGCCACCACCGCCCGGCAGACCTTAAAAATATTAAAGAAATAAATCTGATAGAGTAATTTTATCAAAAATACAATGTCAATGTGTGTGTGTGTGTGTGTGTGTGTGTGTGTGTGTGTGTGTGTATAAACAAACTATGAACAATTAGAAATTAAAATTAAAAACCATCATGTACAACAGAGAACAAAACTAGGGATAAATTTGACAATAGACATGCACACCTGTATGCAGAAAATTGTAACACTGTTGAACTTAAAGAAGGTAAACAGTGACCCAATCTCTTCATGGATCAAAAGACTCAAGCCACATACCATGCTCATGCTATACAATCTGAGTACTCAGGAGGCCGAGGCAAGAGGATTTTATGTTCTAAGCTAGCCTGAGCTCAATCAAGAGATTTCCATCTCAAATAAAACACCACACACACACACACAGACACACACACACACACACACACACACAGACACACTCAAAATTGTTACAAAGGGAGTAAGTCCAAACTGATCTATACATTAAGTGCAATCTCAATTAGATTTCCAGCAGATTTGTGTATGTTTGTATACTTATAAACACATAAGTACTTACTAAATATACATGAGAATGCCAGTGCTACTCTGATACAGGAAAGCTGACAGCGAACTTGATAGAATGCTATGACAAACAGAATAGGGGCTGGAGGATGTCTCAGGGGCTAAGAGCACTTGCTATTCTTATTTATTTATTTATTTATTTATTTATTTATTTATTTATATGAGTACACTGTAGCTGTCTTCAGACACACCAGAAGAGGACATCAGATCCCATTACAGATGGTTGTGAGCCCCCATTAAACTCAGGACCTCTGGAAGAGCAGTCAGTGCACTTAACTGCTGAACCATCTCTCTAGCCCCATATTTGCTATTCTTGCAGAGGACCTGGGTTAAGTTCCCAGCTCCCACAACAAATGATAACTCCAGCTCCAAGAGGACATGATGGCTTCTTCTGACCACCTCATACACTATGCAGTCAAAATACTTAAACAAATAAAAATAAATAAATTTAATTAAATTAATAAGAGAAAGCCTTTATCATCTTGTTAGTGCATTAATTTTATACACCATCTAGTAACCATAAAGTTATAAGTTCAGATACAGCACGGCTGGATTCTTGGCGAGGCTCTTATAAAGGTAAAACTCAGTATTGTCATACTATACCAGACTTTCAGCTTCTCTGTCTTTGGACACTCTTCCAAGTTAAGGCTGCACCAAAACTTAGTTCCTTGCAGCTGTAGGATCAAGGTCCCTAATTTCTGGTGTTTTTAGTCTGAGGGCATTCTCAGTTCCTAAACCATCTGAAATCCTTCACATGTAAGCTCCATCTTCAAAGCCAAGAATGAAAATTTCCTTTCATCAAATCCTTCTCGTGTTCGATTATTTTACTTCTTGTGATTTTTGACTTTTAGTTCATGTGATTAGGTCAGACCCATCTGGGTACTCCTCCTTTTGACAGTCTCCTTTTAGCAAACTGACTGGTAACTTAATTACACTTGTAAAATTCTTTTAATGTGAGGCAACGCAATATAGTCCCTACAGTGAAATTCCACCACATTCACAGATTCTACCAACAATTACAGAAAAGGTTTTACATAAGGGTGAGGCGGACACGAGACTTCATCTCTCCCTAGGGCACAGGGCAGAGCTAAGCACTGCTAAGATCACTATTAGTGTTAGTGATAAGCTCTTTAACTTCTTATTGTAAGCATTCCTGACATTCATTTTCCTATCAATAAGCAAAGACAGGAGGAGAATGGACAGCCCGACTCCCTAAGTGGCAGCTACTGGATCCCCTTCGCTGCTCCAGCTACCTTGAGCAGAAGGCCACTCTCTCAGCCCTAGGACTAGCCTCACACCAGCAGCAGCCAGGCTGAACATTCCATAGACTGAATTATCACAGTGGACTACCCTAGCTTTAAGCAATGCAGCCAGGGCTATCCGGAACAGCTCCTACCAGATATTTTGCTGTCACATGCCTCTGTGAACTCCAGATAGAGGTGGTAACCATTTCTACCTAGGTGAGGGGAGAATGGCTTTATCTGCAAGCTCTGGGCGTGACTAGAGATCCTGCCTTTTGATTAAAATGAAGAGCAATCAACTAAAAGCATTGTATCAACCTCCAGCCCCTCCCCCCACCCCAAACCACAAATATACCACACAGCACACCACAAATATACCATATCCCCTCCCCCACACACCACATATGAAAAAAGCACATACTCACACATGTGCACAAACAAGCACACACAAATAAACACAATAAATAAAAAAAACTAAATATTAAATGTTAATTTCTTTCCCATAGGTCCTTCTCTTTAAATTACATATACCTACCCCTTAGTTAAATCACTGAGGTTTCACTTAGCCACTTGTTACTATTTAACCAACTTCCTTAAACCAACTTAGCAACATTCCCAATCCCCCTCAGGGATGACATGGACTCATAAGGCACTAACCTTCCCCAAATGTATTATTTTAAATTATAATTGTAATGTGTTTTAAAGAAAAGATCAGACCAACGCTAGAAGCTGCCAAGAATGCGTTTACTAGCCTAGTTTCCATGACTACAACAATCTGAAACCAGCACAAGAGAATGCGTATCCTTGGAAACCAGCTTTTTGCTTTCCTCAATTAAGAAAGGGATAGAGGAGAGAGAGAGAGAGAGAGAGATTTATAAAACTTCAAGTTGGTCTAATGTACCTATGGCACACGACAATCATCAGCAAATGTCCTGTGCCGAGCAAAGTTGTTGAGAAAGTTGTGTGGTCCTTGGTGGAAAAGTCCACATTAGTTTTGGGGTTAGGGATAGGAATTTTGATTTTAGTTTCAACCTTTAAAAGAACAGTAATATAAGCTGTACTAATACAAGCTTTATGAATCATATTTAAATGAGGTGAATGTTTGCTGGTTTTTAGTACCTTTCCTGTATACTTGCATGCTACTAACACCTGAATCCACACACACCCTTATATGTTCTAGAAGGGCCTTCTGTGAAATATCAAAATGGAAGCTTTTCCCAAGTTATGAAATATTCGATATACTCACTAGAATTTCCTAACAAAAGCTATACTGCATTCATCTTGTTTGTTTGTTGTAAAGACCGGGTTCCAGGTTGGCCTTGAGCTTCTTACATAACTAAGGGTAACCTTGAACTCCTGACCCTCCTGCTTCCACATCTCAAATGCTAGGTGGAAGGTTTCAGGTTTGGCGTTCAAAGGGGGCACCAAGGCAGAGAAAAAAGGGTGGCAATTACCCTCCCCCCCCACACACATACCTATCTAATAGAAACAAAAGTCTGAAATGTAGCTATGTCCATGCCATTTTGTAAAGCCCTCCATTGACTTGTTTTCTCTAAATTCTTGCTCTCCCCACTCTCAAGAGTTGGTTCTGCTCACAGGTCCCAGACTAACAGGCTCCATTCTCACCTGCCTGCTAGGAACCAAAGACAGGAAGAATGGATTATGGACAGCCCATCCATCACATGGTATTATATCCTCTAAAATGTATGAGAAAGGACTTAACCGTAAGTGCCTGATTCTTCCTCAGAGCCCCTGACATGCTGCTGTCTGCCTGTCCATCTATGGAATTAGCAACTCTTTTACTAAGTAGCATCCCCCTTAGTTCCTACCTTGAGTTTCTGCCTTGACTTCCCTTCATGATGGACAGTAACCTGTAAGCCAAATAAAACCTTTCCTCCCTAGGTTGTTTTTGGTCATGGTCTTGATCACAGCCGTAGAAAGCAAGCTAAGATAGAAGCTGTGTCTGCAAAGGCTGGTTGACTGATCAGAATTTCAGTGAGAGAGAGAGAGAGAATGAGAGGTTGCAGGCAGAGAGCTTAATTACAATTTATCTTGAGATACTGTTAACTTATAAAATAGGTATTCCTTGTGCCCCTTCGTGTCAAACCTAATGAATAGTTACAAATTACAAATAACATTGAACCTAATATCCTAACAGATAAAACAAATAATGAAATTTTTAGAAAGCATTAATTTAATAAAATACTAGTTCTATCTACCAAAGGGTTAAGAACACTTTCAGGTAGCATCCAGGCTTACAGATGAGACTCTCCTCTGTGCTGTATGCATGCACTCAATGTTTCTATTAATGTATGTGAAGCTTTCTTTTGTTCTGTTACTATAAAAACTTGAATCTGCTTCCATGTTGAAACACGGAACTTGGGGTGACCTAAATCTGTGTTCCAGAATGAGTGTTCTCTTTTCTCCCCTTGGAAGCATGAGCTGCACTTCTGCCTTGACAAACCCTAAACCCAAAATATCTCCCAAGTTTGTGTTCACTAGTTTTGTCAACTGTGACACCTGAGAAGAGAGGACTTCAACTGAGGGATTATTGCCATTAGATTGGCCTGTGAACATTATGTGGGGTACTTTCTTGATTAGTGATTGACACTTGGAGGGCCAATCCTATTGCAGGCAGTACCACTCTTTTGCAGATGGGCAGAGGTTACTTAAGAAAGCAGGTTGAAAAAGTCACAGGGAGCAAGCCAGTAAGCAGCATTCCTCCACGGCCTCTGCATCAGTTCCTGCCTCCAAGCTCCTGTTTTTGCTACTGACCTGAATTCTCTGGATGATGGACTCTAGTCTGTAAATGTAGTAAATTTTCCTTCCTAAGTTGCTTTTTGTATGATTTTATCCCAGCAACAGAGAAGTACAGACACCAGATTACAGCTGTGAGCCACTATGCACAAAGTGCTTTACCTATATTTCTAAGTTTTAATGAAATAAAGTACAGCCACTAAGGCTGGCTGGTTGGCATCCATCCATCCATCCTTCCTTCCTTCCTTCCTTCCTTCCTTCCTTCCTTCCTCCCTCCCTTCCTTCCTTCTTCATCCTAGGTCTTCTTAAAGCAGGATTCACAGATTCACAGCACTTCCTTGAACTCCTGCTGGAGCAACCCCTGTGTTCTAAAGAACTAACAGTACATTGAACATCTCGCTTTCTGCTACCCACCACGCATCCCAATAAATGGACAGGATGAATGCAGAGCTATGTAAAGTTTAGCTGAGCAAAGTATGGACTATAGTTTTCTTAAAAGACACTAGACTAGCTCCAACTGAATAATGTTCAGGACGCATTAGCCAGCTACTGTAGGATCAGATGAATTTTTAAAACTTGAGTTGTTTCTGATCACAAGTTATCTTCTGTTTTGGTTTTGACACAGGGTCTCATGTAGCTCAGGCTGGCCTTAAATTCCCTATGTAGTTGAAATGACCCTGAACTCCTGACCCTCCTGCCTCCATCCCTTAGTTCTAGTGCTGGCATTACAGAAATGTGCCACATACCTGGTTTTATGTGCAGCTAGGAATTAAACCTAGGGCTTTGTGCATGTTAGGCAAGCACTCTATAAACTAAGCTGCATTGCCATCCTCTACAAATCATTTATTTCAGTAATCTGGGGACCAATGCTATTTAATTAAGCAATGGTAATAGAAATGTTGCATTTTGGAATCATGCAAAGTAAAGAATAGCTTATGGAACTTGAAGGGACATTCTGTGGGTGGGGCAATGGGATAGTCTTCACAGACAGAAGACTGATTATCTATATGGGAGTGTAGTGAAAAGGATGAGAGACATCTGTCAAAGTCGAAAAAGAAGAAACAGGAAAAACAGTTCTATAAGATTAGAGTAGAATTAGAGCTATTTTTGTGGAAAATGGCTTTCAGGTATTTGTGAGCCGGGCAGTGTTGGCGTTTGCCTTTAATCCCAGCACTTGGGAGGCAGAGGCAGGTGGATTTCTGAGTTCGAGGCCAGCCTGGTCTATAGAGTGAGTTCCAGGACAATCAGGGCTATACAGAGAAACCCTGTCTCAAACCCCCATGCCCCCTAAACAGAAAGGTATTTGTGTTTATGTATATGCACATGTATATTCCAGCATGCATATCTATTCATAATAATCTTAATATTCTGTAATTAATCATTTGGCACCTTGAAAGCAGGTGACAAGATTAGAGGCAAGGTTATTTGCTCTTAACATCCTTGTTTTTGAAGGCATGCACAAATCAAATTAGAATGCCTATACACAGACCCGGCATCTCCCCACCACTATAGAAAATGAGCCCCACTCATGTCTGTCTCTGGCTCCATGCCTTATGACCATCCTAGTGACTTTCCACTTGATCTTACACAGCATGGTGTGCATCCTGATTCTGAAAAACTATGGCAATACCAAGCTTTCAATGGTGGTGAGCTGGGCTGTTACTCAGACACCTCCAAAAATTTGGTTCCAGGAATTTAGTAAAACAATTTCACAGCCAGGTATGGTGACTCAGACCCGGAGGCTGAGGCAGGAGGACTGCTACAAGTTTAAGTCAACCTAGGCTATAGAGTAAATGAACCCTGTCTCAACAACAGCAGCAGCAGCAGCAGCAGCAGCAACAACAACAGCAACAACAACAAAGTTGTAGTCCACCATCTTCCTGAGTTCAGGGTTCAGGATATAAGGGAGATCACATTCCGATTGCAAGAAGCACATATCAGATTTGATGCCTAACTATATTTTCTAAAAAAGAACTAGAGTTCCTTAAAGAAATGGTTGAATTGAGACAAGATGAGAATGAAAAATCATGTTATGCCAATAAACAAACAAACAAATAAATAAATAAATAAAATAAACACATGAACAAAAGGACACACACTGGAAAGGGTCACTACTGGCTAAATCTGGGACAACTTGATCATCAAAATAAGTTTAAAAAGAAATAAAATAAAATAGGAAGCTGTGTTGGGTAATTTTACAAAATTTAAAAGACAGAGTGAAAGCTTTTCCTCGTAGGAAATGTCAGATGAATGAAGAATGATTAATTTGTTTTTTAATTTGCCATCTGGTTACCACCATAGCAATAATGGATTCAGTCACAAACCCTCGATGGATACTAACATCTGCTGGTCAGAATTTGAAACAGGCGATTTACATAACCTCAAAGTGTCACCCCCACAAAATAAGTATCACTTTCTTATTAGTGAGCACAAAAATATCTCTCAGTTAACTTTTTAAAAGCTTGCCAGACAACATCTTGACCATGTGATAAAATTGAAGCCAATTTTAATGGACGTGGGCCTCCTGATATAATGTAGAAACAAGTACACAGTGTCTGTGGTATCCTGTCAACCATATATAATCTAAATCTACTCGTGAGGGGATAAAGTTTGCTTACTGGTTAAGAGAAAGCACTGCTCTTGCAGAAGACCTGAATTTGATTCTCACAAATGCCTGTTAACTCCAGCTCCAGGAAAATCCAACAACCTCTCTGGACTCTGTGAGTACCTGCGCTCAAACATGCACAAGCACACAAATACACACACGCAAAAATAAAACAAAGCCTTAAATCTATTGGTAAGAAAACAGCAAACTAACTTGGAATGAGGAACATTCTGAAAAATAATTAGACTACTTAAAATAAAGAAGGTAGTAACCAAAGGAAAGTTGGTGGCGGTGCACACCTTTAATCCCAGCACTCGAGGCAGAGGCATGTGGCTCTCTGTGAGTTGAGGCCAGCCTGGTCTACAAAGTGAGTTCCTGGAAAGCCAGAGAAACTGTCTCAAAACAAAACAAAACAAGGGTCAAGTTAGAGGCTGGAAAGATGGCTCAGTGGTTCTAATGCTTGCTGCTCTTCCCAGCACCCGCATGGAGAGCTCACAGCTGTCCATAACCCCAATTCCAGGAGATCTGACACCCTCTTCTATCCTCTGAGGGTACCAGGCACACATACAGGAAGAACTTTCATACATAAGACATAAAAAAATATCTTTTTTTAAAATGTCAGATTACTAAAAAGAAGTCTGAGAGAGCATTCATGCCTCTTTGAAAGAGACAAAGAAATATGACAACTAACCAGTCAACAGTGAATAGTCCCTAAAGCACAACTAAGAGTAGGGCATTTTCTAGTTTTTGTTTTTGCTGCAAAGGACATAACCAAGAGATCAGTGCAATTTGAGAGAGTCAGTTTATCTTGATTATCAATTGGAATAGATTGAGACATGTGGGAGTTACTGAAGCACAGTTTTGGGTGTGGCTATGACAGGGTTTCCAAGATCATTGCCATGGTAGCAACCAAGGGAAAAGACTCAGCACAGAGGCGTTTGGAGGCATCTGTCTGCTGGGGCTCCAGCTGGAACACAGGAAAGAAGAAAGGCCACTGGGGCAGATATGCTCTCACGCCCTCACTCTGCTTCCTGGCTGCCACGAGATAAGCAGCTTCTTCTGTCACATTACACTTCACCAAAGGTCCACAGCAATGGAGTCAAATGAGCATGGACTCAACCCCCAAAACAGTGTCCCTAAGTTACTATCTGAAAAAAATATTAGTGGGCAACTTTAAAATCATCTCCAGTAACAAGTTAAGATCTACCCACTTGCTCTAAATACTACTTTAAAACATTCCTAGAGTTATCTTTTCCAAAAGAGTTGTTCCTGTTGGACTGACCAGGAAGTCACATGCTTGTTAGACACGCTGCTTCCTTTAGGAGTATTGGGTCAAGCAAGGCAGTGGCCCACTCCTGTAATCCTGGCACTGGGGAGGCTGAGGCAGCAAAGATCTTGAGTGCTAGCCAGCCTGGGCTACTGAGAGCTATCTTAACTAAGAAAAAGGAAAGAATACTAGCTCACTTACCTTACAGTGCCCAGAGTCGGGGTGAGGTCAATATGATTCTATTGGAATAAGCCACTTACTCATACTTACTAAATATCATTTAAGAGTTGAGATAAAGTAAAAACAAACAAACAAGCAAACAAACAAACAAAACCCTGAGAAACAAGTAAGATCCGTACCTCTGTCCTCACAAAAGCAATTTACTATATATAGGAAAGAGACTAACACAACGTTGACATTAAGACAGTCATAAAAGTCAAATTAGGGATCTGGAGAGATGGCTTGGCAGGTAAGAGCAGTTACTGCCCTTGCAAAGGACCTGGGTTTCATCTCCAGCACCTACACGGTGGCTCAGTAACTACAGTTCCAGAGGATCTGACCTCTGTTGGCTCCAGGTACACACATGGTACACATACATATATGCAGGCTGAACACATAAAGTAAAATACACACAAATCATCATATAAATAAAATAAACAAATATAAAAAGAAAGGAACAAACAGAGAAGTGAGCGTAGGTAGCCCAGCTCTCAGAAGGCCAAGATAGAAAAGTTCAAGTCAGAGGCCGGCCTACTTTATAGCAAGATCCTAGCTCAAAATAAAAACATTAAATTAAAAAAGTCAAAGTTTTCAAGTACTGTTGGGCAGCATTTGTGATCTAAATCTAGTCTGATAACACAAGATCCCTTCAAATACTTTTTTTCTTCTGGTAGAGATTAAATCTTTTTAAATATTATTTTTGACCTCATTGACCAAAAAGATCAAGTATAAAAGGCAGAATCAGATGCTGAATGGAGTTACCAAGGCTCACTGTAAGTGAACTCAGTTCTGCTGCCGTCAAACTCAATGCACAAGCAATGCAGAACATGCATGCCTCAGCACAGTTATGCATCACAAAACTGTAGACCATAAAGTGAATTCTGAGACTAATATTTAACCTATATGTTATGTGGGTTATCATACAAGTATGTGGATTACCACACAACTTGATAAAATAACCTGACAGAAGAAAGCGCAGGTACTTGAGACATGGCTCAGCGCTGCTGTTCTCCATGAGTTCTTTGGTTCCCAGCACCCACACGGAGGCTCAACAATCCTCTGTAACTCCAGTTCCAGGGATTTAGTGCCCTCTTCTTGCTCTGTGGGAACCAGGCACACATGTGATACACATACATCCATGCAAACAAAATACTCATAAGCACAAAATAAACAAAACAAAAAAAAGAAAAAAGAAACAGAACACAGGACCAATGTTGAGGTCAGACTCCTATAACTCTAATACTGTCTCCTTTTTCATAAACCCTGTGTACTGTCTCTTACAAGGGTATTTGAGTTAGGCCCACTAAAATAATTAAAAATAATTCCGTCTTAACACCACACCTGCAGACATTTACAGTTACGCTTTTCAGTCCTGGTGTCTGATTCTGTATTATGCTAGAAGGTTATGTTAGTGTGCTAACAGACAGTGAATACTGCTTCTTCTCTGGGGAGAACTCATCTCTCACTGACACTGTGCAGTACCAACTGTCTGTGGAGAGCTGTTATACGGCATGATCTCTGCAGTCAGCACTACTGTAGGACACGCTTACAAACGTAGGTGGGCGGATCTCATATTATGTGTTCTTACTATAGAAATAAAAGTCAAAAAATAAAAATGACACGCAAGAACAATTTTGCAGGTGATGAACATGTCTTTTACAATCATTGTGGTGACCGTCTCACAGCTTTGCACACCTCATCCAATCGCACACATTTAACATGTATTTTCATGCATACCATTATAACTCATATGCTGGTTTTTGTCACCTGACATAAACTGGAGTCACCTGGCAAACAGGGAACCTCAATTGAGAAACTGCCTCCATCAGACTAGCCCGTGGGCATGTCTGTGACATATTTTCTTGGATTAATGACTCATGTGGAAGGGCACGGTGGGTAGTGCCACCCCGGACAGGTGATCCTAAGTTATCCAAGAAAGGAAGCTGGTCAAGCCATGGAAAGCCAGCCAGAAAGCAGCATCCCTCCATAGCCTCTGCTTCACTTCCTGTCTCTAGGTTCCCGCCTAAGTTATTTTCTTGGCTTCCTTCAGCAATGGACGATATTGTGCACGTGTAAGCTAAACAAAGCCTTTCCTCTCCAAGTTTTTTTGGCCAGAATGTTTTATCACAGCAACAGAAACCAACCTCACTAAAACTGCTTAAAAATAAGAATGAAAAACAAACTTAATTAAAAAAAAAGACTTTTAGACTCAAACCATTGATTACTTATGATTAGATCAAGAAACCAGAAAGACCTCTTCAGCAGCATGCAATCAAGAATTTGGAACAAAGAAGAAATAGTGAGAGAGTGTAAGTCATGGCTAGCTGCAGACTGATGTAATGAACACACAGACAAGAGAAATGGTCCAAAGCAAGCCAATCTGAGAGACAAAAACATAACATATCACCAATGACATCAACAGCAACATTTAAATTCTGGTGTCACTGACGGGTTGTTCCATTTATCAAGACAGAGATTAGAAAACAGGTCAGTCCTGAGACTGATGCAGGTGTCTGGGAAACACCTCAATGGGGAAAACAAGCAGGTTGTTGTTTATCAACCAGATCTGGTCTAAGGATAATTTTTTTTCCCTGTAATTCACAAGAAACATGACGCCATAGACATACTCATGTCCTTCCAAGAATGTGTACGGTAAACACAAACAAGGCTGGTGATGGATTCTGGTAAGCCCAAGAGTAGTCAAAGAAAACAGCCCGAGGGAAATGAGGGGAGACTAGAGAGGTAAAGATAAACAGGGCAGTGTGCCGTGTAGGAGAAGCCTGCTCAGGATGCAGATGATTTTACTTACTAACTTACCCAATTCTTTTCCCTTCTCCCATCCTAGACTTTTCTACATTTCCCTTTGTTAAACCAGGAAGGCAAAAAAGAGAGTTTCTGTGCTCATTCAAGCACAGCACAACCACCGGGTACCACATTCAGGACTCTACATAAACGGAGCCACCCTGGGAGTCAAGTATCCTAGCAGCAGAGCATCCAGTCTCTCTCCTCTCAGTCTTAGAACCCCTACAACTGTACTGCTGTAATCATGGTAGGGCTTTTCCCTCCAATAACCTTGGCTCTTCCAGATGGTAAAACTATTCTCCAAAGCTGAGTGACATTATGACTGAGGGAGAGAAGCTGTGAGTGATAAAACAGTGTGTCAAGGTTAGGGCACTAAGACTTTCCTAAGTTTCGGCTGTGTGTTCAGACCTAACCGACAAAAAGCACTGGTCTGACAAAACTGGCTCTGCTGCTTTTGCAGGTTTAACTCCTTCCTTACAGCCACAGATTGCTCAACTCTTACGAAGACTAAAGGTGGTTCACTCTAGCAGGGCAAGCACGGGCTGTGCTTGCCGGACTTGAATGTATAAATAAATGAACGTATTTTAAACAACTTGGGAAGTTCAGCTCACTGACTAAGTGGGTTGGAAGAATTTCATCTGTGAAATTTTAACATTTATTTAAAAGAGTGAAGAAAGTCAAAATATGAAAAAAGAATGAAAGTTTTCCTATTTCTATACAAAGTTACTGCTTAGAACTATCATTAAATAAGACTAAAAAAACACCCCTTGATTTTATTGCCATTTTACTAAGTTAATTTACAGCCTTCTCTACACAAAAGCCCCTCCCAGCATCCAATCAACTCAGAACCGGCTGCTCTAACTGCTGCCAGTTCCACAAGAACCCCCTCAAAGCAGAAATTTTGAAAACTAAGTATGAATGACGGTAAGCCTCCTGCAGGACAGCAGGCCCACCTGTCTGCCTCCCTAGTGCCAAGGTTGCCAGTGCCACCATGCCTGCCTGGCTCTTCCACCTGGATTTAGGACGACTGAAGTGAGGTCCTGATGCTGGCCTAGCAAGGGCTTTGCTGACTGAGCTTTCTCCACAGACTCCTAAGGATGCTTTTGCAAAGGAGAAGCTGGAGGCTAGGGAAAAGAGAACTATCTTTTACTTTAATTCTCTACATATTTTATTGTAAGTATTAATTATTTAAACATGTATAATTTTAAAATGTAAAAATTTGTAAAAACAGTACCAAAACAGTATGTTCCTTTTGTTTTCAATGTGCTACTCACTTTAGTCACTTGTGACTATTGCCAGCAGCAACACTGTAGCACTGAGTGCTTGTTATAGACATGAATGCATCTTCTTGAACCCACAGACTAGAAGCAAGATCTCAGGCCACAGACAAACTCCCTGGGCTGCTGCGTTTCTCAGCTATGAGGCTTTTAGACTTGAGGACTCAAGAGACTCTCTCTAGCTAACACTCAGACTCGGGATAGAGAAGCTCTAGCTGGATGCCACTGTGAACTCAGGCCTTGCTACAAATTGAGAAGGCCCAGCCAAGAGGAGGGAACACTGAAGGGTAGCCATGGCACAGGCACAGACATAGGCAAAGATACCAAGTTACTGACAAGTCTCACTCCTTGCCAAGTGGGAGAAATGTGTGCATCACCAGGGATACACCAAGAACGAGGGGAACAGAAGCATCCAACCATGTAGAAAGATCTGGCCCCTAGAACATCAGAAGTCTTGCGACTGATCCACCAATCCAGCAACAGTACTTGAAAGGCATTTTCTTAACTGACTTATCAGCCAATCAGCTCATGTTTGGAAACCACACGCACAGTTCCTAACAGCTGGATTTCAATTTCTTCCTTTACACAGAAGCTCCACTCACCAATAATCCTCTTCCAAAGCCCTAAACCTGGATCTATTTTTGTTTGTTTGGTTTTTGTTTTTGAGACAATTTCTGTGTAGCCCTGTCTGTCCTGGAACTTGTTCTATAGACCAGGCCGGCCTTAAACTCACAGAGTTTCACCTGCCACCTGTCCCCAAATCTGGAACTAGTACCACTTTTCCTGCTTAGT
This sequence comes from Rhabdomys pumilio, assembly GCA_030674055.1. NCBI lineage: Eukaryota > Metazoa > Chordata > Mammalia > Rodentia > Muridae > Rhabdomys > Rhabdomys pumilio. The sequence continues at coordinate 193,549,710 of JANHMN010000002.1, read as the reverse complement.
AATACCTGTCCATGTGTCCCAACTGCATCACCATGCCTTCACATTAAATCAGTTCCAAATATACTTGCCAGCTCCAGGGGATCTGATGCCCTGGGGATCTGACACCCTATTCTGGCCTCTGCAGGCAGCAGTGGGCGTAGAAGCAAACATGCAGGCAAAATATACATCCACATAAAATTTTTTAAAAATGTTAAATATATTTTTCATGTGAGCCTCCAGGATGTAAAGTGTTTGCTATGCAAGCTTGATGCCCTAAGTTCAACTCCAGAACCCATGTAAAGGAAGAAGTTTACCCCACATAGTTGTTTGATGTGTGCTGTGGTATGTGTACCCCCTCTTCACAGTTACATCATATAAATACATTCAGCAATAACATAAAAATAGTGATTTATGAAATTAAAAAAATCTTTCATTTTGGTTGAAAATGTACCCTCCCTTTTTCTCTTTTCCTTGTTGGTACTAAACCCAAGACCTTGGGCACACAAGCACTCTACTGCTAAACTATACTGCCATCCTTTTAAAGCTCATTCTAGTATTCCATAGCAAGGCAGTGCAGAAGCCTGATTTCAAGTCAATGCTTGGTTATGATGGGCAATGTAAATATGCTTTCCAAAGGGGAGGAGCGCTGTGGTGTGGCATCTTCCTACCATTCAGTAACAGAAACATTCTGCTCTAAATAAAAAACTGGATACAGACTTGAGGAAGTGGTGCGGTGAGTACAGTGTTTGCTACAGAACACGTAAGTGTAAGGACCTGAGTCTGCATCCCTGGTGTCTATATAAAAGGGCTTAGTGTCATGTGTCTGCAATTCTAGCACTGAGAAGGCAGAGACAGGTGGATGCTTGCAGCTCACTGGTTGGCTAGCCTAGCTGAATCTGTGAACTCCAGGTTTACTGTGAGATCATTAAAAAATGGTTTAGAGTGCAGAAGACACCCAACGTTGGCTTCTGAACACCTATATGTGCACAACAACACATATACACCTTCCCACATACATCTGGGTGTGGTGATTCATATATGCAATCTAAGCACTCAGGAGACTAGGGTGGGAATAAGGTCAAGACCAGTCTGGACTACATGCCTAAACCCCATCTCATATCCTCCCTGCCCGAAGAAATAACAGAACCCCAGAACCACAAAAATAAATTAATTGGTCTAGTAAATGTCCATCTTCTCTGATGCACTCACTCTTAACAACTAGTTAGAAGATGTCACTTGTTACCAATTGGGTTTGAAATCTATTAAAACTCTTCATTTGGCTTACTATCTGCCAGTACCTGCCAGGCAAGCATGAGGAGCTCAGTTTGATTTCCAGAGACCATTTATGATCTCAGTAATGGGAGGTTGAGACAGGAAAATTCCTGGAGTTTGCTGGCCAGCCTGACTGGACTATAATGAAAGATTCTGTCTCAAGAAAAAAAAAAGAAAGAAAGAAAGAAAGAAAGAAAGAAAGAAAGAAAAAAAGAAAAAGAAAAAGAAAAGAAAAGAAAAAAAGAAACCAAGGTGTATGTGCGAATTGAGGGTGTGGAGAAATGGCTCAGCGGTTAAGGCTACATATTACTCCAGCAGGCAATTCAAGTTCAGTTTGCAGTAGCTACATTAGTTGGCTCACAACAGCATATAAATCTATGTCCGGGGGAGCTAATGCCCTCTTCCGGCCTCCTTAGGTACCTATACTCAACATGTACATACCCTCCCCCCAACATACACATGCCTAGACATGGGTGTATATATAAATATATAAATATATATATATTATCTTTATTTATCCCAAATATAAAATAAAATCTTTTAAAGTTACCAAGGCGAGGAGCAATGAGAGTGCACCAGGTAGAAGTGCTTGCTGCCAAGCCTGACTGAGCTGGATCCTCAGGACTCGCATGGTGGAAGAAAGACCCAACTCCCTCAAGTTGTTCTTTCGCCTCCACCCACATGCCATGGCACATGAGTGTGCACATATAAAATAAGTAAATGCAAAATAAAAAATTATTTTAAGAAGGTGTCTGACACCCGAGGAACAACACCCAAGCTGATGACTAGCCTCCACAGATGCATGTACATACACATGTGCCTACAGGAACAGACACACAGAACAAACCCTTTCATGCCTATTTTTCAGTTTTAATAATTACCAACATATGGCAATTCTTTGCTCATCTACAACACTTCAGATACACTGAATATTTTAAAGCAACTTCTAAACATATTGCTTCATCCCAAGACTTCAGCTTCCATCTCTAAGACAGAAATAATCTTTTGGAATATAACAATACTATTATCATATTAAAAAAAATTAAAATCCCTTAAAAATCATCTAGTATTTGAAGGCTATTCAAGTTATTTCCAATGGCCTCAAAAATACCTTTTTACAATGGTGTAAATGTAAACAAGGTCTACACATTACACTTGGCTGGTATCTAATCTTTTAAGTACGTAGATGTTCCTCTCCTTTTCTCCTGACACATCTGAAGTCACCAGGCTTGCTTTGCTCTATAGTATTTCTCATGTCATAATTAGTAACACTCTACAAACTGTTACACCTCGAAACTTAGTTCTTATTTAATTTGTGGAGGAGGAAACAAGAATATTCATGAATGATGCCATGCTCTTCCTTGCCTGTTGTGCACAGACGTAAGGATTTAGTTATGCCAAATTTAGAGCTGGTATGGTTTATCTTAAGATTGTCAGTCTGGCCCCTCATTCTAAAATCCCTTAAGTGGTTTTAACTGTTACTGATAATTAATGTACAGGTCTTTTATTTCACCAGGTCACCACATAGAAACTTTATTTTAAAGAAATAGATTTAAAGCATTTTTATCAGATTATAAAATCCTGTTTATAAGTTCCTCAAGTGTAAAATGATGAGAATTTCTTTAAAAGATGGAACAAAACCATAATGCATTCTTAGTCTGTAAATCAAACCACAAATCAAACTACTTCATACCCACTGAGATGGCTAAAGCTGAAAGCTAAAGAGTGTGAGCACTGACAAAGATGAGGAGACGCAGACACTCTCAGGCAGCACACGGAATGTCATACGAGGAAGGCATGGACCTGGGAAACAGTTGCACAGGCCTTAGCAAACTAAACACAGAGGTGAGTGTCAGGCTTAGCAACTCTGCTGTTAGACCCATAGATCCAATAAGTTATATCCACAAAACCCTTCACCAGTGGGAAAGGTCCTTGCAAATCATACACCTAATAAAAGAACATATTGCGAACACATACGAACTCAATAATAAAAGAAACCATGTTTCTAAAAATGAACAAAGACTGAAGAGACATTTTTTTCAAGTAACATGTACTAATAGCTAAAAAGCACAGAAAGACAATCATTACCTTACCTTTAGTTTTTTAGAGACAGGGTTTCTCTGTGTAGTCTTGGCTGTCCTTTCTTTCTTTTTAAAAACATTAATCGTTTATATTCCTACCAGAGCTTTCCCTCCCTTTTCTCCTCCCAGTCTCTTCCTCTCACCTTACCTCTCCTTACCCATACACCTCTCCTCCCCTTCTCCTCTGAAAAGGGTAGGCCTCCTATGGATATCAAACAGCTTGCCTGTCCTTTCTAAGAAAAAAATATAAAATAAAAAGGCTGTTACTTTGAGAGCGGGAGGAATGGCTCAGGGGTTTAGACTATACTGTTCTTTCAGAGAACCTGAGTTTGGTTCCTAGCACCGACATCAGATGGCTCTTAATTGCCTGCAACTCCAGGGAACCCAATGCCATTTTCTGGCTTCTGTTGACACCTGCATTCATTTGCACAAACCTATACATAGACACAAATGTATAACTTAAAAATGAAAACAAGCTGGGCAGTGGTGGCGCACGCATTTAATCCCAGCACTTGGGAGGCAGAGGCAGGTGAATTTCTGAGTTCCAGGACAGCCTGGTCTACAGAGTGAGTTCCAGGACAGCCAGGACTCAGTCCCCAGCACTCACACCAGGCTGCTCACAATGGCCAGGAACTCCAGCTCCACAGCACCAACTCTCAACTTGTGTGTCTCCCGCATCACATATTTATGTAACAATCATAACAGTAGCAAAATTACAGTTATGAAGTAGCAACAACATACTTTTATGGATGGGGGGGAGGTCACCACAGCATGAGGAACTGAATTAACAGGTCACAGCATTAGGAAGGTTGAGAATTGCTGCTATAGAGACTCAACAGGTTCTCATGGTCATGGCCACCTCAAGTACCTACATGAATACATTGTACAAACAGAGAGCAGGTGCACACACACACATACATACAATAATAAAAAATAATAAATGAAAAAAAAAAAAACCACCTTACTTCAGGATATTGGCCAGACATTTTTTCCTAATATTCTTGTTAGGCAGAAAAAAGTTGGCTAATTGTAGTCCAGGCTGGCCTCGTTTAATCCTCTTTCCTCAATCTCTGAGGGCTCTGTATGGGAATTATAGCTGTGTACTACTAAGCCTCACAAAAGTTAGCATTAAAATACACATATATGAATATATTTAACACACACACACATCTACATGTATACATACATATATGAAAGCTGTGGTGGCTACTCTTGGTTGTCAACTTGACTGCATCTGGAATTAACTAAAACTCAGGTGGCTGGGTACACCTGTGAGGACCTTCTTAACGAAGTCATCTTAAGTAGGGAGATCTACTTTTAATCTGGGCCACACCTTCTGCTGGCAGCCTGCGTAAAGGACGTGGAAGACGGACGCTTTCACTCTGCCTGATGCTCTCGCTGTCACTGGCAAGGCTGTTCCCTCACTGGCACTGCAGCTTTACTACTTTGGAATTGTGGCACAGACTGAAGACAAGCTGAGAATCCAGCCTCGTGGACAGAACACCGACTGGACTCTTGGACCTTCCGTTGGTAGACAGCCATTGTTGGACTAGCTGGACCACAGCCTGTAAGCCATTCTAATAAATCCTCTGTGTGTGTGTGCGTGTGTGTAAACACAGAGAGATTCATTCTGTAAGTTCTGTTCCTCTAGAGAACTCTGACTAATACACAGGTCATCAACAACACTGTCACAAGATAGAAGTAAATGATAACCTGACTTGTTTGCCCACAGGGGGACAAGGAATGGAGTCTCTTCTTTGTGTACATATATGTGTGGAAGTATAAAGCTTCACATATGGCTGGGTGTATGGAGGCCAGAGGACACCTGAAAGTGTCATTTCTTAAGAGTCATTCACCTTGTGTTTATTTAATTTTAAAAATATTGTGTACATGTGCACATGTCCACCCAACAGAAGCCAGAAACTGTCCAATCTCCTGGCGGTGGAGCTCCAGGCAACTGAGAACTGGCAGATGTGGATACTGATACCGAACTCTGGTTCTCTACAAGAGCGCTGCCCACTCTTAAGTTCTTTTTCTTAACATTTTATTTTTATTATTTTTAATTGCATGTGTGGACATCACTGCAGGTGCCTTTGGAAGACAGAGACGCCAGAGCCCCTGGAGCCGCAGTTACATAGGTGGTTGATTCAACTTATGTGGATGCTAAAAACAAACTCTGGCCTTCCGCAAGAGCACTCAGAGCTCTTAGCCACTGAGCCACCTCTCTAGCTCCTGTACACACACATATTTCTTAATAAATAAAAATAAAGACTAGGATTTGTCTGTGACAGTAATGCTGGAATGGCAAGAAACAGTGACAGCACTGCAAATTAGCTCAGCCTCATCACTAAAATAATCCTGACTCAGCAGGCCCTCCTGAGGGGTAAATGATTTTATCAGACAATAAAATCATCCAAAAGTAACTGTACTAAGAAAAGAAAGAATAAAACAGACTTCACAAACTACATGGAATAATATATCTTAAACAAGATACAGAAATGAGTAAATATCACTTTATATATTAAAATTTCAGAAACCATATTTTATATGTACTGACTACAAATAACATCAATGTCAGTACCCTGATGCAAATGAATGTGAATTGAGAAAATACAGTTTTATTGCGTAGATTCTCTTGTCAGTTTGCTGCTTGGTTTTATTAAGTCTGTGTTTCACTACTGCTATTTTTGCACCCGGGACCAAAGGAAAAAAATTCTTCCGTTTTGGGATTTGGAACACTTACTAGTTCCTGTACCAAAGGAAAAAGACAAGATTCTATATTTGGCCAGCTTCCTGCTTGAAACTCAAGCCTGCATCTCATTTCTCCACACAAAGACAGTAAAGGTAATGCAACAATGTTTACACACTGATGCTGAGGTCCTCCAGGAATGCTACTGGGCAAACACCAAACACCAGAGCTCCAGAAAGTAAACCACCATCATCCAGTTCTGATCTTCTTGCACAAATCACATGACTCCTTCTGAGCTAGGCTGGAGTAAGGGAGGAAAACAGGCATAGGACTGTTGGAAAGCTTGGCAGGGAATTCTACTGGATACTCTGACTTACATTTATTGAGACACATTTTAGGGGAGAAAACAAATGAGCACTACCTCAAAGAGGCAGCAACTTGCTGGTATATATGAAAATAAAAATATGCGCAGGACTTTTGATCAGGTAGTTCCATTTCTTAAAATACATTTTTGAGATAATTGTACCTACCTACGAACATAAAACAAAGTATCTAGAAGGATGTTAACTGTATTCTTATAAGAGAAAAACCTAGAAACAAAGTTTAAAGATTAGTTACAAATACATATAATAGTCCTATGTAAAGATTTAAAACAGCTTATTTTACAGCTATATAACAAAATAAGAAATGTCAATGGTTATTCTTCCAGAAGACCTTGGCTTGATCTTTTGCACCCACATGGCAGATCACAGTGGTCTATGATTCCAATTCCAGTGTCTCCAACAACTTTTCTGATCTCCAAGGGCACCAGGCACACAAGCCACACACAGACATACATGCAGGTAAAAAAAAAAACAAAAAACAAAAAACAAAAAACAAAAACCAAAAACCAAAACAAACAAACAAACAAACAAAAGACCCCATACATACACTTTATTTTATTTTATTTTATTTTATTTGGTTTTTTTGAGACAGGGTTTCTCTGTATAGCCTTGGCTGTCCTGGAACTCACTTGGTAGACCAGGCTGACCTCGAACTCAGAAATCCGCCTGCCTCTGCCTCCCAAGTGCTGGGATTAAAGGCATGTGCCACCACTGCCCGGCAAATTTTTTAAAGAAATGCCAACACAAAAAAATAATACTTTATGCCAATACGGAATGATTTTTCTAAACATGCGCTCATTTAAAGAGTAAGGTGTGACTGGTATAGCCACAGAGGGAGGAGCAGATGAATATTTATAAAGAGGAGGGTTTATAAAAGAACAAAGATGCTAGCAACTCCAGCCATCCTTGGGAAGGTGTTAGGAGATAAGAGGATAGATTTTCTTTCTCTACATTTCCTTTTGACTGCTAGGATTTTCCTCTCTGATGTTTTATCTTTTCCCAAACTGAGAAAGAATCTCTCTCAAGAGGAATAATCATCCTTTGGGTCTAAAAGAATGTGATTCTACTTTTGCGGGTCTGGGCCACTGCCTCCTAAACTGCGCAGGTATCAGTGAGCATGTGGTTCCATAAAGCCTCCAAATGACCCTAACACAACAATAGAAGCCTTCACTCTGATCCTAACCCTACCTTGTTCTGCTCCTCTAGGACAGCTACACTTCTTCCCAGTTTCCTAAGACAGAATTTTCCTCCTCCAAGATGGCTTGTGTTCTTGTTTGTTCTCTCTCTCTCTCTCTCTCTCTCTCTCTCTCTCTCTCTCTCTCTCTCTCT
>JANHMN010000002.1:193502316-193541967 GCA_030674055.1 Rhabdomys pumilio | reverse complement strand
TCTCTCTCTCTCTCTCTCTCTCTCTCTCTCTCTCTCTCTCTCTCTCTTCCTCTCCCCGCCACCAATGTCCAGATGTCTCCTTTAGGATCTCAAGATCTCTTCCCAGGAAAGCCCTTCTAGACTACCCAGGCGGAGGCTCTAGAAACACTGTCAGGATTTAGATTCTGACTAGTCCCCCATCTACTCAGTCAACTTCAAGTCCTGCAGAGTAGGAATGAGTATAATTATTGAAAAGATTAAACAAGATAATTCATATAAGGTATGTATTATATAGCTTGTCACAGGCACACAGAAAACAGCAATTATTATTACTCTACTAGCACCTATGATGTAACTATTTATATCCACCTGTCCCTCATTGGTCTATAATCTTCTCAAAGATAAGAATATGACTTTCTCACTTTCATTTTGCATCTCAAGTACTGTGCCTGGCAAATAGGTGGTATACAAATGCAAGGAACCAAGGGGTTTGCTTTTCTGGTTCTATATTCACCCACATACTAAATCAGTGGCTACAAGGTACCCAGTCAATAGTCTCCTGGATCCCACCATGTGTCAGGCCACTGGGGCAGAGAGAGGGAAAAAGTAACTGGGGAGATGTTGGCCTTCCAAAGACAGTCAGGCATATGAGAAGCAAGTAGGATGTAAAGCCTACCCCTACCTGTTTCTCCCCAACGACTATGTATGGGTGCTGGGTGTGACAGACATGGAGACATAGGGAATCAGAATATGCAAGTCCTCGTATGGGCAGCCCACACTACAAGCAGGCTGCTAGGAAACACTAGTAAACATTTCTCTTGGGAAGTGGCTGAGGACCTTCAAGATAACCAGGACGAATTCTAACAGGAAAGTCTTAAACAGGACACAGCCCTGTCCTCAAGAAGCTTCTCAAACGAAGAATTATAAAGGAAGGCCTGGGATCTGACAAGAAAAGGGGAGAAGAAAGGGAGACCCAAAAAGCAAAAATCTCCCAAAATATGAAGGTGCAGCCAAGTGGCTCTGAATGGCTAAACACAGGGTCGAAGGGAAAGGAGGATGAGAGGTCTGAGGTAACCATCAAAGATTAAGTTCAGGCAAGATTGTCAAGAGCCTTGTAGGAAATGGTAAGACATTTGGGTTTTCTTCCATCTCGTGGAAATAGGAAAGTAAGGGAGTTTTTAAGCGCACAAATGACAACGTCTGATCTACGTTTTTGAAAGGAGTATCCATACAGAAAGATGTTCATCCTGTCCCAGTCTATCCTCATCCACCATCTTTTGGTTCTCTGGCTGCTTCAAGAGTTACCAGGTAACAAGTGGTGCCGTATCCGGGGACATGAAGCTGGTTTTCAACAGGGATTCCCTATCCTAGTCTAGGGCTTCGGCAGATATCACACTGACTAATAGGGTCTGGAACACTTTTTCTTGTCGTACAAATATCATCACTGACAACAACAAAAACCCTATTATATCAGGATCATCTCTGCTTCTGTAGTTGTTATTTTAAGGAAATATTAGGGGTTTAAAACGTGCTCACCTCCCCGCCCGTGGCAATTTTTAAGAATTACTGAAAGTAAGCAGAGGAGGTGTGCGTTCCCAAGTGGCTGGTTTTGAATTCTGGGTAGCTTAAGTCTATTTTTTCCTTCTTAAGCATATACAACAGTTGGGAATGGGTGGCAGAGAGGGGCCTAGGAGTAGGACCAGGAAGGGTTTTTAAGAGGAGGGTGGAATGGTCACTGCGTGAGCCACCTTTCTCCTCCCATTAAATGGACCTGAGCAAATATTCTCGCTGCTCAAAGTTTTTTCTTTCAGAATGAACTACGGCAGCGCCCTGGCCCGGGCCCGAGGAGGACGTCCGCAAAGTTCCAGCCTGTCTGTGTCCCGCACGTTTCCGGGACCCCCTCCCCCTGTCCACGGTGCCAGGATGCACAAGCCGGAGGCGCTCCTCCACGACAGGATCCGGGGACCGCTCCCACGCGCGACCGGGCCACCCCACCTTCCCGAGCCCTCCCGACGGCGGCAGGCGCGAACGCTTACCGAGCCCGGCGTTGGGCGGGACCGCGGGGGACGCGCACGGCAGCTCCGCCTCAGCACCGCGGCGGCGTCTCGGCCCGCCGCTCCCCTCAGGGCCGCCGCCCGGTCCGCTGCTTGATTCCCCGCGGCGGCGGCGGCGGCCTCGCCTCCATGGCGAGGAGAAGCGGCAGAGAGTGGACTGGGCAGGAGGCTGCGATGGCGGCGTGGTCCAGGAGTCTGTGCAAGATGCCCCCGCGAGTCCCTGTCAGCGCCTCACTCGCCGCAGCCTCACTCCCGACGCGGCCTGGGCTGTAAGGCGCTTCGTCATTGGCCGTTGAGAGGCGGGCGCTGGTTCGCTGACGCCAGGCGGGCGTCTCCGCCTCCGCGGGCCCCACCCCTGCGCGCCCCGCTGCGCCGCGGAGTTCCCGGGCGCACTGGGGGTCTCCGGGTAACAGGATGAGACGCTCCCCATTCTCCCCTGGCACCTCCTAATCACAGTCCTAGGCCCCTTGGGCATGGGCTTTTTTCCTAGTTTACAGATGAGAAAATTGACAGCAGGCACAAGCCACACCAACTGGTGAACTCAGGCACTCGAAAGCCATCTCCATCCTTCTCCAAATGTGATCCTCTCATCGGTCTCACACACACACAGCACACGCGCGCGCAGCCTGTTGTAAAGTACTTAAAGGACGAAGGATGTAGTTGCGACAAGAGAGGGATTTGCCAATAAACCAGCCCACATCATCCCCACCCGAACCCCAGGGAAATCTTTCTTGCTTTCCAGATGTGCATGCTGGGCCTGATTCTCTAGAGCTGGGTGGAAGCACAGCACATGGCAGGGAGATGCTTCTTGATATATGCATGGTGGTCAGGAGGGGAAGATTGAAAGCACTGTGAGATCAGGGGCCCAGACACCGTTCTCTAGGCATCAGTCCCTCATCTAGCTTCTCGGAGCCATAAATAGATGTTTCGGGAGGTAGCAGTCCTCAGTTTAGAGCACTTTGGATGCTGCAAGACCTGGATTTCCAGGCCAAGTTAGAACTCTATGCAAACACCCTTCCAATATTTGTTGAATAAGTGTGCACAGACCAGAGCCAGGACCTGCAATGTGCGTTGAAACGGGCCTTCTTTAAACTTCCTCCCTCCGGATAGTAAAAACCTCTCCTTAAGTAAGATTTGTGACTCTCGATCTCCCTCAGTAGAGCTATCCCAGAGACAGTCTACAAGACCTTTAATATCTAGTCTCCTAAATGTCAGACTCCAGGCAATGAGATCTGCTCCTCCTACAAGTTCAAGAAGCCCATTTCTTAGGAAGTACAAAGTCTATCAGGTATGCAAATACACAGCAAATTGAAAAGTGGCCAAATGAAAAGTCGGGTCTTGCACTAGAACTCAATGCATTAAAAAACAAGACAGACAGACAGACACACACACACACACACACACACACACACACAAAATTTGAAAAAATACTGGTTCTTGGCTAAGAAAGCAGCCTCATGGCTTTAGAACAAACTCTACCAGCGAAATTTTTCTTTTTTTTCCTTTTTGGTTTTTTTGAGACAGGGTTTCTCTGTGTAGCTCTGGCTGTCCTGGAACTCACTCGGTAGACCAGGCTGACCTCGAACTCAGAAATCCGCCTGCCTCTGCCTCCCAAGTGATGGGATTAAAGGCGTGCGCCACCACCGCCCGGCGCGAAATTTTTTTTATCTACAGTTAACCTACATTGTTCATTTCTCTTCCTATTTTATTTGAATTTACAGTATAAAAGGGTTTTCCATACTAATATTTGGTAATGTAAATAAAATACAGTAAGTAGCTGCCCAATTTGACCACCTTTGGGAAAGTTTACAGTCGGGTGTGGCAGACAGAGCTTTGGGTTTCCAGGTCTCTCATGATGGATGACCTAAACCCACCTGACTCCTCCTGGGACCTTCCTCGTACATGCAGTCTGGCAAAGTAACCCACTCTCAAAAAACTGCAAGTTTCTTTTCTCTATATATTTGGGCAGTGTGATACTTGTGAAAGGGTGACATAGAACTTCAAACCAAGGTTCTTAAATGGCCAGCCCTAGATAGAGACCCTGGGAAGGGAGGGGCAGTATAGACAACTACCCAGTTTTTATAAGAGTCTCTCTCATTCTTGGCTGCTTCCCTGGTGAAACTGGCCTAGCTTTTGTCCTGCTTGACTTCTGGTCCTTTCCAGAGCTCCCTACCCCATTAGAACAATCAAGAGCTGTCTTGGAAGGAAAAATAAATAAATAAATAAATAACAAAGGAACCACCAGAAAGGAAAGGGGAGGCCCCCCCCCCCCACACCCACGCTCTCTACTGCGTTGGCTCCTGTAGGTAAGAACTGGAATAGCAGGGCTGAAGGACAGGATTAAAGGACATCCGTTTCCCTACGAAAGTCAAATTCATGTCCACTCTCTGTCTTTTTCTGTCTAGTAAATGGTTCTCTGTATTCTGAATGCAGATCATGCACTGGACACCTCTGAGAGTAAGTCAGAGAGGTCAGCTCTCAGGAGCTAACATTCAGGGATGTACTTGGATAATAAACTAACAAACATGTTCACTAAAGTCCCAAGGTGAAAATACAGCCAGGAAATATGAAAATTGAAATAAATGAAAAGCAAGCACCTCCCAGGCTACTGCTCATCTCCTGAGGGTCATTTGCTTCAAGTTTTGTTACTAAGACAGACCAGGCGGGCTCTCTGACCTCATACACCCTACTGACACCATGGTTTACTTAATCTAGAAGCACTTCCATACTTGGTCCCAAGCTTAAATCCTAACCCAAACCATTAGACAGGACTTGATCCTATCCCAGACCACTGACACAGGCATGCTTATACAATTCTCAAGGAGGAAGATATTTTATACTATTTCAGTTAAGCAAATAAGAATTTGAAACAACAAAAAAGCTCTGCTTTTGACTTTTATTTTGCAGGGATGAAGACCTTGGGGGCTCACACATGCTTGGCAAGTATTCTGTTTTAGTTAGCCCCTAAGAACCCAATCCTAATTTTAGATATGAATATTTACAAGTGAAAACTTACACTTGTGAAGACTCAGTAAATGTACCCTTTAAGATCTGTGAATTTCCTGAGATGGGTAAGTAGATACAAAGTCTTACCTTCCACCAAGAAGCTATTTGCAATTGATTAGTGCTGAGAAAGGGAAAATTAGTTCTCTTAATTGAAGTGTCACTGGGTATAATCAATCACACTCCATTTTTTTGTTGTTTCTTTGAATATGTGTGTGTGTTACTAGTTTTTTAAAGTTTGTTTAGATTTTTCATTTTTGCTTCTGTTCCCCCCCCAACCCCCTCCCCCCGAAATCATTGAGGGAAAGAAAGAACATGAAGCTGAATGGGTAGAAGGTTGGGAGAATGTGGAAGGAGTTGGGGAAGGGGAAACATGATCAAGATACAGTGTATGAAAAATATTGCTAAGAAAAAACAACAAAGAAAAAAATCTATGCATTTCATTATTACATACACACACATTGCATGAAAGGAAAAAAGCTGCAAATAACTCTATAGTTTACGTGCTAGCTAGTTTAATGTCAACTTGACACAAGCTAGATTCTTCTGAAAGGAGGGAACCTCAGTTGAGAAATTCCTCCATAAGACCTGGCTATAGAACTTTCCCTTAATTTGTGATAGTGGAGAGCACAGTGCATTGTGGGTGGTGCCATCCCTGCACTGGTGGTCCTGAATTTCATAAGAAAGCAGGCCAAGCAAGCCATGATGAGCAAGCCAGTAAGTAGCAATATCTATAACCTCTGCATCAACTCCTGCCTCCCAGGTTCCTGTCCTGACTTTCTTTAGTGATAAACAGTGATGTGGAAGAATAAGCTAAATGAATCCTTTCCTCCCCAAGTTGCTTTTAGTCATAATGTTTTACCACAGCAACAGAACTTTAACTAGGACAGTTAAGACAGTTTATGAAATGCACTTTCAAATATTTAGGGAGAATTATCCTGATGTCTATAATGTGTACTTTGTGTTATTGAGACAGGGTCTTGCCCAGGCTGGACTTGAAGGTCTCTTTCTTTTCTTTTTTGGGTTTTTCTTTTTTGTTTTGTTTTGAGACAAGATCTCACTATGTAGCCCTTGGCTAACCTGGAACTCAGAATTCAGAGATTCTACCCTGCCTCTTGAGTGCTGGGATTAGAGGCATGTGCCACTATGCTTGGCAAACATTTTTGAGATTTATTTGTGTGTGTGTGTGTGTATATGAGGACACCCTTGGAGACCGGAAGAGGGAACTGGATCCCTAGAGCTTAAGTTAACAGGTGGTGATGACGTTCAGGATGTGAGTGCAGGAATCTGGACCTATCATGACCGATCAACAAATGCTCCTAACTGCTGAGCCATTTCTCCAGTCCCTAGCTTCAAACCTTTGATCCCCCTATTTCAGTCTCCAGAAGGCTGACATTACAGGTGTGGGCCACCACATCCAGCATGGAACTTATTTTGAAATGCACACAAATAATTAATGGATACAGGAACAAATGTATAATTCAAGTACAGTAATATGCTAATGGAAAACCCAAGCAGTGATATCCACAAGTATCCAATATAAACATTTTTTAAAGTTTGTTTGGGTATTTGAAAATCCCATAATAAAATCTTAGAGGGAGGGCAGAGATGCATGAACTTTACAAAAGTATATGAAATTGTTTTGCTTTTTTTTGTGGTGAAAAGCATTCAACCTTGGGCTTCAGACACTCTAGATGATTCTAGTGCTCTCCCACTGTGCTGCATACATTCAAAGCCCTCTGCTTTTTTAATTTTCAGCCAGTGTCACTATGGACAAGTCCAGTGCTTTATACATGAACTTTTTTCATGAGTTATAATTATGTAGCTACTTGCTGTCATAATTTTTCCTCTATTTCTATTTCAGGTGTAGTATTTACTGTTTGCATGTTACTATGGGGATGTGGATTTATCATGTACATTCTAAAAGCAATGGGCAATCTTTCCTTCCCAGAAAGAAATTCCTTTTCACAAAGAACTCAAAATGTCAGTAATCTTTTCAAAGGACATCAAAGAGACACTAAAGCAGTAAGGACCTGTGAGGCTGAGACCAGGGAGGAAACATGCCCAGTGTTAGTATCCTTTCCCTTCCTTGGAGGTGTTTGCTTGTTCCAAAGAGATTAAAACAAACTGACTCCTGAGACAGATCATAATCTTCCCAGAACCTTGTGCTCCCCCATCAAGAGGTGAGATGGTAAAGGTAGGAATAGCAGACCGCTTTGACAGTGTGTGGTGGGACACATCAGAATTCAGTGCTGTTTTATGGAAAGGCAGCACAGTTTCTGTCTGGCCACCAGATACACCAGGTTGTAGTCATTCTCATCCACAACCATGATAAGGTTCATTTACAATGCTTCACCAGAAATGAAAATGAACAAGCTCCAGGTGATGTCAGCCCCCAGATATCAAATCCCCCTTCGCCTTTGAGCTTTCCTTCCGCTGATATTCAGAGCTATGAGCCAGGCATAAACTATCAGTGCTGAACCCTGTCCGCATTCCTCACCCACATAATAAACCATTGTCAGAGCAAGTACTTGTTTCACAATGAGATCTATTTTCTTGGAGGATTTTCACAAACTTGCACTTACAAATTAGACGGGAATAAAGGAAACTAAACCTTACTAAGCCCAGAATCTCTCGTGTTGGTTTTTTTTTTTTTTTTTTGGGGGGGGGGGGTGGTTTGGTTTATTTATTTTATGTACATTAGTGTTTTGTCAGGTGCCCTGGAAGTGGAGTTACAAGCAGGTGTGAGCTATGAAATGGGTGCTGGGAATTGAACCTAGGTCCTCTAGAAGAGTAGTCAGTACTCAAGCTCTGAGCCATCTTTCCAGCTCTTTTGTTTTTTGAGACAGGGTTTTGATACATAGCCATAGCTGGTTTGGAATCTGTTATATAGCCAAGGTCGGTGGCAGTCCTCCTACCTCTTCCTCCTAAGTACTAGATTTCAGCATTAAACTACCACATCCATCTTTGTTTTGAGACAGGGGCTTGCTACATAGTCCATGTTGGCCTTGAACTCACAACAGTCTCCTTACCTCAGCCTTCCAAGTACTGGGATTCCGGATAAACACCGCTGTCTAGCTTCTCTTGTCCTTTAAAAACATAGTTAGGACCAGGAATGCCAAGTGTCCTATAGACTTTGGTTCCCTCCTGCTAATGAGTTGGGGGGAGGCATGAAGAAAGGGCTCGCTTCGTTGATGGGTGGAAATGCTACAGTGCACTGGAGTACACTGGGGGCTGCAGACACAAGGCAGAAAGTCACAGCCCTCTTGTTGACTGGAGGTAAAGGACTTCCATCCTTTTTCAAGCACAGGGACCACCCAAGAACTGCTTGCCACTTGCTGTTCAATAGCCAGGGCTCTCAAGATGCCTTCCTCCAACCCTGACAATGGGATGGCCATTGGTTTCCCAGCCATCCTCCAATCAGGTTTTCAGGTTCAGAGGACTTGACTTCAGTTCCAGCCTGAACACAACCTAGGTTTCAAATCCTCATTTATTTCTATTTATTTTCATTTATTCACTCACACACCCATTTATTCTGTGTATTTTGTATATGGATAAAGATCAGAGGACAAGGGTTTAAACTCAAGTTGCCTGGCTTGGTGGCAAGAGGCGATAGCTACTGAGTCACCTGGCCAGCCCAAATCCTTCTTTTGCTACATATTTGCTGTTATAGACTCAGAGCTGTCATGAGGAATGGGTAAAATAGTAGCATAGTGTACAGAGTGGTTCTTATGAGATTATGGACATGCATGTAATGCTTTTCAGTGTGGGTATTCCTGAATTGGTGCTTGTATTGTATGCCATCTCCCTCCATACCTTCCTCCAGGCTGTGAGACAGCTTCGGAGAGAGTAACTGTGGTGTCTATGTGAATAAACAGGTCTCTCTTATCTCCTATTCCCAACCTCAATACAATCAAGTATGTGGGGTTCTGCTGCAGTAGCTGGACAGTTTTGCCTCGAAGCCTGCTTTTCTTAAGCTAGACAGCATACAACAACTATTCCAAATTAGTATTCCAAATTTATTTACACCTGGACATCCCTGGGGTTTAACTAGCCCCCTTAAAGACAGGCACTTCACTTCTTCTGGGCTTGTGCTCTGGCCCGCTGAATCTTGTCAGCTATGGCCCCATCTGTAGCTCCAGTGCAGTGGGACAAAACAAGGCTCAGCTCGGTTTCATTCCGGTGCTCAATAGCTACATCTGCAGCCTGAGCCACGTCCCTGTGGCGTGAGCAGAGGGGAGATGGTGTCAGGGCTGCTCAAGGGCACAGCCATGTCTCCACTCAGCCCTCTCTCCAGCCACCTCACACACAGAGGTCTGCATCTGACTTACCCAACAAGAAGCAAAGCCTTGACCTTTTGCTCAGGGCCCACACGGGAAGCGTACTTCTTGGCCTCGTGTTTGTTATGCTGCTTCATGCAGATCTCTACAAAGGGCTTTGCAAGACAGAGAAGACAAGCCTAGCCCTATGTCCCCTCACTCAGGAGTGGAAGCCCAGGGGACACTTGCCTATAGGTATTTTGTACAGTCAGTATATCTAGTCCCCTCCCATCTGTGTAAAACAATATGGAGCATACCATTATAACAGAAAGTAGCTAACGCAAAGACTTATCAGAGACTTGAGAAGAATCATCTTCACGCTTCTATTCTACCACCGTCCCCACCACCAAGGTAGGTGTTCCTGCCTCCCTCCTTATGCCTGAAGCACCCCCTCAGTATCTTGGCCCTCCCTGCCCCTTCTGCCCTCAGGCACAGTGGCCCCTGGAGTCTTTATGTGGTAAAGTAACTCTTCCCACCACTAGGTCAGGGGCAGGCTTGTGCCTATCCTCCAGAGTTCCCCACACAGTACATGTGTCTGCCCATGTTCACACGGCACAAGAAGCACTAGCTAAGATAAGAACACAGGACAGTGGAATGGGTGCACAAATGGGCCACTGCCCCATCTCCCTAGTCTGCCAGGACTACTCTCTCACTAGTGGGAGGCCTAGGGAAGAGCCCTGCCTCACCAGGTAGCCAATCGGTGATTTCTTGCTCTTGGAAAACTTCTCCAGCTCCTCCCAATCTTCCAAATCTGCCAGGGCAGCCAGCTTTAACCACCAGAGCCTGCAGGAAAGCTGTACTCAGCCTAGGAACAAAGGAAGGCAAGGAGTCCCAGGACTACCCATAGCTGAGGTCCTCACCCACCTCTTGTCAGGGATTCGAAAGTCACGTGCCAGCTGCTCTGCCCGCTTGTTGTGGCCTCCAAGGATGAGAGTGGTGACTGTGTCATGTAGAGACAGGTCTAGGAACCTGCCCCCTAGCTCATCCTCTAGGCGTCGCTGTAGCCGCAGGAGCTTCATTTGATCCTCTGTGGCCTGGAGACCAGAACAAGGGGATCAAGGCCAAGAAGGAAGACCGAGAAGGCAGGACAGGAAGCTCTTAGAAAAGGCAGTCAAACCTTGGCTGCAAACTCATTCTTGGCCTTGTAGAAGGCATCAGCTGCCGTTTGCAGAGCTGCTACTCGCCCTTCAATGCGCTACAGACAAAGGGACACTCAGGTCACAACACATTCACGAGCCTTGCCTCTGTCCACCCTTGTCCTAGAGCCAGCCTTATCTACTAGGGGCACTCTTCCACTGTCCTAGAGACACTGGCTCCCTTGAGACCAGTGTCATATTCTGGCCTGATGTTCTCAGAGCCCCTCGACAGTTATGACCAGAAAGGGTGTAACCAAATGCAGAAAGCTAGGGCTTTGATGAACAACCCAACTAAGCCAAAGGCCCCACCCTCCCTTTGGACCTCAGACCTCTTCAGCAGCATAGCTGGCTCTGATGTGGAAGCTGCCCAATTCCTGGTGATTGTCGTCCTGATTGTAAAGGTCCTTCAGAGTGTCTAGCTCCTGATGCTTACAGAACTGGGTCACGGGCAGAAGATTAGTCAGCAAAGTCAACTCAAAGGCTCAGAAGGCTCCAACCCTTTCCTCCCCTTGACACACATTTACCTGTCGATACAAACTCAGGGCCATGGGTTGGTTCCGGAGAGTCATGAAAAAGTCTCCTCGATTGAGTTCATTCTTCAGGTGCAACAACACTGTAAACACTGTGGATGATGAAACAGGTGGGTCTCCAGCCCAGCTCTGCACCTTACTGGGCTCACTTACCTTATCAGCCTAGTGCCTCCTGGCCCTCACCCATGCCTGCTCACCCAGGTCAGTGTCTCCACTCTCAATGGCCTTGCTCAGTGCTAGTTTGCTCCTCTTCATCTTTAGGAGAAGAGGTACCTGCTCCCCTGACCGTGGCTCATATTCTAGCAGCTGTGAAGTGGGGTAGAAAGCAAAGAAAGACACTTGTATAAGGGCCTGAAACACCTACCCAGGGGTATCTGGGAAAGGTAACACAACCACACCTTAATGGCCAGTTCAGTGCGGCCACAGCCATAGGCCCGCGCAGCAATGTCAGAGTATGAAACACCAGGCGTGTCACCCAGCTTCTGATTAATAGCCCGTGCTACATCTTCATCTGAGACATCTTTCTGCTGTACCTGTAAGTGTGTATGTGGGTGTCATACAAGTCTGGGTGTCATCCCTTACCTGCCCAATCCTACAGGACCTCCATCAGAACCCACCCTCTATTTCCATGCTCTGTATTTCCTGTATTTTGTCAGGGTCTGAGGTTACCTCATATCCCATGCTCTTGCCTTGTAGCAGGCCCAGTGGGCTAGGATCCTGCTGACACCCTGTACTTCAGGAAGGCGCAGGTACTCGCATATCTGGATAGCCAGGGGATAAAGCCTCCGCAACACAAGCCTGGCAGGTAAAGGAGAAAGGGACAAAGTGTGAGGCAAAGCAAGGCCGAGCAGGCAGAATGGCCCTGGCCTGTCTTTGGCCTCCCAGTTCCAAAAGGTGAGTGAGGAGGAGTGCCCACCAGTCCCCACATGATACTACCCACCCTTGCCCTCTTCTAGCACCCCTGGGCTTCTGTACCTGTCTAGCAGCACCTGGATGGTGAGCTGCTTGTATCTATATTTTCCTTGGTTAAGGATCAGTTGGTATAAGCCCTGTTTGCCAGAGATTTGCAGACTACATCTCCTGCCCCTTCCCCTGCCACGCCCAGCTGTAAACACCCTCATGCCATAAATAGGGATACTGGGTGTAGGTCAGAGGGATCCCGATGTGGTAGTCCCTAATAGCATTGAGCACTCGAAGGTCCTGACACATGTGCACGAAGCTGTCAGGTGGAAATCTGTCAAGGAAACACTTTCCAAATGAAGCCGCCTGGAAACAACCAAATGGAAATGAACTTCCCTTGCTGCCCAGCCCACCCCATTTCCAACACATCCTCCCGCCAAGCCCCCTCCAGGCCAACCCTGAGCAGACTCTTTTGCATGTCTGGCTGGTGCTCATGTCCTGCAGCCTCAATGCACTGCTGCACAGCCTGGGTCAGCTGCCCCAGTTCCTGGATCTCCCGCAGGTATTCATCTGCTTTCTGGCTCTCTTTCTGTGGGGAGAGAACCAGAGATGGAGCATCACAGAGACATTCTCACTCTGGTCCCTAGCCTCATGGGACTACATAGTTCAAATGGAAAGGCCTTGGAAAGAACCAACTTGAGCCTGTGTACAGTAGGGTTGCCTTGCCCTTCCTAGCCAGTTTACTTGTGCTAGCCTTGGCCAGCTCAGGTCAGTGTCTTACCTAATCCCCTCCTGTCAGATAGCACCTGGCTTATCACCGGTGCTCAGGCAGGGGCAGAGGGCTGGTGTAGTCAGGAAAACAGAAAGGAAGAGAGCATGTTGGGAATCTTAGAAGTTGCCTGGAAATTACCTCATATTCCTTCTGGGCCTCCAGCAGCAGTGCTCCAGGGGCCATTGAAGCAATTTTGAAGATCTCTTCACTGGCCACTAGAGGAGGAGTTTTGAGTAGCAATGAAGCATGACAATTCTCAGTTCTCCTCCTAACACCCAGACCCTGTTCTAGACCATTGGCACAGGACAGTATGGTAGACTGTGGTCAGGAGCACCTGCCCTGGGTCACACTGTGTGCTTGTGGAGTCTCACCTGGGACTTCATGCAGAAATTCATGGGTGCTTCGGGAGAAGATGCGGACCCCATCAAGCTCAGGCACTAAGTAGGAGTCCTCATCTAGCACAAACCTGAGTTTAGTCAAGGCTACTAAGAGCATCCAAAGATAGGGTAACCTCCTTTTCCCTCCCTCCCCCAGCCCACACAGGAAGCGTTCCAAGGATACTGAATGCTTTCAGGTGCATTGCCCACCACCATCAGCCGCCTCTCCCAGGCCACAACAACAGCCCTTTCCTTGCTTCGAGGACGGCTACACCTATGGGCAATATCATATACACACCTGGGACACTCGGGACATCAGGCCCATAGCCACGTCCTCTACATTCGTTGTGCCCTTTTTGGGGGACAGCCCTGAATATACTGTGTCCTGGAGCCCTCTTCCCTGCCACATGCTGACCTATCTGTTTCCCTCTCACTCTCGTACTACCACTCAAGTGGTGCAAAGAGGACAATGTTTTCCTTTAAGTGTGGCAGAGAAGAGAAGGCCTAAGTTCCACTTAGTCTGGCCAGAAGACAGGATGACTCAAGCTATCCCAGGCAACAAGGCTATGTTCTAACCCCACCCGTGAAGAATGCCTCTGTCCTCACCAGACCATCTGCTTCGGGGGTGCCCGGATGTTGCAGTTGAACTCACACAGCTTCTCCTGAAACAGCACAGCATGTCATGGCCCTGTCCCAGCATCCTGCTCTTCAACAGTCATCTTGCTGCTAAAAAGCCATGACCCTAGCCACAACAGATCTTCCCTGGACAAAGCACAGTATCCCTTGCTGTTCCAGAACCACACCTTGAGTGATGCTGTCCCCATCCAGATGTAGCCCGTGTCTGTGAAGAGTGCCAGGTAACGATACGTGAAGGATACGGCCATCTGCAGGAAGCTGCTCACTCCTGGAGCTAGGCCAGCAGGTGTCTGGGGCAGGACCAGGGAGGAAACCAGATAAACTGACTTCTCAGTGCCTTCCTACTGGTTGACTAGCTCTTCTATTTCATTCCCACTTAGGTTCTCACCACTGCTGAGCAGGTAGCATGATCCAGAAGGTAAAGATCAGGTCCCACAGCCAGAAGAATGTGTGTCATTCGATCGTGGCACAGTGTGGTCCAACATGAGGGTGCACTCTGCAGACCTGTGACAGGGAAGAGGAAATGTTGAAACGACCAGACCCTAGAGAGTGTGTCTCTGCTGGTTCTAGTCTGAAAGCACATCGTGGCACTGAAGGGCTCCCTTAAGTATCAGGGCTTACCTGGCACCTCTGGCATCCGACGGAGTTTGAGGTCACCCACATTGGCACTCAGAGTAAAGCGATAGGCTCCTGTAAGGATGGCCACCCCAGAACCAAACTCAGTGTGAAAAATCCGGGCATCCAGGACACGGTTCTGAAGCACTTCCTAACAAGATGAACCATGGGTTGAGAAGTCCATAGGTTAAGAGGTCTCCCTTCCCTCCTCAGGCTCCTGTGGCCCCTACATTGCCCATGCTGAAGTGCCTCCGGAAGTCTCCATGAAACCCATAAACTAGCACTGCACCATCTTCTTGCACACAGAGCAGCTCCTCCTCAGCTGACCAGCCGAGGGCCACCACAGGCCCACTCTTCCACTGCAGGAGAGAGAAGTTCTCATGGCTTTCATTAGAATCACCCAGCCCTGCCCATCACACAGTAGGGATAGGTTCCATGCTCACCAGCAGGTTAGCCACTAGGACACCAGAAGCAGTGTAGATCTCCAGTACTGGCCGCACGCTGGCAGCTTTCTCTTTTCTCCAACAGTTCTTCAGTAGTGCTGCAATTTGAGAAGAGACTTCTTTCTGTCCTAGAACCTCAGGCCCCATGTAAGGGAGGCCTCTTGGATTATTTACCCAGGCTCAGCCCATGGGAACTGAACCTCATGAGAACCCAAATTAAAAACATTTAGAAGGTGGATTGGCAGAGAACAACCTGAAAGCAACCCCCCAGGAGCCCACGGTAAGTAGTAGTAACGGAGGAGGAGCATACCAATGGGACCCCCATAGGGTGCAGCAGCCACCAGGCAATCCTTGAGCTCTTCCTGCAGGACCCAGTCCATGCTGTACAGCTCATACTTCCTACTCACAGAGATAAACAGAGATTAGTGTCCTCCTCGTCCTGCATCTAGACAGAATACGCCTCAGAGGAATGCTGAAGCTACTGTTTATCCTCTGCATACGTGGAGGAGAGTCCTCCCCTCCCACCACATGAGAGACAGCATAGGGTATCCACAAGGAAATATATAGTTTTTGAGGCAAGTGTCCACCATTAACAGGAGCATCTGAGATGGGAAGGTTATCTATAAGACACTGAAATTGTGCTAAGGTATGGTGCTGGCTCTGCCTGGAACCAGTAGGAAAGTGAGACCTTCAGAGGCCTACCTATTGAATAGGAGGCCTCTTTTATTTCTGGTTCCAATGATGAATCAGGTTCTGCTCTTTATGCCTAAGGGTCAAGGTAGAGTTCTAGATGAAGTTAGTTTTAGAAGTACCGAGTTCAGTGTCTGAAAGATGATACCCAAAATGAGCTCTTCCAAGAGATACAGCTGGGTGAGTCCTGGATGGTGACATTCTGTGACTCCTGGCTTGTGGGAGGTGACAAAATCACAAGCAGAAAGAGAAGCCTGCAGCCCTAGGTGTGTTCATGAATGCATGCTGCAACCCTAGTGTGTACATGAATGCATGCTACAATACAACCCTAGGTGTGTTCACGAATGCATGATGCAACCCTAGTGTGTTCACGAATGCATGTTGCAACCCTAGTGTGTTCATGAATGCATGCTGCAACCCTACTGTGGGCATGAATGCATGCTGCAACCCTACTGTGAGCATGAATGCATGCTGCAACCCTAGTGTGTGCATGAATGCATGCCACCTGGAAAGGGTTTAAGGCTTCAAACATACTAACACTGGATGCCTGGAAGAGTGGGAAAGGGACAGAGAAAAGTGGATGTTATTCTAGAACATCAAAAGAAAACGCAAATAGGGCTGGAGAGATGGCTCAATGGTTAAAAGCACCATCTGCTCTTCTAGAGGTCCTGAGTTCAATTCCCAGCAACCATATAGTGGCTCACAACCATCTGTAATGGGAACTGATGCCCTCTTCTGGTGTGTCTGAAGACAGAGACACTGTACTCACATACATAAAATAAATCTTAAAAGAAAAAAAGGTGTTCAGATTTGGCGGGCGGTGGTGGCACACGCCTTTAATCCCAGCACTTGGGAGGCAGAGGCAGGCGGATTTCTGAGTTTGAGGCCAGCCTGGTCTACCAGTGAGTTCCAGGACAGCCAGGGCTACACAGAGAAACCCTATCTCGAAAAACAAAAAAACAAAACAAACAAAAAAAAGAAAGAAAGAAAGAGAGAGAGAGAGAGAGAAAGAAAGAAAGAAAGAAAGAGAGAAAGAAAACACAAATAAAGAGAGCATGTTTGTGTATCTCAGTGGTTTCTAGCCCACCACTGCATCTGACACCCCTCTGGGGGCTCTAGTCAAAATAAGCGCGGGGTTCACACCTGGAAGCCTAGAACTTGAGAGGCTATGGCAGAAGTATTATTTCAAGTTCAAGGTCAACCTGGACAAAACTGTTTCCAGATCAAACCTGAACTTCAGAATGAGACCCTGTCTCAACTTCTTCCCAGCATAGAAGTCTTTGACATATATTTTAGAGAAAGAACAAAGCTGTTACTAAGAATTGTGCACCCATCATCTTAAAATCTGAAATGTTCTGTGTAATGGGTGTTCCTGGTTGTCAACTTGACTACCTGTAGAATTAACTTAAAACCCAAATAGCTGGGCATACCTGTGAGAGATTTTTTTCTTAATTAGATCATTTGAAGTGGGAAGATCCACTCCTAACCTGGCTTTCTGAGGTGGGAAATTCCACCTTTAATCTGGACCACACCTTCGTCTGGAAGCCTATATAAAGGAAAGACC
This sequence comes from Rhabdomys pumilio, assembly GCA_030674055.1. Lineage (NCBI taxonomy): Eukaryota > Metazoa > Chordata > Mammalia > Rodentia > Muridae > Rhabdomys > Rhabdomys pumilio. Next base: position 193,524,949 of record JANHMN010000002.1, on the reverse strand, counting down.
TAAATTTTCTCTCTTTCCCTGCTTGTTCTTGTTCTCACTAGCAAGTCCATTCCTTCATTGGTGCTAGAGCCTACATCTTCTGGATTCCAGCACCTACTGAAGACCAGCTGAGACAATCAGCCTGATGGACTGAGCAACTACTGGATTCTTGGACCTTTCACTTACAGGCAGCCATTATTAGATTAGCTGGTGTCTGTAAGCTATTCTGATAAATCCCATGAATATATTTATATATTTTAAATAAATATAACAAATAAATAGTATTAAATAATACACACACATATATATTATATATTTATCATCTATCTATCTATCTATCTGTACCTATCTATATCTATCTAGCTATACATGAATATATGTATGTATGTATGTGTGTGTGGATTTATTCTACAAATCCTGTTCCTCTAGAGAGAAGTCTGAGTAATACACTTTGAAATGTGAATTTTCTTGAGTGTTGTTTCAGATTTGAGTTGTAGATTAGATGATAAACTAGCTAAGTCTACACAAATAGTCTAAATTACAAAGAACCCTGAAATATAAAATACTTATAAATTTTAGTTTAAGGTTTTTTGGTTTTTGTTTGTTTGTTTGTTTATTTCCCTGAGGAACAGTTAGCAAAGCAGTTTATAGGACAGTAAGAGAACTCAGCAGGACAATGAACAAATACCAGTCCAAGTTTGTATGGTAAGACATTTCCATTCACAGTGAGACTCATGTAGAATGAGAAAAGGAGGGAGGGGGAGGAAGGGGAGAGGATCAAACAAACACTTTCAACCTGTTTTTGGTTTTGTTTTTAGAGACAGGCTCTTACTGGCTGCCCTGCTTCTTCCTATATACCCTAGGCTAGCCTAGAATTCACAGCTGAATTTGCCAAGTACTAGGAAAAAAGTATACACGTATTATACTTGGTTTATAAATTTTAACTTTTAAAAAACTCTAGTAATACCAGGCATAGCAGCACATGCCTTTAACCCCAGAACTTAGGGGGCAGAGGCGGGAGGATCTCCGTTTGAGGCCAGCCTAAACTACACAGCATGTTCCAGACTAGCCAGGGAACACAAGCCTTGTCTTAAATAAAATAAATTAATATTAAAAAATTAACAATATTTGAGTTATGATAGCAACAAAACTTTAAAAATATTTAAAAATCTTGAGAAATGAGGCTGAGGAGATGGCTCAGCGGTTAAGAGCATTGACTGTTCTTCCAGAGGTCCTGAGTTCAATTCCCAGCAACCACATGGTGGCTCACAACCATCTGTAATGGGATCCAATGCCCTCTTCTGGTGTGTCTGAAGACAGCTATAGTGCAGTCACATTCATAAAATAGACAAATCTTTTTTTTAATTATGAACAATGTAATAAAATCATACCAAATTGTCCTCAAGAATACAGAAGACATGATAAATATTGTAAGATGACCCACAAATGCACAATAATTCTCACAAAAATACTTCTCGATGTTTTCTTTATAGATATGGATGCACTAAGTCTAAAGTTCACAGTTGGAAAAGGGATTCTTGGAAACAGAAAATAATGAAAGGTATTTAAGATCACTAAAAAAATGTTAAGAATACACATGCATACATACATGTGTGTATGTGTGTATACATATATATATTAGATATAAAACATACTATATATACTAAAGTTAATTAAAACTACTGTTTTGAGATAGGAATAAGCAAACAGGTGAGGGGCTGGAGAGATAGCTCATGGTTAAGAGCTCACGCTATTCATGAGAACCTGAGTTCCATTCCCAACCCCCAACACCATGTGGCTCACTAGCATCTGGGACTCTAGCTCCAAGTGACCTTATTTCCTCTTCTGCATTGAGGGGACTACATGCACACAGCCTACCTACCCCCTTTAGGTAGAGTGGTGTGGTGTACACTTTTAATCACAGAACTCTGAGACTGCAAGGTCGGCCTGGTCTACATAGGGCCAGTAAGACTGTGTCTCAAAAACAAAAACCTAAACACCCCCCAACCCCCCGCAAAAATCCAACAAATCAATGAAAGAGAATAGTGTCCAGAAAAGGCCTGGGCACTGAACATACTATAAAGATGGAGTTTCAGTTGGTACAAAATATTCTGGATAACGGTATTCTAGACCGTCACTGCCATGCCTGCTTTGAGGACTGAGACCAGGACTTCATGCATTTTAGACAAGCACTCTGACAACTGAGCTAATTCCTTGGTTTGGTCCAGCTGTTCTTTCTTTAAAAAACATTTCTGACTGAGTATGAGTTGGACGTGCGTGTTGTGTACCCATGTAGAAGTCCTAAGACAACTCTCAGGGGTTGGAGCTTTCCCCATCACGTAGGTTCTGGGGATAGGACTAAGTTCATTAGGCTTGATGACAAGTGCCTTTACCCAGCCACCTTGCTGGTACCATTTGACTTAGCCCAAACCTAGAAAACACTTATTAAACGGCCACAAAACCAGGCTAGTTAAATAGACTGTAGTGTGCCCGTTCTGGAGAATGTTCTGTGAACACTTATCTGTGGGCCTTGACTAAATGACCTCTGAGAAATCTGGCCAAGTAAACAAGCTATAAAGTAGCATAAAGTGTATGAGCTTGCATTATTAGTTTATTTACATATTATTTATGGATTAATTTTTTAAACTTTAAAAATGTATGTTTGCCTATATGCATGTCTATGCATCACATATGTCTCTTCTGGCCTGCCTGCAGAAGTCAGAAAAGGGTGCTGGGTTCCCTGGAGCTGGAGTTACAAACAGTTTAACCACTTGGATGCTGAAAATCAAACCTGCATCCTCTGGAAGAGCAACCAGTGCTCTTAAGCACTGAGCCATCTCTCCAGCAATCCTCTTCCCCTTTTGATAATAGACAGGGTCTCCCTAAAGCTTGCTGTGTAACTTAGACTGGCCTTGAACTTGCAGTCATCATCCCACTTCTGCTTTGAAGTACTGAGGTTACAAGCATGCATTAAATATAACCAGCTGGGCCCATTTATTTAATAATAAAAATAATGTTGTTTTGATAAATATATTTGTATATTTTCACACATGTATGCAAATACATAGAAAAATTCGGAGTTTTCCACAGGAAGCCAAAAACAGTGGAGGGTGGTGGACGGAAAGGTTTAAAGAAGAATCATTTATTTTTATCCTATATGCTTTGCTATTATGTGTGTTTTAGAAATTAACAACTTGGGGTTGGAGACATGGCTCAGTGGTCAAGAGCACCACTGGCTGTTCTTGCAGAGGACCTGGGTTCAGTTCCCAACATGGTGAGACACATGGTGGCTCACATCTGTCTATAATTCCAGTTCTAGGGGAGCTAACACTTTTCTGGCCTCCATGGGCATCAGGCATGTATACAGTACACAGATATACATGTAGGCAAAACACCCATGCACATAAAAATAAAAATTAAAAAATCATTTAAAACATTAAAACTTTGCAGTTTGGGGACTTTGCTTCTGGACAGTGTCTTACCTTGTAGCTAAGACTGGCCTAAAACTCCCTAACTAGCCCAGGCTGCCCTCAACTCAAGTTGATCTTCCTGCTTCTATCTCCTCCATGCTAAGTCACATAGTGGCTTCAAGACTTTAAAAGTACATATACATTTGATATTTTGTTACTAAATTCACTGAATGACAATATTGGAAAACATATTTTCATGTAGACCAAGTATGTTAGTTATAAAGTGATGGCCATTCATTCAGTCCCCAAATCACAAGTTGTACAGTAACAGCCATTCTTCCTCAAGCCTTTCTCTCAGTAAGCCCAATGTGAAGTTTCCTCAGCAGAGGGCGCTAAAACACTAGACCACCACTCAGGACAAGAACTTGAGTGCCTTCTGGTTTCAGCCAGCTATAGGGTAAGAGGACATCTGGTGGTGGCACTCGGCTGCAGTCATGTGTACACACCTGGGAAACACTGATTAGGCCCTCATCACCTTCTCAGGGTTCTCTGCAGACATTGCACTCCAAGCTCTCTGCTCACATCAGGCCACCCATTTGTCTGTACACCTACATGTCTGATTATATATACTCTGTATACAAGTACATTACTAATAACTTCCTTTACTTGCTCTCCATCCAGCCTTTGGGTGTGGCCTGCCTTATGGATGCTGTGTTCCCGGTCTCCCATCACTCCTTACACCTCCACTCTTATATGTTCCTATCATGTGTGGGCTGCTAACTAAATCATGACCCAAGGAGCAAAAAGCAGGTATGGCAGGTAATCTCCTGCGGCTATACAGTTGCTATTGCTAAAAATCAACATAATTTTAATTTTGTGAGTTTTTAAAATTACAACAGTTGAGTGTACCAGCATGCCATATCTCATGTGGAAGTTGGGATACTGGTCAGGAAACAACGGGACACTGAAGCCTAAATAGGGTATCTAGTTAGGGCCAGCCTAGATGAAATTGACAATTTTGGAGCCTCTCTTCCTGGTGAAAGTAGCTTGTCTGTCATCTCTCATATCATATACCCCAACCTGAAAACCTTATCATAATCTCATTTGCAGCAGATGTGACAAAGGATTCCCTGGTCCAAGTGCTGAGTATTTAAAACTAGTCTCCACTATGGCACTATGCTGAAGGGTCCAACCTGCAAGACGACGACACTGGGCTCTGAAGAGGCAGAGATTTGTTGTTAGTGAAACAGATAATTATTCTTAGTAGATTTACATTTCTTGCCTAGACTGTGTTTGCCGGGACCCAGAATCTCTTGACTAATAGAATGCTTTATTTACCACTGCAGCATTCTGCAAAGCACTGCGTCTCATCAAAGGGCCCATGTCACAACACGTTGTTAAGTCAGCTCAGGGGCACAGAACCAACTGGTCTTGCCATATATTCCAACACCCACAAGAAGCAATGGAATGTGTCAAACATGCAGCTGTGATAAATACCTGAAACAGTGTCAAGGAGGAAATATTTGCTTTGGCTCACAGCATCCATGGTGGTCTGAGTGACACCAGTTCCTACAGGTTTATAGGATGTGAATGTTTGGTCCACGGTTAGTGGAACTGTTTTGAGAAGGATTAAGAAGAGTGGCTTTGTTGGAGGAGCTGTATCACTGGGGATGGGCTTTGAGGTTTCAAAAGCCCACATCAGGCCTATTCTTGCTCTCTCTGCCTGTAATTTGTGGGTTATAATGTAAACTCATAGCTACTGCCCCAGCACCATGACTGTCTGCCTGCTGCCATGCTTCCCTTCATAATGGTCATGGACTCACCCTCTGAAACTGTAAGCAAGCTTCCAACTCTTTTATAAGTTGCCTTTGTCATGTTACCTCTTCACAGCAATAGAAAAGTAACTGAGTATGAAAGGCTTCAGTGCAAGGTCAGACTTTGGGTGTGAGACAAAGGAGAACATCATGGTGTCTAGAGCACATGGTGTGGCTGCTTACGAAAGTCAGGAAGCAGAGAGAAAGAAAAGGGTTGGACACAAGATATATCTTTCTGCTATATGCCGCCAGATGCCCACTTCCTACAACTAGGCCCCAGCTTCCATAGTTCTACTACCTCCTGACACTACTCCAACACTGAATCCATCAATGTAATAACCACTGATTAGGTCAGAGCCACCATGGTCTATCTAACTGCTTCACCCCAAACTTAGCTAGCAACCAAGCTCCCCAAACATAGAGTTTGTGGTGATAATTTCATATCCAAACCATAGCACCTAGTTAACAAATTATACAATTACAGCACAAACTGGAAGTAAACTAACTACCTTAGAGGAATGGATTCTGTCCTATGCTTCGAATCAGAGACTATTACAAGGCATAGTTTCCTCCCCCCGCATCAAAGGCTGGAAGAGAGAGTAGCTCCTTATTAGCAGTAGCTTCTCACTGGGAACCCTGATCTGTTGGCTGGCAGAACTGAGCCCCCAAGGGGCAAAGGCCTCCATCAGGAGTTGCAACAGCTGAGTTACTGAATGCCACTTTGCCACCTTGAGCTGCTCTGCCACAGGGGGGTTAATTTATTAGTTAAAGGGGATTATTCTGCTTAAAGGGGGAACTGCATTGGCAAGAAGGACTACGTCTAAATCCAGGGACTCCTCCATGGCATCTCTTTATGTTTTCATGCCCAATGATAACAGTCCATGAAAACCTTCAGAAACCAAGCACCAAGTTTTCTGGAAGGTACAAGGTGAAATTATTGGGGGGTGGGAGGGGGATGTAAGAAGGCTTCAATTTTCAGTATTTCTGAAGTATCTGAACCATTCACAATTGTTTTATCATGTGATCTTTCACACATTGAGCCTTTATGGTGAATATAGGATGACTCCACAAAACAAGATCCAGATAAAACTGGGAGCATGGGTCTGTAGTAGTCGCAACCTGCCCACTGCAAAACATTTACATTAGCACTCTGCAGCCTTGGCACAGGTAGAGAGACAGTTCAATATCAGCAAGGGGTAACACAGGACAAAAAATAAGGCTGTTAGAGAAAAGAGAAGAACAAAAATGAAGTAAGTAATCACAGCTGTCCTCCTAGCTAGACAGGGAGAAAACACATCTATAAAAGATGGTTCTACATGCTTGAGAGAGTTTTGGAATTGTTTGAATTAAATCCTGGGGAGGTAGTGCAGTTCTGGACATGCACGGAGTGGGGTGGGACAAGCAGGGAGAGGCTAAGAGGGATATAATCACTTGAGTACAAATTGCTGGAACTGTGAAGCTAAGTACTCACTTATGTTGCCCTAGAAAGCAGCAAGGGCTGGGATGTACAGAAGGCCACTGGACCAAACATCCAAACAATCTCTGAGGAATGTGGTCCAGGGGTTCAGCAGCAACAAAGACCAGGAGGGAGGATGAAGTGCCATACATAAAGGAACTAATGGCACACAGGAGGAAGGTAGGGGAGAGAAAAGCAACAACGGCTGGATCACCTCCCAAAGCTTTCGAGGTAGATAATAGGGATAATATATGCTATGTCTCTTGGGTGGCATAGGTACAGATCGGCAACATGGAGGGCAGCCGCTTGGGAAAGCCTACTGGTACAGCTTCCATGAGGACAGGTCATCCCTTAATGTAGAAGGCTAGTTACATCCATCTCTTCCACTCTCTCATTCCAGAAACGGAAATCTCCTGAGGAACAGCAATAAATGGATCCTAGAATCTAATCTGGGAAGCCATAGAACCTAGTAAGTACTTCTGGAAGCCTCCATTCCAGCTCCTGCAGTCATCAATAAAGAAATCTTATAGCCATGCAAATAAACTTCTGGGGAAGCAGCGTCTTCCACAGTGGGAGAAAAGCCCTGTGTGCAACAGGCCAGGGCAGCCCTGAGTAAATCACACCTAGGATTAGGGAACAATCTAACAATCTGTAGTCCCTAAACAGGGCCCTCTATCATTTCCAAAATCTCCTGTTTCCAACTAACTCAGAACTCAGTGCTACTCAGGGATTCTTGAGTACTGCAGCTTGTTTGTAAAATGGCGCAGCCGCTGCTATGGAAGACAGTATGGCAGCTCTAAAAGTGTAAACAGAATTGCCAGATAATCCAGTAATTCTATTTTTGTGTATGCACCCAGAAGAACTGAAACAGAAACAGTCTGAAAGAGGGGTTTTGTTGGTTATTTCCTGCATGCCTTTGCACATACGAAGCATGTACTCTATTTAAAGAGATATCTGTCCATCTGTGACTACAGGAGTGTTATTCTCCAGAGCCAGGGCGGCAGCAGCATTGCTATCTACGTCCAATGGCTTCCTGGCACTGGAATCCAGGGTCCACTTATTGCTGCTGACAAGATTTCTGTTTCTGAGACCTAGGTAGAGAGAAGAAAACTGTAGCTAGCCTTTACCATTGAGTACATAGCCTGTCCTCATAAAATCTTTTCAGAGAGGCTGCCAGCCAATCTGCCCATTTGTACCTCAGGTCACTGAAAGAACAGAAAAGGAAAATGTAGTATGTAATACAACAAAATCTTTCAGTCTTAAAAAATAAAGAAATTATGACACATGCTATAACATCAACCTTGGAGATATTACATTAAGTTAAATATTCCAGTCATAAAAAGACAAACAACAGATTTCATTCACATGAGTTACCAAGCATAGTCAAATCCAGAGAAAGAAGAATACTTACTTAATGGGGAGTTGCTATTTAATAGGTATAGAATTTTTTGATGAAAAAAACTTTACATTGGCTGTGCACCACAGTAAATATATTCAAAAATGATTAAGAGGAAAGGCTGGGAAAATAGCTCAGGTGGCAGAATGCTTGTCCAGCATGCATGAAGCCCTGGTTCAACCCCAGTACTGGATCAACTAGGCATGATCATATCCGCAGCAGTTGACAGGCAGAAGCAGGAAGGCCAGAAGGTCATCCTGGGCTACATGAGATCCTGTTTCAAAAACCAAAACCAAGGATGGCTGTGAAGGCAGCTCAGCAGTCAAGAGCACTGGCTATTTTTCCAGAGTATCCAGGGTCAATTCGCACCCACCCCCACCATGTCACCTTAGAAATATCTATAAAATGAATTCCAAGGGGTCCTATGATCTTTTCTGGCCCCTGTGAGCAACACACTAACAAGGCACATAGGTACACATGTAAACAGAACACTCACACATAAAAATTTTTTAAAAAAATTTAAGTAGTGGTATTTTCTCTAAAAACCAGGCAAAACAAAAAAAATAAGATGATACATTTTGTTATATTTAATGATGTTTTTACTAAATACTCATATTTATTCAAAACTATAATACTAAAATAACCTCCTTCCCTTTTAAGGAAAACAAAAAGGGGGGAGAAAGAAAGAAAAGAAAAAACCTTATGAGAATAAATTCAAGGTATAAAAACGGATCATCACTTCCTCCTTTCACAAAAAAGTAACGATTGTGAACATGCACATGACTGGGGAGACAGCTAACTCATTCACTAACTCACTTGCTGCAAAAGTGAGACCTTGAGTTTCATCCCCAGCACACACATAAAAAGCCCGGCATGGTCGCCCATGCTTGTGAGTCCAGTACCGGGAGGTGGGGACAGGTGGATCTATGGGGACTGCCCAGCCTAATCTGCAAGCCCTGGGCCCAGAGACAGACCTTGTCTTAAAAAACAGTGAATGGCTCCTCCCCAGAGGAGCAACACCAACCCTCCCCCTTCTGTAAGAGCCATGCACACCTACACACATCACAAAACACGAAAGTATACCACCCCAACGCACCCCTCAAAACAAGTCCATCCTCTTCTGGGCCACGTTCACTTTTCCCTTTTCAGCTAAGACAGCAAACCATCCTTGATCACTTGCTTCCTCACAGCCCAAGTTCAGAATTCCCACTGTAACTATGACCAAAGGTTGAGTTTCTCCTCTGGCTCATGTGCTGACTATAAGCCCTATGAATGTCAAGGGCAGAACCTGTGTCTATCTTACTTAACACACACTGAGTCTGACAAAGGTTGGGTCAAATTAAAGAAGGAATCAGCTCAAGTTGCAGTTTTAGGATTAAAATGGCTAAATCTTTAGAACCTGGTAAGAGATGGTCACCATTTCTCCTAACGTTTCCAAATCCAGCAAGCTCCTGATGACAATAATTCCAGTGCAGAGCCCTGCCCTGCCCTACAAATGGGACTCAAGTGAGATGTCTTCACTTGTGCCCATTCACCCACTTACTAGAGTCAGATTAAGTCCAAGATGAACACATGAACTAATCCAAGTACCTAGTCTTAAAACATTTTCACACTGGAGAATAAACTAGAAAATGCCCTTACATTTTCCTGTTTTAAAAAAAATCTGGAGCTGGGCATGGTGGCACACACCACTGATCCCAACACTCAGAAGGTAGAGACAGGCAGACCTCTGCGAGTTCCAGAACAGCCTGGTCTTCTAGTCCAGGACAGCCAAAGCTGGTTACACTGAGAAATCCTGTCTCAAAAAACCAAATATATGCATGCATGCATGCATACATACATACATACATATCTGGGAGAGGTGGCTCAGCTTTATAACGATACTTGCTGCCTGAAGACCTGAGTTCAATAATGGTAGAGAGAACTAATTCCGACAAGTTGTCCTCCGACTTCCACATGTGTAGTGGCACGTGGACACCCCCTCACACACACACACATGCACACAATCAATCAAAACTTCTATGTTTTGACCCACAGAGTCTACCACATATGACTTTTGGGTGGATTATGGGGAGCTATTCAAAACAGGATTTCTCTGTGTAGCCTTGGTTGTCCTGGAATTCACTCTGTAGATCAGGCTAGCCTCAAACTCAGAGATCCGCCTGCGTCTGCTAGGATTAAAGGTGTGTGCCACCACTTGCAGAGCCTGGACTCTCTGTTCCTCAGCTTCCTCATTAGTAAATTGGTATGAATCGTGATTTTAGTTCTATACGCTGATGGTACTTAAGAAACTATCTATATACAAGTATTTAGCATAATATCCAGTATAAGTCATTTTTGTTATCAACTTAGGGCATGTATATCAGTCCCAGTAAGGCTTGACACTTTTAATCATTTCTATGAGTTCAATACTTCTATGACTCACTCACATCTTTTGAAACATTATTTATGGATCATGAACCTAAAACTTCATAGAGTAAATAGAAGCTCTGTTGTCATGAGGTCATCTTTTCTATGCTCTGATTTTAAAAGTCTAGGGCAACAGGTATTTTAAAAAGTAATAGTTAATACTTTGTATTTATTATTTTTTAGCTTTTTAAATACATATTTTGTATTTTTAAATACATATTTTAAATACATATTTTGGGACAGAGTATCATCTTGCCAAGGCTTGGAGATAGATAGATAGATAGATAGATAGATAGATAGATAGATAGATAGACAGACAGTTAGACAGACAGACAGATCTCCAAGGTTGAATTGGCAATCCTAATCTTCCTGCCTCCACACCCCAAGTGCTGGGATTATGGATGGGATACCACACTCTGCTCATTAGTATTTTCAGTTGCTTCATATTGTACATGTGTCTACGAGGAATCATGAATAAACCAATGTAGAAGATCTCTGAAAATGACCACTAGGCATCCTTTGTCTAGGAAATGCATCACATTGTAAATAACAACATTTCATTTAAAAGTCTGGCTATGAGCCGGGCGGTGGTGGCACACACCTTTAATCCCAGCACTTGGGAGGCAGAGGCAGGCGGATTTCTGAGGCCAGCCTGGTCTACCGAGTGAGTTCCAGGACAGCCAGGGCTACACAGAGAAACCCTGTCTTGAAAAACAAACAAAAACAAAAAACAAAAAACAAACAAACAAAAAAAAGTCTGGCTATGAGAAAGGTACACAGTTTTATTAGCAGAAGCAAAGTCTTCTATTGAAATAGGACACTGTCTTATTTCATAATGCAATGTCTGTGATCTGCAAGTGCATCAATAAAACATTCTATAGGGCAACGATTAGGTTTTGTTTGTTTGTTGTTGTTTCGAGACAGGGTCTTACTATGTAGCCCTGTATGGCTCTAACTATAGACCAGAATGGCCTGGATCTCACGGAGTGCTGGGATTAAGAGGCATGGGCCACCACAGGTGGACCAAATATTAGGTAACAGGCACTAGCCTAAATATGCATGGGAAATGGAAGTATTCTTAGCCCTCAAGGAGCTTAGCAGAAGAAACTCATACAAATACTGCCCTTGTGTGCCACATATAAAGACTCTACAACTGGACCTTGTGAGGCACAAAGGATTCATTTTATTGCAAGAGAACCAAGCAGGTCCTGAAAGATGAGCAACATTCTTCAGGGTGATAAAGAGGAAAATAGCAATGCCCATAGAAGGGACTATAGGACTGCAAACACACAGTCATGGAATTGCATGGTGTGATGAGGTCCTGCAATTCTGTGAAGCTGGAACATCCACGAATTGAAGATGGTTGAAGTTAAATTGGAAACCGCTCAGAGAGAGACAAATAGAGGCTGACAGATTGATGAGCGTTCCACAAGCAGTTTGTACTTTATATCTTAAAACGAAATAAAGCCAAGGAGACAGTAACCATTGTAATCACGTCACTAGTTTAAGCCTTGAGAAAGACCCACCACTAAGGCACTCTAACTCCAGTGAGCTGCCATTGCCTAGGGTTTCCCACTAGTGGTGCCCCAAGACTGAATTGCTGTTCAGCCCCTTCTCTCAGCTTTGGTCAGTACTGTCACCCCGCCCGCTGTGGCGATCCCGCCCTCCCGTGAGAGCCCCTGTGGTCTGACTTCAGCAGCAGTTTCCGGAAGGAGACTGGCACTCGCTGTCGCCGCGGGCGGCCTCCCTCAACTTGATCTGAGCATCCTTCTGGAGGCCAACAGACCTCGGTTTAGGGGTGGCTTCTGAGCTTGCCTCAGTTGGCGCAAAGGAAGGACCAGATTGCTGCCCCTAAAGTGCGTAAAGTGGCAAACGCTCGTGCGAGCCGCCATAGGGGCGGACGCCAGCACCCGTGGTGACCCGGACGAGCACCACTGGCTCTGCCGGGAGGCTCAAGCCAGCATCAAACAAACACGGTAAGCTGGGCAGTGGGCCAGAAGGTGGGGCGGCGGGCGGCTCACCGGTAAAAGGCAGAGTCCCCGAGTGGATTCCAGTTCGCAGTGTAACAGTCCATGTCTAGTACAGCTGGCAGCTAGAGACGCCGAGGAAAAACCCGCCTAGCGCAAGCTCAGGCCGCACTTCCGCTTCCGCCCGTCGGAGTCACGTGATGAGGCCGCCATAGGGGCCATCAGCACTATGGGCAAGCTATGCCCTCGGCCCGTATCAGGGCTTCGCGCCCGCCCGAGTGGGCCTAGTCCTGATTCCTGTCCTCCACAGCGGCCAACCTTGCTGCCTTTCTGACTCCTACGGCGTCGGGGGTCGCATAGGGCGGGACATAGGTGACCGGAAGTGGGAGCCATGAGCATCTCCTGAAGCGCAGATGCTGGAGGCGTTGGCTGGACCACCGCAGCGCACGCATGGAGAGCGCTGGGCGTCGAGCTGTGTACCGACATCTAATCTGGGAACTCGGGCTCTGTGGGGCAGGATCTTTACAGAACCCACCGCTCTCCAGGAGCATGGGAACATGACTCTAGGTCAGGAACCCGCTGCGGACAAGGCGCCCGGCGCCCGGACCTGCCCTACTGGCTGGTGAATCCCTGGAGCCCCGAAACTTGGTAACTGGCGCGAGCGGACGAGTGCGCACGCGCGGGGCCGCCGTTGACACGTGGCAGGGAGCAAGGGAGTCTGCCCGCACGAAGCGCCATAGTATAGGACCACTGCCAAGTGACCCACCACCTTTCCTCCAAGTGTGATAAAGGCTGGTGCCGTCTTGAGATTCACCTTGCCGCCCCACTCTCCTCCCTATTACTCAGAGCAGCCAGGGAGGGGCCATCGTGCATGGGTCATCTTGGAACAGACCCACCTACCTTGATTCTCTACCCTTTATCAGCTTATTGGCCTCTCCCTGCAGCTGGTGTCAGTGGCAGCATGGTCTTCTGTTTGGAAAACAAGATGCCGCACCGCCTGCTGGGGAACGCCATGGTCCACTTCCATGCCTCAGAAGTCCAGCAGCTGCTACACAACAAGTTCGTGGTCATTTTGGGGGACTCCAGTGAGTGACCACTCTAGGATAACATTTCACAGCCCTGTATCTGCAGCCTTCCTTTTCTTTGTCTGCACACCGCATTTCCATTTCAGACTTCTCCATCTCTTACTCTGTTTTAGAACACTAGACTGTACTTTTCTTTTTTAAACTCCCTGCATACCTTCCATGGGTGCCCTGGCGTATATCATTTGTGTACTATTTTAGCCCATGCATTGTGGCATCTTTATCTGTTGTTGCCTTCATGCTGTGAGCTATGTTGTGTGTTTCCCTAGTGACTGGACCGACTTAATTTTACCAATTGGTCTTTGGTCAGTGTACCTAAGCTAGAAGAGAGGGAAATAGCTGGAAGGAGCAGAGCCAGGGCTTTAAGACCTCATCTTTTCTTCTCTAAGTCAGCCCCTCCATAGAGCTGCTGTTGGAGAGCCAAGCCCTGGGAAACAAAGGCCTTCATTTGAGAAGGTCTGGGAGAGGGTGAGGCCTACCTTAACCTTGGGATCCCTGTCTCCTTGCAGTCCAAAGAGCTGTGTATAAGGACCTGGTGCTTCTGCTCCAGAAAGACACACTGCTCACAGCTTCCCAGTTAAAAGCCAAGGTGAGAGAAACTTGGCAGCCATGCCAGTGTTGGGTGGGTGCAGACTCTGGCCTGAAAAGGACCACCTACCTGGCATGGATCTGACTGTTGGGGTGGGGGTGGGTGGGCAGGGGGAGCTGAGCTTTGAACAGGACCAGCTGGTGGCTGGGGGCCAGCTGGGAGAGCTGCACAACGGGACACAGTACCGAGAGGTCCGCCAGTTCTGCTCTGGTTCTGGCCACCACCTTGTGCGTTTCTACTTCCTCACCCGTGTTTACTCCGAGTACCTCGAGGACGTCTTGGAGGAGCTGTCGTATGGACCTGCCCCTGACCTAGTGATCATCAACTCCTGCCTCTGGGATCTCTCCAGGTTCAGGCGGGGGAGAGGGAAATGCCGGTTGGAGGTGGAGGTATGGCAGCATTCCTGTACTCTTGCCCATCCTAAGTGTTACCCAACAGATATGGCCGCTGCCCAATGGAGAGCTACAGGGAGAACTTGGAACGAGTGTTTGAACGAATGGACCAGGTTTTGCCAGACTCGTGTCTGCTGGTGTGGAACTTGGCAATGCCTTTGGGGGAACGTGTCACTGGGGGTTTCCTCCTTCCAGAGGTGAGTGACTGGGACCCTTCTGGACAGGGGATAGAGCGGCTGGCTGGTAGATAGGAGACCCTCTTAGAGACTCTGCTTTCTCAATTAGCTCCAGCCCCTGGCAGTCTCTCTGCGACAGGATGTGGTCGAGGGGAACTTCTACAGTGCTACTCTAGCCGGGAACCACTGTTTCGACGTCCTCGATCTCCACTTCCATTTCCGGCATGCAGTACATCACCGTCATCGAGATGGTGTCCACTGGGACCAGCATGCACACCGTCACCTCTCACACTTACTTCTGACCCATGTGGCCGATGCCTGGGGTGTGGAGCTACCCAAACATGACCGTCCCCCAGGTAAGCCTTCCCACAGAGTGGTTGGGTACTGGTATAGACAAGACCTTCAGGGCACAAGGCACAAAGAGAACCAAACAAAACAGAAGTACTTGTAGAAAGTAAGGGATCTCTTGAAGAACAGTTGTGGCTCCTGAATGTTCCTTTCTCGTTTCCTGGGAATGGTTAGATCACAGGAGTCACGTGGCTGTTCAACTTCCAGTTCTTGAGTTGTGATTCCTCCTGTGTACTTGAATGAACACGAGCAAGTACTAATTGCAAAAGGCAGGGCCAAAAGCTCCTACTCAGTAGATTCACGGAAAAGAAATGTTAAGTCCATTTCTTCCAGGTAGTCCCAGGCACAGGAAGTGGGAAGACAGATAAGGAAAAAGAATGGTCGAGGCAGTGTCCCAGAGGCAGGCTCATCAGAGAAGTGAAAGGTAGAGTCAGCTAGCAGGTTGTTCAGCAGAGGCCCAGAGTAACCTACAGTGTCTTGGCAACTCTCAAGGTGGCAGGGTTAGTAGACAACAGCTGATAGCCTCTCAGCTCCATGTTGGGTCCCAGCTCACTGGATCCAGCCTAGTGCAGCTCTCCACTGGCCCCACATAGTCACTGCTGTTGGTCCTGAGTCCCACTCCTTCAGCTGGTCTTGGGACACTACTCTAATTGCATTCCTGCTGAGATGTTCTCTGCTACAGATTGTGTGCTTGTTAGTCTCTCAGTCCCTGCCTGCCCACAAAGGAAACAGCATGGCTCATTTCCAAATCTACTTCTCCCTTGCATCAGGTCACTTGATCCCCATGCCAACACAAATGTGCTGCACTTTAGCACCAGGAGTACAGCATTTGCTGAATTGGAGGCATGAGTCATCTTAGATGCTGTTTGTTGCAGCAATAGGGGGACATACAGCTTGTGGGGGACATAGAAAGACCAGGAATAGAGAAAGACCACTGGGACTTAGTAGTAGCTAGGAGCTGGGACATTAGGAAGATGAACTGGGATGGATTATGTACTGGTTCCATTTTCTTTGCTTTGCTCAATTAGAGAACTGGTCCTCAGTAAATAAAGGAATGTTTTAAAGGTTTAAAGACTAATCTGTGGTGCTTCGCAGCTTCTGATTCCATCTGAGAACTATGGGTATAGCTAGAGATGTAGCTCAGTTGGTAGAGTGCTTGAAGTTGATAGCACGCCTGAAGCCATGGGCTCAGTCTTCAGCACCATATACAACCAAGCGTAGTGGTGCATGCCTGTAATTCTAGATTCTTAGAAAGTAAAAGCAGGAGGATCAGCACTTTAAGGACATCCTTGGCTACAGAGTGAGGTTAAGGCCAGCCCGCCATATGTGAGACCTTGTCTCAGGAAACAAAGGAATTAAGGCTGTTAAAAAAACAAAACAAAACAAAAAAAACTTGATTTGAAGTGGGAAGGAGAGCAATCGAGTTTGATTAGGGCAGATGTGTGAGGGGCTGTGGGAATACTTGGGAGCAGCAGAGGGAGAAGTGGAGCGTGGGAGTGTGAGCTAGGGAGGACAGCACAACCATGCTCACTTTGGATTGTCAGAGAACAGATTGATGGGCAGACAAAAGTAGTTGAGAATAGAAAGGTGCTTTCAGGACAGGGTCTATTGTTGATGTCATGTGACTGTTGGAAAGAAGGGGTTTGTTAAGTTCCATTTAGTAGGAAAATTATTGAAGACATGAAGGGTTTAAGAGTCCATACACGCCAGGCAGTGGTGGCACACGCCTTTAATCCCAGCACTTGGGAGGAAGAGGCAGGCGGATTTCTGAGTTCGAGGCTAGCCTGGTCTACAGAGTGAGTTCCAGGACAGCCAGGGCTACACAGAGAAACCCTGTCTCAAAAAACAAAAAAAAAAAAAGTCAATACACAGTTGATGAGGGATTAAAATGGGGTGGGGATTCCCTGAGGTGGTTTAGAAGCAAAGGACTAGTTGGGAGGGGGAGGAATGGATCTTTATATTTGACTTATTTAGTGTCCTATGGGAAGGACTTGGGAAGAAGAAAAAGCTACAGATACAAACACTGGGCAAGAGCAGGCATGAGGTCAGAACACAGGCAGACACGAGTACCGAGGGAAAAGGAACACAGCTTGGTCTTGGCTTGAAGTGAAAGGGGTAAGGAAGGCTGCTGTCCTTTCTCCAAGAGGATGGAGTGGCGCTCTGGAAGTGTGGGTAGCCAGCACTTGGGGCAGCCAGGCTTCCCAGGCATATTTGACACAGTTATCCCATTCCCAGACCCAGGGATTGAGGACTGGCCAGAGGTGGATCATTCATTCCAGGGAAGCCATAAGCAGCCCCCAGACTTCAGGGAGAAGCTGGCCTTGCCCCTGCTCCCACCTTTCCATTTGCCTCCCCCCATGTCTCTTCCTTATCCACTTCAGCCCTCACCACCTCCCTTGTTCCCACCCCTGCCCAAGGATACCCCCTTTTCCCAAGGCCAGCCCTTTCCACCCTGTGAATACAATGCAATGGAGGACTTCTCAATGCCAGGTAGGTGCCTGACTTAGGTAGGTGCCTTTATAAGTCTCTGCTCACACCTTTCCCAGCCTCCTTTGCACATTCTCCAGTTTAGCCACCTGTGCTCATGTGAGCTCAGGAATTGGTACAGCCTTGGGTTTAGTTGCAGTAGTCCCTCAGATTGGAACGGCATTTGTAAATTTATTATTCTGATCTGGTGGTAGGGGAAGTGGAATTCCCATTTTGCAGATAGGAAATGAAAGCCTAGATAAACTTAGCCCAGAAGAGTAGAGCTACCCGGTCGGAAACTTACTCTGATAATGACTGGTTCTTTTGTAGGATGTGGCCCTGGAATGAACTTTGTACCTGGCCCCCTGCCACCATCAGTCTCTGGTCCTGTCTCCCACGGTCAACACCGGGGCCCAGTGGTCCACCGGGGCAAGCCACATTGTGTTCTGAAAAACCCCTACCATGTACCAAGGATCAGGGGCCCATGCAGGCATCGACTCAGACACTCAGACAGACTGATCCACACATATAAACAGGACAGACGGGGACATGCTCACTCAGGAACATGGCCTGGGTAGGCAGGATCTTAGATTGGGGCTAGAGATGCCAATGGCCCTGGAGGGTCTGCCTGATAACCTAGCTGTTGGGCTGGGGTGTTCTTGTCCATTGCTGATATCAATAAAAGCATGGAAGGACAGAGTGACATTCCTGTGTGAGGGAGTGGGTCTCCCAAACCATGACCTTCAGGCATGGGGAAGCTGCTCTTGGCCTCTGTTACAAACTATTTAGAAATCTGTGAATACAGATCCATTTGTGGCACAGGTCCATCTTCACAAGAACACATACACACTAAATAAAGATCCCCAGAGGGTCCCTTGTTACCAACAGGTCTTTGGGACTGGGAAATATGACGGACTGAGTTAAAGTATCATTGGCAGGCAGTAAGTTTTAAGGACCAAAATGAGAAGCTTCCAAGTTCAGGTGAGAGACCAATTAGCACCCCATTGGTCCCTTGATGCAGTGTTCAGTGAGAACAAAGCAGACACTGGTGGACAGGGTGGCGGCAGAGGCACTTGCCCATGATGGTGACAATGGGCAGAGAGTTGAGTAGTGAGGACCCATTACATTTGAATTAGAATGGAGGGAACAGAATTCTTGGGTTCATTTTTGTTCCTGCTAATGAGACCTTTGAAAAGGAAAACATCCAACTGAAAAGAAAACAGAAAAACTGATCAGCAAAATGATTTTGGTTAACAATATGGGCACTGTTAACATAGGCGGGTGATAAGGAAGTGGTCACAACGTGAGTTAATGAAACCTTTGAGGGGACAAGAGACTTGCAGAGGCACCAACACAGTGCCCAAAACAAATGTATAAATTTTTTTCTTCTGAACAAGATTAAAAAGGGACAAAGATTAAAAGCTTTTTTTTTTTTTTTGGTTTATTTTTACAGAAATAAGAATTTTGATAATTTTCCTTGCAGAAATGGATTTTTTTCTTTTCATCATCAAAAAGTCATTGTTAGGGCAATCTTCTCCAGCTACGGTTTGTCCACTCCCTTGTCACTGTCTGCATTTTCTTATAGAGACTTTTGTATCTTTGATTCTCCAGTGCTGGAGAAAACTACCTATGTTGATTTCCAGGGGAAAAACTTGAGTTTCTAGCCTTATGGGCTGGCGCTGTTCTAGTCTGATGGGTCATCGGTGTTAGTGGCTGACCTGTCCTGCGGAGGGCCGTACAAACTTCCCTCCTGAGCCTTTCTTAGCCTTTTCTATGTATTCCTTGAATTCTGGGCTTAATTCTAGAGCTCACACTCTGTAAGCAACCTCGAGATGGGTGTGCTTAATCCTGTGTCCGCACCTCCTCTGTGTTCTTCATTTTACCCCATTTTACTCTTGACTTCCCATGCCCCAACCCTTTTAAAAATATTTTCTTTTAGCCCTTTAAAGTTTTTTGAAATAAGATAGATACTCTTATACTTAAAATCTATCCTTAAAAGAATAAAGAGATTTTATTTGGCTGTCATATAATTTAAAAGTTTAAAAGAAAAAGGCCTTCGACATGTCATCATTTACACTCAGATTATTCCCTGGACTTTGTTCTGAGGTGTAAAATGATTAGAGCTTAGGTTGCCCCAATAGAAAGGCCCACTATTGGCTAATCAGGACAGAACTAAGTTTTCATTGTCTCCAAAATGTGATCCACCCTGCCTCACTCACAGAGCCATGATTTTTCAAATGATAGGTTCAGTGTCAGTTTCTGCACATTCCAGAACGGGAGTGAAAGCAGCACAAGCCTGTGTGTCCTTGTGGAAGGGGCTGTTTAAACTGCGTGTGTGTGTGTGTGTGTGTGTGTGTGTGTGTGTGTGTATCCAGACATAAAATAGTAAAAGTATCCTTTCTCATCACAAGAAAATAGACATTCTAAAAAAAACAAAAAAACCAAAAAACAAAAATAAAAAACCTTTCTAGGATGTGATTAGCATATTTAAAGTGTACAATTTGGTAAGTATATCTGTGAAATTATAAATTATTTTATAGTTTCCCCCTCTGTCCCCTGCCTACAGCTTCCTTATATTTCATATTAGTCCCCAAGCACTTGATACTGATCTGCTAGGGTTTTCTATGAATAGAATCATTTGGTAAACATTCTGTTTGATCAGGCTTTTTCACTTAACCAAACGAATAGGATTTAAAAATCATTCCAGTTTCTAAATCGATGTGTGAGGTTTGTACATATGAAATATGTGTGCTGCCTGAAAGTTAGGACGCGTTCAGGAAAAAGCTTTCATAGGAAGCTCTCCTAAGCAAGGGCGTCCCATCCGTGAAGACTAGACTAAACTTTTAACTATGTAGTTCTTAGTTTATGCAAACAAAGATTCAGACACAGTGGACGTGGAATCATTTTGAGTCACCTTTGACTGGATCCTTTAAAATTAGAACACAGTTGTGTAAAGTGTATTTGGGGGCACAGGTGCGTGTATACATGCATTTGGAGGTGAGAGGCCAACCAACAGTGGTGTCTTCCTCTGGTTTTCTTTCTTGACATAGGGTTTCTGGGTAAACCTGGAACTCATTGATTAGTTCACTGGCTTCTCCCCATTGCAGCTTCAGGGAGCCTCTTGTATCTGCCCCTTTATCCTGTGCCCATCCCATGCTGGGACTACAGATGCATGCTGTGCTTGGCTTATACTAGGTGTGCCAGAGGCCCAGACTGAGTGCTTTCATGGTAGCACTGTACCAACTGAGCCATCTCTGAAGCCCTGTTTAATGAATATTTTAAAAGAATTATCTGAGTTTTCACTATTAAATACATATTAATTTACTGTTGATTTTTGATGACTTTACTCAGTTAAAAAATTTTCTGTTTAGACCATGAATGGATGAAAAATAGTAAAATGGGGATTGGATAGATGAGTCAGTGGTGGAGAGCACCAGTACCCATGTATAGCTCACAACCAGCTATAATTCCAGCCCCAGGAATCTGATGCCCTCTTCTGGTCTCTGGCACCAAGCATGCGTGCACGCACACACACACACACACACACACACACACACACACACACACACACATATATGCACACATTGGCAAAATGCCAATACACATTAAAACTAAAACCTTCTAGTTAAAATCAGACTATTAAAAGGAACTGAAGGCTGGAGAAATGGCTCAGTGGTTAAGAGCACTGACTGCTCTTCTAAAGGTCCTGAGTTCAATTCCCAGCAACCACATGGTGGCTCACAACCATCTGTAATGGAATCTGATGCCCTCTTCTGGTGTGTCTGAAGACAGCTACAGTGTATTCATATAAATAAATAAATCTTAAAAAAAATAAAAAAGAAAAGAACTGAATACTTCCCCCAAAGGTCAGAAGCTATCATGTCTACTGTCACCGTTTCTGTTCAGTCTCAAAGGTTAGGTAGCAAGACAACTTACTGACAGATAGCAGATTATGTTAAAAAAAATCTAACAGAAATTATTTTAAAAGGTAATCTAGTATTAAGTGAATGCACATGTTAGTTCCAGTGCACACAGGAAGACTTTGCCTCAAAGATATGTTTGTTTGGGGTCAGTAAGATGGCTCAATAGGTAAAGATGCCACCAAGACTAATGACCTAAGCCCATGTCTGGAGCCCATACAGTGATGTACATAACTGCTCCATGATACGGTTAAGGTTTTTATTATATAGATATGAGAACAGCTACAAGCATCTGGAAGAGTTCAGAGCAGGGAGAGAAGTTGGCTGGCCATGGCGAGGGCTAGGGAAGTAGGAGAGGGGGAAGGAAGAGGGGGACTTCGAAATTTATAAGTAGGGACTAAGTGTGGAGACTGGCATGGGCTTTGATATGCAGCCACAGATGCATGTCAGTCGAGCCATATGTCCTTTTGCCAGAGGTAGCAGAAATGCTTCCTTTCGGTAGGCATGATCCCTCTGTGAGCATGCGTGACGGCACCACACTTGTACACACAAAGGATAACGTTTTTAAAATGTAAACACAAGTTAGTAGAAGATAGACTTAAAAAGTGGAGAAATCACTGCATAGCCATCTGAAGAAAATGCATTTCAATTTGTAATTTGTACCACATAAATATTAGCTGGAAATAGCTCATAACCCAAAATGTAAGACTTTAAATGACAAATCTAGAGGAAAATAGTTGGTAGCCTATTGTTGGACAAAGATATTCTAGATTTAACACCAACAGCATATTTTTTTTTTTTTTGAGACAGGGATTCTCTATGTAGTCCTACCTGTCGTGGAACTCAAACTCACAGAGATGTACTTGCCTGTGCATCTGAGTGATGGGATTAAAGGCTTGTGCCATCATATCAGGCCCATAAAATAACAGTTTGATATGCTGTTGTACTGTGTGGTCCAGAGAATGATCTGTGAGAGTTTATTAACTATAGAAGCAAACTAAAATAAAAGAATAGGTGTCGAGCTAGGGAGATGCTCAGTGGTTCAGAGTACTGTCTGTTCCTCCAGAGATTCTGCAGTTTCTAGCACACACAGGGTGGTTCATTCTGTGACTCCAATTCCGAGGGATCTCATGCCCTCTTCTGGCCTTTGTGGGAACAAGGAAAGCACATGTATAGAGACATACATGCAGACAAAACACTCCTACACATAAAGTAATTTAAAAAAAAAA